>OX451737.1:214010927-214610927 GCA_948472305.1 Vicia faba
TTTAAGACCATCTCTTTAACAAGTTCGTTGAATGACCCAACTCCTTCATTATCATCAACACTTCCATCATTTGCTTCCATTAGGGCTCTGGTCAGCTCATCTCTGAGTTTCTTCATGCATCCGTAAAAAATACAGGACATAAGTTATCTTTTTTAAATTAAAATATACAAGATGAATGATTCATATCCTCCTAATATTATTAATTTGTATTTGATTTCACTGTGGAAACTATAATAGTTGATTTTGTTCATATTCACAGTAATTTTATAGAAACTCCAAAAATACAGCTTTTTGTCAAATTCCCAGTAATCATATTCTATCAAACTCATCATCACATTCAAAATTATTAAAGTTAATTTAACAAGTCATATAAAAACCGTATTAATTGGATGATGTCATAGAATAGAATGGATCAATGAAGCGCGGACACCTATAGGAGTAGGCGTGCCGCGGTGTCCGGCACACGTCAGGTCCGACACACATTAGTGTAGGACACATGTTAGTGTCCGGCACTTATATATCACCGAACAAGTCAAAAAAGTGTCCTCAAATAAATGGTTTTTTTTCTTTGCTTCTACATTTTTTGAACAGTGTCTGACACCCGTATATTACACTCATACACTGCATGTTAGACAATTCAAAAGAAAGTAAAAAAAAACTGTTTTTCTCAGTGCTCCAAGACACCTTATACATTTCTTGTACAAATGGTCCGTATTGGAGTCCGTGATTCATGGGAATGGATACAAATGGTCCCATTAGAACAAAGAAAGGTCATAAAGACCTTTTGAAGGAGAGAAATAAAGTTTTGATAATAGCACATACAGAAAAAGTAGAGGTAGAGGATAAAACAAATTGAAGTACAAATGGCATGCATGGCCATGCCCCACAGATTCCAGTAAAGCAACTTGTACAAGTTACAACAATGCATTACCAAGCTCACAGAAGTATAAGTAATGCACTATTTGAACAAAGAAAAAGAAATTATAATGTAATATTTGTCAATTTTGAGGTCGTCTTTCAGGGTGTGCAAAGCAGCCTACAACACACGACTTCACACATTTTTATGATTAAGTTATGACAAAAAGGATCTCCATACACAAATTCAACTATTAGTTTCCAGTTAAATAGAACCTCTTAAAATGATTCACGATTCAACTAAAATTAGCTTCAACTTCTTACACAGAACGTCTCGGACTTTGGTCATTTTAGATCCTACTTAGTACTTTAATTGTAAATATTACACAATCCTTCTATGATGTCTGTCTAAACAGATAACCACCCTTATAAGGATTGTGTAAGCTAGTCAATAGTTTTTATGTCCTTTTAGCTGAAATAGATTACCACACAAGATTAATCTAAGAAAGAAGGATATGTCACGTGAACAACAAATGTGGGATGCACCAAAAAAATAAAACACATGGTACGTTTAGGATAATGGGGACAGGTTTATCTGAATACACATTTTGTAACTTTTCCTATGTCTTTTACTCTTTTTAACTTTGAGGCATTAATAACCGATTCAGTAGGGTCTGATAAACGACAATAACCACATGAACTGGTTATTTCAAAAGAAAAGCTGGAATACACAATACATACACTAGTTGTTCTAAAAATATGAGTGTAATATACGGGTGTCAGACACTGTTCAAGCTGGAATGACCACACTCAATTACTTTTTTTTGGTAAGACTTGACTACATTTGACTTCTTCTAAAAATATTTTACATATTATCAATAAATTAAAATAAAATTTTAATATTTAAATTATTGAAATGTGTTATTTCAATTATAATTTTTTTATTATAAATAATTGATTGCAATTAACTAGAATGTAAAACATTTTAGAGTTTAATAAATATACAAATAGTTTTATCTTTTCGTCCAATAAAAAACTAACATTATATCATGTCATTCAAGTAACTTTAAAATATATTTCAATAGCTTGTAGAATGAATACACATTTTCCATTAGATTTAAAGTGTAAAATGTCTTCTATTTTTTAAGACTCTCTTGAATTTTTTCTTCTTATTCCTTTTTGTATGACTCTCTTCAATTTTCATATCCTTTTTTCTTATCCTTTTTCTACAATCTATAATAAATATTTTTGTTTAAACATTCATTATTTCTCTCTTCTAAAGATAAACTTGTAAAATTATACAATAGTAAATAAATTTAATATTTTAATCAATATTTTTAATTAACGTAATTTAGTCTACGAAATCTTATATTTAAAGACAGAGGTAGAGATAGTATCATTTTACATTGTGGTTAATGGTTATATAAAAAATTAAACCCATTTATATTTAGTATAACATTAACTAACCTTAATTATTTATACTACTATATAGGGAAATTTTATTTCACTTAATACTTAATAATAAACGGTGTTTAAGAAGTGTTAGACCATAAAAATAAAAAAAAACTAAAATAATAGACTTAGTTTAATTAAACAGTATAATTAGATGAGATGAGATAAGATTTAAAATGATTAGGGTGTTTATATTTTGTGTTACATTAAATGTGATCAAATTTAATATTCAAATGAATTAATAATTTTTAGTTTAGATTGAATGTTCAAGTAACACTTTAAAAACTGAAACCAAACTAAGAACCAACTACCTTTTTATTCAATTCATTCCGCATACTATAGAAATCATATTAATAGGAGAAGGTCTATGGATCATCAAATCAAAATATCAAACAATATAATTTAATAATTATAATAAAAATATTTACTTTAGTAATAATTATCTTAAAAAAACATAAGTTATTATAATTATAATTGAATTATCATATAACAATTTGAACTAACAAGACATCAAAACCTTGTAGAAATTATAAAAGACAATATACATTGAGTGGTTTCCAAACCCAAAACGTTGACAAATTAGTAATAATTGTCGGTTTAATAAAGTATTAGTAGTACTATATATCAAATCAAACCGCCTAAGAAAAATTAGACTTTGCGACTAACAATCATCACAATTAAAATAATTCTAATACAGTAATATACTACTATATATTATTTCTTGTCGGTTTTCACTAGTTGCACTTTGTTAACAAATCAGGTAGTAACATTTTTCAAACTAGACTCTATTTAAACTATAACTTTATTTGAAAAAAAAGGAACCTAGCTTTTTAGATTAGACAGGGAATAGAGAATATTGCTTAAAATTAATTAATTAAGAATCTGAATTTTAATAATTTCTTACTATAATCATTACTCTATTGCTTAACCTAAATCGAGTTAATCCATTAACATAGAATCCGCCAAAATTTTGATAAAAAATGGACAATAAAGTACGTGTAACCAAAAATAAATAATAAATAAAATAGTTGTTGAAAATAGAATAAGAAGGTTAATTTCGTAATTAACACACTTACCAATGACGTGTCAGCTCCACTGAAAAACCTCCACCCAGCACACTCTGCAACAATCATTTTCACCATTGTAACAAACTAACATCAACTTTTTATTAAAGGAAATTACCTACTCCTATTTCATTTATTCCGTTAAAACCTTTTTTTTCTTTAGTTTTTTAATGAAAAAATATATTTAAATTTCCATAAGTCAATAAATATAACTTTCACTTAATTAACTTAAAAATTGTTGATATTTAGATAATTCCGCAGAAATATCAGATGCAATTGATCGTTTGAAGCATTACTTAACAAAAAAATTTAAAAATCAAAGAATATTGAATCTAAATTCAGAAAATTATAGAAACTAAATGCAGTTGAAGAGTTATATTAAAATTAGTTAAATTAATGAAATCATTATGAAAATGCAATAAAAATTTAAGAAATAAATTTACTTCAAAAATATTGAATTACTGAACTGTAAAAGAGAACTGTAGTGAAATTACCCAATGATGAACAGAAAGTAGCAGATTCCAGCACCAAGATCGCGACTCTAACAAAGATAAACGGTAGAACGAGTCCGAGAACTAACACCACCGGAAGCACCGTCCGGAGTGAAATCCGGCGACTGGAAGAGGTAGTTACAGTGGGAACCCCTGCCGCCGTCGCCGATGTATCCTTAGCCGATCCCTTACCTCCGCCGTTCGATATCGTGAATCTCTTAATTCCCTTTGCAGATATATAAAACTTCATAGCCTTGATTCCATGAACTAATCTCTCTCTCTCTGTGCAAATTTTTCTTGAAGAAATAGAATCAAAACGAGATCTGAAGGTTCATTGCTTCAACGATTCTTCGGTGAAGAAAGAGAGAAGTGTTTGTTTAAGTGTGAAAGAGAGTGAACGAAAATGAATTTGTAGCTGAATAAAAAAAGTCTTCACGGATTTCTTTTTTGTTACTTTTCACTGTGAAAATAATATTCTTAAAAAATGAAAGAGAGAATAAGAGAGTTGAAATTTATAAATTTATACTTAAACCAACCAGCTCAATTAGAATAATCGTGAAGGGACATCATATACATAACTTACTTATATTTGTACAAGAACATTAAATGTATCAGCTCACTTATAATTTTATAGAGATTTCAAATATTGAGAAACGAGTTCTAATGACATTTTATTTATTCGTCTTTATAATGTGAATTGTAAAAGATCATATTTTTTATAAAAAAATTCTGATAAATATTTATTTTTGATAGAAAATAAATTAAATAAAAATGTCTTGTTGTACCGAAAGTGTTGAAGGGAAGCCGCTTTTAATGCCGCGGGAGATTATTAGATTGCAAAGCGACACGCTGGCTTGATGATTATAAAAGAGTGTATTTTGCACTTGATTGTATTTGATTTTGCCACTGGTTTTTGAAGTTATTTACGGTTTTGACATTGACGGTTTGTTTGTACTATTTGCACTTGCCGACACTCTCTGTGACGACTGTAGGTGGGCCCGGGTTTGACGTTTTATGTCCTGAGGTTGTTCTTTTTTGGAATCTAATTCAAATTTTTTTTTTAAAACTAGAAGGATAAATTAGAAGGTAATGTATTTTACATAAGCCATGCAATAAAATTTGAATTAGAAAATATTATAAAGCTTTTTAAAAAATGTGAGATTTTGTTGAAAGTAAAACTTTCATTTTCAGTAAATGAATTTAAATTATATTCTAATGAATTCTTAATTGATAGATTTATTGATTTAAATTTTTGTGATCATTCGACTAATTTATAATTTTTTTAATTTCAATTAATTGACAAAAAAGCATAAATAAGAAATGTGTGGTAAATATTAAAAACTGATCTAACCTGATCAGACTTGGACCGTCACGGCTGGCTCCGAGCTGAAGTTTTGAACGAGGTGGGGGATACCTGCAAGGCACTCCGATGCTGAAGTAAGTAAGAGTACGAGCAGGCAAAGTGGGAGTATATGTGATAGAATGAATATCTGACCCTCTGGAAACAGAGGGTATTTATAGCCCCCAGCGCTGGGCCAAGGTTCCTTCACTGGGCCGGGCAGGTTTGGCCCAATGGAGGAACTGTCAGGTTCTACGTGCGTAGTGGGGACCCGCACGTGGTCCCCTTCCTGGATGTCCTGCGTGAAGTGCGGGCGGACAAGGACGCGGTCTTTTCGGGGTCCCGTTGAGAGTGTAGTGGATCGTGTCTGCCGTTGGAGGAGTACTCGAGCTGAGGTCGAGCTGGATAACACGAGGTCGAGGATGTCGCCCCAGAGAAGTATGTCGGGCACAGCTGTGGTCCTTAGGTCGGCAATATTACAACTTGAGTAGATTTATTTAGAACGACATGACTAATTTAGTACATGAATATAATGAAGAACAACATGACCAATTTAGTACATGTATATAATGACTATATCTAACCTCAACAATAGAAATTTTAGCTACGCTTACACATGGTTAGCGTAACAACTGATATTTCCAAAGAAGTTGACTTCGGAAATAGGATCTTCTCTATCACCTGAGCAGCGGTTTTCGCATTTTAACTTCTTTTTTTATCCTCCTGTTATAGAATAGAGGGAACTTATTCCAATTATGTACTCCTTCGATCCACTGAAGCTCCCTTTTGTAATGAATTGAAAACTTTTATTTATAGGCAAAATTCTAAGGCTCTCGTTAAGTGCAGAGTCTTTGCGCTTAGCACGCCTACCCTTCTCTAACCACTATGACCATCCTGTTTTCTTCTTCAAAAAGCAATGCTTGCATGTCTTCCACGTGTCCTTGGTCGCTTTTGTTAGCCTAACACATCACCTCTTCGACTAGCGTGATAACCTTTACTTTACCATGAAGTACTTGCATCTGGTGCTTTCACATAGCCATACTTTGCACCTAATGCGCCTGTAGATGGGGCCTAGAGAGCCTTACTTCTTCAGGGTTCAATTTTTCCCTATTTTCTTCTTGTTGATTCATGGTTTTATTGATCTTTTAAATCATTTTTGATAAGTGTGTGCAAGAAAAGCCTAACATGTGTTTCTTTACTATTTATAGATAAATAGAATGTTGGAACAAAATCAGTTCACACTAATTGAGTGCATACTCCATGAATTTCGATGATAACAAAAGTACTTAAAGATTAATAGGGTATACTAATGTTTGATTAAATGTGCAGGATCATTAAGCTTATATTTAACTTGGTTCTGACCTAGTTAAAGAGCTTGTAAAGAAGAAGCAAGTGAAACCAGATTCTACTAGATCAGAATCTATGTTTCAAGCAAGACCTCGGCGCCATATTGAAGCTTCTGATATTTGAGTATAAACTCATGAATTTGTCTCTGATGATTCCAATGGAACTAGATGCCTTGCTAGAAGCATAGTACAAATCTCTTTTGTCCGTACTCAGTGCAAAAGCAATTACATCTTGTCAATGGCTTGAATTATGGAGGAAGTCAACTAGAAGTTTTAGCACAAGGCTCAAGGCAAACTGATATGATTTCTTCCTTCTACTACTCCATTCCTATGAAGGCCTTACTTGAGAAAGACATAATGGATAATGAAATTATTCAGAAGATGAAGATCCTCATCGTACCAACTCCAAAGTCTCTCTCTTGGAAATAGCTTCTTCAGCAAAGACACTTGTGCAAGCAAGCTTCCAACATCTCTTTTGTTCCCTATATATAAAGCAGTTAAATATTCAAAAAGAAGTAACAAGAATAATACAACAAGAACAACAACAGAAAATCAAAAATTGCAAGAACGGTTTCACTCTCCACATTAAAGCTTATAGTTGTTGTATTACACATAGACTTGAGAATATTCTTATACTTGTATATCCTAGAAATCTAAAGTATCAAGTTCTTTGTGTGTAATGTATTATATGTAACTCTGATTGCATATCAAGTACATCTTGTTGTAATCTAAACATTTTGTTTAGAATTCAAAAAAGTCTCGTTGTAGTTTGATTGAGCAAGAAAGTCTTGAACAATTGGTTTGGACAAGGAAGTCTATTTCTAGTTTAATTTAGCATGGAAGTCATGTACAATTGGTTTAGCTAAGAAAGTCTCTTTCTAGTTTGGTTTATCAACGAAGTCCAAGACAGTTGGATTGGGCAAGAAGACTCCTTCTAGTGAGATTGAGCAGGAAGTCTTGGATTTGTGTGTCTAAGAAAATTGTAATCATCTACTGATTATAGTGAAAATCTCTTATGTGGCAAGGGGACTAGAATAATCTCATTATAGAGGAACCAATATAGGTTTTGTGTGTGATTTACTTATAGTTTCTACACTTTAAATATTCCGCTACTACATACTCAAGCTTAGAATATGAACTTGATCAGATTCAAAAGCTGCTATTTGAAAAAGCTTAAGTTATCAGTTACATAATCCAACCCTCTTTCTTGTGTATTTTCTCACCTTCAATTGGCATTAGAGCTCGGTCTCTGCTTAACACTTAATAGTGGTACAGAAAAAGATCTTGAGGAGAAAAGTATACTAAGATGGGTGATATCAGTGATAGTAATGTTACAAGCACTAGTATGCCACATGATTATAATGCTCATGAGAAGAGTCACTATTATGCAAAACCACCTGCATTCAGTGGTGATTCTACCCACTTTGAATGGTGGAAGAGCAAAATATACACTTACATCATTCGCCTTAATGATGAGCTTTGGGACATTATTGAGGATGACATTGAGATTGAAGTCTTGTACTGGACTAATCTTTCTAGTGAGATTGACCAGGAAGTCTCGAAGTGGTGTGTATAAGAAAATTGTAATCATCTATTGATTATAGTGAAAAGCTCTTGTGTGGCAAGGGGACTGGACTAATCTCATTATAGAGGAACCAATATAAGTTTTGTGTATGATTTTCTTATAGCTTTTTCACTTTAAATATTCTGCTGCTACACACTCAAGCTTAGAATATGAAATTTGTCAAATTCAGAAGCTTCTATCTGAAAAAGCTTAAGTTATCAGTTACACAATTCAACTCCCATCCTTCTTGTGTAATTTCTCACCTTCAGTTGGAATCAGATCTCGGTGTGTGCTTAACAGTGTACTGGCACTAGTATACCACATGATTATAGTGCTCATGAGAAGAGTCACTATTCTGCAAAACAACCTGCATTCAGTGGTGATTCTACTCACTTTGAATGGTGGAAGAGCAAAATGTACACTTACACCATTCTTCTTAATGGCGAGCTTTGGGACATTCTTGAGGATGACATTGAGATTGAAGTGAATGGTGTGGGAATGGTTACTAATAGAAAGGTTCTCACACCAGTTCAAAAAAAATGTGTATAGAAAACTCCACAGAGTATGAGGTATTATTGTTGATGCTCTACCTTACTCTGAGTAGATAAAAATCATGGATAAATCAACTGCAAAGAATATCTTTAATTCATTATGTGCTACATATGAAGACAACTAACAAGTTAAAGAGGCTAATTCTAGTCTTCTGGTTCACTAGTATGAACTCTTCAAAATGAAGGAGGATGAAGACATTGAAAATATGTTCTTTAGATTTTAAGTTCTTGTATTTGGCCTTCAAGTTTTGAACAAGAGTTATACTTCAGTAGATAATGTCAAGAAGATTTTAAGAAGTCTTCATGTAAGATTCAGACCTAAAGTTACAACTATTCAGGAGGTCAAAGACTTGAATACCTTAAGTCTTGAAAGTGTGATAAGCAACCTTCAGAGCCATGAAATGGGACTGAATGGAGATGATCTGTGAAGATGCACAAATCATTAGCTTTAAAATTTGTTGTTGAGATGTCTAGCAGTAAAACTCACAGATCTTCAAAAATCAGTAAATCAGAAGAAGCTTTTGGTGAAGGAACTTCTGATGTAAACTCTAATGATAAAGAAATGGCATTTATCATTAAAAGGTTCCAATAAATGAATAGAAGGAACAAGAGACTCTCCGGAAGAAGTAATGGCTTTAGAGGATCTAGTTCAAGAGACAAAGAAGATGACTAAAGGATCTGCTACAACTGCAACAAACCTAGTCACTTCAGATCTAATTGTCATGATCTTCAAAAGGACAAGTCAAAGAAAGGAAGATTCTATAAGGACAACTTTAGAAACATATTCAAGAATAGTCTCATGGCAACATGGGATGAACTTGATAATGAAGGAAGTTCTGACAAAAATGAAGGAGAAGCAAATCTAGCGTTGATGGATCTCACATCATCTGATGCAAAATCTGAATCCAACACTGGTTCAGAATCAGACGAAGAAAATGAGGTGTTCTCTAACTTATCTCATTCTGATCTTATTTCCCTCATTCAAGACCTCATGTGTCGTTGAAAAAACAAAGCAAGACACGTGAAAATCTTAGAGAGAGATAATGATATTTTTAAAGAGGAATTAAAATGTCGTAAGATAAACTTAACACTCTTGAAAAAGATCATAAGGTACTCTTAGATAAAGCTTCTAAAAAATATATAGATGAGCATGAGATGACTCTTCAAAGCTTTATCACAACAGGTCTTGAGAGAACTAAACTTTCTTCCATGATCTATGGATTAAGTAAGAGCAAATGAGAAGGTTTAGGTTATAATGGAGAATGCTACAGAGTTCAGATCTTAAAGAAACCCTCATATCCTTCTTCTTCAAGCATTGCTCAAATAGTGCCAAAAACTTACTTTGTGCATGCTTCTGATAAGGGTAAGAATCTGATCCAGTCAGAACCTAAGATCACTGATTCAAAAGAACTAACTAATTACGCATATAAGACCTCAAAGTCAAATTTACTGAAGAACACAGTCCTTAAGAATCAACAGTCAAAGGTTCAGATCAAATCAGAACCTACAGTTCAAAAGACAATTGTTCTAAATAATTTAGAACCAATGGCCTACAGGTCAAAGGTTTTGAAGAAATCAGAATAATAGACCTATGAACCAAGGATTCTGAAATATTCAGAAACTAATGTCAAGACTCATTCTAGATAAAACTTGTATATACCAAAAGTATGGATTGAGTCTAGGCATTACTATCAGGCAAAAGAAAAATACAAGACAAAGCCTGTTAGAACTAACCACAGAGTACCCATAAGAGTATGGGTGCCTAGATCTCAAATTATATTTTATGCAGATATTCCCAAAAGAAGAATCAATGCTACAATCATAATTCCAGGATAATGATTGGCTATCAGATACAAAAGAAAGAATGCATACATTCTAAATCCCAACAATGAAAGAGTAAGTAAGTGTGGATTTTGGAAAGAGCCACAATGCGCAAATTATGGCTATTGATTCTATTTATTCTTTGGTGTCTTTGGTTTATCCAGAAAATAATTTTTGGAACAAAGTGATATTTGTAAACTAAGATGGATAAATAAAAATATGTGAATAGCCATAGAAAATAGAATTTATAAGTATCATTTGATATTTCAGTTGCAACTTTTGAAGAAGTTTAATCTTGAAGACTGATTACATCTGAGTTGAGTAACTCTTGCAAAATTCGTCACTCAGATCATTAAAAGGAAACATGAATCAAGGAGGATCAAAAGATCATTCAAGAGGTATTTTTTCCTTATCAATCCTTCAGTTACTCAGCCTGATATATTATGCAATATGTGCTTGTGTGCATAAATTCTATCAGACTATATAGAAGTTCACTTAGTTTTTAAGGGAATCTTTTAAAAAGGGCCTGAAATAGTTATTTAGCTTAATTCTGATATATGCTCCAAATAAATTAGGGTATCTTCACTTGTGAAAATCCTATACTCACTGGTGAAAACCAAGCGCTTTGTTCTTAGCTGAGAATAAGGTAAGTAACTTATTATTATATCTTCAAAAAATGTTTAATTCATCTCTGCTAATGAAATTTGCACACAATCACTCCAATTAGTATATTAGTTAAATAATTGTCAGTTGTATGGAGACAAGGATGTCATCATAAATGTTGTATGCTTAAGAATCCAACTTCGACATCTTTTGAAAAAAGAATTGTTATCTTCCTTATTTAATACATCAAACCGACCTAAACCGCACTAAGCGTGCTATCCGCGTTAAGCGGCCCTCAAAACATCGGTTCTGCCAAATTGTCCAAATGCAAGCAGCGCGCTACAAAATGCATGGAGCGCACTCGTGCTTAGCGGCCTCTACGCGCTAAGTGGGATCTCCTGGGCAAAACTGGTCTTTTATTCCGAAAACGCGCATCCGGAGTCGTGCCTTCGACACGTTATTCCCCAATGCTCCAAAATGCAACAAATACCTACAAAGTGAATTGAAAAACACCAAACGGTACACTATGTACACAAAAACACAAATAAACACAAACTAAACGTATTTACACAAAAATCGGGTTTATTCAACGATATTAATAATAAAAGGTTGATAAGTGCAACAAAAAGTATATACAAAAATAACTATAATTTGCACTTATCACACGGCCACCCGTGTCAGGGCTCTTGTAGCATTTTCTCCAAAACTTTGAATTATGCACTTTTCTCCCCCAGGTTTGTCTTGTTTTATTCTTTTGAACCTGAAAACATTAAAACACAAAACCAAAGCATAATATGCGATAAAACAAAATCAAAACTTGATAAGTAAATGAAACAACAACTAAAATAATTTATAAATATTTGTGTAAAAACCACTGATCAATCCTCTCTCTTGTTTCTTTGTATGGCTTCTATAGTTTTGCTTTTGCTTCAAGTAGTAACTCTAGAAGTACTTGCTAAGTCATTAATAAAGCAAACATGAATTGGTGATTCCTCCTCAGTCTCTTATTTCTTCTCCTTTGTCTACTTATTATGTTTCAAATTATTCTTGGCATCTCTTTCTACCTTTGATGGTTTTCTCCTTCCCATTCTTATGGAATGTGTAAATATAAAAAGAGAAAGATGATTTAGTTAAGCTATATGGCCTATGCATCTATAGAGAAATTTTCCTTGGAAAATATCTTCAAAAATCTTACAGCCATGCTTCTCGAGCCTTGATGCCTATGCTATATGTCTGAATCTCACTCTAAACCATCTTGGAATTTGTAGTCTGGATGTTTATCTATCAAACATGCTTCTGTCTTTTCATTGACTATTTACCTACTACTTTTTATACTGTTTTCTTTCTGAGCAGAATCTTTTTCTGTTTTCCTTCTGTCTCAAAACTTCTTTCTCTCTTTTTAATTTTTTCTTTATTTTTTGTTTTTTTTTGTTGATGACAAAAGGGGGAGAATTATATGAGAAATGTGAAAGTATTTAAAGAGTTTGATAAAAACATATTTTCTATGTGAAAATGTGTTTTATAAATATCATGAACTCAACTTATTCAACTTAATCATTTTAGACTTAAAGTTGTAACAAAAAGTCTGTGAAATATGGAAGTACTTCAAGACTTTGATAAAGACATTTTCTATGTGAAAATTTGCTTTCAAGATTTTGAATTCAAGACATTTTTTGTGTGAAAATATGCTTTTATCCAGATCCTGAATTATATGCTTAATGGTGTAACAAGAAGTCTGTGATTTATTGAAAAGTATTTCAAGACTTTAATAAAGACATTTTATATTTGAAAATGTGCTTTTGTCAAGATTCTGAATCCCCAACTTAATCAAATTATTCTTAATGTTGTAGAAGATATTTTAATAACTTAGATAGTATATTAGAGGGGCTTACAAAACTCAACCCGTGAACTATTAAAATTGAGAGAGCTTACAAACCTCGGGCTCTGAACTCAATTTAATAAAACTGAATTAATAATTTAGACAAAATCTAGGTAAAGCTTACAAACCTCAACCTATGAACTGTTAGACTCAGGGGCAGCTTATAAACCTCAGACTTAGATATTGTCAAGTTATTAATCAAAATGATTTAAGTAATTTGGATAGAACTTAGGTGGAGCTTACAAACCTCAACCTATGAAATGTTATACTTAGGGACAACTTACAAACCTCATCCTATGAAGTTGTTAAATTATTAAAACAGACCAACAAATTGTTCTTAAAATACTTATGTTTTTCATCATCAAAAAGGGGGAGATTGTTGGAACAAAATATGTTCACACTAATTTAGTGCATACTCCTTGGGTTTTTATGATAACAAAAGTAATTAAATAATAATAGGGTATTATAAGGTTTGATTAAGTTTTCAAGATCATTAAGCTTATATTTAACTTGGTTCTGACCTAGTTAAAGAGATTGTAAAAAAGAAGCAAGTGAAACCAGATTCTACTAGATCAAAATCTAAGTTTTAAGCGAGACCTCAACGCCATATTGAAGCTTATGATATTTGAATATAAACTTAGTTTCTATATATACGTTTTCTTTGATGATTCCAACGAAACTAAACGCCTCGCTGGAAGAATAGTACAAAGCTCTTTTGTCCGTACTCAGTGCAAAAGTAACTATATCTTGTCAATGGCTTGAATTATGGAGGAAGTCAACTAGAGGTTTTAGCACAAGGCTCAAAGAAAACTGATATGATTTCTTCAGTCTACTACTCCATGCCTATGAATGCCTTACTTGAGAAAGACATAATGGATAATACAATTATTCGGAAGATGAAGATCTTCATCGTACCAACTTCAACGTCTATCTCTTAGAAATAACTTCTTAGACAAAGACACTTGTGAAAGAAAGCTTCCAATGCCTATTTTGTTCCCTCTATATAAAGGAGATAAAGATTCAAAAAATAAATAACACGAATAATACAACAAGAAGCATAAAATTAGAAGTTGCAAGAATTGTTTCACTCTTCATGTTACAGTTTGTAGTTGTTTTATTGCACATACGCTTGACAATATTCTTATACTTGTATATCTTAGTAATATCAAGTATCAAGGTCTTTGTGTGTGCTGTATTATATGTACCTTTGATTATATATCAAGTACATCTTGTTGTAATCTAAACGTTTATTTAGAACTTAGAAAAGTCACATTCTAGTTTGATTGAGCAATAAAGTCCTGGACAGTTGGTTTGGACAAGGAAGTCTCTTTCTAGTTTAATTGAGAAAGGAAGTCATGAACAATTGGTTTAGGAAAGGAAGTCTCTTCTAGTTTGATTGAGAAAATAATTTATGGACAATTGGTTTGGGTAAGAAGTATCTTTCTAATGAGATTGACCAGGAAGTCTTGGACTGATATGTCTAAGCAAATTGTAATCATCTACATGTTATAGTGAAAAACTTTTGCGTGGTAAGGAGACTGGACTACTCTCATTATAGAGGAACCAGGATATGTTTTGTGTGTGATTTACTTATAGCTTTTGCACTTTAAATATTTCGTTGCTGCATACTAAAGCTTAGAATCTAAACTTAGTTAGATTCAGAAGCTGCTGTTTGAAAAAGCTTAAGTTATCAATTACACAATTCAACATCCCTTCTTGTGTATTTTCTCACCTTCATATAAGGTTTTTGTAAATATTGTTTGTGAAATAAGCCAATATGTGCCAACATTTTGAACATCAATCAGGCACTTATCAACCCCAAATGGATTCTTGGCATAAGAATCATGCGTGGTAGAAAGGAAAAGTAAATATGGATGTTACAAGAACACTATATCAAACAAGTATTGGAAATATTCTAAATGAAAAATTCTAAGGAAATAAGCACTCCTCTTATTAGCACTTATCAACCCCAAATAGATTCTTGATATAAGAATCATGCGTGATAGAATGGAAAAGTAAATTTGGATGTTACAAGAACACTATATCAAACAAGTATTTCATATATTCTAGATGGAAAATTCTAAGGCAATAAGCACTCCTCTTGTTACTTGTTTTAAATTTAGTCTTAACAAAGTCCTTTAAGTGAAGATGAAAAAGTTAATATGAAACTAACTATTTATGAAAATACTGTGGATAGTTTGATGTATGCAATGGTGTGTATAATACCAAATATATTACATGGTGTTGGTACAATTAATATATTTTTTGTCAAATCCAGGTAGATAACATTAGATTGTTGTAAAATGGATTTCAAGGTATCTTCATGGTAGTAATTATATGAGGCTTTTCTTTGGATTTGATTTTATTACTTTAAAGGGATATTCCGACTCAGGTATGCCTGAAAACATTGAATCCAAAAGATCCACTTTAGGCTATATGAATATATTTGCTATGGGAGATGTGGCTTGGCAGTCTAGATTTTTGAAGTGTGTAGTATTTTCTACTACATAGACTTAGTTCATTATCATAACTTAAGTTTTGTACCCCAAAATTTGCGCTCTCATTTATCAATACTTTTCTCACAAGATCTCTTTGACTCAAGACTGGATTAGGGTTTGACCAACTCAAGACATCTCATCATGCACTAATAACCCAAAATTAGGGTTTGGAATTGCACAAAGATTTTTGGACTAGCAATGTTTCATATGACTTTCAAGTATCAATGTGGACCCCTAAGATTACTCAATGCAAGTTTCAAGCCTTGAATCACATTTTTGATCAGGCAATTGGACAGTTGGCCTAAAAATCAGCTGTATTGGGGAAAAAGTCAACCATGGCCAATTTAAAGTCAAACTTCATAATTTTTTATCCACATCAACATTTTAGAATCATATGTATCATTTTATCAAGTTTGGACCGCATTTCCTCAAGAAATTTGATCAAATTATCAAAAGGGCAAAATGGTCAAAATTAGGGTTTTGACTTAGAAAGGGGAATTTCTGATTTTTGACCTAGAAAATGACCAATTGGTTTGGAGCATGATTCCAAGAGGCTCAATTGCATCATCATGACCTAATGACATGGTTCAAAACATTGCAAATTCATTAGATTGACAGATGAAATTTGCAGTCAACTGATCAAAAGTCAACTGTATACTGAGAAGTCAAACTTTGACTTTTTGGTCAAAATCAAATGCCAAGGATCACAATTCATCAAAACATGTTAAATTGTGAAACTTGCTCATAAAGAAATCAAAGATTGAAGATTTGGTTTTGAAATTTGAAATTTTCTTAACGTAGAAATTTTCTAAGTATAGAAAATTTCTTATTTTTTCTCAACATTAAGCAAATTTTTTACTATGATACAAGATGATTCAAAGAAAGTTCCCAACATGAAAGTTGTAGATCTCCATGAAATATAAAACTCTGCTTCACACATTTTCTCCTAAATATGCTTGGATCTCAAGATATAATTTTGTGAATACATACCCATGAACTAAAATAACTTGGTGAAATTTTGCCCTAATTTAGGCAGGTTTTTGACCTAACTTCATGGAAAATTTTCAACTAATTCCAAGAGGAATCTTGAAATGAATTTCAAATATGAGTTATATAGAACATTTCAAGCTTTCCAAAATGTCCAAGAACTCCTTGAGATCATTTTTTAGTAGGGAGAATCGAAGAGATGAAGTTGGCAATTTCTCACTTTGATTTCAAGCCATTCCATGAAGAACAAAATTCAAATCTGAACCTATGCTGCCTAATCCTTGCTTTACAGGTCTCAAACTTGTTTCTCACCTTATAATTTAATTCTTACACAGTTGATAAATCCTTAATCCAAGCATAAGAATCTTTGTCCAAGCTTTAATTCCATAAATGGCACAAAGTTGCCATTGCCATTTTAGTAAAGCATAACTTTTGCAACTTTTCACTTCTTGAGCTTTGCACTTGTTCTATCTACATACACAAGTCCTATAAACCAAAATCAAGTTGTCTAGGACTTGTACCAACTCCAAGAAGGCCTGTACAAGCATGTAGAGAGTTGTCTCCTCACTTTTCTTAAAGGACAAGCAATAGAGCAAAAAGCCTACAATTGAGAAATCTGTTGTGGAGCTGACTTGAAACCTTCTCTATACTTATACACAAACACATTGCAACCTAACACACACTTGCTCAAGGCCAAAAACTCTCTAAAACTCCCTATCACCAAAAACCTGTCATAACTTGCAGTTTGAGACCAAGCATAACAATCCAAAAATCTACTCGTGCGTTTCAAGTTCTAATCACTCAAACACTTAACCTACCTCATATCTAAGTGTTCCAGACCATCACCCCTTCACTGTAACTCCTCCTTCTCCATCTTCCATTTTTGCATTTCAAGCTTGCAGGTTGACTTGGATAGAGAGATTCAGGCACTTTCAAAGCAAGGCAAGGATTGGAACACACTCATGGAGGTTCAGGCAAACTAAAGGAATCTTCAGGCATTTATAAAACTCACTCAAACTCCATTCACGATCTCAGTTGAAGGAGGTAAGAACTCTAATTTCTATCTCTTCATACAGACATCCATTGGTCTCGATTTGTGAAAGGAAAATGTAGATATTATTGTGCTAAAGCCAACCATGTGCATATATTTCATTTATGTTCATTATGTATAGAGAATTTTAGATTTCAAATTTCTATAAAAATTAGCTTTAAAATTAGGGCCATTGAAATTAGATTTGATCTTTGATTGATAGTTTACATGAGTTACATGGTTGAAATCGTGGGAAAAAGTACTACCATTTTCATGTTTGAAGTTTCCATTTTCATGGAGAAATAAGAAAGATACAGAAGTTCTGGCTAGCATGAGGAAGAAGATGAAGTACAGGGCAAGGAGGTGTTATGTGTTATGTGTTTTTTATTTCATATGAACTAACGGATGTACAACCACCCCAGTGGCAAGGCAGCGCGCTGAGAATGCCAAGGTCATGGGTTCGAACCTTGGTGCCTGCCTTTTGCATATTTTCTCTTCTTTTTTTTCTTCCATTTTCTCATTTTTGCAGCGCTGGACTTTTGTTCATTTGGGCTTATGTTTTTTTTTCCTAATGTTACCTCCTGATTACTCAGGACACCCCTGGCCCAATTCATTTTCATTTATTTATTTTTATTTTTGTTCATTTCATTAAATATTTTCTTTAACATAAAAAATCATAAAAAAATCTAAAACATGACAAATATTGCATTTTGTTTATTTTATTTTATTTTCATATAAAAAAAATATTTTTTATTAAATTGTATACTAACTATTTTTCTTAAATAAACTTGTAAAATAAAATAGACTTAGATATATTTTTATCCCTTTTTCTTCATACTTGTAAATATTTATTTTGACATATAAAAAGACTAAATATTTTCATAAATATTATTTATTATTTTAAGACAAAAAAATACACAAAAATAATACTTAAAGAACTTTATTTTCTTAAGTTAGAAATTAGGGTTAACCACTTTTTAAGAAATAATTTTTTTTTAATATTATTAGGTTTAATTAAAAACTCTTCTTTATATGAAAAACAAAACAAAAAATCTTTTTCTTGAATACATACCATTGCATATTTATATTGTATATTATTTATTCAAATATTCATACAAATTCGATTTGGTTGTAATAGCTTAATTATATTTACATTATTGCAAATCCCCATTCATAATTTGTATACCCCCCCTCCCATAAAATGTTGTAATAGCGTAGTAATCTTTAAATTACGCAATTTACCGTTTTTATATACCATGATAGTAATTAGGGTTTGAATGACAAGATTAAAACAAATCAAATAGAAAACCCTAATCCAAGACAAAATCAAGCATGAAAATAATACACTTGCACACAAGCACCCTTAGGGTTACTCCACTTGGTTGCCTTACATAAAAATGGCCATATTACGCATGCAAAGTATCTTGGCAAAAACAAACAAGTATAAGATCATAGTCCCTCGATGACGCTATTCAAAGTTGCCTTACAAAAATGATCTTAGTCCTTCAAAAAATGCCAAGATACTTTGCAACATTGCTAATCATGGTTATACGATGACTCACGCCCGTCCCGTTTACATCCAAAGATAGGATTGCTTACTAAATCAATGGTAAGACAACAATATCAAAGGAAAAGAAAATGAGCAAGAAAGACATTTTGAGTAGGTAGATTAATTCTAGTTACTTGCTTCATTTCAAAACAACTATCCTTTCTATTTTCAAAACAAACACACACATTTCCAAACATCTTACAAA
The DNA here is from genome assembly GCA_948472305.1 of Vicia faba. Lineage (NCBI taxonomy): Eukaryota > Viridiplantae > Streptophyta > Magnoliopsida > Fabales > Fabaceae > Vicia > Vicia faba. The sequence goes on from OX451737.1 coordinate 214,030,162, forward strand.
ATATTGAAAAACATTTTCAAAAAGACAAACATCTTTGTATACATTCTTATGAACGAGAATCATTATAAAGATTGCCTAAACAATGGCATCTTTTACAAAATACTTTCAAAAACCACACAAAGCACAATTTCAAAACAAAAGCAAGTGATCTAGCAAGTAACTAAGAGTCCATGGAAAACCATGGATGAAAAGGGTGCTAATACCTTCCCTTTTCATAATCTACCCCCCGAACTCAAGAAAACATCTCTAAAGGTCTTTCCTGTGCTTTTTCACCTTTCCTTTTGGATAAAAGAAAAGTCGGTGGCGACTCTTGCTAACCACAACATTTGCGATAAAACGCAAAACACAAGTCAGTTCTCCCACCGTATCATAGAACTGGCGACTCTGCTGGGGAATATTATAAAAGTGGGGTTACCTTAGGTCTAGATCACATTTATTTGCTTACATTGTTTGACTTGTATGCTTTATGTTACGGTTCTTTATTTGGGTTTGAAATCCTCTACCCGGATTTGGTATACATTATAGGTAAATAGCAATACATTGTGGAAACTGTGCGGAGTATACCAACATGGTCTAAGCAATAATTATGTTAGTGAGACATATTTGTGGGTACCGGTAGCCTTTGAGTCAATCAAAGAGAATACGGGGCTGCTGAGTGATGTCATAAAGCACTAATGAACTTCTAGAACCCTTACTTGACCAACTTGGCCTTTAGGATGTAGTGAGATGATCGGCTTTGGTGCAGTCCGAAGTTGGTAGACACTCGATACTACACTCATTGAGGTTTGGTTTCATGGGATATTTTGGTCGCCATTAAAGATGCTTGAGCTGAAACAATGACCAAGGAAACAATCCAGTGATATTGAGATCCTTAGAACCCGGTTACTATTACTAGGACAGGTTTAAGCCAACTAGCTTCAAGAGGGTACTTACCTATAAAACCCCATGCAAGCCTAAAATAAGAACTTTTTTTCTTTTCTTGTATATGCATACTTGTACATAACATCATGGACATCATGAACATCACATGCATCCACTAACCATTTCAAGGATTTTGGATATTCATCTTTGTTCTTGTTTTGTAGGATATGGATTCACTTCGCAGGAAAACTATCCAAGTAAACCTTATAAGAATTCCTCCACAACTTAAGGAGCTAGCTTCAAGGATCCCTGGGAACTCTCCATTCACCGAGAGACATAGTCGTCTACTCAACTTGGTCACCTCGAACACATATGAGGATATGATGAAGGTGCTCTTTCAGTTCTTTGATCCTTTGCACCATTGCTTCACATTTCCCGACTATCATCTTGTGACTACTTTGGAAGAATTCTCTTAACTCTTAAGGATTCCCATTCTCAATCAACTACCTTTCAACGATACGAAAATAGACCCAAAGCCAGAAGAGATTGCTCAAGCTCTGCACTTGCACTCATCTGATGTCATAACTCATTGGGAAACTAGAAGTGGTGTCAAAGGCTTCTTAGCAAAGTTCCTGTTTGAGAAAGCCCAAAGCTGTTGGAATTCCTTAGACTTGCAAGCCTTTGAGGAAATTGTGGCTCTTCTTATCTCTGGGATGGTCTTATTTCCCAATCCTGACCAACTCATAGATGTGAGCGCCATCAAGATCTTCATGTCATGAAACTCGGTGCCTACATTTCTAGGGGATATCCTACACTCTTTTCACACTCGTATAATGAGGAAAAGAGGTGTCCTTATGTGTCGCACAAAGGTTAATGACGCTCAAGCATTCAGATATTCATTGGTGCTCCCGATCCAAAGAGAATGTTATCATTGTTGACCGTTGTGGGGAATTCCCTAATGTCCCTCTACTTGGAATTAGGGGAGACATCACTTATAACCCATGTTTAGCTCTAAGACAGTTTGGTTACGCTCGAAGGGATGGCCCGCACGAGATGCTGATTCAAGGTTTGGTATTCGACTACGACAACGACGGTCAAGGTCTTCGCCAGAGATTCATCCGAGCTTGGAGGATGCTAAACAAGGTGGATAGTAAGACTTTGGGACACAAGAATTCTATCCCTCTTAAGCCTTACCTCAAATGGGTATGAACCCGTGCTCAAAGTCTTACGATGCCTTATCCTTCCATTCTTCCGGTAATTATTGAGCCTGTTAAGGAGGAAGATGTTCCATACACTATCCTACATCCTGACATGCCCACATCTCTTGCATACCTACAAAGGGATTGGATACAGCTCAAAGGAGAGCGAGATACTTTCGAAGCCCAATTCTACACAAGCGAGAAGAAGGTTTTGGAACTCACTAGGCTACTTCATGAGGAGCAGACTCTAAATGCCTACATAGCACCAAAGAGGATGCGCATTACTTTTTTATCTTAGAGTTTTGTATTATTTTGCCCAAGGGGCATTGATGTACTCAAACTTTATCTTATTAATATAACGTGTGTTTCTTTTTGTCTAAAACGAACTTGAATATTTGAAATCCTTGAAAACATTGCATATGCACATATCATTCATCATAACATAAACAGGTCTTTTGTAACAAGTTTCCTCATCTCTCTACTGTTTATTTCAGTAAGATGGATCTCGAACAAACAGTCAAAGATCTCCAAGCTCAGAACACACAGTTTCAACAGTTGCTCATGACCCTAGCCAAGGGGCAAGAAGAGTTGAAGACTCTGCTGGCTGAGGAAAGGAAAAAGAAAACAAAGAAAGTCACCGGGGTTTTAAACATGGGGAGAAGATTTCAGGGGAAGACTAGAAGAACCTTGAATTTTGCAACAACGTCCGGTGAAGGAGAGGGAAAAGGAAAAGAAACAGCAGTCCCGTCAGAATCTGAAGAGGAGGAAGAAGAGGAAGACTACTCTGAGGAACAGTATCCTCCAGCTGGTGATAAGTACAGACATCTCGAAGAGCGTTTGAGTGCTATGGAAATACAAAAGGTGCCAGGCCTAGACTTTGAAGAATTGAGACTAGTGTCGGGAATTATGATTCCTCCGAAATTCAAAGTGCCTTTGTTCGTAAAATATGATGGGGTGTCATATCCTAAGATGCATCTCTGATCATACATGAGAAAGATCCAACCACACTCCGCTGATAAAGACTTGTGGGTGCATTTTTCCAAGATAGCCTATCTGGAATACAACTCGACTGGTTTTACCAACTAGAGAGAGCCAACGTCCATAACTGGGAAGATCTTGCCGCAACTTTCTACATGCAATATCAATATAATGCTGATTTGGCGCCTACCCGTACTCAACTTCAGAGTATGGTTATGGCTTCCAATGAGGGTTTCAAGGATTACGCGCAGAAATGGAGAGATCTGGCTGGGAGAGTTCAACCCCCTCTGTCTGAAAGGGAATTTGTGGACATGTTCTTAGGCACTTTATCGGGCCCTTTCTTCAACCATTTAATTAGAAGCTCATCTACAGGATTTACTGAGTTAATACTGACCAGAGAGAGGGTGGAAGCTGGCATAAAAAGTGGAAAGATTTAGAAGGATTCATCTTCTTCTACAACTATGAGGAAGCCTTTTATTAGGAAGAAAGAAGTAGTTGTTGTATATCCATAAAGGAACCAAGGGAGAGCCGAACGCCGACCAATGGTAGGGGCTGTTATGATCCCAAAGCCTACATATGATCAACCAAGAAGTAATCAACCAAGGGTGGAAAGGCCAGTCCGAAAATTCACCAGAATCAATATGATTTTGTCCCAAGTAATACCGCATCTTTTGAAATCCAATTTGGAAACTTTAAAAGAAGCTCCAAAAAACCCCAACACAGCGTCCCCTCATTATCACCCAAATGTCTGTTGTGCATATCACTCCGAAAGTCTGGGTCACGACACTAACAACTGTTGGGCCTTGGAAAAAAAATTCAAGATCTTATAGAGGTAAAAGAAATTGAGTTTGTTGCGCCCGAGAAGCCAAACATAATTTCTGCTCCTATGCCCAGACATGGTCACAACACCAATGCTATTGAAGAAGATTTGTTTGTTACCACAGTTGATAGACTCGTGACTCCACTCCCAATCATTAAGATAAACTTGTTGAAAGTCGGTGTATTCCAGGGTTGTAATGAAGACTGCCACCTCTGCTTATCTTCATCAACTGTTTTCCCTTTGTTGAAAACATGCATTCAACGCTTGATAGACAATAAAGAGATCATGTTTGAAAGTACTCTTATTTCACCTGTTCCTGTTGAAGACGTTTCAATCATTACCATCTCCACCAATTCTTCCAGGGTCCCCAAAAGACCCGTTAGAATTACATTGGTTCCGAAAACTACTCCTCGTATAATCACAATGCCTGGGCCAGTCCCATATGAATCAGACAAAACTATGCCGTGGAATTACGGTGGGGACATCTACTACCATGGCATCAAACAAGATGGGCTGGCCGCCGAAGAGATAAACTCAGAAGAAGAAGATTCCGACATTAGCAATATTGCGAGAACTAGTACGATTACCCGAAGCGGTAGGATCTTTTCTCCAGAGATTGCCCCCCAAAGGCAATTTTTGGACCCGTGGTTGTTCCAAAGGTTACTTCCATACCAATAATCATCTCTGCAAGTGCTCCTATTGACGAAGCCGTTATAACCCCTACTGTCATTCCTACCAACACTCCTGCTGTTGAAACTCGAGGAAAAAGTATTCAAGTGGAGCCTGTCCGGACGAAGGCTCAATCACTGACTATCCCCGAGACCTCCAAGAAATAAATGGAGGAGATTCTAAAAATAATAAAGAGGAGCGACTACGATGTAGTTGAACAGTTGGGGCAAACTCCCTCCAAAATCTCCATGCTGACATTGCTACTATGTTCTGAGGCACATGCGAAAGCCCTGGTGAAGTTCCTAAAGATAGCCCATGTGCCTCAAGAGACGTCTGCTGATTAATTTCAAGATTGTGTGGCCAGCTTGACAGCGGATAATGGCATAGGCTTCTCAGATGTTGATCTGAAACCAAGGGGAAGAAAGCACAACGAGGCATTACATGTCTCTGTGGAATGTAGAGGCACAACTCTGGCCCATGTCTTGGTGGACACTAGCTCATCTTTGAATGTTTTACCGAAGAAATCTCTCGACAGACTGGACTGCGAAGGACTGACATTAAGGCCAAGTAACATAGTCGTAAGGGAATTTGATGGCTCAAAGAGGATGGTACACGGGGAGGTGGATATCCCCATAAAGGCTGGGACTCATACTTTCAATTCAACCTTTTATGTAATAGACATCCGCCCCTCTTACTCTTGTCTGCTAGGACGGCCGTGGATCCATAATGCTGGCGCTGTCACCTCTACACTACACCAGATGCTGAAATATCCGGTCCAAGGAAAGATTATCATTGTCCACGGAGAAGAAGAATATATGATTAGCCATCTCAATTCCTTCAGATATGTGGAATTGGACAGCGAGTTCATTGAAACTCCTTTTCAACACTTCGAAGAGGTTCCCCAAGAGGTAGCAGTGACCAAAGTTGTGTCCCAGATTCCCAGATTACAAGACCTCCACTCCGGATGTCATCTTTGAAGGACGCCAAGGTAGTAGTGGAAGAAGGTGGATGTACCATCTGGGGTCAACTTTTGGATATCCTGTATAAGCCTGACAAATTTGGCTTAGGCTTCACTTCAAGTGCTTAAAAGGATGTACGATGTACCCGTGCTGGAGGGCCACCCTTGAAGATTAGCAACTGAGAGGTCAACGCGGTAGAAGATGGTGAAGAGGATTGAAGCTTGGAGGATTGGATCTTTCCGACTATCGATGGAGGACTCCGCAATTGGGAGGCCAGAGACTTTGTCCCAATAACTTTCATCCCTCGGTAATTTACCTTCACTCTTTTTGGATCTGTAATATTCAAAAACAATTTGCACTTTTAAAACCTTGTGTCTTGCCCGAGGCACAAGGGTCCATTTGTAAGGGTTATTATTTCATCTTCATATGAAATTCAATGAATCATGGACGTTTTTCGCATACAAACTTTTGTGCTCATTGTTTTTCTTTTACATTTTATTTTTAAGGATGGCTATACCCTTACACACACCCACACTCACAAATGAAGGCACCCCTCCATTCTGGATCCCATGGGTAACAATACTTCTATGGCCTTTTGTGACTCTGAGGATCTAATCTACCAAGCCGTAGACGAAGGTGAGGAAGATTGTGAAGTACCGGGGGAACTTGCCAGACTACTACAACAAGAGGAAAGAACCATTCAGCCTCACGAGGAGCCTGTTGATACAATCAACCTGGGTACCGAGGAGGATAAAAAAGAGGTCAAGGTGGGTGCCAATCTGGAGCCCAGTGTCAAGGAGCGTCTGATTCAGCTGTTTCATGATTATGTTGAGATCTTTGCTTGGTCATATGAAGATATGCGGGACTTGATACGGACATCGTGGTACATCGTCTGCCTACAAGAGAAGATTGTCCTCCAGTAAAACAAAAAGTCCGCCGCATGAGACCTGATATGTCAGAAAAGATCAAGGCGGAGGTCATGAAGCAATTCAATGCTGGAGTCTTGGCTGTCACTTCCTACCCTCAATGGGTTGCCAACATTGTTCCCGTACCTAAAAAGACGGCAAAGTACGAATGTGCATGGATTATAGAGATTTGAATAGGGCAGGCCCTAAAGATGATTTTCCATTCCCCCACATCGATATCCTGGTTGACAATACGGCCCAACACAAAGTGTTTTCCTTCATGGACAGATTCTCAGGTTACAACCAAATCAAAATGGCACCTGAAGACATGGAGAAAACAACATTTGTCACACAGTGGGGCACATTCTGCTACAAGGTGATGCCATTCAGATTGAAGAATGCTGGGGCAACCTATGAACGCGCCATGGTAGCTTTATTTCACGACATGATACATCATGAAATAGAGGTCTATGTAGACGATATGATAACCATATCGCAAACAGAAGAAGAGCACTTTGATCACTTACAAAAGCTGTTTGAGAGACTGAAGAAGTACAAGCTGAGGTTGAATCCAAACAAGTGCACATTTGGAATGCGGTCCGGTAAACTCCTAGGTTTTGTCGTCAGTAACAAAAGTATTGAGGTCGATCCTGCCAAAGTTAAAGCAATACAAGAGATGCCTGCTCCTCGTACTGAGAAGGAAATCAGATGATTCTTGGGACGCTTGAACTATATTGCCAGATTCATCTCTCACCTAACAGCTACTTGTGAGCCTATCTTCAAACTATTGAAGAAAGATCAAGTAGTCAGATGGAATGATGAATGTCAGGTTGCTTTTGACAAAATCAAAGAGTACTTACAATAGCCTCATGTACTGATGCCACCAGCCGAGGGAAGACCGTTGATCATGTATCTGACTGTTTTAGAAAATTTAGTGGGGTGTGTATTGGGGCAGCATGACGAGTCTGGCCGAAAAGAGCACGCTATTTATTACCTGAGCAAAAAGTTTTCCGACTGTGAAACCAGATATTCACTGCTCGAGAAAACTTTTTGCGCTCTGGCATGGGCTGCTCGCCGGCTAAGACATTATATGCTGACTCATACTACCTTGTTGATATCTAAAATGGATCCGATAAAGTATATCTTCGAAAAACCTGCTCTTTCTGGGAGAATAGCAAGATGGCAGATGATCCTAACGGAGTACGACATACAATATACTACCCAAAAAGCTATAAAGGGCAATGTATTGGCTGATCACCTTGCTCACCAAGCTGTAGAAGACTATCAGTCAACGAAGTTTGAATTCCCGGATGAAGACATCATGACATTAGACAACTGTGAAGAAATCAGACCATATGACGGACCTGAACAAGGATCCCGATGGACCCTGTTCTTTGATGGAGCATCCAATTCACTTGGTAATGGCATCGGCGCTATACTCATATCTCCAGAAGGCTGTCATACTCCCTTTACTGCCAGACTTTGCTTCAACTGTACAAACAACATGGAGGAATACGAAGCGTGCATATTTGGTCTCAGAGCTGCCATAGACTTGGGAATCAAATCTTTAGATGTGTTTGGAGATTCAGCTTTGGTCATCAGTCAGACCAAAGGGGAATGGGACACTAAGCACCCAAACCTTATCCCTTACAAAGAACATGTTTTGACATTGCTACCACATTTTGAGAATATTACCTTCGAGCATTTCCCGCGAGAAGAAAACCAGCTAGCAGTCGCTCTAGCCTCAATGTCATCTATGTTTAAACTTAATTGATATAACGAGGCTCCCCAGATCACCATCTAACGAATGGATGAACCGGCATATTGTCACGATATTAATATTGAAGAGGTCGTGGACCAGCCTTGGTTTCATGAAGTCAAGAGGTATCTCGAGGCTCAAGAATATCCAGAAGGAGCTTCAGCCAATGATAAAAAGTTCTTAAGGAGATTCTCTGCTAAATTCTTCCTTAGTAATGGCATCTTGTACAAACACAGTCATGACTCCATTTTGCTTCGGTGTGTGGATAAGGTTGAAGCTGAAAAGATCACGGCTGAATTACATGAAGTTACTTTTGGCACCCATTCCAGTGGGCATACGATGGCAAAGAAAATCCTACGGGCAGGCTTATATTGGTCTACCATGGAAGCATATTTCTATCAACATTCTCGAACCTGTCATATATGTCAAATTTATGCTGATAAGGTGCACGTACCTCCGGTTCCTCTGAATGTCTTGACGGCTCCTTGGCCCTTTGCTATGTGGGGAATTGATATGATTGGAGAGATCAAGCCTACAGCCTCCAATGGACACCGCTTCATCCTAGTGACCATTGACTATTTTACAAAGTGGGTCGAATCAGCTTCCTTCGCTTCCGTTACCAAGAATTTTGTTGCCCGCTTCATCAAGCAAAACCTCATTTACTGGTATGGTATCCCGGAAAGGATCATCACTGACAATGGTACAAATCTCAATAACACTATGATCACCGCCTTGTGCGAGCAATTCAAGATTCAGCATCACAATTCTTCTCCCTATCAACCAAAGATAAATGGTGCTGTCGAAGCTGCAAATAAAAACATTAAGAAGATCATACATAAAATGACAGTCACATACAAAGACTGGCATGAGATGCTACCATTCGCTCTCCACGGTTATCGTACCACGGCTCGTACATCAACCGGGGCAACACCTTATTCTTTGGTTTACGACATGGAGGCTGTCTTTCCTATTGAGGTTCAGATCCCCTCTTTGAGAATTATGAAGGATGCAGGATTGAATGAAAACGATTCGATCCAGACTCAACTTGATCAACTGAACTTAATTGATGAAAAGAGACTTACTTCTATTTGCCATGGTCAGATGTATCAAAAACGAATGATCAAGGCTTTTAACAAGAAAGTCAGGCGCCAAGCATATCAAGTTGGGGATCTAGTGATCAAGCGTATCATCTTGCCACAAAGTGATCCAAGGGGAAAATGGACTCCTACCTATGAAGGACCATTTCTAATCAAAAACATATTCTCCGGTGGGGCAATGATCTTGACCATCATGGATGGCGACGACCTGCCACACCCTGCGAACATGGATATAGTCAAAAGATACTACGCATAAAAGATCCGCTAGGTTGACACACCTAGGAAAAACAAGGGGCATCCCGATGAACCAAAAGGTTCGGGCAAAAATTAGGGATAAAATAAAAAAAAATATGTACACCCGGCAAGTTGAAAACCTGAAAGGGCGACTTGGGCAAAAAAGGGTTTCCCGGTGGACTGAAAACCCGAAAAGGCGGTCCAGGCAAAAGTTAGGGAATTAAAGCGTATGACTATGTCCCGTCGGATCACTTGACGGACAACCTTTGGATTCCACTGAAAAACTCAAAGTTTCTGATCAATTTAATCATCTTCGGACAAGGAAAATAGACAAGATACTCAGAGAATGTGAAGGCTATAGAAGAATGGGAACCCCATGGGATTACTACACGTAGCTATCCTTCTCTGTATAAATTTTTCTTGTTTTACGACAACATTCTCTTACTAGAATGTTTGTCCCCTTTGTACAAAATATTTATTCAAAGTCAATACAAAGATACCCCTTTGAAAGTGCAAAAACTATTTGTCTTTTTATTTACGCTTGTGTTTTGTTTACAAAAAACGTCCAATGATTCATTGATGAACATATGCATTTGAACATAATTACTGTATATAAATAAAACAAATGGGAGAGACAATTACTAATGGGTTGAGAGAAAAGGAAAATGTCTCTAGACTATTCCATAAGTAATCCCCTACAGTACATCATTTAAATCCCCAGTGGAACAAAACTTCAAGTTTTTAATCCCTAGTAGAAATCGTCAAATTTCTCAGGATTCCCCAAGCAGATCTTACAAGCAGTACATGGCATTGCCCTCACAACAAAATTTACTTTTCTCAACAAAAGTTCACCAGTACTTCAACTTCAAGACATGAAATTCAACATATCCTCAACAGCATTCAGGAATTTATTTTCCTAAAATGGACAGCAATACAACAAATCAGCTCACATGCGGATACATTACATCCATATATCATGAAGATTAATGGAGAAAATACATTGCATCATACATTTCATGCAAACATAACTTTGTATTTTAGCTAACATTTTACCCTTTTCAGGATAAGATTAACAGCTACCATTAACAATATGTGTGATCGGTGGATCTGGAACTGACTGTTTAACGCTGGTTCGCGAAATTTCGCGGAAGCAAGAGTCGCCACCGTCTTTTATTTTCTCCAAATGGAAAGGACAAAAGCACAGAAAAATTCCTTAAAGAGATTGCTCTCGGTTCGGGAGGTAGGTTATAGAAAGGGAAGGTGTTAGCACCCTTTCTATCCATGGTTATCCATGGGCTCTTAGATGCTTGCTCATTGTGTTTTCAAAAATGGTTTGTTTGCTTTTCAACTGTGGGTTTTAAAAAGTTTCTTTGAAAATTTCAGTTCGACTCTTGTATCGGTCCTCAAGAGTGTTTGAAAAATTGCTTTCGAAAGCTTTTTGAAAATGTGTCGGTGTGAAAAGTAATTTTGAATTTGTTTTGAAATTTAGAGCAAGTATCTATGAGAACCTACCTACCCTAAGGAATTTGTCTGTGTAAATGTCCTTTAAAGTAGTGCCATCCCACCATTGAGAGGTAGGTAGCACCACCGTTGGAGGTGTTCGGGTCAATTCGAGGTTCGGGACATGGTGATCACCAGAGCAATAGGAAGACACCTTAGAAGCTACCCTCATGCCAGGTTCCCGGATCATGAGGACTTACTAAGACATCCTCTACTCGACGATCACCTTTCGAGGCAAGGCAACAGTGAGGCGTACCCTAGGGGTGGTGTGTGCGATTTGTGTGTCGTTTTCAGATATTTTTGTCTTTTGTCATGTTATTGGTGATCTAGCATTTGTTTTTATTCTTGTCCATACATTCTTTCATGCCTTGATTAACAGTTTAAAAATTGCGAAAAGTAAAAGTTCTAAGCTATTACAAAAGGCGCGGGTCCACATCGCCAAAATTTCTTGAACCCGATTTGACAGAAAAATAAAGAAAGTGAAGAAAATAAAGAATTAAAAGTGCGAGAAATTAATTACAAGGCCTTGGGAGAGATACATAAATATTAAAAGAAATAAAATAAATATGCGAATTAAATAAGAATTAAAACGAGGGCGTTGGACCCTTTTTGCAAAATTAAATTAAATGATGGAATTAATTAATTAAAAAAAAGAAATTGTTTTTTTTGGTATTTTATGATTTTAATGGGAAAAAAAGAATTAAATGCAATTAACCTAATTCTAGTTGTTTTTTTAGATTTTTATTATGAAAAGATTGAATTTTAACCTAAAATTAAACCTAATTATTTACATGCAATTTAATTACAAAAAATAAATAATATTTAATATTTGATTATTATGAAAGAAAATAATAAAAAAAAGATAAAAAACTACTTAAAACCTAATTCTACTAATTTTAGATTTTTATTATGAAAATATTATAATTAACCCTAATTTAATAACTAAATGAATTAATGTAATTTATTTATGAAAATACTAAAATAAAAATATTTATTATTTTTTAGCTTTTCTGATTTTTTATTGTTTTGTATTTTTATGAAAATAATTGAATTAAAAGACAATAATTAAAAGAAAATAATAATAATGCAAAATAAAGAAAGTAAAAAAATTGGCAAACCTAGGGGGTCTGCCCCAAATTGTGAGGTTTTCTTTTAGCAATCTGGCCCAAGATTCTGAGGCCCTTTTGACTTTCGTGGCTAGCCTGTAGCTCTCTTGACTAATGCCTATGGTGTCCATCAAGTCTGGTCCCTTGGATTAGCATTGTTGGCCAAGTGGCGCGTTAGATGGAAGCGTGTATGGTGGTCTTCAGTATATGAAACTGCATGTGAATATTAATTGGAAAAATATATGGAAAGGGGGTGAGGACCTAGGGCTCGAACCCAGGTCATGAACGTTGCCAGCACATACGTATACCACTAAGCCATTCCACGCGCGTTTAACATTTAATAACTAACAAACATTATAAAAGAAAAATAATCAGCGGCTCAAAAACGCGCGAAGAATTTGAATGATCCAATCAGCGTCTTCCACTTCATCGTCCTCTTCGTTGTGTTTTCTTTTTCTGAAATACAAAAACAATAAGCAACGATTTTGAACCGTTCTATAACATACCATTAGAAAAATAGCGAATAGGCCATAAGGCCTCATAAATTAGGCGCGAGGGTGGCCTTCTCTTCGTCTAAACGCACTGAGTTGAATGGCTTTGGTCTCAAGCTCCAATTGTTTCATATTTTAAAACCCCCAATTCGGAGCTTCATGAACCCTAATATGCTCACATGGTGGAATCGTGTACAATGCTCAAAAACATAATTAATTTACACGGTTAGCTTCAGAATCAACTAATTAACAAGAATTCATGAACAAAATGCAGTGAACATGCTTAAATTGTAAAACACGATTATGAAAAAAAGTGAGAAAAGTTGGACTTCTGTACAGTGATTCAAGGTGTTAGAATTGATACTTTTGATCCAGGAAGGTTGCTTGATGTCCTTGGAAGGCAATAGGATGAGTTTTGTGGCTTGAATCGACCTGCAAATAGGTTTTCAGAATTGGAATTTTTGCCAAAAAATTGAGTTTTGTCAATGGAGTTTCTGCGCAGTTTTTTGGTTATGAGCATGAGGGTTTTGATCCAGCTTGTGTATGGAATGATTAGGTCAAATAAAATTGGTCCACAATCCATGAATTGATGAATGCAATATTTGATTTTTTAACCATGATTTTCAAATCTTTTTCACATGCTTTTTGATACAAATCACATCCAATTGCATTGGTTCTTTCCATATTTAGCTAGGCACGAAATCTTGAGGATATAATGTGCACAAAAAGATTGAAAAACTAGGTTTAGCATTTTTCATGTATTTATTTTAATTTAAATGAATTATTATTAATAAAAATCCAAATAAATAAATAAAAAATGAATAAAAACTTCCCTTTGGGCCAAATGGTCGTGCACATGCCTTGGATAATGAATTGTGGAAGAAAAATAGGCCCATTAGCAATTTTAGGTCATTTGAGTCAATGTTGACTTTTCAAAATATCCAAACATTTCCCAACTTCCACAAGGCACAACTTGCTCAATATTTAAGCTTTGCTCATGTTCTTGGACATTTTGGAAAGGTCTTTGAGTACTCTAACCAATGTCTTTTGTCCCATGTCATATTGTTTTACCAATCTCAGGTTATGGCCTTTGACTTAAAGTCCCTTTTTGTTGACTTTTGAAAATGACCTATAATGTTGAAATTGATAACTTTTTGTGAGAGCATTTCTTGGACTTGAAGTATGAATATGAGTTGTAGGAAATTTCTTTCTCTTCAAAATGAGCTTTGGATGGAATTTTTCTGATAATCCATGTGAAAGTTATGCCCTGGTCAATTTACAGTTGACTTTTTCAGCTGTCCAAATAAGGAAACTTTTGCATCTTGATGATTTTTGAGCCAAGCTTTGAGAATCATGATCAAGCATTGATCAAATGATGTTTGTGGCTTCAAAATGAGATGTTGACCAAAAATTTGAACTTTTGACTGCCAAATGACCATTTTGCCCCTACAGTTGACTGTAGTGCAATTAGGGTTTTGACTGTGCAATTTTGTGCTGAAAGTCTTGAAACTTGATATGAGGATGCTTGACCATATTTATTGGCATGTGGGACTTGATTGGGCCCTTGGAAACTTCATTTTCTTGATCAGAACCAAAACCCTAATTTTGACTGTTTAGGAGACCCTTGAACTGTGCAACCCTTGGGGAGATTTTGAAGCTTGACTTGGCAATTTCTTGAAGGATATGGGAGGGCAAATTTTGGGGTACAACAGTTGCCCCTGTTCAATCTTCTTAGACCTGAGGATGCAGATTGGCTGACGTGCCTTTCGTAATCCGAAGGTGGAAGATGATTGAACACTAGAGTGCCCAGAAATTTGCGCTCACATAGTAGCAGTGATGGCAGAATTAGGGATGTCAATGGGGCGGGGCGGGGCCGGGGGGACACTTCCCCATCTTTTACCCCGCCATCAAATTCATTCCCCGTCCCCGTCCCCGATCTCCGTCACGGAGGAATTTCTATCCACATCCCCGTTCCCCGCGGATCCCCGTTCCCCGCGGGGATCCCCATAGATCCTACATTTATTCATTAATATTTTATTTTTTTAAAATGTTTATATTTTCTATAAAAATAAAAAGCACAAAGAATTCACATATTTATTATGTTATTAAAAAATACTAGTATTTGACATTTATTATTTTTTATTAAAAATACTAATGGAACACAAAATAATAATATTTTTTTTATAAATTTCTATAAAATGCTATAAAATTCAACAAAATGAACTATAATACTTTTTAAAGTAACAATATGCCTAAACAACTAAAAAAATCCAACAACATAATTATGCTTAAAAAACTATACTTCATCAAAACTAATAAGGGATAATTATAAAATTTAGCATCATGAGTATGCTTGAAAAGCTAAAAAATACTTCATAATAAGTCAACTAAAAGCAAAAGTCAACATATCTCTATTTACATTTCTATCTCTTAATAAATACATGAATATTTATTTATTTATTTTTATAAATAAACATAAAGGAAATGACTAAAAAACCTAATCTAAAATATATATATTAAATTAACTATATTAAAATAATAGGCGGGGCGGGGTCCCCGCGGGGCGGGGGGTGTATTCCCCGTCCCCGTCCTCGAAATGCTCTCGGGGGAATTTTTCTCCCCATCCCCGCCCCCACGGGGGAAAATTCCCCATCTTTGGGGCCCCGAACAGGGCGTTCCCCGCGGGGATCCCCATTAACAGGTCCAAACTGGCATCCCTAGGCAGAATGGGCTTATAGATGCCATTTAGAGATTGACGAATAGGATGATGGGCTTATAGATGCCATGCTAAGAGATGATGGGAGGTGGATGGGCTTATAGATGCCATCTGGATGTTGATCGCGTAAGAGATTCCTTAGCGAGAACTTGCGTACCTGCAAAAGAAAAAATGAGTACCTGACACGTTGCAGGAGCTGGTTTTCAGATGCTTGGCATAGATATGTCCTGACTGGTTACAGGAGCTGAGTCTGGATCTTCAAGCGGTAATGAATGAACCAGGGATGGTTACAACCTCAACAGGAACAGTGAGAGAACCTTGGGTGACTTCAACTTCAACAGCAAATGTTGAGAAAATCTTGGTGGGAATTATCATCTCCGCAGGATCGGGGAGAGAACCATAGGAAATTATAATCTCAAAAGCGGACGTTTGAGAAAAACCTGGAATGGAATTATCGTCTCCGCAGGATCGGGGAGAGAACCATAGGAAATTATAATCTCAAAAGCGGACGTTTGAGAAAAACCTGGGATGGAATTATCATCTCCGCAACATTGAGGAGAGAACCATAGGAAATTATAATCTCAAAAGCGGACGTTTGAGAAAAACCTGGGATGGAATTATCATCTCCGCAACATTGAGGAGAGAACCATAGGAAATTATAATCTCAAAAGCGGACGTTTGAGAAAAACCTGGGATGGAATTATCATCTCCGCAACATTGAGGAGAGAATCATAGGAAATTATAATCTCAAAAGCGGACGTTTGAGAAAAACCTGGGATGGAATTATCATCTCTGCAACATTGGGGAGAGAACCATAGGAAATTATAATCTCAAAAGCGGACGTTTGAGAAAAACCTGGAATGGAATTATCATCTCCGCAACATTGGGGAGAGAACCATAGGAAATTATAATCTCAAAAGCGGACGTTTGAGAAAAACCTGGAATGGAATTATCGCCTCCGCAACATTGGGGAGAGAACCATAGGAAATTATAATCTCAAAAGCGGACGTTTGAGGAAAACCTGGGATGGAATTATCGTCTCCGCAGCATTGGGGAGAGAACCATAGGAAATTATAATCTCAAAAGCGGACGTTTGAGAAAAACCTGGGATGGAATTATCGTCTCCGCAACATTGGGGAGAGAACCATAGGAAATTATAATCTCAAAAGCGGACGTTTGAGAAAAACCTGGAATGGAATTATCATCTCCACAACATTGGGGAGAGAACCATAGGAAATTATAATCTCAAAAGCGGACGTTTGAGAAAAACCTGGAATGGAATTATCATCTCCGCAACATTGGGGAGAGAACCATAGGAAATTATAATCTCAAAAGCGGACGTTTGAGAAAAACCTGGTATGGAATTATCATCTCCGCAACATTGGGGAGAGAACCATAGGAAATTATAATCTCAAAAGCGGACGTTTGAGAAAAACCTGGGATGGAATTATCATCTCCGCAACATTGGGGAGAGAACCATAGGAAATTATAATCTCAAAAGCTGACGTTTGAGAAAAACCTGGGATGGAATTATCATCTCCGCAACATTGGGGAGAGAACCATAGGAAATTATAATCTCAAAAGCGGACGTTTGAGAAAAACCTGAAATGGAATTATCATCTCCGCAACATTGGGGAGAGAACCATAGGAAATTATAATCTCAAAAGCGGACGTTTGAGAAAAACCTGGGATGGAATTATCATCTCTGCAACATTGGGGAGAGAACCATAGGAAATTATAATCTCAAAAGCGGACGTTTGAGAAAAACCTGGAATGGAATTATCATCTCCGCAACATTGGGGAGAGAACCATAGGAAATTATAATCTCAAAAGCGGACGTTTGAGAAAAACCTGGGATGGAATTATCATCTTCGCAACATTGGGGAGAGAACCATAGGAAATTATAATCTCAAAAGCGGACGTTTGAGAAAAACCTGGGATGGAATTATCATCTCCGCAACATTGGGGAGAGAACCATAGGAAATTATAATCTCAAAAGCGGACGTTTGAGAAAAACCTTTGATAACTTCTACTGAGTCTTCATCAGAAAAATCTGTTTGGGGTCGATTTAACTGGACTAGAGAAGGCCTTTGACTGGATAAGAAATCTTTGGAGTCGATTAACTGAACCGGTCTAGGTCTTGAAATATGATTGAGAATTTAACTGAATTTTCCTGAAAGATAAAGGTCAGTCATATGCAATGCATGATATGGATCAAGCAATGATGTTCTCAACATAAATGAGATTTGTAAAATATGATGCGTCTATGCATGTTATAATGATATATGTGACGTTTAGGAATGTATGTTTTCGTCTAGGAAAGTAAATCCTTGACGGGTGCCGGGAAGTCACTCCTGGGCTGATGTTGGAGAATAGATTTCGCTTCCGCTGGGGATGATAGCTGCAAGAATACCGATAGGAGAAGATAACTCCGTTGGGGAATAAACTTGGCGAATGGAATAAATCTGCGGGGAGAAAAGTACTCTGACGATCTTGCTGGGAAGCAATACTCTGTGGGGAGAGAGATGCTTTGCTGAGTTATTGATAATAACTTGCTGGGGATATCTTTGCTGTATTGGAAGTGCGAATAGACTTCGCTGGGGATAAGAAGACTGCGTTGACGGCGATCTTTCCGTGGCTTTTGGCTGAGGATAACCCAGTTATATCCTGTTAAGGGAATAACTCTTTAAATAAAGCCGGACGACGCGTTCGTGCTCTGCGAGGATAAGCTTCCAGAATCTACTGGGGATAAGCTTACTGCTTGGGGAGATAAATTCCAACTTTCCTGGGGAACTGGATTGGACTCTCCTGGGGAAGTTTTACTATGCGGGGGAAGTGATTCCTTTGAATGTTTGATATGCCGCCGGGGAACAATCTTTAGACCAAGATTGTCGGGGATGCTTGTTATGAATATATGTATATATGCTGCTGGGGAATGTTGAGATCTGCTGGAAGATACTCAATTTCCTTAAGACTGACTGTAACTTTGCTGGAAAAGAGTATGTGGACTTGCTGACGTACTCTCTGGGGAATTAAGATATGACGGTTATGTTCTTTAGCTGAACCTACCTTAGTACCTTGGAGGACAGAACAATTAGATTGCCTAGACAACTCTTTATTCCCCCTGTTTCTAATGTTACCTGTAATTAATTCTTTGTTTCGCATGCAAATATTCATGAGTTAGCAAATTATTGTCAATGCATATATCACAAATTGAACCTTGGACGTTCTTCGCAAAACAAAACAGAAAAAGAAAAACAATTGGCACGTTTAACTGAAAAATATATTTGTATTGATTTTTGAATGGCCTGTAAATAGGCGTTTTGTGTACAAGAGGCTGACGTCCTAGTAAGAGAACGCCGCCGAGCAAAAGAGTTTATACAAATTTTGTACAAAAGAAAAATAAAACAGCTGTGTGAAATGAATGATCCCACTGGGTTTCAACTCTGCTATTGCCTTTATAACTCCGAGCGTCTCATCACTTGATGACCTTAGTTGAAGATGAAGCTGACTGATCGATGTCGTCTGAGCTTGATGTAGATACCGGATTCTGGATGCAAAGTGATCCAATGAGACATAGTATTACGCTTTTATCCCTAATTTTTGCCTGGACCGCCCTTTCGAGTTTTCAGTCCACCGGGATACCCATTTTTAACCAAGCCGCCTTTTCAGGTTTTCGACTTGCCGGGTGTACAGATTTTTTTTCATTTCATCCCTTTATTTTGCCCGAACCCTTTTGGTTCGCCGGGAAGCCCTAATTTTTGCCTAGGCATGTCAGCCTAGCGGGTCTTTTTTCATGCGTAGTATCTTTTTACTATGTCTGCATTGGCGGGGTGAGGAAGGTCGTCACCATCCATATTGGTTAGAATCATGGCTCCTCCTGAGAACACATGTTTAACCACAAATGGCCCTTCGTATGTAGGAGTCCATTTGCCCCTTGGATCACTCTGAGGAAGGATGATTCGCTTGATTACCAGATCCCCAACTTGATATTCCTGTGGTCTGACCTTTTTGTTAAATGCCATGATCATCCGTTTCTGATACGTCTGACCATGGCAGATAGCAGCGAGTCTCTTTTCATCAATAAGGTTGAGCTGATCAAGTCGTGTCTGGATCCAATCATCCTCATTCAGATTTGCATCCTTCATTATCCGGAGAGAGGGTATTTGCACTTCGATCGGCAAGACTGCCTCCATACCATAAACCAAAGAGAAAGGCGTTGCCCCGGTTTACGTCCTAGCTGAGGTACGGTACCCATGTAGAGCGAACGGTAACATCTCGTGCCAATCCTTATAAGTCACTGTCATCTTCTGCACGATTTTCTTGATGTTCTTATTTGCTGCCTCTACAGCCCCATTCATCTTCGGTCTGTAAGGAGAAGAATTGTGGTGCTGTATCTTGAACTGCTCGTAGAGCTCAGTGATCATCTTGTTATTCAGATTGGTACCGTTGTCTGTAATAATTCTCTCTGGGACGCCGTACCGACAGATCAGATTATGCCGAATGAACCGTGCCACAACAGTCTTGGTTACTGTAGCGTAGGAAGCTGCTTCGACCCACTTTGTAAAATAATCAATCGCCACTAGGATGAAGCGATGCCCATTAGATGCCGTAGGTTTGATCTCACCAATCATGTCTATGCCCCACATTGCAAACGGCCAGGGCGCAGTCAGAACATTCAGAGGAACTGGAGGAACATGCACCTTGTCTGCATAAATCTGGCACTTATGGCATGTCCTAGAATGTTGGTAGCAGTCAGCTTCCATTGTGGACCAATAATACCCTGCCCGAAGGATCTTCTTTGCCATTGTATGTCCACTGGAATGTGTACCAAAGGTCCCTTCATGTAGCTCTTCCATGATCCTTTCTGCTTCAGTCTTATCCACACAGTGCAGTAAGGTTGAATCATGGTTTCGCTTGTACAAGATGCCGTTGCTAAGGAAGAACTTTGCCGCGAACCTTGTCAGGAACTTCTTATCATTGATAGAGGCACCTTCAGGGTATTCCTGAGTTTCCAAATATCTTTTTACTTCATGGTACCAAGGCTTCTCCGTTACCAATTCCGTCTCGAGATCACAACAGTATGCCGGTTCGTCCAGTTTCCAGATGATGATCCGGGGAGCCTCATTATCCCATTTGACCTTGAACATAGAAGACATTGTAGCTAACGCGTCCGCCAGCTGATTCTCTTCTCTCGGGAAGTGTTCAAAGGTTATCTTCGTGAAATGGGGGATCAAGGTCAACACACATTCTCTGTAAGGAATAAGATTTGGATGTTTCGTATCCCACTCTCCTTTGATCTGATTGATCATAAGAGCGAAATCTCCGAAGACACTCAGAAACTTGATCCTTAGATCGATCGCATCTTGAAGACCCATGATGCACGCTTCATACTCCGCCATGTTGTTGGTACAGTTGAAACATAGTCGGGCAGTTAGTGGAGTATGAGTGCCTTGAGGTGATATGATTATGGCGCCGATACCGTTACCCAATGCATTGGAGGCTCCGTCAAAGTGCATAGACCATCGGGATCCTTCCTCAGGTCCTTCATCCGGTCCAGGTACTTCACAATCAGTCACAATCATGATGCTCTCGTCCGGAAACTCGAAGTTCATTGATTGATAGTCATCTACGGCCTGATGTGCCAAGTGGTCTGCCAATACACTTCCCTTGATGGCTTTCTGGGTTGTATACTGAATGTCGTATTCCGTCAAGATCATTTGCCATCTTGCTATTCTCCCAGACAGAGCAGGCTTTTCAAATATGTACTTTATAGGATCCATCTTTGAGATCAACAAGGTAGTGTGAGTCATCATATACTGTCTCAGCCGGCGAGCAGCCCATACCAAAGTGCAGCAAGTTTTCTCAAGCAGTGAGTATCGGGTCTCACAGTCGGTAAACTTTTTGCTAAGGTAATAAATGGCATGCTCTTTTCGGCCAGACTCGTCATGCTGCCCCAGCACACACCCCATTGAATTGTCAAGCACTGTTAGATATAGTATCAGAGGTCTCCCTTCAACCGGTGGCATAAGGATAGGTGGTTCTTGGAGGTACTTTTTGATTCTGTCAAAAGCAGCCTGACATTCATCGTTCCAACGCACTACCTGATCTTTCTTCAGCAACTTGAAGATTGGCTCACAGGTAGCAGTTAGGTGTGAGATGAATCGAGCAATGTAATTCAGACGTCCTAAAAAACCTCTGACCTCTTTCTCTGTATTAGGAACTGGCATCTCTTGAATAGCTTTAACCTTGGCAGGGTCCACTTGAATGCCCTTGTCGCTTACCACGAAGCCTAACAACTTTCCAGATCTTACCCCGAAGGTGCACTTGTTCGGGTTCAACCTCAACTTGTATAGTTTCAACCGGTCAAACAACTTCTGCAGATGATCTAGGTGCTCTTCCTCAGTCTGGGACCTTGCGATCATGTCGTCAACATACACTTCTATCTCATGATGGATCATGTCATGAAACAAAGCAACCATGGCACGTTGGTAGGTTTCCCCAGCGTTCTTCAACCCGAATGGCATGACCTTGTAACAGAAGGTGCCCCACTGAGTAACAAATGTAGTCTTTTCCATGTCTTCAGGTGCCATCTTGATCTGATTGTAACCTGAGAAACCATCCATGAAAGAGAACACCCTATGCTGAGCTGTATTATCAACAAGGACATCAATGTGAGGTAAGGGGAAGTCATCCTTGGGGCTGGCCCTATTCAGATCCCTGTAGTCAACACACATTCTGACCTTACCGTCCTTCTTTGGTACCGGCACCACATTAGCAACCCACTGAGGGTAAGAAGTCACTGCAAGGAACCCGGCATCAAACTGCTTCATAACCTCGGCCTTAATCTTTTCAGACATTTCTGGACGCATCCGACGGACCTTTTGCTTAACTGGAGGGCAATCTTCCTTAGTTGGCAAGTGATGGACCACAATATCGGTATCCAACCCGGGCATGTCATCGTAGGACCAAGCAAAGATCTCCATATAATCATGCAGCATTTGAGTCAACCGTTGCTTCATGCTGAGCTCTAGGTTGGCACCAATCTTTACCTCTTTCCGGTCTGTCTCAGTACCCAAGTTTACTGTTTCCACTGGCTCTTCATGGGGTTGAATTGCCCTCTCTTCCTGAAGTAACAGTCTTACAAGCTCGCCAGGCACTTCGCAATCATCTTCACCTTCGTCTTCGACTAAGTTGATCGGATTTTCGAAGTCATAACTGGCAGTAGTAGAGTCATTATCAGTGAGATCCAGAGTGGATTGAAACCTGTATGAGTGAGTGTGTGTGTAAATACAGCTGTTTTGAAATATATGTAAAGGAAAGAAAGACAGAAAAAGAGCATAAGATTTGCAATGCGAGAAACGTCCAAGATTTTCATTTATGATATATGAAATGACAATTTATATGCCCTCACAAATAAAACCACGGTGCCTCGGGTAAGACACCGGGCCATAGAGTTCAATTAATTGTTTATTACAGATACCAAAAACATAGGAATTCATTACTTAGTAACAAGAGAAACAGATAAGTTGTCCTTTGCACTCCAATTGTTAGGTCCACTGTCGGTTGCAGGGTAAATCCAGCTATTGAACTCAGCTTCATCCACTTCGTCCTCATCCCCAATAGCATTCACTCCATGGGCAGGCAGGGGAGCCGTCACTATGTTAGGCTTCTCAGATGCCTCAAACTGTACCTCCTTGGCGTCAATAAGATCCTGCAGCTTGCTCCTTAACGCCCAACAGTCATCAGTGGAATGCCCCGGGCTATCAGAATGGTAAGCACAACGAGCATTTGGATTGTACTTAGGAGATGTAGTATTGGGGAACTTCGGAGCCTCTCTGACGGTTACCAAGTTGGTTGAGAGCAACTGTGGTAAGATCTGCGATAAAGTCATGCTCAAACGGGTAAACTCTCTCCGGGGTCTTTCAGCCCTTTGAGGATTGGTTGGCCGAGGAGCGGCAGCAGGCTTAGCAATCATTACCGCACTGACAGATTGGCGGCGCTCAGATCTCTCTGATCTCTTGGAACCATATACAGCACTAGCCTCCTTCTTGAAGGGTTTCTTCTCAGAACTAGATGATGCACCCTTCGGAATCTTACCAGACTTCAACCCAGCCTCAATTCTCTCTCCAGTCAGAATCAGATCAGTGAACCCTACAGACGAGTTCCCGATAAGATGGTTGAAAAACGGACCAGATAGGGTCCCTAAGAACATGTCTACCAACTCCCGATCAGTCAACGGAGGCTGCACCCTGCCAGCCAGGTCTCTCCACTTCTGAGCGTACTCCTTAAAACCTTCACTTGAACCTAACGACATACCCTGGAGTTGGGTACGTGTAGGGGGCAAGGTCGGCATTATATTGATACTGCTTGTAGAAAGCAGTAGCCAACTCCTCCCAGTTACGAACCTTGGTCCCATCCAGCTGATAGAACCATTCGAGATGAGTCCCTGAAAGACTCTCCTGGAAGAAGTGGATCCACAAATTCTTATCCGCTGAGTACGGTTGGATTTTCCGAACATAGGACCTGAGATGTAGCTTGGGGCAAGACGCCCCGTCATATTTAGTGAAAGATGGTGCTTTGAACTTCCGAGGAATAATCACACCAGTTGACAAACCCAGATCTCCAAAATCCAGCCCAGGTACCTGTTGTATTTCCATAGCGTTCAGCCTGTCTTCCAGTTGCTTATAACGGTCTTCTGCCGGAGGATATTGCTCTTCATCAAAATCAGTCTCGTTGTCGGAGACTACCGGACTAGGACCCTTTTCTGCCTGAGGAGTACTCTTGCCAACAGAAGAGCCAGCCTCTTCATTCTGCAAAGTGTTGCCGAACCTTCGGCCCGAGCTAAACAGAACAACTCTTCTCTTCTTCTTCTTCTCCTTCTTCAGGAGCAGAGCCTTCAGCTCTTCTTGGCCTTGAGCCAAACCCTTGATTAATTCCTGAAATTGCGCATTCTGCGCCTGAAGAGCTTTGATGGATGTCTCAGTTGATGACGAGTCAGGATTCATGATGCTGAAATAAACAGCGAAGAACTGTGAGTAACCTGAAAAGAGGAAAAACCTGCTATGCACATGATGAATGATATGTGTTTATGCAATGCGTTCAAGGGTTCGAAAGTTCAAATTTGTTGTAGACAAAAAGGAACACACGTTATCATTAAGGAAATAATTGTTTAGTACATCAAAGCCTCATGGGCAAAATAATACAAAAGCAAATCAATCCCAGAATATACTACGCATCCTCTTTGGAGCTATGTAAGTGTTGAGATTCCTCTCCTCACGCAACAGGCGGGTGAGCTCCAAGACCTTCTTTTCACTGGCATGTAGACTGGTCTCAAGAGAATTCCGTTCTTCCTTAAGCTGGATCCAGCTCTTCTGCATCTCTTCCCAGGATATGGGCATATCAGGGTGCTGAATAGTATAGGACACTTCTCCTTCCAAGACTGGCTCTTTGATCACAGGGAGCATATGAGGATAAGGCATCACTAACTTCTGGGAGCGGGCGCGTACCCACTTGAGATAAGGTTCCAACGGGATGGAGTTCCTGTGCCCCAGTGTCTTGCTGTCTATCCTACTTGGCATCCTCCAGGCTCTGATAAATCTCTGGCGAAGTCCTTGAGTATCGTTGTCGAAGTCAAAAACTATGTCAGGAATTAACATGTCATGAGGGCCATCCCTCCGGGCATAACCAAACTGTCTCCAAGCCAGGCATGGGCTGTAAGTAATACCTCATCTGATTCCAAGTAAAGGAACATTGGGGTACTCCCCACAACGATCAATGATAGTGACATCTTCTCTGGACCGAGGGCACCAATGTATATCTGCATGTGTAAGAGTCATCAACCGTTGTGACCATCTCAAACCCCGCTCGTTCTTCAAAACTGATTGTGGAAGGTGCGAAATAAACCACCTTCCCAGGAGAGGAGTGCAACACATAAGGACACCTCTTTTTCTCATGGTTCGAGTGTAACATGAGTGAAGGATGTCCCCCAGCAACGTAGGTATAGGATTCCTGGACATAAAGATCTGGACAGCACTGATATCGATAAGCTGATCTGGGTTAGGGAATAACACCAAACCATAGACAAGGAGGGCCACAACTTCTTCAAAAGCTTGCAAGTCAAGGGAGTTCCAACATTCATGGGCCTTTTCAAACAGAAACCTGGCTAAGAACCCTTTGATACCACTTCTAACTTCCCAATGTCCCTTGAGGTCAGATGACTGTAGGTGCAAGGCTTTAGCAATCTCTTCAAGCTTAGGTTCCTTTTCCGTACCGTTGTAGGGTAGTTGATCAAGGATAGGGATCTTCAGGAGCCGGGAGAACTCCTCCAATGTAGGTACCAACTGATAGTCTAAGAAGGTGAAACAGTGATGCAGAGGGTCAAAGAATTGGAACAGGACCTTTATCATATCTTCCTCAATGTTGGTATTGACCAAGCTGATGAGACTTCCATGTCTTTCGCTGAATGAAGAGTTCTCGGGAATCCTGGATATAAGCTCCTTAAGCTGAGGAGGGATCCTTACAAGACTGATTTGAATTGTCTTTCTACGAACGGTTTCCATGTCCTACAAAACAAAAACAAAGATGAAAATTCGAACCCCTGAAATGGTTAGTCAATGCATATGATGCTGGATGATGTCATGATGCTATGATTAAACACACCACAGATATTTACAAAGACAAACATGTAAGGCACACAAGGCACACAAGACAAGCCCTTAGGGTTTAAGGCCAGCATGGGGTCTGGGTAGTACCCTCTTGAAGTTGGTGGGTTCAACCTGTCCTATCAAAGTAACCGGGTTCTAAGGGTCCCAATATCACGGGATTGCTTTCATTGTTCATCGTTTTGATTTAGCCACTGAACTGGTGACCGAAATATTCCAGGAAAGCAACCCTCAATTGAGTGTAGTATCGAGTATCAACCAACCTCGGACTGCACCAAAGTCAGTTATCTCACTACCCTAAAGAGGCCAAGATAGTTCAATTAAGGTTCCTAAGGTCAGTTGATGCTTCACGACACCATGCAGAGGCCCCGTACTCTCCTTGACTGAACTCAAGGGTTACCGGTACACACCAAAGTGCCACATCAACGTAGCAGACTGTTTCAACCATGTCGGTATACCCCGCACAGTTCCCTCACAACCTTGTTTCTACTTTCTAAGAAGGTATCCCCCAGATCCGGGTTTAGGATCTATAGAACTCCCAAGCAACCCACAATTTAAAGCACACAAGGAAAACAATTGAAAACACAATGATCTTAGTCCTAAGGTACACCTCACTTTAAGTTTAAGTCCCCAGCAGAGTCGCCAGTTCTGTGATCGGTGGATCTGGAACTGACTGTTTAACGCTGGTTCGCGAAATGTCGCGGAAGCAAGAGTCGCCACCGTCTTTTATTTTCTCCAAATGGAAAGGACAAAAGCACAGAAAAATTCCTTAAAGAGATTGCTCTCGGTTCGGGAGGTAGGTTATAGAAAGGGAAGGTGTTAGCACCCTTTCTATCCATGGTTATCCATGGGCTCTTAGATGCTTGCTCATTGTGTTTTCAAAAATGGTTTGTTTGCTTTTCAACTGTGGGTTTTAAAAAGTTTCTTTGAAAATTTCAGTTCGACTCTTGTATCGGTCCTCAAGAGTGTTTGAAAAATTGCTTTCGAAAGCTTTTTGAAAATGTGTCGGTGTGAAAAGTAATTTTGAATTTGTTTTGAAATTTAGAGCAAGTATCTACGAGAACCTACCTACCCTAAGGAATTCGTCTGTGTAAATGTCCTTTAAAGTAGTGCCATCCCACCATTGAGAGGTAGGTAGCACCACCGTTGGAGGTGTTCGGGTCAATTCAAGGTTCGGGACATGGTGATCACCAGAGCAATAGGAAGACACCTTAGAAGCTACCCTCATGCCAGGTTCCCGGATCATGAGGACTTACTAAGACTCTACTCGACGATCACCTTTCGAGGCAAGGCAACAGTGAGGCGTACCCTAGGGGTGGTGTGTGCGATTTGTGTGTTGTTTTCAGATATTTTTGTCTTTTGTCATGTTATTGGTGATCTAGCGTTTGTTTTTATTCTTGTCCATACATTCTTTCATGCCTTGATTAACAGTTTAAAAATTGCGAAAAGTAAAAGTTCTAAGCTATTACAAAAGGCGCGGGTCCACATCGCCAAAATTTCTTGAACCCGATTTGACAGAAAAATAAAGAAAGTGAAGAAAATAAAGAATTAAAAGTGCGAGAAATTAATTACAAGGCCTTGGGAGAGATACATAAATATTAAAAGAAATAAAATAAATATGCGAATTAAATAAGAATTAAAACGAGGGCGTTGGACCCTTTTTGCAAAATTAAATTAAATGATGGAATTAATTAATTAAAAAAAAGAAATTGTTTTTTTTGGTATTTTATGATTTTAATGGGAAAAAAGAATTAAATGCAATTAACCTAATTCTAGTTGTTTTTTTAGATTTTTATTATGAAAAGATTGAATTTTAACCTAAAATTAAACCTAATTATTTACATGCAATTTAATTACAAAAAATAAATAATATTTAATATTTGATTATTATGAAAGAAAATAATAAAAAAAAAGATAAAAAACTACTTAAAACCTAATTCTACTAATTTTAGATTTTTATTATGAAAATATTATAATTAACCCTAATTTAATAACTAAATGAATTAATGTAATTTATTTATGAAAATACTAAAATAAAAATATTTATTATTTTTTAGCTTTTCTGATTTTTTATTGTTTTGTATTTTTATGAAAATAATTGAATTAAAAGACAATAATTAAAAGAAAATAATAATAATGCAAAATAAAGAAAGTAAAAAAATTGGCAAACCTAGGGGGTCTGCCCCAAATTGTGAGGTTTTCTTTTAGCAATCTGGCCCAAGATTCTGAGGCCCTTTTGACTTTCGTGGCTAGCCTGTAGCTCTCTTGACTAATGCCTATGGTGTCCATCAAGTCTGGTCCCTTGGATTAGCATTGTTGGCCAAGTGGCGCGTTAGATGGAAGCGTGTATGGTGGTCTTCAGTATATGAAACTGCATGTGAATATTAATTGGAAAAATATATGGAAAGGGGGTGAGGACCTAGGGCTCGAACCCAGGTCATGAACGTTGCCAGCACATACGTATACCACTAAGCCATTCCACGCGCGTTTAACATTTAATAACTAACAAACATTATAAAAGAAAAATAATCAGCGGCTCAAAAACGCGCGAAGAATTTGAATGATCCAATCAGCGTCTTCCACTTCATCGTCCTCTTCGTTGTGTTTTCTTTTTCTGAAATACAAAAACAATAAGCAACGGTTTTGAACCGTTCTATAACATACCATTAGAAAAATAGCGAATAGGCCATAAGGCCTCATAAATTAGGCGCGAGGGTGGCCTTCTCTTCGTCTAAACGCACTGAGTTGAATGGCTTTGGTCTCAAGCTCCAATTGTTTCAAATTTTAAAACCCCCAATTCGGAGCTTCATGAACCCTAATATGCTCACATGGTGGAATCGTGTACAATGCTCAAAAACATAATTAATTTACACGGTTAGCTTCAGAATCAACTAATTAACAAGAATTCATGAACAAAATGCAGTGAACATGCTTAAATTGTAAAACACGATTATGAAAAAAAGTGAGAAAAGTTGGACTTCTGTACAGTGATTCAAGGTGTTAGAATTGATACTTTTGATCCAGGAAGGTTGCTTGATGTCCTTGGAAGGCAATAGGATGAGTTTTGTGGCTTGAATCGACCTGCAAATAGGTTTTCAGAATTGGAATTTTTGCCAAAAAATTGAGTTTTGTCAATGGAGTTTCTGCGCAGTTTTTTGGTTATGAGCATGAGGGTTTTGATCCAGCTTATGTATGGAATGATTAGGTCAAATAAAATTGGTCCACAATCCATGAATTGATGAATGCAATATTTGATTTTTTAACCATGATTTTCAAATCTTTTTCACATGCTTTTTGATACAAATCACATCCAATTGCATTGGTTCTTTCCATATTTAGCTAGGCACGAAATCTTGAGGATATAATGTGCACAAAAAGATTGAAAAACTAGGTTTAGCATTTTTCATGTATTTATTTTAATTTAAATGAATTATTATTAATAAAAATCCAAATAAATAAATAAAAAATGAATAAAAACTTCCCTTTGGGCCAAATGGTCGTGCACATTCCTTGGATAATGAATTGTGGAAGAAAAATAGGCCCATTAGCAATTTTAGGTCATTTGAGTCAATGTTGACTTTTCAAAATATCCAAACATTTCCCAACTTCCACAAGGCACAACTTGCTCAATTTTTAAGCTTTGCTCATGTTATTGGACATTTTGGAAAGGTCTTTGAGTCCTCTAACCAATGTCTTTGGTCCCATGTCATTTTGATTTACCAATCTCAGGTTATGGCCTTTGACTTAAAGTCCCTTTTTGTTGACTTTTGAAAATGACCTATAATGTTGAAATTGATAACTTTTTGTGAGAGCATTTCTTGGACTTGAAGTATGAATATGAGTTGTAGGAAATGTCTTTCTCTTCAAAATGAGATTTGGATGGAATTTTTATGATAATCCATGTGAAAGTTATGCCCTGGTCAATTTACAGTTGACTTTTTCAGCTGTCCAAATAAGGAAACTTTTGCATCTTGATGATTTTTGAGCCAAGCTTTGAGAATCATGATCAAGCATTGATCAAATGATGTTTGTGGCTTCAAAATGAGATGTTGACCAAAAATTTGAACTTTTGACTGCCAAATGACCATTTTGCCCCTACAGTTGACTGTAGTGCAATTAGGGTTTTGACTGTGCAATTTTGTGCTGAAAGTCTTGAAACTTGATATGAGGATGCTTGACCATATTTATTGGCATGTGGGACTTGATTGGGCCCTTGGAAACTTCATTTTCTTGATCAGAACCAAAACCCTAATTTTGACTGTTTAGGAGACCCTTGAACTGTGCAACCCTTGGGGAGATTTTGAAGCTTGACTTGGCAATTTCTTGAAGGATATGGGAGGGCAAATTTTGGGGTACAACAATATGCAATCATGATACAGTTCAGATGCGCTCCAGACGCGGATGCCATTCTTATACTCATTCAGATTCAACTTTCAGATACAGTACGGATACGCTCCAGACACGGATGCCATTCTGATACTCATTCAGATTCAACTTTCAGATACAGTACGGATACGCTCCAGACACGGATGCCATTCTGATACTCATTCAGATTCAACTTTCAGATACATTACGGATACGCTCCAGACACGGATGCCATTCTGATACTCATTCAGATTCAACTTTCAGATACAGTACATATACGCTCTAGACACGGATGCCATTCTGATACTCATTCAGATACAAACTTTCAGATACAGTACGAATACGCTCCAGACACGGATGCCATTCTGATACTCATTCAGATTCAACTTTCATATACAGTATGGATACGCTCCAGACATGGATTCCATTCTGATACTCATTCAGATACAACCTTTCAGATATAGTTCAGATACGCTCCAGACACGGACACCTTTCTGATACTTATTCTTTCAGTTTACAACTTACAATTCAACAAACATTCTTGGATGGCATCTACAAGCCCATCTCCAACAAGAATCTATCACCTCTCTAAATGGCATCTTTGAGCCCATTCCTTCAACTACACATCATCGAGTGCAAATTTCTGGGCACTCTAGTGTCTAATCATCTTTCACCTTCGAGTCACGAATGGCAAAACTCGCCAATCTAACTCTTCAGATTTAAGAAGATTGAACAGGGGCAGCTGTTGTACCCAAAAATTTTCCCTCTCATTTATCAAGACTTTTCTCACAAGATCTCTTTGACTCAAGACTGGATTAGGGTTTGACCAACTCAAGACATCTCATCATGCACTGATAACCCAAAATTAGGGTTTGGAATTGCAGAAAGATTTTTGGACTATCAATGTTTCATATGACTTTCAAGTATCAATATGGACCCCTAAGATTACTCATGTCAAGTTTCAAGCCTTGAATCATATTTTTGATCAGGCAATTGGACAGTTAACCTAAAAATCAGCTGTATTGGGGAAAAAGTCAACCATAGCTAATTTACAGTCAAAATTCATAAATTTTGATCCACAACAACATTTTAGACTCATATGTATCATTTGATCAAGTTTGGACCATATTTCCTCAAGAAACTTGATCAAATCATCAAAAGGGCAAAATGGTCAAAATTAGGGTTTTGACTGAGAAAGGGGAATTTCTGATTTTTGACCTAGCAAATGACCAATTGGTTTGAAGCATGGTTCCAAGGGGATCAATTTCATCATCATGACCTAATGATATGGTTCAAAACATTGCAAATCCATTGGATTGACAGATGAAATTTGCAGTCAACTCATCAAAAGTCAACTGTACACTGAGAAGTCAAACTTTGACTTTTTGGTCAAAATCAAATGCCAAGGATCACAATTTAACAAAACATGTCAAAATGTGAAACTTGCTCATCAAGAAATCAAAGATTGAAGATTTGGTTTTGAAATTTGAATTTTTCTTAACTTAGAAATTTTTCTAAGTATAGAGAATTTCTTATTTTTTCTCAACTTTAAATAAAATTTTCACCACGATACAAGATGATTCAAATGAAATTCCCAACATGAAAGTTGTAGATATCCATGAAATATATAAATTTTCTTCACACATTTTCTCCTAAAGATGCTTGGATCTCAAGATATAATTTTGTGAATACATGCCCATGAACTAAAATAACTTAGTGAAATTTTGCCCTAATTTAGGCAGGTTTTTTACCTAACTTTATGGAAACTTTTCACCTAATTCCAAGAGGAATCTTGAAATGAATTTCAAAGATGAGTTATATATCACATTGCAATATTTCCAAAATGTCCAAGAACTCCTTGAGATCATTTTTGAGTAGGGAGAATCAAAGAGATGAAGTTGGCAATTTCTCACTTTGATTTCAAGCCATTCCATGAAGAACAAAATTCAAATCTAAACCTATGCTGCCTAAACCTTGCTTTACAGGTCTCAAACTTGTTTCTCACTTTATAATTTAATGCTTACACAGTTGATAAAGACTTAATCCAATCATAAGAGTCTTTGTCCAAGCTTTAATTCCATAAATGACACAAAGTTGTCATTGCCATTTTAGTAAAGCATAACTTTTGCAACTTTTCACTTCTTGAGCTTTGCACTTGTTCTCTCTACATACACAAGTCCTATAAACCAAAATCAAGTTGTCTAGGACTTGTACCAACTCCAAGCAGGCTTGTACAAGCATGTAGAGAGTTGTCTCCTCACTTTTCTTAAAGGACAAGCAATAGAGCAAAAAGCCTACAATTGAGAAATCTGTTGTGGAGCTGACTTGAAAGCTTCTCTATACTTATACACAAACACATTGCAACCTAACACACGCTTGCTCAAGGCCAGAAACTATCTAAAACTCCCTATCACCAAAAACCTGTCATAACTTGCAGTTTGAGACCAAGCATAGTAATCCAAAAATCTACTCGTGTGTTTCAAGTTCTAATCACTCAAACACTTAACCTACCTCATATTTAAGTGTTCCAGACCATCACCCCTTCACAGTAACTCCTCCTTCCCCATCTTCCATTTTAGAATTTCAAGCTTGCAGGTTGACTTGGATAGAGAGATTCAGGCACTTTCAAAGCACGACAAGGATTGGAACACACTCAGGGAGGTTCAAGCAAGTTAAAGGAATCTTCAGGCCTTCATAAAACTCACTCAAAATCCATTCACGATCTCAGATGAAGGAGGTAAGAACTCTAACTTCTATCTCTTCATACAGACATCCATTGGTCTCGATTTGTGAAAGGAAAATGTAGATATTATTGTGCTAAAGCCAACCATGTGCATAGATTTCATTTATGTTCATTATGTATAGAGAATTTTAGATTTCAAATTTCTGTAAAAATTAGGTTTAAAATTAGGGCCATTGAAATTAGCTTTGATCTTTGACTGATAGTTTACATGAGTTACATGGTTGAAATCGTGGGAAAAAGTACTACCATTTTCATGTTTGAAGTTTCCATTTTCATGGAGAAATGAGAAAGATACAGAGGTTCTGGCTAGCTTGAGGAAGATGATGAAGTACAGGGCAAGGAGGTGTTATGTGTTATGTGTTTTTTATTTCATATGAACTAACAGATGTACAGCCACCCCAGTGGCAAGACAGCGCACTGAGAATGCCAAGGTCATGGGTTCGAGCCTTGGTGCCTGCCTTTTGCATATTTTCTCTTCTTTTTTTTTTGCCATTTTTGCAGCGCTGGGCTTTTGTTCATTTGGGCTTATGTTTTTTTTTCTAATGTTACCTCCTGATTACCTAGGACACCCCTGACCCAATTCATTTTCATTTATTTATTTTTATTTTTGTTCATTTCATTAAATATTTTCTTTAACATAAAAATTCATAAAAAATATAAAACATGATAAATATTGCATTTTATTTTATTTTATTTTCATATAAAAAGTATTTTTTATTAAATTATATACTAATTATTTTTCTTAAATAAACTTGTAAAATAAAATAGACTTAGATATATTTTTATCCCTTTTTCTTCATACTTGTAAATATTTATTTTGACATATAAAAAGACTAAATATTTTCATAAATGTTATTTATTATTTTAAGACAATAAAATACACAAAAATAATACTTAAAGAACTTTATTTTCTTAAGTTAGAAATTAGGGTTAACCACTTTTCAAGAAATAATTTTTTTTATAAATATTATTAGGTTTAATTCAAAACTCTTCTTTATATGAAAAACAAAACAAATTTTTTTTCTTGCATACATACCATTGCATATTTATATTGTATATTATTTATTCAAATATTCGTACAAATTCAATTTGGTTGTAATAGCTTAATTAGATTTACATTATTGCAAATCCCCATTCATAATTTGTATACCCCCCTCCCATAAAATGTTGTAATAGCGTAGTAATCTTTAAATTATGCAATTTACCGCTTTTATATACCATGCTAGTAATTAGGGTTTGAATGGCAAGATAAAAACAAATCAAATAGAAAACCCTAATCCAAGACAAAATCAAGCATGAAAATAATACACTTGCACACAAGCACCATTAGGGTTACTCCACTTGGTTGCCTTACATAAAAATGGCCATATTACACATGCGAAGTATCTTGGCAAAAACAAACAAGTATAAGATCATAGTCCCTCGATGACGCTATTCAAAGTTGTCTTGCAAAAATGATCTTAGTCCCTCAAAAAATGTCAAGATACTTTGCAACATTGCTAATCATGGTTATACGATGACCCACGTCCGTCCCGTTTACATCCAAAGATAGGGTTGCTTACCAAATCAATGGTAAGACAACAATATCAAAGGAACAGAAAATGAACAAGAAATACATTTTGAGTAGGTAGATTACTTCTAGTTACTTGCTTCATTTCAAAACAACTATCTTTGCTATTTTCAAAACAAATACACACATTTCCAAACATCTTACAAAAGATTGAAAAACATTTTCAAAAAGACAAACATTTTTGTATACATTCTTACGAACGAGAATCATTACAAAAATTTCCTAAACAATGGCCTCTTTTACAAAATACTTTCAAAAACCACACAAAGCACAATTTCAAAACAAAAGCAAGTGATCTAGCAAGTAACTAAGATCCCATGGAAAACCATGAATGAAAAGGGTGCTAATACCTTCCCTTTTCATAATCTACCCCCGAACTCAAGAAAACATCTCTAAAGGTCTTTCCTGTGCTTTTTCACCTTTCCTTTTGGATAAAATAAAAGTCGGTGGCGACTCTTGCTAACCGCAACATTTGTGATAAAATGCAAAACACAAGTCAGTTCTCCCACCGTATCACATTAAGCATATAAAAAGTTTTTATGATTGAAGAAATTATTACAGGAGCTTGTTTTTGTTTATGAAAAATATGTGTTATTTGTCTATAGTCAAAGTGCTATAGATCTTGGTAAGAATCCAAGTTTTTATAAGAGGTCCAAACACATTGATGTGAAGTATCACTGGATACATGTTATTTTAGATGCTAAGATATTGAAGTTAGATAAATTTCATATTCATGCTAGTGGTTATAATATGATGACTAAAATTCTACCGGGGAAAGTATGAATCTTGTTTTAATATTGCCAAATTTCCAATTTCCTTCACATAGTTCTAACGATGACTTGTATGGGATATTGAGCTCCCTTCCTACGTTGAGAAAAACCCGAATATCTTATTACATTATGTATCAATTTTATAATTAGAGAGAGGTCATATTAGGGTTAGAAGGACAATACTTGTGGGTGAGAACAACAACCTTAGAGGAGAGAAAGAATGAGTGAAAGTAAATTCTAAATTTCTCAAAGTTGTCATAGAAAAACAACGATTGTGGATTTGTTAACCATTGGATCAGGTTAAGTTTTGGTTAGAAGGTCTGAAACATCATGGTCTTTGGTTATACCATTCAGATAGACTAAATGAGGTTAGAGCAGAGAGAAATTATTTTGGATTTGTTATACTTTTCTCACTAAAGTAGTTATTTTACGTATTTTCCATCTTGTCGTTCTAAACTTGTAAGCTTACATCTTTTGTTGTTTTGGTTGGTTCTTGATATTTTTTTACCTCAAATTGAAACTCTATTGTACTCCATTTTGATTAAAATCGAATTATTTCTTTGATCTAGACGATCCATAATTTTTACTTTTATGTTGAAAATTTTTCCATGTTAAAAATTTGACGGCTCTTTTCTGATTTTATTTATTTCGTTATTGCCAAATATTTCTAATTGCTCCACATATATTTTTAAAAGTTTTGGAAATTTTATTCATGTTGCATATTGATCTTTTATTTATTGTGTTTATGTGTTAATTTCCCATAAGGAAGTATGACATTAACTTTTATTGTTAAAAAAAATTGAATTTTATTAATTTGTGTCTTATATTGTAATAATGTATTTTATTTATGAGATAATAATTTATATGCGCTGGTGGTATAATTTATTTTTACATGTTTATTCAATCAAATTATGTCAAATAAACGTTAAGATGTTTTAAAAGTTAATTTATAAAAATGATAAATTATAAGTTGTAAATAAGTCGATGGATGCATATAAATTAAACTTTTCTTTAAATTTGAGTAAATAAAAGATATTGTATTTATATTTTACAAATACCATGCTTGTCTTTCTGTAAATTTTTAGTTATATGCTCCTATCAATAGTTATATACACAAATATCTTCTTCTTCAAATTATCTTTATAACTATTTCTTTTTATTGTTATTTTTATTATTTCTCTACAATTTTTTCTTCTTTTTATTTACTATTTCATTTTAAAATTATTTTTTTATATTGTTATATTAATTATGTAATTAAAATATACAAATTAATAATATAATTCAGAGAAAATTATATATATATATATATATATATATATATATATATATATATATATATATATATATATATATATATATATATATATATATATATATATATATATATATATATATATATATATATATATATATATATATATATATATATATATATATATATATATATATATATATATATATATATTGTTATAGTTGTAAAAAAGGCCTTAAGAAGTCGGGAGATGTACCGTTCATAGGATGGGAAACTATCATATGTCGCTCTCATAGGTATCAGTTCGTCCCATAAAATTTTGTTATCGTCCGATAATAGAAAATATGGGATAGAACGTTTCTTGAGCAGAGAGAAATCAGGGTCAGTAACTCACCCACGTCTCCCTAGAAAATGGTGATTAACAGTCCATCATTGATTAAGTGGACCCTGACCTTTCCTAAAAAAATCTTAGGCCAAAAGTCTCTATATATACTTCTCTCCCAACGGAAGAAAAGATAAATTTTAACGCAGACAAATCATACAATATGTAGTGTTATCCTAAAAGCATCACGCTACATACAAGGTCTTTCACCTCACGTGATCAAGTCTTCTAAACTATCACAAAATACCACTATACAGGGCTTCTCGCCGTCGTAGACGTGCTCTAACCACGATACTATATAATATATCTACTAAAATTTCTGAGTGTCACTGCTCTTACAAGAGTTACATACATACATGTACTTTTTAACAAATATATATATATATATATATATATATATATATATATATATATATATATATATATATATATATATATATATATATATATATATATATATATATATATTATATATATATATATATATATATTACCTTTTATTTTATTTATTCTACGTTGGATAAGTCTTATAACAAATAGAGAAAAAGAAAAAAAAATCCATATCTTATATAATATCTTCTCTCTAACGTATATAATAATTTCTTTTTCTACCTTACAAAATATATGTTTAAACAATTGATCTTTTAAAGTTATTAAAAATTAAAAGAATTTAAGGTTTAGAAAAAAATATAATTAAAATTTTAAATTACTACAATGAAATTAAATTTAGTAGATTTTATAGTAGGGAATTCATATAAAAAAAAGAAATAAAGTATATATATATATATATATATATATATATATATATATATATATATATATATATATATATATATATATATATATATATATATATATATATATATATATATATATATATATATATATATATATATATATATATATATATATATATATATATATATATATATATATATATATATATATATATATATATATATATATATATATATATATATATATATATATATATATATATATATATATATATATATATATATATATATATATATATATATATACCGTTAGGAACACAATAGAAATAAAGAGGGAAACCAACCAATATGGGTCCCACGTATATTGAAATAGTTTTATTAATATCATTAATACTATTAATGAAATAAATTTTTTTAAGTTATAAAATGAGATAAATTATTAATATTAATAAAATAAATTATTTCTGTTATTATTAGTATTAATGAAATAAAGTTTTTGAGTTATTAATATTACTAATATTAATATTAATATTAATTATTAATATTAATGAAATAAATTTTTTGAGTTAATAAATGTGATAAAATAATGGAGTATTTATAATTATATTTTTTTGATTTATTATTAATATTAGTGTCGATTTTTTCGATGCTAACTCCGTCACAATAGTTGATCAAACGTGACATATAGACTTTTAACAGACTTTGACTAATAGAGTGAACGGAAATAACTTATTCGTATCATTTTGAAAACTAAAAGATCAATTTAGTACGAAAAAAGATAAAAAACTAAAGTGAACTAAGACCTATAATCAAGGGATTAAAATGAGTATTCTGTCTAAATTATATTGTATATTATTTATTCAAATATTCGTACAAATTCAATTTGGTTGTAATAGCTTAATTAGATTTACATTATTGCAAATCCCCATTCATAATTTGTATACCCCCTCCCATAAAATGTTGTAATAGCGTAGTAATCTTTAAATTATGCAATTTACCGCTTTTATATATCATGCTAGTAATTAGGGTTTGAATGACAAGATCAAAACAAATCAAATAGAAAACCCTAATCCAAGACAAAATCAAGCATGAAAATAATACACTTGCACACAAGCACCCTTAGGGTTACTCCACTTGGTTGTCTTACATAAAAATGACCATATTGCGCATGCGAAGTATCTTGGCAAAAACAAACAAGTATAAGATCATAGTCCCTCGATGACGCTATTCAAAGTTGTCTTGCAAAAATGATCTTAGTCCCTCAAAAAATGTCAAGATACTTTGCAACATTGCTAATCATGGTTATACGATGACCCACGTCCGTCCCGTTTACATCCAAAGATAGGGTTGCTTACCAAATCAATGGTAAGACAACAATATCAAAGGAACAGAAAATGAACAAGAAAGACATTTTGAGTAGGTAGATTACTTCTAGTTACTTGCTTCATTTCAAAACAACTATCCTTGTTATTTTCAAAACAAATACACACATTTCCAAATATTTTACAAAAGATTGAAAAACATTTTTAAAAAGACAAACATTTTTATATACATTCTTACGAACGAATCATTTTATTGTATATCTTTTTAGTATAAACCCATATTTATTGTTTATCTTATTATTGTCTATCTTTTTAGTATAACACTTATTTATTGTCTATCTTATTATTGTCTATCTTTTGATATAAACTCTTATCTATGGTCTATCTCATTAATCATTATTGTCTATTGTTTTTCTCCATTTCAAACTATGCTAGTCATATAAGTTTCTAAGCATTTATAGATCACCGTTATGTCTCACCCTTGTCTCTCCAGAGTGTGACAAGTTTGTTGCAAACCCTATGGCTATGGCATTTGGCATAAGCGAAACGAGAGAAAATTATCATTTTAGATTTTAAATTTGACATTTTTCTGAAAACTAATTACTATATAGTCACGGCCCCGTACTTTCAGATATTTATTATTTCTTCTTCTACGTTTTCTTTTTTGATGAATTTTGTTATCACAAGTTAGACCTAGAATCTCACTAAAGTTAAGACACGTCTGAGAGCAAAAAATAATAGGAAGTTCGATAGAATTTGTAATAGAATAATAGATTGATCTTTTTGTTTTTTTGTTTGATTATAGTCACTTAAGTATCTGGATCATTTTGGTCGACTTTGTATTTTCTTAATTTTTTGGATATAAATTTTTTGTCTTTTGTTTAAAAAAAGAAGAAGAAGTTAAGACACATCTCAAAGCCAGAGAACATTAATAATCACTAGTATTCTAAAAATTGACTTGGATCAATAGATTGAATAGATCAAATCGGATATGAGAGAGGTAATTGGGTCTAACGATGAAGGTTTGATTTTTTGAAAATATACTACTTTCAAAATCTTGAGTTCGTTCGCAAAGTTGAAAGCTAAATCAACAAAAAAAAGCTAAATCAGCAAAACAAAATAGAAATAAAAAAATTTGAATTTTTTTTATGAAAGTAAAAAATTTATTAGTTAAACTGTTATATATGTTCACAAAATAAAAATAAAGTGTCGTGAATTTCGTTGTAAATTACGAAAAAAATCAATATTAATTTTTGAAGTAAAGAATAGTAGCAATCAAAATAAATGGTCTACAACAATAATAATTAATACATAGATAATTTAACAGAATAAAGCGAGAAAAAACAAAGATTTATTTACACAGTTTGATCAAACGATCTACTCTGAAAAGAGAACAATTCTCTAATTTACTATATTCAGAAAATTGTTACAAGAGATTATAGATGAGTTACAAGAAAATAGTCTCTACCTTCAGGTTTCCAAGAACAACTCCGAAGGCGCTCAAAAAATTAATCATATTTTTTACTCAAGTGTTTCTCAACTTCTTCAGCCTTCAGTATATGAATAACTCAAACCCAATGTGTAAACAAGTATTTTTCAATTCCCCTAGTAACTCTAAAGGTTCCAAAATCCTTGTCTTTCTAAGGTTTCCTTTGAGAATAACCTTTGATATACCTTAAACACTTATTCTCCCTTGTTGTTGTAAGCTCTAAGATTGTCACACCTACAAACATATAAGAGATACATATTTATAATAATAAATAACCAACAACTAAAGCCCGAAATCACAACTCAATTATACATGGATCCATGGAAAAAATCGAAAGAGCCCAAAACACGCAAAACGAGAAATTGTCGAAAAAGTACGAAAAATCCGAAATCACTATTCATTGTCCATACTGTCACTATTCACCATCTGTACGGTCACTATTCATCATCCGTACGATTTTACTATTCATCATTCGTTCGACCGTACAATTTTTCTCGATTTTTGGTTTTTTCGACTTTTTGTCTGATTTTCGCAGTATACGCAATCTCCAAAAATATATTTTATTTCTCTTTATCAACAAAGGTTTTAAGACATATTACAACATAAAGTTTAATAGATACATAAAATCAACTGTCGATTATATTTTATTTGGTATCATGGATTTATAAAAAATTGAAATCAAATCATTCGTTTCAACCCGATTTAATGTATATATAATTTTATTATCGAGAATGAATTATTTAATTGAATCATTCAATTTTTATGTGAGTTAGTTTGTTCAACTAATAACTTTCTTGTTTAACAATTGATCCCTTGAACTTATGATCTTGAAAGTTTGTTGACCAAGCCAATTTTTAGGATATTGATAAGACATTTATCTTCATCTTCTTTGATATTTTTAAAGTTATCCAGATTTACATTTTGTTAGAGGATATAAAAGTTAAAGCTTTTGAAGCGATAGAGGTGTAAGAATAAGATTTGGTTCTGCATTTGGCCTTGAGTTTTGGTGATAATATTACACGAGTGATTAGATAACAATTTAGTATCCTAATGGTTTGTTTAGTGTGTAGCTTTTGCTATCAGATTCTGACTCTGAAGAATTAACGTGTGACATCATCATATTCTGGACTCAACACACTAAGGGATACAAGTTAGTGTTTAATAGCTTAGAATGCTTCTAAAATAATGGTTCTGATAGAACATAAGTTTTAAAGCTTCTGAATGTGACTGTGATAGAAGAACTTCTGATATGTTCTCAAGCTGTGAAGATTCCAAGTTCTCTTGTCCAAGTTTTGAAGATTCTAAAGACAAGGTTCTGTTGAACGAGTTCTAAAGATTCTGAAGACCAACGGATATGAAGACCAACTTCTGAAGACTCTGAAGACAAGGTTTTGTTGAACAAAGTTCTGAAGACTCTAAAGAAAAGGTTGTGAAGACTCTCTAGATCAAGTGCTGAAGTCTCTGAAGACAAGGTTCAGGTTGAACAAGTTCGAAGACTCTGATGACATGGTTCTAGAGACTTAGCTTTGGTCCTTCTATACATGCTTCAACAATTATACATTCATAAGCCTCTTAAGATTATAAGATAAGATCAAAAGGTTTCACGTGAGTAATAGTACAAGGTACAACATCATCTCGCATCCACTACTTTGTTATTGTGGCACAAGGACAATACTATTTACAAGGTTGTCTACCACTCTCACTGACTGTTGCAAGAAGACAAATAAAATTTTGGTATTCTTATTCTACCCTCTAATGAATTTCTTTTTGGCTATAAAAGGAAGACTTGGAAGAATTGGATTTGTTGAATAACTTTGAAGAAACTTAAGCTGATTCAAATTGCTGAAACGCTGCCAAAATAACTATGTAATTTTTGTAAAGCAATGAGTTATTTCTCATTAATTTTCTAGCAAGGAACTTTTGTCTGTTAATTTGCTTAACACTTTTGTGTTATTATTTGTACTTCAATCTTGTGTAATATGATTTTGAGAAGAAATCT
The DNA here is from genome assembly GCA_948472305.1 of Vicia faba. Classification (NCBI taxonomy): domain Eukaryota; kingdom Viridiplantae; phylum Streptophyta; class Magnoliopsida; order Fabales; family Fabaceae; genus Vicia; species Vicia faba. The sequence continues at coordinate 214,072,749 of OX451737.1, forward strand.
TGTAAACACAAAAAACTTGTATTCAATAGTGAGATAATTGTTTCTTGAGTGGCTAAGTGTTAGCTTGTATACTCAAGATGACATTGACAGTTTATCTTTGAGGTGTTCTTCCTTGAGATACTAGGGATTTAGTCAGGATTCTCAAGAATACAATGACATTTGGTCTTTGTGGTTTACAATAATGACAATTAGTCTTGTTGTGATTCTATAATTAGTTTGATTATAGTGGATTAAATTCTTATTTATAAGGGGAGATCACATTAGTGAGTGGATTGGATTAACTTCGTTAATAGTGAACCAGGATAAAAATAATTATGTTCATTTATTTTTATTCTTCTATCAAGAGTTGGTTTTAGAGTTTTGAGAAGTTTTATTTTGAGAAACCCTACTCAAACCTCCTTTCTTGTGTTTTATGCACCTTCAATTTGAATCAGAGCTCCAATTCTGGTATTGATAGTTATCAAATACTTAACCGTTTCAGATAAAGATCCAGACATTTTAGAAACACTATGGTCATTCCACCTCCTGCTGCTGTTGTGCCTGAGAGAGAAAACTATAATTCTAAACCTCTCATCTTCGTTGGTGAAAGATTTGATTATTGGAAAGATATATTATAAAGTTTCTTTATAGGTCATGATGTTGATATTTGGGATATGGTAGTTGATGGTTACGAACGTCCTACAAATGCTAAAGGCGTAAAGATCGAGAGGATATCTATGAATGACCAACAAAAAAAAGATTATAAGAATCATCATAAAGCAAGAACTATTTTGCTGAATGTGATTTCTTATACTGAGTATGAGAAGATAATAAATAGAGACTCAACTAAGTCTATATTTTATTCTTTAAGAATGACTCATGAAGGCAACACTCAAGTTAAGGAGATCAAATCTCTGGATTTGATTCAGAAATATGAAGCCTTCAAGATGGAAGAAGATGAAACAGTTGAGACTATGTTCTCAAGGTTTCAAATTCTTGTTGCAGGACTTAAGTTTCTGAACAAAGGATACTCTACTTCATATTATGTGAAGAAGATTATTAGAAGGTTTCCATCTAAATGGAGGCCTATGGTAACTGCTCTTAAATTGGCTAAATATATGAACAACACTTCTCATGAAGAACTGGTGAGTTCTTTGAGAAGTTATGAGATTGAGCTGGAACAAGACGAACCTCAGAAGAGAGGCTAATTCGTTGCTCTTAAATCCACCATAAGATTTGAGAAGACGAGAGCTCTTCAAGAAGAAGAGATCATAGATTCTTAAGAAGATTCTGATTAAGACGAAGATGAGTTGTCACTTTTGTCCAGAAGGATAACCAACTATGGAAAAGAAATCAAGGCAACAAATTCAGAGGAGCTAGAAGGACTGGTGGCCGCTTCGAGTATACTTCTGGTCAAAGGAAGTTTGTAGCAGCAAGGATGTCACTTTCTACTAGTGTAATGAGTCATGCCATTACAAGAATGATTGTCCCAAGCTCAAGAAGGACAAGCCCTAGAAGAAAACTTTCAAAGTAAATAAGAAATGGCTAATGGCTGCATGGGATGCCTGTGATTCCTCAGAAGATGACTCTAAGAAGAACAAACCAATGTGACATTGATGGAAAGCATCAGAGCTTTTGATGTGATGATTCAACCAAAAACTGAATTTGATTCTGATTTAGACATAGAAGAGGTATTTTTTTGACCTTTCTCACTCTAAATTAACTTGTTCTTGAAAGAACAAGATTAGTTCTGACCTATCCCAAGTGTTTTGATGATAACTAAATTATATTTAAGATAATTTATGCTCTAATGAATGTGTTTTGAATGTCTTAGTTAATGTTCTGACAAGAAACATTCCAAAGTACTAAGCAAAGATTATGAAGAAGTTCTTTGATAAAAGAACCTTTTATTCAAACGCATCTGCTGACTCTGGTAAGAACCTTTAGTTTTTAAATGTATCTTCTAACTTCTAGCAGGCTTCTTGAATCTGAAGATAACTTGAAAGCAAGCGCTGTTCAAAGTTCTTAGCAAGCAACACTCTGACCAGAAGTTGAATGAAGCATGTTCTGAGTTAAAGCAAATACTGAAACAACGTCTTAATCAATGTGTCTTGTCAAAACAAAGGAAACACGTTCTTACATTCTGACGTTTGCTAATTAATGCAAAGATGGCTGAAAGCACTCAAGTTCCTACAACTAGTTTCTTGGAGAATGGAATTTTGCAAGGATACACGCAAAGCATTTAATTCTCTCCATTTCATCTGAAGGCAGCAACGGTCTCATTATTCCCACTATAAGTAGAAGGACATTTATTGCAATCTAACAAGAACGTTAAAAACAAGAAACTACGTGAAAGATTCAAAAGCTAACAAACCCAGAGTTCATACATTTTGTGTATTATATTCTAAGTGAAAAATCACAGTTGTGATATAGCTTGATTAGAAGCAAACTCTATTTTAATTATCTGTAATGATTATACTTCTGTATTTGATCCTTGAGAGACCAAGTTTGGTAAGATTTCTCAAGAAGACTAGGACTATATTTAAGTCTTAGTGTTGTTAGTCACTTGTAAGATTACTTGTGCATTGTTAGTCACAACAGTTGTTGTGTGATTGTAATCAGTTGATTATAGTGGATTAAGTCCTTGTTGATAAAGGCGAAATCACCTTGGCGGGTGGACTGGAGTAGTTTGAGTTCAAACGAACCTGGATAAAAATAACTGTGTTTTTCCATTATTGTTTGAGCTTTGTTTTGAAAAAGAAAAGAGTCACTTATTCAACCCCCCCTTCTAAGTGTTTTCTTACCCCTTCAATTGGTATCAGAGCTTGACTCTGAGCTCAACACTTAACCGTGTCAGGAAAAGATCCAGAAGAAAACACAATGGCCGCTGAACAAAACAATAATAGTTATAACAAACCTCCAGTGTTTGATGGAGAAGATTTTGAGTACTGGAAAGATAGACTAGAAAGTTTATTTCTAGGTCATGATAGTGATCTTTGGGATATTGTCTTGGATGGTTACAAACATCCTACATATTCTGAAGGAAACAAAGTGGATAGAAAAAATATGGATAGACAACAAAAAGATGATTTTAAAAATCATCACAGAGCTAGAAATATTTTTTTAAATGCTATCTTTAAAGTTGAATATGAAAAAATCACTAATAGAGATACAACGCATGATATGTTTGAATCTCTCAAAATGACTCATGAAGGAAACGCTCAAGTTAAGGAGTCTAAAGCTCTGGCTTTAGTTCAGAAGTATGAAGCCTTCAAAGTTGAAGAGAGTGAGTCTATAGAAGCAATGTTCTCTAGATTCCAAACTCTGATCGCTGGTCTGAGAGTTTTGAACAAAGGGTATACCAAAGCAGATCATGTGAAAAAGATCATCATAAGCTTACCCAGAAGATGGGCACCAATGGTCACCGCCTTCAAAGTGTCAAAAGATCTGAACAATGTGTCTCTGGAGGAACTCATCAGCGCTCTCAGAAGTCATGAGATTGAACTGGATGAACATGAGCCTCAGAAGAAAGGTAAGTCTCTAGCCCTTAAATCAATTAAGAAATTTGATACTAACGCTTTTCAGGCTGAAGAAGAAAACTCTGAAGAATCAGCTTCAGAAGAAGACGAACTATCTTTGCTCTCCAAAAGGATCAATCATCTGTGGAAGCACAGGCAAAAGAAGTTCAGGAACTTAAAAAAGTCAGAAGATAAACCAGAATCTTCTGGACACAAAAAGTCAAACAAAAGAGAGATCATATGTTATGAATGCAAAGAACCTGGTCACTTCAAAAGTGATTGTCCAAAGCTTCAAAAAGAAAGACCAAAGAAGAGATTTGGAAAGAAGAAAGGAATGATGGCCACCTGGGATGACTCATATTCTTCTAAAAATGAATCTGGTTCTGAAGATGAAAATGCCAACCTAGCCTTAATGGCTATCACAGAAAATGACTCAGACTGCGAGTCAGAACCAAGAGAGGTGTTTTCTGAATTTTCTAGAGAAGAACTTGCTGATAGTTTATCAGAACTTATGGAAAACTATAGTAAGCTCAAAATCAAATACAAGAAACTCAAGAAGAGTCTTGCATCTGATTTTAAGAAACTTGAAACAGAAAAATCTGAACTTTTAGAAAACAATCTTAAACTTGAAAAGGAAATTGTTCAAAAGAATTTTAGTTCAGAGTCTGTGTCTGGTTCAAAAGATATTCTGAAAGAATATGACTATAGCTTTCAATCTTTTCTTGCTAAAAGCATAGACAGAAGCAAAATGGCTTCAATGATCTATGGAGTTAGTGGGAAAAACAGAAGAGGAATTGGATATGAACCTCCCAAAAGGAAGGAGACATACATTCCAAAACATGTTGCCAAGATGACCTTCACTTACAAACCTCTGAATAAGCAATTCAAGTTTGGACACTCACATGATATAAAATATACATCACATTCTGGAAACTCTTATGCTAACCCAAAAGGACCCAAAAAGATATGGGTACCTAAGGATAAAATAATATTTGTTGCAGATGTCCTTAACAGCTCAATTGAAACACCAGTCATGGTACCTGGACTCTGGGTGCTCACGACACATGACGGGAAAAAGGTCTATGTTCCAAAGCCTAGAACTTAAAGCTGGAGGAGATGTAAAGTTTGGAGGTAATCAGAAAGGGAAGATTATTGGTTCTGGAACCATAGGAAACGGTAACCTTCCTTCTATCTCTAATTTTTATTAGTAGAAGGATTAGCTCATAATCTATTGTCCATAAGTCAATTAAATGACAATGGCTATGAAATTATCTTCAATCAAAACTCCTGTAAAGCTGTAAATTAAAAGGATGGATCAATCCTCTTTTCTGGCAAGAGAAAGAACAACATTTACAAAATTGATTTATCAGATCTTAAATCTCAAAACTTAAAATGCCTTTTGACTGTTAGCAATGAGCAATGGGTATGGCACAGAAGATTGGGACATGTCAGACTTAGAAAAATCTCTCAACTAAATAAATTAAATTTAGTCAGAGGACTTCCAAATCTGAAGTACAACTCAGATGCTATGTGCGAAGCATGTCAAAAAGGAAAATTTTCAAAACCTTCCTTTAAATCTAAAAATGTTATCTCTTCCTCTAAGCCATTAGAGTTACTTCATATTGATCTGTTTGGGCCAGTTAAAACTGCATCCATCCGAGGCAAGAAGTATGGATTGGTCATTGTTGATGATTTCAGCAGATGGATATGGGTAAAGTTTTTAAAACACAAGGATGAGTCACATTCTGTATTCATTGACTTCTGTACTCAAGTGAAAAATGAAAAAGATTTTAAAATCACAAAAGTTAGAAGTGATCATGGTGGTGAATTTGAAAATCATTATTTTGAAAAATATTTTAAAGAAAATGGTATTGTTCATAATTTTTCTTGTCCTAGAACTCCCCAGCAAAATGGAGTTGTAGAAAGAAAGAATAGAACATTACAAGAGATGGCCAGAACCATGATCAATGAAACAAATATGGCTAAGCAATTTTGGGCAGAAGCTGTGAATACAGCGTGTTATATTCAAAATATAATCTCTATAAGACCTATTCTTCAAAAGACTCCCTATGAATTATGGAAAAACAGAAAGCCCAACATTTCTTATTTACATCCTTTTGGATGTACTTGTTTTATTCTAAACACCAAAGAAACTCTGAATAAATTTGATTCCAAAGCACAAAAGTGTTTCCTGCTTGGATACTCTGAACGCTCAAAAGGCTATAGAATATACAACACAGAAACTCTGATTGTTGAAGAATCAATCAAAGTCAGGTTTGATGATAAGCTTGGCCAACAACAGCCAAAGCAAATTGATTTTTCTGTAGGTACAGAAGATCATCACTCAAACTCTGAAAGATCAGAAGCAAAAGAAGACGTAGTAGATCATACTCTTGACAATTCTCTGAACAATCTCAGAATCTCTGACCAACCCACACAGAAAAGGTTTCCTAGATTATCTTCAGCTCACAAAGAAGACGTAATCATTGGAAGAAAAGAAGATCCCATCAAAACAAGATCATCTCTCAGAATCAATGAAGAATCTTTGTTTGGTTTAGTCTCTCTGATTGAGCCAACTACCATTGATGAAGCTCTGGAAGATAGTGATTGGATATTTGCAATGCAAGAAGAACTAAATCAATTCTCAAAGAATGATGTATGGAATCTTGTTCCAATACCCAAAGGATTCAATGTTATAGGAACCAAATGGGTCTTCAGAAACAAATTGAATGAACAAGGTGAAGTAATCAGAAAAAAAGCACGACTGGTTGCACAGGGTTATAGTCAACAAGAAGGAATTGATTATAATGAAACCTTTTCCCCAGTCTCCAGGTTAGATTCTATAAGATTATTAATTTCTTTTGCTGTACAAAATAACATTTCATTGTATCAAATGGATGTTAAAAGTGCATTTCTAAATGGTTATATTTAAAAAGAAGTATATGTCCATCAACCTCCTGGATTTAATAATTTAAAGCATCCAGAACATGTTTTTAAATTGAAAAAAATCTTTATACGGTTTAAAACAAGCTCCCAGAGCTTGGTATGATCGTCTGAGTAATTTTCTATTAGAAAAAGATTTTACCAGAGGAAAAGTGGACACAACTCTCTTCAGAAAAACATTTAAAAATGATATTTTAATCTGTCAAATTTACATTGATGATATAATTTTTGGAACCTCTAATATCTCCCTTGGAAAAGAATTTGCTAAGACAATGCAGACAAAATATGAAATGAGCATGATGGGTGAATTGAAATTCTTTCTTGGAATTCAAATCAACCAGACTCCCGAAGGTACCTTCATACATCAGACGGAGTATGTTAAAGAACTTCTGAAGAAATTTCAAATGTCAGAAAGCAAAGATGCCAAGACACCTATGCTTCCAACCTGCATTCTAGGTAAAGATGAGGTAAGTATGAAAGTAGATCAGAAGCTCTATAGAGGTATGATTGGATCCATTCTCTATCTGACTATATCTAGACCTGATATATTATTTAGCGTGTGCTTTTGTGCTAGATTCTAATCAGATCCTAGAGAATCTCATTTAACAGCTGTTAATAGAATTCTTAGGTATCTGAAAGGTACTGCTAATCTTGGTATGTGTTACAGAAGATTACAAGATTACAAACTAGCAGGTTATTGTGATGCTGACTTTGCTGGAGATAGAATTGAAAGAAAAAGCACCTCTGGAAGCTGCCAGTTTTTGGGTGACAATCTTATCTCATGGTACAGCAAAAATCAAGCAACAATTGCTCTATCAACCACAGAAGCTGAATATATATTTGCTGCTGGATGTAGCTCTCAGATGATTTGGATGAAAAGTCAACTAGAAGATTTCAACCTTTATGAAAGTAAGATTCCTATCTTCTGTGACAATACTTTTGCTATTTGTCTTTCTAAAAATCCAATCTTACATTCTAAAGCCAAACATATAGAAATTAAATATCATTTCATAAGGGACTATATTCAGAAGGGAATTCTAAACTTAATTTTTGTAAAAACAGACCATCAATGGGCTGACATTTTTACCAAACCCCTTTCAGAAGATAGATTTAAATTCATTCTGAAAAATATTTGTATGGAATTATGTCCTGAATAAAATAATATTTATTTTCTGTGACTGGCTTCAGAACTTTCTAAAATGAATGCTCTGATCAACAACTCTTCAGAAGTTAGAAGAGAAGTTGTAACAGAAGCTATATGAAAAAGTTATGAATCATTCTAACGCTTCATGTCTAAGTGTAGTTCAGAAATTCATTAGAACAAACAGCTGTTACATGCATCCTTCAGGAGATGAACACGTGGTGTGTTTCTGAAAGGTCAAGCGTGCAAAAGCTACTGAGGACGTTCTAGGTAACTGTTGATGATTAGCCATAATCTCACGTTTTCCCTCTTTTTTAGCAAATCATTAAATACAAGTAATTATGAGATTTGTTTTTTAAATCCGTTTTAATCTTTATTTTAATTTGTCTTAAAATAAAAAAACTTTTAATTTTAATTCTTAACCTATTCTCTGAAATTATTTCCTATAAATACTCTTTGAAAAACCCTTTCATTCTTTACTGTCTCTTTCAACTCAAGTTTTTATTGTACGTATCTCTTAAAACCCTTTTCGAAAATTTCTTTTTTTTCAAAGAACTTCAATGGCTTCTTCTTCCTCTACCCACTCTGAGCAATATAGTATACCTGAAAGGAAAACTCTCATTCTGATAGAAAGTTTGGAAGTTATGAGTGAGCTAATGGTAGACTTTGAGAATCTCAGAGAGAATGGATTTGACTTGTTCCCTGCTGTGAAGTTTCAAGATTGGGAAAGATACTTTGATCGTCTTAGTGGTCCAGTCTTTCCTCATTTGGTAAAAGAATTTTGGATTCACGCCATTGCAACTCCCAAGGTTATTCTCTCCTTTGTAATGGGCAAGGAAATATCTATTACAGAAAATCAAATCAGAAGGTTGCTGGGATTTAAAGGACTTGGAGTTACAGGAATGCCCACTGGAAGAATGGAGATGTCTAGGGTATATACAGAGATTTTTACCAACGGTCAAGGTTCCTCCAAAGTTAGGGATTTGAAAGACAAGTATAAGATTTGGGCAAGGATTATTCATGGATGTATTCACCACAGGAAAGACACCAATTCTCCTGATTACATCAATGCTGATCAACAATATCTGTTGTTTTGCCTTGGAACCAATGTCAAAATTGATTTGCCCTACTTACTTTTTGAACACCTCTGGAACCATGTCAAAGAAACCAGAGAAGCTGAAAGGATGAAGAATCCCAAATCAAAGAGGAATTGGATTCCCATGGGGAGGTTATTATCAGACATTTTGACTGAGAATGGTCTGATTGCTCACCTAAAAGAAGCAAATCTTCTGGGGGAGCTTGAACCTATCTGTGGTAAGACTATAACTGGAAAGAACTTGCTGAAGAGGAAAGTTATTGACAAACTTCTGGTGGAACCCTCTCCATGTCTGTCAACTATTATGAAGAAGAGAAGAATTCCTATTGCTGACTTTCCTATGTTCAACTCAGGGGAGCATTCTCGTATGGTTTTGCACTATCTTGAGACCTGCAGAGAAATAGGATCACCTATTGATCCAGCTTAGCTTCAAGGAAGAAATCAAGCTGCTATTGATGTTGTTCTCCAAGGATCTGTGAAGAGAAAAGCTGTAGAAGGACCTTCTGACACTCCTCAGAAGAAGAAAAAGAAGACAGGTAATCATGCTGAAACTATACCTATTTATAATTATGAAAATATATCTGCATCTGCTGAACCCTCTTAAACCTTAGGAGACTTAGATGTAGACATTGATCTGACCTTACCTGCTGAACCCCTTGCTGATAACCCTAGTAAAAATCAGTTTTCAACAGATTTAAGTGATTCTGACTCTGATGAACTTTCTGACAGCCAATCATAACCCTCTCATTCAGAACCCCCTGAACCATCTGTTTTTCAACCTATTCCTGCTGAACGTTTCTCAAGACCCCCTCCCAGACCTTTATCACCCAGACCCACTGGATGGTATGATGCTAGATCTTGGAGAATACCAGGGATTAATGAACCTCTAGCAACCATAAAACCTCCTTTCAATCTACCAACTGAAAATATTTTTGCTATGAACCAACCACAACCTCAAAATCCCATTCCCACTCCTGCTTATACAATAATTATTTCTCCTGATATCACTCCACCCACCTCACCACAACATACAACACCTATCTCAACTCCTCAAATTCCAGAACAACAATTTTTGGAACAAACTGAAATTGCTGAACCATCCGTACCTCATGATATATCAGAACCTCCTATTTGTGTTAACCAACCTGAACCTGAACCTACAAATACTACTGAAACCAATAGCTTTTTAAGAACTGTAGTGGACTCTCAATCTCTACAATTCTTGAAAAACAAATCTTACAGAATGGCTGTCCCTAAACCTATTCAGCCAGTTGTAAATATTTTGTTTCAGAATTTTATAACAAATGTTCAAGCATGGTTACAACCACTGAAAGAAGATTTCCTCAGAAGTGTGAACACAACAGCAACAGATCTTCTATGGGAAACTTTCAGAAGAACCTTGGTTGCTGAATCACAGAAGTTACAGGATTTGTGCCACTCTCAGGTGCTGGACAACTTTTCCAAACTTCTGCATGTTTTCAAGACAGAAGCTGCTGATACTTGGAATAAGAAGTCTTCGCTACTGATTGCTGATACACCAGCTGATAAGATGGACATATCAGAAGATGAATCTGAAGAATACTCTGAAGATTCAAATCCTCTGGCTATTGTTCTATTGAATCAACCTTCAGCTAAGGATGGACCTGAACCTGTGCCAACTCTTGCAATGGATCTGGGCACTCTGCTCTCCACCTTTGTGAAGTCTGATTCATCAATTGCTGCTTCTGACCCTGTTTCTACTGAAGCTTCATCATCTTCTGCCCCTACCTCACTCATTATGAACACTCTGAAAGAGCTAAAGAGGGAGAATGAAGTCTTGAATAGACGCATGGATAAGCAAGATCAAACAAATCTAGAGTTCAAGAACTGGATGGCAATGCAAAGTGAATCTGCCTCTGAGATCAAGAACCTTCTAATGGCTCTTGTCTTTAAGAAATCCTAGTTTCTTTTTGTCTCTTATTCAGATGTTTTGTTTGTACTTCTGGATATCTATTTTTAACTTATGAAATCTTTCAAAATTTCTCATTTATTACACTTTTTGATTATGCCAAAAAGGGGGAGAAAATGTGCATTTTTGAACTAATCACTGTTTAACAGTTATGAGACTATGTCTCAGACATTCTAACAAATTTGCAAATATTCCTTCTGTGCAAAAGATTTTTTTTGCAGGTATCATTTAACTCTGAAAGAATATTCCAGCTAAGATTTATCTTCTTGAAAAAGTTCTGAAGAAATTCAAGAAGGCTATGTATCACTCTGACTAAATAATCTCAGGATGTCTTATGCATAGAAATATTCATTTCAGGGGGAGATTATTATCTCTTAATCTGTTTCTTTTCTTTATCTAAAATAATTTTTTGTCATCATCAAAAAGGGGGAGATTGAAAGAACAAGATTAGTTCTGACCTATCCCAAGTGTTTTGATGATAACTAAATTATATTTAGGATAATTTATGCTCTAATGAATGTGTTTTGAATGTCTTAGTTAATGTTCTGACAAGAAACATTCCAAAGTACTAAGCAAAGATTATGAAGAAGTTCTTTGATAAAAGAACCTTTTATTCAAACGCATCTGCTGACTCTGGTAAGAACCTTTATTTTTTAAATGTATCTTCTAACTTCTAGCAGGCTTCTTGATTATGAAGATAACTTGAAAGCAAATGCTGTTCAAAGTTCTTAGCAAGCAACGCTCTGACCAGAAGTTGAATGAAGCATGTTCTGAGTTAAAGCAAATACTGAAACAACGTCTTAATCAACGTGTCTTGTCAAAACAAAGGAAACACGTTCTTACATTCTGACATTTGCTAATTAATGCAAAGACGGCTGAAAGCACTCAAGTGCCTACAACTAGTTTCTTGGAGAATGGAATTTTGCAAGGATACACGCAAAGCATTTAATGCTCTCCATTTCCTCTAAAGGCAGTAACGGTCTCATTATTCCTACTATAAGTAGAAGGACATTTATTGCAAGCTAACAAGAACGTTAAAAACAAGAAACTACGTGAAAGATTCAAAAGCTAACAAACTCATAGTTCATACATTTTGTGTATTATATTCTAAGTGAAAAATCACAGTTGTGATATAGCTTGATTAGAAGCAAACTCTATTTCAATTATCTGTAAAGATTATACTTCTGTATTTGATCCTTGAGAGACCAAGTTTGGTCAGATTTCTCAAGAAGACTAGGACTAGATTTAAGTCTTAGTGTTGTTAGTCACTTGTAAGATTACTTGTGCATTGTTAGTCACAACAGTTGTTGTATGATTGTAATCAGTTGATTATAGTGGATTAAGTCCTTGTTGAGAAAGGCGAAATCACCTTGGCGGGTGGACTGGAGTAGTTTGAGTTCAAACGAACTAGGATAAAAATAACTGTGTTTTTCCATTATTGTTTGAGCTTTGTTTTGAAAAAGAAAAGAGTCACTTATTCAACCCCCCTTATAAGTGTTTTCTTACCCCTTCAGTTCTTTACTTGAAATTCTGGAAAAGCATGAGTTTCTTAAGAACGAATTCAAGGAACTTAAAAAGGTCCATGAATATGTTTCTAAAGAACACAACAAACTTATGGAATAATTTTAATCTTTAAGAGAAGAAAATTATATTCTTAAGATTGACTACTCTGTTCTCAAAAGAAACAGTTCCAGTCTTAAGAAGGAAATTCTTTCAGAAGATTTTGTGAGCACTGATGATGTCATAAAGAAATATGACAAATCATTCCAGAAATTCCTTGCTAGAAGCATGGGTAAAAGCGTCATGGCTTCAATGATCTATGGTGTAAGAATAAATGGTACAAAAGGTATTAGTTATGATTCTTATGAAGAATCTGATTCTAAAAAAAGAAGATAAACCTAATACCTTTCATTCTTATTTTGTCTCTGCTGTTTCTAAGCCTAAGGTGAAATAAAAAGGTAAATCTCTTTCTGTTCCTAAGGCTAAGCCTAAAGCAAAGTCCCGTTTTAAGAATACAGTTAAATATATTTATCCCGCTCCTAAGCCCAAGGTTGTGAACAACTCTGGAAAGACTAACAAAAAAAGACCCAAGAAGCTATGGGTATCTAAGAAGCATATAATTTATATTGTAGGTATCTTTAGAAGAAAAGTCAAGACACCAATCATGGTACCTAGACTCTGGTTTCTCGCGACACATGACAGGAAGAAGACATATGTTCCAATGCCTGTAGGCGTCGTGGGTTTCGGAGGTGATCAGAAAGGGAAGATCATAGGCTCCAGAACAATTGGTAACGGTTCTCTCCCTTCTATAAATAATGTTTTGTTTGTTGATGGATTAATGCATAACTTGTTGTCCATAAGTCAATTAAGTGACAATAGTTATGATATAATCTTTAATCAAAACTTCTGTAAGGTTGTTAGGTAGAAGGATGGATCAATCCTTTTCAATGGAAAAAGGAAGAAAAACATCTATAAGATTAGGCTTTTTGATCTTAAAAAGCAAAACGTAAAATTCCTTATGTCTGTTAATGAAGAGCAATGGACATGGCATAGACGCTTGGCCCATGTTAGAATGAGAATAATATCTCAGGTGAATAAGCTTGACCTTGTTAGAGGCCTTCCAAAACCGAATTTCTCTTCAAAAGCTCTTTGCGAAGCATGTCAGAAGGAAAAGTTTTAAAAAACTTCCATTATAACAAAGAAATGTTGTTTCTACTTCTAGCCATTGGAGCTTCTGCACATTGATTTGTTTGGACTAGTGAAAACTGCTTCTGTTAATGGTAAGAAGTATGGATTAGTCATTATTGATGATTATAGTCATTGGACATGGGTTAAGTTTCTTAAACACAAGGATGATTCATATTCTGCGTTTACTACCTTCTACTTTCAAGTGCAAAATGAGATGAATCTCAGAATTTTCAAAGTCAGAAGTGATCAGGGTGGCGAGTTTGTAAATAAACACTTTGAAAAGCTTTTTGATGAAAATGGAATTTCCCATGATTTCTCCTTCCCTAGAACTCCACAACAAAATTAAGTTGTAGAAAGGAAGAATAAGACTTTGCATGAAATGGCCAAAACCATGATCAACGAGACTAACATGGAAAAGGCAATCAACACACCGTGTTACATTTAGAACAAAGTCTCTATAAGACCTATTATGGGTAAGACTCCTTAAGAATTATGGAAGAACAAAAAACCCAACATTTCATATTTTCATCCTTTTGGATGTGATTGTTTTATGTTAAACACTAAAGAGAATCTTAACAAGTTTGATTCTAAAGCACAAAAGTGTATCATGTTAGGATACTCTAAACTCTCAAAAGGCTACAGAGTGTATAACACTGAAACTCTTATTGTTGAGGAATCTATTCATGTTAGATTCAATGAAAAGCTTGACCCTAAAATTTCAAAGCTAGTTGAAATGTTTGCAGATCTGGAGATTACCTTTTCAGACTCAGAAAGTAATGATGCTGCAACAAAGAAACCAAAGCAGAAGGAATTTGAAGAAGCTCAACCATAGGATGTTGAAGTTCAGAGTCCTTTGAGGAAGCACATAACCAGATCCTCACATTCTGAAGAATTGATTCTGGGCGATAGATCTGAACCTGTCAGAACTAGATCCTCTTTAAAACTTCTGAAGAGATGCTTTTGGGTTTGGTGTCTATAATACGGTGGGAGAACTGACTTTTTTGGTTTTATCCAAATATGCGGATAGCTAGAGTCGCCATTGACTTTTCTTTTATCCAATATTTAGGAAAGGAGAAAAGAACAAGAAAGACCTTTTGTAGATTTTGAGTTTGGGGGGGGGGGGGGGGGGGGGGGGTAAGATATGAAAAGGGAAGGTGTTAACACCCTTTTCATCCGTAGTTATCTATGAATCTTAATTATTTAGTTCACTTTTGAAAATATTTCTTTGTGTGTGTGATTTGTTTGAAAATATTTTGAAATCACCAATGTAAGGCTGACTTTGTAATGATTCTTGTACCAGTCCTCAAGAATGTATACAAAGTGTTATTTTTGAAAATATTTGTTTGAAAGTGTAGTGTGAAAAAAGTTTTGAGAAAAGTTGTGAGCAAGCAATTAAGAGTTTCTTACCCACTAAAGTATTTCTTATTCTTTTCCTTCTCCTTTAGAGATAATACTATCCATACCATTAGTTGGTAGGTAGCCCTATCTATTGGATGTGAAGGGACAGGCGTAGGGTCATCGTATGGTCATCGAAGGCAATATGTAAGGATACCTTAGCAATTCGAAGGGACTATCATCATATTATTCATAGGGAATAGATCATCTTTCGTAGGCGAATTGAGGGTCATTAAGGTACTATAATCTTTTGTATCGTAGGGACTATGATGATTTGATCGAGGGTCCTTTGTTAAGGTATCCCCACTTTCAAGGGACGTGATCAATATTCGTAAGGCAACAAGAGAGGTTACCCTAAAGGTGCAAGTGTGAAGAGTGTTTTGATTCAGTTATTTTATCTTGAAATTAGGGTTTTTTAGGTTGTTTTTAGTCTTTCCATACAAACCCTAGTTGCTAGCAGTTAAATATGCACAAAAAAATAAAGTGCGGAATGTAAAGTCCTTATTACATGGCTTTGAGAGAGGTACATAAGTATAAACAATTTGTGGGAAATTAAACCTACGCTATTACATCCTGTGAGCAATTACATAATTAGGAAAAATTCAAAAAATAAATCTACGCTATTACATAGGGAATGCGTCCTATACACTTGATCTAGGAAGATTAAATAAGAAATAAGAAAATAGAAAAAAATGTAGAAATGTTTTTGTGATTTTTTGTAGAAAAATAATTTAAAAGATAATAATTAATAAACCTAAATTCTAATTGATTTTAATGTTTAAGAAAAAAAACCAATTGCATTAATTAATTAATTATATCAAGAAAATTAAATATTAGTTAGAAAACCTAATCTTAATTTATTAATATTAAAAAAAATAGGTTAATTTAATGATTGAAAAAAACAATTAGGGTTAGAAAAGAAAAAGAAAAGGAATTAGATTGAAAAACAAAATAAGGGAAAAAACTGCATGGGGTGGGTGTTGAACCCACGCCCTCATGCTTCACAGTTGCATCGTTTGCCACTATGCAGGCGCTTGTTTATGTTTGAGAATATAGGCGCTACGTAATATATTGAAAACTGCGTGTTAGATGAAAAATAACAAAAATATTTGCAGCACACATGGATCAAACCCACGCCTCTAATGTTATATGCCTTCGCCTTGACCAGAGGTGCTACGCTCTCATCCGGTCATGTAATTGAAACAAATAAATATAATATACGCTCTCATATCTCTCAAATGAAGCACATTTTGGACTTGAGCATACAAATACAAAGTTGTAGAGAATTGAATTTCCTTCAAGATGGGCTTTGGTTGGGGAAAAGTTGATGAAGCATGTGAAATTTATGCTTGGTCAAAGTTTAGTTGACTTCTCCTAAGGAAACCCTAATTTGGCAACTTTTGACTTTTGATGATTTGAGGGCTTTCCTTGTGGAATCATGATCAACCCTTGATCAAATGATGAATATCACTTAAAAATTGTTATGTTGACCAAAAATCTTGAAGTTTGACTGTATGTTGACCACAGTTGACTTTTTACCCAATACAATTGATTTTCAATCATCTGAGCCATTGACTGAGCAAACTTGTGATGCAAGAATTGAAACTTGACATGAACATTGTTGAAGACCTATGGAGAACACAATACCCTAGTTGTGGACCCATTTCTTAGGAGGAGAATTGACTGGTCAAGCCTTGAGTAGCCTTGAGTACTTAAGAGCCTTAGAAGAATGTTTTAAAGAAAATGGGAGGGCAAATTTTGGGATACAACAACAGGGTGTAGAAATTCTTCACTGTCCATGGTATTAAGTATCATAGCACCACCAGAAAATATCTTTTTGATCACAAATGGCGCTTCGTATGTGGGAGTCCATTTACCCCTGGGATCACCTTGTGGTAGGATAATGCGCTTTATTACCAAATCACGTGGCTGGTATACCCGATGTTTGACTTTCCATTAAAGGCTTTGATCATGCATTTCTGATACACCTGACTATGACAAATAGCCGCAAGCCTTTTTTCATCGATCAAATTTATTTGGTCCAGTCGAGTCTGAGTTTATTCGTCTTCATCTAAACATGCGTCTTTCATAATCCTTAGGGAAGGAATTTGGACTTTAACAGGTAAGACAACCTCCATACGGTAGACTAAAGAGAACGGGGTTGCTCCAGTTGATGTGCATATTGAAGTGCGATTACCATGAATAGAAAATGGTAACATCTCATCTAAATCTTTGTATGTCAATGTCATCTTCTGCAAGATCTTCTTGATATTCTTGTTGGCGGCTTCCACTGCACCATTCATTTTTGGTTAGTACGGAGAAGAATTGTGATGCTTAATCCTGAACTGCATGCAAAGTTCCATGATCATAGTATTATTAAGATTGGTACCATTGTCCGTGATGATTCTTTCAGGGATGCCATACCGACAGATAAGGTTGTATTTAATGAACTGAGCCACAACATTGGAAGAAGTAGGCTTAATATCTCCAATCATATCAATGCCCCACATTGAAAACGGCCAAGGAGCAGCCAAGACATTCAATGGACCCAGAGGCACATGACTTTGTTAGCATAAATCTGGCATTTGTGGCAAGTTCTGGAATGATGATGGCAATCAGTTTCTATAGTAGACCAATAATAACCCGTTCTCAGAATCTTCTTAGCCATTATATATCCACTGGAGTGAGTACCAAATACTCCTTCATACATATCTTCCATAATTTTCTCAGCTTCCTTCTTGTCTACACAATAAAGCAAAGCCAAATGGTGGTTGCGCCTGTACATGATTCCGTTACTTAGAAAGAACTTGGAAGAGAACCTCCGTAGAAATTTATTATCATTGATAGATTCTCCTTCCGGATATTCTCAAGTTTCGAGGTATCTTTTTACTTTGTGAAACCAAGTATTTTCCTATACTCCATCAATATCAACTTCGTAGCAATGTGCCGATTCATCTAGTCTCTCAATAGTAATTCGAGGAGCTTCATTATCCCATCTGAATTTGAACATAGATGACATGGTAGCTAATGCGTCTACCAATTGATTCTCTTCTCGTGGAATATGTTCAAAAGTGAATTCCTTGAAGTACGAAATTAATGTCAACACATGCTCTCGATAAGGAATGAGATTTGGATGCTTCGTATCCCATTCTCTCTTAATTTGATTGATCACTAAGGTTGAGTCCCATATACATTCAAGAATTTAATTCTCATATTGATGGCAGCTTTGATACCCATGAGACATGCTTCGTACTTGGCCATGTTGTTGGTACAGTCAAAATACAACCTGGTGGTAAAAGGCATATGGCAAACCTTGGGAGAGATAACCACAACACCAATTCCATTTCCAAGCGCGTTGGAAGCTCCATCAAAAACCATAGCCCATCGGGATCCCATCCAGGTCCTTCATATGGTCCAGGTTCTTCATAATCAGTAACTAGCATAATATTCTCATCTGGGAACTCAAAATTCATAGACTGATAGTTTTCTACAACTTGATGAGCCAAATAATCTTCCAGTACACTTCCTTTGATTGCCTTATGAGTAGTATACTAGATGTCATATTCTGTCAAGACCATTTTCCATCTTGCTATTCTTCTGGAGAGAGCGGGTTTCTCGAATATCTATTTTATTGGATTCATCTTAGAGATCAACAAAGTAGTATGAGTCAACATATACTGTATTAGTCGGCAAGCAGCCCATGCCAAAGCGTAGCAAGTTTTCTCGAGAAGTGAGTATCTTGTTTCACAATCGGCAAATTTTTTGCTAAGGTAGTATATTTCATGCTCTTTTCGACCAGACTCGTCATGTTGCCCCAATACACACCCCATTGAGTTCTCTAACACTGTTAAGTACACGATAAGGGGTCTTCCTTCAATTGCGACATCAAAATCATAGGTTCTTGGAGGTACTCCTTAATTTTGTCAAAAGCTATCTGACAATCGTCATTCCACTTCACTAATTGATCTTTTTTCAGTAACTTGAAGATTGACTCACAAGTAGCGGTCAAATGGGAAATAAATCTGGAAATATAGTTCATAGTCCTAGGAAACCCCTGATTTCCTTCTCGGTATGGGGAGCTGTTATTTCTTGAATGGCTTTAACCTTTGCAGTGTCAAGTTCAACACCTTTACCACTAACGACGAAACCTAGGAGTTTACCAGATCTTACACCAAAGGTGCACTTATTCAGATTCAACCTCAAATTGTATTTCTTCAACCTCTCAAACAACTTATGCAGGTGGTCGAGATGTTCTTCTTCAGTCTGAGACCTGACTATCATGTCATCAACGTAAACCTCTATCTCGTGATAGATCATATCATGGAACAATGCCACCATAACAAGCTGATATGTTGCACCAGGGTTCTTCAATCCAAAAGGCATAACTTTGTAGCAGAAAGTGCCCCAATGTGTGACAAAGGTAGTCTTCTCCATGTCTTCAGGTACCATCTTGATTTGATTATAACCATAGAAACCATCCATGAAGGAAAATACTTTATGCTGAGCGGTGTTGTCAACCTGAACATCAATATGCGGAAGCGGAAAGTCATCTTTGGGGCTTTCCCTATTCAGATCCCTGTAGTCTATACACATATGCACCTTACCATCCTTCTTAGGTACTCCATATTTGCAACTCACTGAGGATAGGACATAAAAGCTAAGAAAACTACATTGAACTGCTTCATAACCTCAACTTTGATCTTTTCAGACATATCAGGACCCATACGACGAACCTTGTGTTTTATAGGAGGACAACCTTCCTTCATCAGTAGAAAGTGAACCACAATGTCAGTATCAAGCCATGGAATGTCTTCGTATGACCAAACAAAGATCTCAACATAGTCACGCAACATCTGGATTAATCTCTTTTTGACACTGTCCTCTAGGTTGGAACCTATCTTGACTTATTTCTTGTCCTCTTTAGTACCCAACTTCACAACCTTGACTGACTCTTCATGCGGTCGTATGGATCTTTCTTCATGCATTAACAGCCTAGAAAGCTCTCCAAGTACTTCACAATCTTCCTCACTGTTGTACCCCAAAATTTGCACTCCCATATTCTTCAAAATTTGCCAAGTCAAAGCTTCAAAATCTCCCCAAGGGTTGCACAGTTCAAGGGCCTCCTAACAGTCAAAATTAGGGTTTTGGTTCTGACAAAGAAAATGAAGTTTCCAAGGGTCCAATCAAGTCCCATATGCCTATAAACATGGGCAAGCATCCTCATACCAAGTTTCAAGACTTACAGCACAAAATTGCACAGTCAAAAACCCTAATTGCACTACAGTCAACTGTAGGGGCAAAATGGTCATTTGACAGTCAAAAGTTCAAATTTTTGGTCAACATCTCATTTTGAAGCCACAAACATCATTTGATCAATTCTTGATCATGATTCTCAAAGCTTGGCTCAAAAAATCTCAAGATGCAAAAGTTTCCATATTTGGACAATTGAAAAAGTCAACTGTAATTTGACCAAGGCATAACTTCCACATGGATTATCAGAAAAATTCCATCCAAAGCTCATTTTGAAGAGAATGACATTTCCTACAACTCCTATTCACACTTCAAGTCCAAGAAATGCTCTCACAAAAAGTTATCAATTTCAACATTATAGGTCATTTTCAAAAGTCAACAAAAAGGGACTTTAAGTAAAAGGCCATAACTTGAGATTGGTAAATCAAAATGACATGGGACCAAAGGCATTGGTTAGAGGACTTCAAGACCTTTCCAAAATGTCCAAGAACATGAGCAAAGCTTAAAAATTGAGCAAGTTATGCCTTGTGGAAGTTGGGAAATTTTTAGGTATTTTGAAAAGTCAACTTTGATTCAATTGCCTTAAAAATGCTAATGGGCCACATTTTCTTCCAAGAATCATCATCCAAAGCATGTGCACGACCATTTGGCCCAAAGGGAAGTTTTTTATCATTTTTATTTTATTTATTTGAATTTTTAATTGCTAATAATTCATTTAATTAATTAAAATATGTGGAAAATGCTAAACCTAAGTTTTCAAATCTTTTTATGCATAAAACACACTCAAGATTTCGTGCATGATCAGATATAGAAAGAATCATGGTAATTGGATATGATTGGCATCAAAAACATGTGAAAAAGATTGAAAAATTATGGCTTGAAAATCAAATATCCTCTCCATCAATTCATTGATTCTTTAGACCAAAAACCTTACCCTAATCATTCACACATATATACTAATGCAAACCCTAGTGATCAGAACCAGAAAGCTGCGCAAGAACACCATAACAAAGTTTGCATTTTTTCAAGAAAACTCAAATACTGAAAACCATCTTCCAGTGCGATTAAAGGCCAAATAACCATTCCATTACCTTCCTGAGACTTCAAGGAAGGTTTTCAGATCAAAACCATCCATCCTAACGCAGAGAAACGGTAGAACGATCGTGTCCTGTACAAGATTTTTTCCATATGCTTGCATCATGATTCATGCGTTTTTAGTAATTTTTAATGTTTGATTTATGTTCCTTGATTGATTCTAAAGCTAACTGTATTGTTTAAATAAGTTTTCATCACCCATACGCGAAACTACCATGGACGATTATTAGGGTTCTTCAAATTTCAAATTGGGTACTTTCACCTACTGTAAAATTGAGACACCTCAATGCCATGTTTGAAATCAGGGAGCTTGGACGATTTGAAAACACCCCTCGCGCCTAATTTATGTGGCCATACAGCCTAATCGCTATTATTGAAAAGTGCATATTTTGGGGGGGTTCAAAACCCCGGCTAACCTTTTTATATTTCAGGTAAAAGCGCAATAAGGAAGAAGACGATGATGTGTAGGCAGATGATTGGATCATTTGAATTTCGCGCTGAAATTGACCACTAATTCCTGATTTGCCTTATGTTATTTGTTTTCTATGATATAACCAAAACGCATAGTTGGAGCAGTTGGCAAAGCATAGTATTGGTAAGCAACAGGACCTGGGTTCGATCCCAGGTCCCCCTCCCTTTCCTTATATTTTTCTCCTAATTATGTTCTTGTGTAGCTCATCTGCAAGCGCCTACCATACACTCAACATCCTGGCACGCCACATGGCTTCAGGGACTGATCTAAGGGCCAGGTCATGCAGATCACCATACCCCCATGTCAACCATGCATATGTGAACGTTGAAAAGTCAACAAGGCCAAAGATCAATGGGCCAAAAGTGCTGAGCTATACCTCCAATTTGGGGACAGACCCCCCATGGTTTGCTTTCTTTCTCTTTTTCATATTTTTTCTATTTTATTTATTTTGCTTAATTTTTATTTAAATCTTTAAATTAATTTATTTTCATAAAATATAAAATAATACAAAAATCAGAAAGAGACAAAAAATAAATATTTTTATTTAAATGTTATTTTTTTTCTTTGTAAATAAATTATATCATTTAATTTAGTTCTAGGTTTAATTTTAATATCTTTTCTTAAATAAATTAAAAATTGGTAGAATTAGGGTTTCAAGTAATTTTCCATTCTTTTTCTTTTTCTCTCACCATAATTAATTATTTAATATTATCTTTGTAAATAAAACTTGCCATTAATTAATTAATTTAATTTTAGGTTTAATTTTAACATGTTTTTCTTAATAAATAAAAATTGTAGAATTAGGGTTAATTAGTCAATTTCTTAATTTCATTTAATTCACATAAAAAACCATAAATACAAAAAACCCTCAAAAATAATTTCTTTTTTAATTTCATTAATTTAATAATATAATTTAATTTCATTAAAAAAAGGGTCCAACGCCCTCGCTTGCGATTTTTTATTCTCTTCGCGCGTTTTATTCATTTCCTTCTTTTAAATATTGATGTAATTCTCCCAAAGCCGTGTAAATTTATATTTTTCGCACTTTACTTTATTTTATGTCAAATCGGGTCCTGGATTTATTTTGGCGATGTGGACCCGCGCCTTTGTAATAGTTTAGGAACTTTACATTTCTCGCACTTTTTTAACTGTTAACTAAATCGCATGCAAGAATGAATGTTAAAATAAAAACAAACGCGTAGATCACATAACATGACAAGACAAAATATCTGAATCTGACACACAAATCACACACCACCCCTAGGGTACGCCTCACTGTTGCCTTGCCTCGAAAGGTGATCGTCGAGTAGAGGATGTCTTAGTAAGTCCTCATGATCCGGGAACCTGGCATGAGGGTAGCTTCTAAGGTGTCTTCCCATTGCTCCGGTGATCACCACGTCCCGAAACCTCGAATTGACCCGAACACCTCCAACGGTGGTGCTACCTACCTCTCAATAGTGGGATGGCACTACTTTAAAGGACATCTACACAGACGAATTCCTTAGAGTAGGTAGACGACTCTAGATACTTGCTCTAATTTCAAAAACAAATTCAAAATACTTTTCACACCGACACCTTTTCAAAAAGCTTTCGAAAGCAATTTTTCAAACACTCTTGAGGACCGATACAAGAGTCGAACTGGAATTTTCAAAGAAACTTTTTAAAACCCACATTGAAAAGCAAACAAACCATTTTTGAAAACACAATGAGCAAGTATCTAAGAGCCCATGGATAACCATGGATAGAAAGGGTGCTAACACCTTCCCTTTCTATAACCTACCTCCCGAACCGAGAGCAATCTCTTTAAGGAATTTTTCTGTGCTTTTGTCCTTTCCATTTGGAGAAAATAAAAGACGGTGGCGACTCTTGCTTCCGCGACATTTCGCGAACCAACGTTAAACAGTCAGTTCCAGATCCACCGATCACAGAACTGGCGACTCTGCTGGGGATACTTAAAGTGAGGTGTACCTTAGGATAACTCATACTTGTGTTTTCAATTGCTGTGTTTTGTTTGCTTTATTATTGTGGGCACTGTCTTGGGAGTTCTATAGATCCTAACCCGGATCTGGGGATACCTTCTTAGAAAGTAGCAACAAGGCTGTGAGGGAACTGTGCGGGGTATACCGACATGGTTGAAACAGTCTGCTACGTTGATGTGGCACTTTGGTGTGTACCGGTAACCCTTGAGTTCAGTCAAGGAGAGTACGGGGCCTCCGCGTGGTGTCATGAAGCATCAACAGACCTTAGGAACCTTAATTGAACTATCTTGGCATCTTTAGGGTAGTGAGATAACTGACTTTGGTGCAGTCCGAGGTTGGTTGATACTCGATACTACACTCAATTAAGGGTTGCTTTCCTGGAATATTTCGGTCACCAGTTCAGTGGCTAAATCGAAACGATGAACAATGAAAGCAATCCCGTGATATTGGGACCCTTAGAACCCGGTTACTTCTAATAGGACAGGTTGAACCCACCAACTTCAAGAGGGTACTACCCAGACCCCATGCTGGCCTTAAACCCTAAGGGCTTGTCTGGTGTGCCTTGTGTGCCTTACATGTTTGTCTTTGTAAATATTTGTGGTGTGTTTAATCATAGCATCATGACATCATCCAGCATCATATGCATTGACTAACCATTTCAGGGGTTCGAATCTTCATCTTTGTTCTTGTTTTGTAGGACATGGAAACTGTTCGCAGAAAGACAATTC
The DNA here is from genome assembly GCA_948472305.1 of Vicia faba. Lineage (NCBI taxonomy): Eukaryota > Viridiplantae > Streptophyta > Magnoliopsida > Fabales > Fabaceae > Vicia > Vicia faba. The sequence goes on from OX451737.1 coordinate 214,096,981, forward strand.
AAATCAGCCTTGTAAGGGTCCCTCCTCAGCTTAAGGAACTTATATCCAGGATTCCCGAGAGCTCTTCATTCAGTGAGAGACATGGAAGACTCATCAGCTTGGTCAATACCAACATTGAGGAAGACATGATAAAGGTCCTGTTCCAGTTCTTTGACCCTCTGCATCATTGTTTCACCTTCTTGGATTATCAGCTGGTACCTACATTGGAGGAGTTCTCCCGGCTCCTGAAGATCCCTATCCTTGATCAACTACCCTACAACGGTACGGAAAAGGAACCCAAGCTTGAAGAGATTGCTAAAGCCTTACACCTACAATCATCTGACCTCAAGGGACATTGGGAAGTTAGAAGTGGTATCAAAGGGTTCTTAGCCAGGTTTCTGTTTGAAAAGGCCCATGAATGTTGGAACTCCCTTGACTTACAAGCTTTTGAAGAAGTGGTGGCCCTCCTTGTCTATGGTTTGGTGTTGTTCCCTAACCCAGATCAGCTTATAGATATCAGTGCTGTCCAGATCTTCATGTCCAGGAATCCTATACCTACGTTGCTGGGGGACATCCTTCACTCATGTTACACTCGAACCATGAGAAAAAGAGGTGTCCTTATGTGTTGCACTCCTCTCCTGGGAAGGTGGTTTATTTCGCACCTTCCACAATCAGCTTTGAAGAATGAGCGGGGTTTGAGATGGTCACAACGGTTGATGACCCTTACACATGCAGATATACATTGGTGCCCTCGGTCCAGAGAGGATGTCACCATCATTGATCGTTGCGGGGAGTACCCTAATGTTCCTTTACTTGGAATCAGAGGAGGTATTACTTACAGCCCATGCCTGGCTTGGAGACAGTTTGGTTATGCTCGGAGGGATGGTCCTCATGACATGTTAATTCCTGACATAGTTTTTGACTTCGACAACGATGCACAAGGACTTCGCCAGAGATTTATCAGAGCTTGGAGGCTGCCAAGTAGGATAGACAGTAAGACACTAGGGCACAGGAACTCCATCCCATTGGAACCTTATCTCAAGTGGGTACGAGCCCGCTCCCAGAAGTTAGTGATGCCTTATCCTCATATGCTCCCTGTAATCAAAGAGCCAGTCTTGGAAGGGGAAGTGTCCTACACCATTCAACATCCTGATATGCCCACATCCTGGGAAGAGATGCAGAAGAGCTGGATCCAGCTTAAGGAAGAACGGAATTCTCTTGAGACCAGTCTACATGCTAGTGAAAAGAAGGTCCTGGAGCTCACCCGCCTATTGCATGAGGAGAGGAATCTCAACACCTACATAGCTCCAAAGAGGATGCGTAGTGTCTTTTGGGATTGATTTGCTTTGTAATTTGTGCCCATGAAGCTTTGATGTACTGAAAAATTATTTCCTTAATGATAACGTGTGTTCTTTTTTGTCTACAACAAATTTGAACTTTCGAACCCTTGAATGCATTGCATAAACGCATATCATTCATCATGTGCATAGCAGGTTTTCTTCTTTTCAGGTTGCTTACCGTTCGTCGCTGTTTATTTCAGCATCATGAATCCTGACTCATCATCAACTGAGATGTCCATCAAGGCCCTTCAGGCGCAGAATGCGCAATTTCAGGAACTAATCATGGGTTTGGCTCAGGGCCAAGAAGAGCTGAAGGCTCTGCTCCTGAAGAAGGAGAAGAAGAAGAAGAGAAGAACTGTTCTTTTCAACTCGGGCCGAAGGTTTGGCAACACTCTGCAAAATGAAGAGGCTGGTTCTTCTATAGGCAAGGGTACTCCCCAAGGGGAAAAAGGTCCTAGTCCGGTATCCGACAACGAGACTGATTTTGATGAGGAACAGTATCCTCCTGCAGAAGACAGATACAAGCAGTTGGAAGACAGACTGAATGCTATGGAGATCCAACAAGTGCCAGGGATGGATTTTGGAGATTTGGGTTTGTCTACTGGTGTGATCATTCCTCATAAGTTCAAAGCACCATCTTTTACCAAGTATGACGGGGCGTCTTGTCCCAAGCTACACCTCAGGTCTTATGTGCGGAAGATTCAACCGTACTCAGTGGACAAGAATTTGTGGATCCACTTCTTCCAGGAGAGTCTTTCAGGGACTCATCTCGAATGGTTCTATCAGCTGGATGGGACCAAGGTTCGTAACTGGGAGGAGTTGGCTACTGCTTTCTATAAGCAGTATCAATATAATGCCGACCTTGCCCCTACACGTACCCAACTCCAGGGTATGTCGCTAGGGTCAAGTGAAGGTTTTAAAGAGTACGCTCAGAAGTGGAGGGATCTGGCTGGCAGGGTGCAGCCTCCGTTGACTGACCGGGAGTTGGTAGACATGTTCCTGGGGACCCTATCTGGGCCATTTTTCAACCATCTTATCGGTAACTCATCTGCAGGGTTTACTGATCTTATTCTGACTGGAGAGAGAATTGAGGCTGGGTTGAAGTCTGGTAAGATTCCGAAGGGTGCATCTACAAGTTCTGAGAAGAAACCCTTCAAAAAAGAGGCCAGTGCTGTATATGGCTCTAGACGACAAGAGAAACCTGAGCGCCGCCAATCTGTCAACGCGGTGATGATTGCCAAGCCTGCTGCCGCTCCTCGGCAAAACAATCCTCAAAGGGCTGAAAGACCCCGGAGAGAGTTTACCCGTTTGAGCATGACTTTGTCGCAGATCTTGCCACAGTTGCTATCCACCAATTTAGTGACTGTCAGGGAGGCCTCGAAAGTTGTGAACACTGCCTCTCCCAAATACAACCCAAATGCCCGCTGTGCTTATCACTCCGATAGCCCGGGGCATTCCACTGATGACTGTTGGGCACTAAGGAACAAGTTGCAGGACCTTATTGATGCGAAGGAGGTACAGTTTGAGGCATCTGAGAAGCCTAACGTAGTGACAGATCCCTTGCCTTCTCATGGAGTGAATGCTATTGGGGACGAAGAGGAAGTGGATGAAGCTGAGTTTGATAGCTGGATTTACCCGGCAACCGACAGTGGACTTAGCAATTGGAGTGCAAAGGACAATCTACCTGTTTCTCTTGTTACTAAGTAATGAATTCCTGTGTTTTTGGCATTTGTAATAAACAATAAATTGAACTCTATGGCCCGGTGTCTTACCCGGGGCACCGTTGGCTTCATTTGTGAGGGCATATAAATTGTCATTTCATATATCATAAATAAAAATCTTGGACGTTTTCTCGCATTTCAAATCTTATGCTCCTTTTCTGTCTTTCCTTCCTTTATATATTTCAAAACAGCTGTATTTACACACACTCACTCATATAGGTTTCAATCCACTCTGGATCTCACTGGTAACGACTCTGCTACTACCAGTTATGACTTCGAAAATCCGATCAACTTAGCCGAAGACGAAGGTGAAGATGATTGCGAAGTGCCTGGCGAGCTTGCAAGACTGTTACTTCAGGAAGAGAGGGCAATTCAACCACACGAAGAGCCAGTGGAAATAATAAACCTGGGTACTGAGGCAGACAGGAAGGAGGTAAAGATTGGTGCCAACCTAGAGCTCAGCGTGAAGCAACGGTTGACTAAGATGCTACATGATTATATGGAGATATTTGCCTGGTCCTACGAAGACATGCCCGGGTTGGATACCGATATTGTGGTCCATCACTTGCCTACTAAGGAAGACTGCCCTCCGGTTAAGCAAAAGGTCCGTCGTATGCGTCCAGAGATGTCTGAGAAGATCAAAGCCGAGGTTATGAAACAATTCGACGCCGGGTTTCTTGCAGTGACTTCTTACCCTCAGTGGGTTGCTAATGTAGTGCCGGTACCTAAGAAGGACAGAAAGGTCAGAATGTGTGTCGATTACAGGGATCTGAACAGGGCCAGCCCCAAAGATGACTTCCCCCTACCTCACATTGATGTCCTTGTTGACAATACAGCTCAGCATAAGGTGTTCTCTTTCATGGATGGTTTCTCAGGTTACAATCAGATCAAGATGGCTCCTGAAGACATGGAAAAGACTACCTTTGTTACTCAGTGGGGCACCTTCTGCTACAAGGTCATGCCCTTTGGACTGAAGAACGCTGGGGCAACCTACCAACGTGCCATGGTTGCTTTATTTCATGACATGATCCATCATGAGATAGAAGTGTATGTCGACGACATGATTGCAAGGTCCCAGACTGAGGAAGAACACCTTGATCATCTGCAGAAGTTGTTTGACCGTCTGAAACTGTACAAGCTGAGGTTGAACCCGAACAAGTGCACCTTCGGGGTAAGATCTGGAAAGTTGCTAGGCTTCGTTGTAAGCGGTAAGGGTATTCAAGTGGACCCTGTCAAGGTCAAAGCTATTCAAGAGATGCCAGTCCCAAGACAGAGAAAGAGGTCAGAGGCTTTTTAGGACGCCTGAATTACATTGCTCGGTTCATCTCGCACCTAACTGCTACTTGTGAACTAATCTTCAAGCTACTGAAGAAAGATCAGGTAGTACGTTGGAATGATGAATGTCAGGCTGCTTTTGACAGAATCAAAGAGTATCTCCAAGATCCACCCATCCTTATGCCACTGGTTGAAGGGAGACCTCTGATATTATACCTAACAGTTCTTGACAACTCAATGGGGTGTGTGCTGGGGCAGCATGACGAGTCTGGTCGAAAAGAGCATGCCATTTATTACCTTAGCAAAAAGTTTACCGACTGTGAGACCCGATACTCACTGCTCGAGAAAACTTGCTGCGCTTTGGTATGGGCTGCTCGCCGGCTGAGACAGTATATGCTGACTCACACTACCTTGTTGATCTCAAAGATGGATCCTATAAAGTACATATTTGAAAAGCCTGCACTGTCTGGGAGAATAGCAAGATGGCAAATGATCTTGACGGAATACGACATTCAGTACACGACTCAGAAAGCCATCAAGGGAAGTGTATTGGAAGACCACTTGGCACATCAGGCCGTAGACGACTATCAGTCAATGAACTTCGAGTTTCCAGATGAGAGCATCATGATAGTGACTGATTGTGAAGTACCTGGACCGGATGAAGGACCTGAGGAAGGATCCCGATGGTCTATGCACTTTGACGGAGCCTCCAATGCTTTGGGTAACGGTATCGGCGCTGTAATCATATCCCCTTAAGGCACTCATACTCCACTCACTGCCCGGCTATGTTTCAACTGTACCAACAATATGGCGGAGTATGAGGCGTGCATCATGGGTCTTCAAGCTGCGATCGACCTAAGGATCAAGTTTCTGAGTGTCTTCGGAGATTCCGCTCTCGTGATCAATCAGATCAAAGGGGAGTGGGATACGAAACATCCGAATCTTATTCCTTATAGAGAATGTGTGTTGACCTTGATCCCCCACTTCACGAAGATAACCTTTGAACACTTTCTGAGAGAGGAGAATCAGCTGGCGGACGCGTTGGCTACAATGTCTTCTATGTTCAAAGTCAAATGGGATAATGAGGCTCCCCGGATCATCATCTGGAAACTGGACGAACCGGCATACTGTTGTGATCTCGAGACTGAATTGGTGACTGAGAAGCCTTTGTACCATGAGGTGAAGAGATATCTAGAAGCTCGGGAATACCCTGAAGGTGCATCTGTCAACGATAAGAAGTTTCTGAGGAGGTTCGCAGCGAAGTTCTTCCTTAGCAACGGCATCTTGTACAAGCGAAACCATGATTCGACCTTACTGCGTTGTGTGGATAAGACTGAAGCAGAAAGGATCATGGAAGAGCTACATGAAGGGACCTTTGGTACACATTCCAGTGGACACACTATGGCAAAGAAGATCCTACGGGCAGGGTATTTCTGGTCCACAATGGAAGCAGACTGCTACCAACATTCCCGGACATGCCATAAGTGCCAGATATATGCAGACAAAGTGCATGTTCCTCCAGTTCCTCTGAATGTTCTGACTGCGCCTTGGCCGTTTGCAATGTGGGGCATAGACATGATCGGTGAGATTAAACCTACGGCATCTAACGGGCATCGCTTCATCCTGGTAGCGATTGATTACTTTACGAAGTGGTTGAAGCAGCATCCTACGCTACGGTAACCAAGACTGTTGTGGCACGGTTCATTCGGCATAATCTGATCTGTCGATACGGCGTCCCAGAAAGGATTATTACAGACAACGGTACCAATCTCAATAACAAGATGATCACTGAGCTCTGCGAGCAGTTTAAGATACAGCACCACAACTCTTCTCCTTACAGACCAAAGATGAATGGGGCTGTAGAAGCAGCAAATAAGAACATTAAGAAAATCGTGCAGAAGATTACAGTGACTTATAAGGATTGGCACGAGATGTTACCGTTCGCTCTACATGGGTACCGTACCTCAGCCAGGACGTCAACTGGGGCAACTCCTTTCTCCTTGGTTTATGGTATGGGAGCAGTCTTACCGATCGAAGTGCAAATACCCTCTCTCCGGATAATGAAGGATGCAGATCTAAACGAAGATGATTGGATCCAGACACGACTTGATCAATTAAACCTTATTGATGAAAAGAGACTCGCTGCTATCTGTCATGGTCAGACGTATCAGAAACGAATGATCAGGGCATTTAACAAAAAGGTCAGACCACAGGAATATCAAGTCGGGGATCTGGTGATCAAGCGAATCATCCTTCCTCAGAGTGATCCAAGGGGAAAATGGACCCCTACGTACGAAGGGCCATTTGTGGTTAAACATGTGTTCTCAGGAGGAGCCATGATTCTAACCAACATGGATGGTGACGACCTTCCTCACCCCGCCAATGCAGACATAGTAAAAAGATACTACGCATGAAAAAGACCCGCTAGGCTGACATGCCTAGGCAAAAATTAGGGCTTCCCGGCGAACCAAAAGGGTTCGGGCAAAATGAAGGGATGAAATGAAAAAATCTGTACACCCGGCAAGTCGAAAACCTGAAAAGGCGGCTTGGGCAAAAAGGGGTATCCCGGTGGACTGAAAACCCGAAAGGGCGGTCCAGGCAAAATTTAGGGATAAAGCGTAATACTATGTCTCATTGGATCACTTTGCATCCAGAATCCGGTATCTACATCAAGTTCAGACGGCATCGATCAGTCAGCTTCACTTTCAACTAAGGTCATCAAGTGATGAGACGCTCGGAGATATAAAGGCAATAGCAGAGTTGAAACCCAGTGGGATCATTCATTTCACACAGCTGTTTTCTCTTGTACAAATTGTATAAACTCTTTTGTTCGGCGGCGTTCTCTTACTAGGACGTCAGCCTCTTGTATATAAACGCCTATTTACAGGCAATTCAAAATCAATATAAATATACTTTTTAGTTAAAATTGCCAATTGTTTTTCCTTTTCTGTTTTGCTTTGCGAAGAACGTCCAAGGTTCAATTTGTGATATATGCATTGACGATAATTTGCTAACTCATGAATATTTGCATACTAAACAAAGGATTAATTACAGGTAACATTAGAAGCAGGGGCAATAAAGAATTGTCTAAGCGATCTAATGGTATGTCCTCCAAGGTATCAAGGTGGGTTCGGCTGAAGAACATAACCAGTACATCTCAATTCCCCAGAGAATGAGTCAGCAAGCAATATACTCTCCTCAAGCCAAGCTATATTATCAACCTAAAGGAAGTTGAGTATCCTCCAGCAGATCTCAATATTCCCCAGCAGTATATATGCACTCTTAACAAGCATCCCCGACAGTCTTGACCTAAAGATTGTTCCCCGGCGGTATATCAAACATTCAATGGAGCTACTTCCCGGTACGGTTCAAAACTTCCCCCAGGAGAGTCCAATCCAGATTTCCCCAGGAAAGTTGAATCATCTCCCCAGGCAGTAAGCTTATCCCCAGTAGATTCTGGAAGCTTATCCTCGCAGAGCACGAATGCGTCGCCCGATTTTATTCAAAGAGTTATTTCCCTACCAGGATATAACTGGGTTATCCTCAGCCAAAAGCCATGAGAAGATCGTCCTCGGCAAAGTCTTCTTATCCCCAACGAAGTCTATTAGCACTTCCAACACAGCAAGGGTATCCCCAGCAAGTTACCATCAACTCAACAAAGTACTTCTCTCCCCACAGAGCATTGCTTCCCAGCAAGATCGTTAGAGTACTTTCCTCCCCGCAGAGTAATCCATTCGCCAAGTTTATTCCCCAATGGAGTCATTTTCTCCTACCGGTATTCTTGCAACTATCCTCCCCAGCGGAAGCAAATAATCTATTCTTCAACATCAGCCCAGGATATAATTTCCCGGCACCCGTCAAGGATTTATTTTCCTAGACAAAAACATACATAAACATCACATTTCCATACATTACAGCATGCATATACGCATCACATCATACTTTACAAATCTCATTTATGTTGAGAACATCATTGCTTGATCCATATCATGCATTGCATATGACTGACCTTCACCTTTCAGGAAAAGATTCAGTTAAGTTCTCAGCTATATTTCAAGACCTAGACCGGTTCAGTTAAATCGACCCTAAGATTTTTCTGTTTCTTATCCAGTCCAAGGCCTTCTCTGGTTCAGTCAGATCGACCCTAAGATCTCCCTGTTTCTTATCCAGTTGAAGACATTTCAAGACCTAGACCGGTTCAGTTAAATCGACCCTAAGATTTTACTGTTTCTTATCCAGTCAAAGGCCTTCTCTGGTTCAGTCAGATCGACCCTAAGATCTCCCTGTTTCTTATCCAGTTGAAGATTTCAAGACCTAGACCGGTTCAGTTAAATCGACCCTAAGATTTTACTGTTTCTTATCCAGTCAAAGGCCTTCTCTGGTTCAGTCAGATCGACCCTAAGATCTCCCTGTTTCTTATCCAGTTGAAGATTTCAAGACCTAGACCGGTTTAGTTAAATCGACCCTAAGATTTTTCTGTTTCTTATCCAGTCAAAGGCCTTCTCTAGTCCAGTTAAATCGACCCCTAACAGATTTTCCTGATAAAGACTCAGTAGAAGATATCCAAGATTCTCTCAGCGTTACTGTTGAGGTTGTAGTCGCCTGTGGTTCTCTCCCCGTTACTGCGGAGGTAGTAATCGCCCCAAGATTCTCTCAATGATTACTGTTGAGGTTGAAGTCGCCCAAGATTCTCTCAATGATTATTGTTGAGGTTGAAGTCGCCTATGGTTCTCTCCCCGTTACTGCGGAGGTAGTAATCGTCCCCAGATTCTCTCAGTGTTACTGTTGAGGTTGAAGTCGTCCAAGATTCTCTCAATGATTACTGTTGAGGTTGAAGTCGCCTAAGGTTCTCTCACCGTCCCGTTGAGGTAGTAACCATCCCTGGTTCATTCATCACCTTTTGAAGATCCAGATCCAGCTCCTGTAACCAGTCAGGACACATCTATACAAAGAATTTGAAGACTAGCTCCTGTAACAGGTCAGGTAATCGTTTTCTTTTGCAGGTACGCAAGTTCTCGCTAAGGAATCTCTTACGCGATCAACGCCCAGATGGCATCTATAAGCCCATCCACCTTCCATCACCTTTTAGCATGGCATCTATAAGCCCATCAGCCCATCCATCATCTCTCAGCATGGCATCTATAAGCCCATCATCCTATTCATCATCTCCAAATGGCATCTATAAGCCCATTCCATCATCACACTGCTACTATGTGAGCACAAATTTGTGGGCACTCTAGTGTTCAATCATCTTCCACCTTCGGATTACGAAAGGCACGTCAGCCAATCTGCATCCTCAGGTCTAAGAAGATTGAACAGGGGAAACTGTTGTACCCCAAAATTTGCCCTCCCATATTCTTCAAAATTTGCCAAGTCAAAGCTTCAAAATCTCCCCAAGGGTTGCACAGTTCAAGGGCCTCCTAACAGTCAAAATTAGGGTTTTGGTTCTGACAAAGAAAATGAAGTTTCCAAGGGTCCAATCAAGTCCCATATGCCTATAAACACGGGCAAGCATCCTCATACCAAGTTTCAAGACTTACAACACAAAATTGCACAGTCAAAAACCCTAATTGCACTACAGTCAACTGTAGGGGCAAAATGGTCATTTGACAGTCAAAAGTTCAAATTTTTGGTCAACATCTCATTTTGAAGCCACAAACATCATTTGATCAATGCTTGATCATGATTCTCAAAGCTTGGCTCAAAAAATCTCAAGATGCAAAAGTTTCCATATTTGGACAGTTGAAAAAGTCAATTGTAACTTGACCAAGGCATAACTTCCACATGGATTATCAGAAAAATTCCATCCAAAGCTCATTTTGAAGAGAATGACATTTCCTACAACTCCTCTTCACACTTCAAGTCCAAGAAATGCTCTCACAAAAAGTTATCAATTTCAACATTATAGGTCATTTTCAAAAGTCAACAAAAAGGGACTTTAAGTCAAAGGCCATAACTTGAGATTGGTAAATCAAAATGACATGGGACCAAAGGCATTTGTTAGAGGACTTCAAGACCTTTCCAAAATGTCCAAGAACATGAGCAAAGCTTAAAAATTGAGCAAGTTATGCCTTGTGGAAGTTGGGAAATATTTAGGTATTTTGAAAAGTCAACTTTGATTCAAATGCCTTAAAAATGCTAATGGGCCACATTTTCTTCCAAGAATCATCATCCAAAGCATGTGCACGACCATTTGGCCCAAAGGGAAGTTTTTTTATCATTTTTATTTTATTTATTTGAATTTTTAATTGCTAATAATTCATTTAATTAATTAAAATATGTGGAAAATGCTAAACCTAAGTTTTCAAATCTTTTTATGCATAAAACACACTCAAGATTTCGTGCATGATCAGATATAGAAAGAATCATGGTAATTGGATATGATTGGCATCAAAAACATGTGAAAAAGATTGAAAAATTATGGCTTGAAAATCAAATATCCTCTCCATCAATTCATTGATTCTTTGGACCAAAAACCTTACCCTAATCATTCACACATATATACTAATGCAAACCCTAGTGATCAGAAACAGAAAGCTGCACAAGAACACCATAACAAAGTTTGCATTTTTTCAAGAAAACTCAAATACTGAAAACCATCTTCCAGTGTGATTAAAGGCCAAATAACCATTCCATTACCTTCCTGAGACTTCAAAGAAGGTTTTCAGATCAAAACCATCCATCCTAACGCAGAGAAACGGTAGAACGATCGTGTCCTGTACAAGATTTTTTCCATATGCTTGCATCATGATTCATGCGTTTTTAGTAATTTTTAATGTTTGATTTATGTTCCTTGATTGATTCTAAAGCTAACTGTATTGTTTAATTAAGTTTTCATCACCCATACGCGAAACTACCATGGACGATTATTAGGGTTCTTCAAATTTCAAATTGGGTACTTTCACCTACTGTAAAATTGAGACACCTCAATGCCATGTTTGAAATCAGGGAGCTTGGACGATTTGAAAACACCCCTCGCGCCTAATTTATGTGGCCATACAGCCTAATCGCTATTATTGAAAAGTGCATATTTTGGGGGGGGTTCAAAACCCCCGCTAACCTTTTTATATTTCAGGTAAAAGCGCAATAAGGAAGAAGACGATGATGTGTAGGCAGATGATTGGATCATTTGAATTTCGCGCTGAAATTGACCACTAATTCCTGATTTGCCTTATGTTATTTGTTTTCTATGATATAACCAAAACGCGTAGTTGGAGCAGTTGGAAAAGCATAGTATTGGTAAGCAACAGGACCTGGGTTCGATCCCAGGTCCCCCTCCCTTTCCTTATATTTTTCTCCTAATTATGTTCTTGTGTAGCTCATCTGCAAGCGCCTACCATACACTCAACATCCTGGCACGCCACATGGCTTCAGGGACTGATCTAAGGGCCAGGTCATGCAGATCACCATACCCCCATGTCAACCATGCATATGTGAATGTTGAAAAGTCAACAAGGCCAAAGATCAATGGGCCAAAAGTGCTGAGCTATACCTCCAATTTGGGGACAGACCCCCCATGGTTTGCTTTCTTGCTCTTTTTCATATTTTTTCTATTTTATTTATTTTTGCTTAATTTTTATTTAAATCTTTAAATTAATTTATTTTCATAAAATATAAAATAATACAAAAATCAGAAAGAGACAAAAAATAAATATTTTTATTTAAATGTTATTTTTTTTTCTTTGTAAATAAATTATATCATTTAATTTAGTTCTAGGTTTAATTTTAATATCTTTTCTTAAATAAATTAAAAATTGGTAGAATTAGGGTTTCAAGTAATTTTCCATTCTTTTTCTTTTTTTCTCACCATAATTAATTATTTAATATTATCTTTGTAAATAAAACTTGCCATTAATTAATTAATTTAATTTTAGGTTTAATTTTAACATGTTTTTCTTAATAAATAAAAATTGTAGAATTAGGGTTAATTAGTCAATTTCTTAATTTCATTTAATTCACATAAAAAACCATAAATACAAAAAACCCTCAAAAATAATTTCTTTTTTAATTTCATTAATTTAATAATATAATTTAATTTCATTAAAAAAAGGGTCCAACGCCCTCGCTTGCGATTTTTTATTCTCTTCGCGCGTTTTATTCATTTCCTTCTTTTAAATATTGATGTAATTCTCCCAAAGCCGTGTAAATTTATATTTTTCGCACTTTACTTTATTTTATGTCAAATCGGGTCCTGGATTTATTTTGGCGATGTGGACCCGCGCCTTTGTAATAGTTTAGGAACTTTACATTTCTCGCACTTTTTTAACTGTTAACTAAATCGCATGCAAGAATGAATGTTAAATAAAAACAAACGCGTAGATCACATAACATGACAAGACAAAATATCTGAATCTGACACACAAATCACACACCACCCCTAGGGTACGCCTCACTGTTGCCTTGCCTCGAAAGGTGATCGTCGAGTAGAGGATGTCTTAGTAAGTCCTCATGATCCGGGAACCTGGCATGAGGGTAGCTTTTAAGGTGTCTTCCCATTGCTCCGGTGATCACCACGTCCCGAAACCTCGAATTGACCCGAACACCTCCAACGGTGGTGCTACCTACCTCTCAATAGTGGGATGGCACTACTTTAAAGGACATCTACACAGACGAATTCCTTAGGGTAGGTAGACGACTCTAGATACTTGCTCTAATTTCAAAAACAAATTCAAAATACTTTTCACACCGACACCTTTTCAAAAAGCTTTCGAAAGCAATTTTTCAAACACTCTTGAGGACCGATACAAGAGTCGAACTGGAATTTTCAAAGAAACTTTTTAAAACCCACATTGAAAAGCAAACAAACCATTTTTGAAAACACAATGAGCAAGTATCTAAGAGCCCATGGATAACCATGGATAGAAAGGGTGCTAACACCTTCCCTTTCTATAACCTACCTCCCGAACCGAGAGCAATCTCTTTAAGGAATTTTTCTGTGCTTTTGTCCTTTCCATTTGGAGAAAATAAAAGACGGTGGCGACTCTTGCTTCCGCGACATTTCACGAACCAGCGTTAAACAGTCAGTTCCAGATCCACCGATCACACTCACCTTCGTCCTAGGCTTGGTAGATCGTATTTTTGAAGCCATAATTGGCAATAGCAGAATTGTTGTCAATGGGATCCAGGGTGGATATAGATCTGCAATTTGTTGTGTGGGTGTGTGTAACAACACATAGCTATTTTGAAAGCAATAAAGTAAAAGAAAGAAAAAGAGCACAAAATTTGAATGCAAACGTCCAATGATTTATTAAATGAAAATATGCGGATGAAAAATGGCAACCCTAACAAATGGACCATTGTGCCCCGGGTAAGGCACAAGGTTTAAAGTTATTGTTTAAATTACATAACCAAAAACTTGAAAGCAAGAAAACAGAAAATAGAATTTGCTCCTGACTAAAGGAGATTGGTATAAAGTCTTCAGCCTTCCAATTGTTGAGCCCATTGCCGGTAGTAGGGAAAATCCTACTGTCTATGTCTCAGTCGCTATCAGCATCTTCCACAATGTAGAATTGATTTTTGTGAACTCCATTGTTGTTGACGCGGAATGGCGGTCTCCCAGAATTAGAACGGGAACGACAAATAGCCCTCTGAGCCTCTGAGTTGAAACCCAAACCAAATTTATTTTACTTGTAAGGGATGGTGGGAAGCTGACCCTAAACAGTTCCACCACTTTCTTCTACCACAACCTTAGCGTCTTTCAGAGAAGTCATTCTTGGTGGAATGCTGGTAACCTTAGGAATGGTAGGAGTAGCTTTGTCAACAGGGGTTGTCTGAGGAATAATTTCAAAGGTATGGCAAGGAGTATCGAAGAATTCACCATCCATCTCAACATACTTGAAGGAATTCAAATGGCTCACAATGTATTCTTCTTCGCCGCAAACTGTAACAATTTTTCCTTTTACGGGTTACTTCAACTTTTGGTGTAAAGTAGAAGTAACAACGCCTACCCCATGAATCCAAGAGCGTCCAAGCAAACAGGAATAGGATGGACTAATGTCCATCACACAGAAAGTATAGTCGAAGACTTAGGAACCCACTTTGATTAGAAGATCAACCTCTCCATGCACCATTCTCATTGAACCATCAAAAGCTATTACCACAATGTCACTGGGTTTTAGCACAATCCTTTCACAGTCAAGTTTGTCTAAAGCAACTTTTGGCAATACATTCAATGAGGAACCTGTATCCATTAATACATGGGATAAGGTAGTGCCCCTACACTCAATAGAGACATGCAAGGCCTTATTATGGTTCCTTCCTGCGGGAGTTAAGTTAGCCTCAAAAGCCTAGCCCATTATCGCTTGTCAGGATAGTAACACAATTTTTGAACTGATCAGCGTAGATTTCCTGCGGTATATGAGCAGATTTCAGGAACTTTACCAGAGCCTGAGCATGGGCTTCAGAGCACAACAACAAAGATAACATAGATATTTTAGAGGGGGGTATTCCCCAACTGTTCAATGATCTTATAGTCACTCTTTCGAATAATTTTTAGTACTTCTTCCATCTCTTGATTGAGGTATCTTCAGCGGTAACCTCTTTTGGTGCTTCAGTCTGGGTAGACTCAATCATCTGTTCTTTGCCTCGAGTTTCAATAGTTGATTCAGTGGTAGTGATACAAACTGGTGTAGTAACGGCTTTTGGAGAGATCTCTGAAGAGAAAAACCTTCCACTTCTAGTAACTTTACTAGTCCCAACAATATTTCCAACATTGGGATAAGTAATTTCAGTATTTTTATCTTTGACAGTAGACGGTTCTTGCTTGACGCCATGGTAGCAGACATCAGCTCCATAGTTCCAAGGGATAGCCTTGTCAGAGGAATATGGAATTGACCCAGGAGGGGTAATGATCAAGGGAGCAACCCTAGGTTCGACAATAATCTTCACAAGACCCTTAGAAGAGATCCTTACAGGAGTACCGGAAATTGCAGACACATCTTCAAGCTTTAGGTCTTGCGACACAGAAGGAGTCTTCTCAAATAGAATCACATAATCATCTATTAGACACTGAATACCTTCTTTCAAAAGTTTGCAACCATTGAATTGAGACGCACAATAGTAGCATTTTTCAATGCAACCCGAAAATAAACCGGCTTGCAGCAGTTTCTTCTTAACAATAATCAGAAGAGTAGTCAAGTCATTCACAACAGAAACATAAGAAACATCATCAATAGAATTAATGCTCTTGTCGTGATTAGGAATAGGTGCATTAATCACATTAGGAGTCTCAGGAGGATCAAATTCAATCTCTTTAGCGTCAATCATGTCTTGGATCTTATTCTTCAGAGCCCAACAATTGTTAGTGTCATGTCCAGGACTGTTGGAGTGATATGCACATCTTGTATTAGGATTATAATTGGGGGAAATAGTATTTGGATTCTGAGGAGGATCTTTCAATGTAACCAGTTCCGCTTTTAACATGTGTTACAATTCTTGAGACAACGACATGTTTATTCTTGTGATCTGTCTCCTGGGTGCGACCTACCTACGCTGATTATTCAGTTGTTATTGTTGCATTTCTGCATGATTAGAGATAAGAACTTCCCTTACAGATTGGTTGCAGTCACTCTTATTACGACCCTTCTGTCCGTACACAACATTGGATTCTTTTTTACCATTGTAAGACTTCTTCATAGTATTCGAAGATGTAGCCATCTGAATTTTACCGCTTCTGATTCCATTCTCAACATGTTCTCCTGTTAATATCAGTTCTGTGAAACCGGCTGAAGAACTTCCAAGTAGGTGATTATAGAAAGGACTTGTTAGCATGCTCATAAACATGTCAACCAATTCCCTATCAGCCAAAGGAGGTTGGACTCTTCCTCCAAGATCTCTTCATTTATGTGCATACTCTTTAAAGCCTTCCTCAGAATCCATGGACATACTATGTAGTTGCATGCGGGTTGCTGCCAAATCAGAATTGTATTGATACTATTTATAGAAAGCTGTAACCAAATCTTTCCAGGTATGGATATTGGTACCTTCAAATTGATAATATCATTCTAGTTGTTTTCCAGACACACTCTCTTGAAAGAAATGCAACCATAATTTCTTGTCAGCAGTGTGTGGTTAAATTTTCCGAACATATTATCTCAAATGCAGCTTCAGGCAAGAAACGCCATCATACTTGGCAAAGGTAGGATTTTTGAACTTAGGAGGAATGACGACTCCTGAGACTAAACCCAATTCTTCAAAGTTCAAGCCAGGCACCTTCTGGATCTCCATAGCTTTCAGATGCTCTTCTAACAACTTACGTTTCTCATCAGCAGGGGGATATTGTTCATCCAAATAATCCTCTTCTTCTTCATTAGGAAACTTGTCAGAACCAAGGTTGCTTCTTTTCTCAGTTTTAACACTCTTACCATCTTCATCTTGGTTGTCATCTTCATCCAATGGGATATCAAAATCTTGAGCTTGCTTGACTGGACCTATGAACTTCCTCCCCCTGTTAAGGATACTGATTGGTTTCTTTGTCTTCTTCTTCTTCTTCTTCTTCTTCTTCTTCTTCTTCTTCTTCTCTTTGGCCACAAGCGCATTCAGGTCTTCTTGCCCCTTGTCTAAGTTCACGAACATCTTTTGGAACTGAGCATTATGAGCCTGGAGATCTTTTACTATCTGTTCAAGAGCAATTTTTTCCGCTGAAATAAATAGCAAGAAGATGAGAAAACCTATCTTGGAAACTTGTTATGTATGGTATGTAGATGCATATGTAATGTTTTAAAGGATCTTGTGGGATTTAAATTTGAAATACTATAAAATGAATCTGGTTGCAGCTTTGTCTGAAGAACTTTGAGTCTTCATCTTTGAATGTCCTTCTATAAGAATCAAGCTCACCATATCATGTGGGTCATAGCCCCTGACTTACGAGAATGTACTTTGATCTTGACGGCATCTGGCTAGAGGAAAATAAATCCTCTTGCCCCTTGCTAGAAATCTCGCTTATGATAATCCTGCAAGATAAATCCCTAAGATCTTTGAAATGGTTAGTAAAAATGCTATGTTATGATGATATGATGCTATGATATCATGTTCACGTTAGATAAGATGAAAACACACACAAGTCTCACAAGAGCCTTAGGCTTAAAGGCTTGCATGAAGTCCATAGGTATGTACCCTTCCCCATTGAAGTTAAGTTGGCTCAACCTATCCTAAAATAGTAATTGGGTTCTAGGAATATCATATCATCGATCTTTCTCGCAAGCTTTACTTTAGCACGACAATTGGCTTTCCACCAAAATATCTCGAAAGTCGAATCTCAATGAGCGTAGTTTCGAGTATCAACCAACCTTGGATTGCACCAAAGTCGAATTTCTCACTACCTTCTAATGGCCAAGACGGGTCAATTAAGGTTCTAAAAGTTAGTTAGTGTTTAATGACACCACACGGAAGCCTAATGTTATCCTTGACTGACTCAAGGAACATCAGTACAAACCTAAGTGTCACACTAACATAGCCATCATATTATCCATATTGGTCTACACCGTACAACCTTTATGATCTATTGCTACTTACCTAAGGTATCCCTAGATCCGGGTGTAGGATCTTACAAGCAAATAAACAAAAAAAAAACCCTTAAAGTAAAGAAAGAAAAGCATACAAAAAGGAAGTAAACTGATCTTAAACTCTAAGGCAACCCCTATTTTTTAAGTAGTCCCCAGTAGAGTCGCCAGTTCTGTAATACGGTGGGAGAACTGACTTTTTTGGTTTTATCCAAATGTGCGGATAGCTAGAGTCTCCAGCGACTTTTCTTTTATCCAACATTTAGGAAAGGCGAAAAGAACAGGAAAAACCTTTGATAGATTTTGAGTTCAGGGGGGGGGGGGTAAGATATGAAAATAGAAGGTGTTAGCACCCTTTTCATCTGTAGTTATCTACGAGCTCTTAATTACTTAGCTCACTTTTGAAAATCTTGCTTTGTGTATGATTTGTTTGAAAATATTTTGAAATCGTCAATGTAAGGCTGACTTTGTAATAATTCTTATATCAGTCCTCAAGAATGTATACAAAGTATTATTTTTGAAAATTTTTGTTTGAAAGTGTAGTGTGAAAAAGGTTTTGAGAAAATTTGTGAGCAAGCAATTAAGAGTTTCTTACCCACTAAAGTATTTATTATTATTTTCCTTCTCCTTTAGAGATAGTACTATCCATATCATTAGTTGGTAGGTAGCCTATCTATTGGATGTGAGGGGACAAGCGTAGGGTCATCGTATGGTCATCGAAGGCAACATGTAAGGATACGTTAGCAATTCGAAGGGACTATCTTCATATTATTCGTAGGGACTAGATCATATTTCGTAGGCGACTTGAGGGACATCGAGGGACTATAATATTTTGTATCCTAGGGACTGTGATGATTTGATCGAGGGTATTTTGCTAAGGTATCCCCACTTTCGAGAGACGTGACCAATATTCACAAGGCAATAAGAAAGGTTACCCTAAAGGTGCAAGTGTGAAGAGTTTTTTGATTAAGTTATTTTATCTTGAAATTAGGGTTTTCTAGATTGTTTTTAGTCTTGCCATATAAACCCTAGTTGCTAGCAGTTAAATATGTACAAAAAAATAGTGTGGAATGTAAAGTCCTGAGCTATTATATGGCTTTGGGAGAGGTATATAAGTATACAAAATCTGCAGGAAATTAAACCTACGCTATTACATCCTGTGAGAAGTTACATAATTAGGAAAAAAATTTGGAAAACAAACCTACGCTATTACATAGGGAATGCGTCCTATACACTTGATCTAGGAAGATTAAATAATAAATAAGAAAATAGAAAAAAATGTAGAAATGTTTTTGTGATTTTTTGTAGAAAAATAATTTAAATGATAATAATTAATAAACCTAAATTCTAATTGATTTTAATGTTTAAGAAAAAAACCAATTGAATTAATTAATTAATTATGTCAAGAAA
Organism: Vicia faba; assembly: GCA_948472305.1. Lineage (NCBI taxonomy): Eukaryota > Viridiplantae > Streptophyta > Magnoliopsida > Fabales > Fabaceae > Vicia > Vicia faba. The sequence goes on from OX451737.1 coordinate 214,116,205, forward strand.
ATTAAATATTAATTAGAAAACCTAATCCTAATTTATTAATATTAAAAAAAAAGTTAATTTAATGATTAAAAAAACAATTAGGGTTAGAAAAGAAAAAGAAAAGTAATTAGGTTGAAAAACAAAATAAGGTAAAACACTGCATGGGGTGGGTGTTTAACCCACGCCCTCCTGCTTCACATCTGCATCGTTTGCCACTAAGTCAGGCGCTTGTTTGTGTTTGAGAATAGGCGCTTGTGATACTGTGGGAGAACCGACTTGAGGGTTTTGTATTTTATCACAAATGTTGCGGTTAGCAAGAGTCGCCACCGACTTTTTTTTATCCAAAAGGAAAGGTGAAAAAGCACAGGAAAGACCTTTGAGATTTTTTCTTGAGTTCGGGGGGTAGATTATGAAAATGGAAGGTATTAGCACCCTTTTCATCCATGGTTTTCCATGGGCTCTTAGTTACTTTCTAGATCACTTGCTTTTTGTTTTGAAATTGTGCTTTGTGTGGTTTTTGAAAGTATTTTGTAAAAGAGGCCATTGTTTTGGCAATCTTTGTAATGATTCTCGTTCGTAAGAATGTATACAAAGATGTTTGTATTTTTGAAAATGTTTTCAATGTTTGTAAAATGTTTGGAAATGTTTTTTTTTTTTGAAAATAGCAAGGATAGTTGTTTGGAAATAGAGAAAGTAACTAGAAGCAATCTACCTACTCAAATGTCTTTCTTATGCATTTTCTATTCCTTTGACATTGTTGTCTTACCATTGATTTGGTAAGCAACCCTATCTTTGGATGTAAACGGGACGGGCGTGGGTCATCGTATAACCATGATTAGCAATGTTGCAAAGTATCTTAGCATTTTGAGGGACCAAGATCATTTTGTAAGGCAACTTTGAATAGCATCATCGAGGGACTATGCTCTTATACTTGTTTGTTTTTCCAAGATACTTCGCATGCGTAATATGGCCATTTTTTGTATAAGGCAACCAAGTGGAGAAACCCTAAGGGTGCTTGTGTACAAGTGTGTTATTTTCATGCTTTGATTTTGTCTTGGATTTAGGGTTTTCTATTTGATTTGTTTTTATCTTGCCATTCAAATCCTAATTACTAGCATGGCATGTAAAAGCGGTAAATTACGTAATGTAAAGATTACTAAGCTATTACAATAATTTATGGGAGGGGGGAATACAAATTTGAATGGGGGTTTGCAAGAATGTAAATCTAATTAAGCTATTACAACCAAATCGAATTTATACAAATATTGGAATAAAAAATATACAATATTTAAATAAAATATGCAATGATATATGTATATGCAAAGAAAAGATTTTGTTTCATTTTTTATGTGAAAAAAAGGAATTTTAACCTAATCCTAAAAATATATATACAAAACAAGGAAATTATATCTTAAAAAAAAGATTAACCCTAATTTCTAGTTTGAAAGAAAATAAAGTTCTTGTATTATTTTTATGTATTTTTTTTTATTAAAAATAATAAATAATACTTTATGAAAATATTTAGTTTTCATATGTTAAAATAAATATTTACAAGTATGGAATGAAAAGAAAATAAAACAAATTAAACTAAACCTATTTTATTTAGGTTTACAAGTTTGTTCAAAAAAATAATTAATATATAGTTCAATAAAAATATTTTTTAATGTGAAAATAAAATAAAATAAACAAAATGCAAAATTATCATGTTTTATATTTTTCGTGATTTTATATATTTAAGAAAATATTTAATAAAACAAAAAAAATAAAACAAATAAATAAAAGTATGGGCCAGGGGTGCTGTAAGGAGACAAGGAGTAATATGTTAACAAAACAACTAAAGCCCAAGGAAACAGGCCCAATCTGCAAAAAAAAAAATGGAAATGGAAAAATGTGAAAAAAAACAAAAGGTAGCGCCAAGGTTCGAACCCATGACCTGGGCCTTACCAGCGCGCTACCTTGCCACTGGGATGGCTATACATCCCTTGCCCTGTACTTCATCTTCTTCCTCAAGTTGGCCAGAAGCTCTGTAACTTTCTCATCTCTCAATAAAAATGGAAACTGATAACATGAATGTTGTAGCATTTTGTCTCACGATTCTAACCATGTAAATCATGTAAGCTAACAATCAAAGATCAAAACTAATTTTAAAAGCCCTAAATTTAAACCTAATTTTCACAGGATTTTGAACTTCAAAATTCTCCCAACTCAGGCCAAATAAATGCAAGATATATATATGTACAACTTCGTAGCAATGAGGTCTACGTTGTTTATTCACAAATCGTGGCCAATGGATGCCTGTATGAAGAGATAGAAGTTGAGATTTTTACCTCTTTCAGTTGAAGTTGTGAATGGAGTTTGAGTGAGTTTTATGAAGGCCTGATGATTGCTTGAGCTTGCTTGAACCTCCCTGAGCGTGTTCCTATCCTTGCCTTGCTTTGGAAGTGCCTGAAACTCTCTATCCAAGTCAACCTGCAAGCTTTGAAAACAAAAATGACAGATGATGGAGAAGGAGTTACAGTGCAAGGATAATGGTCTGGATCACTTAGTTATCAAGTAGGTAAAGTGTTTTGATGGTTAAAACTTGAAACGCACGAGCCAAATGATGGATTGCTATGCTTATGCAAAAACTGCAAGTTTTGACAGTTTTCTGGTGAGAGGGAGTGTTTGAGTGTTTCAGGCCCTTAGCAATCGTGTTTCTAGTTGTAATGTGTTTGTATATTAGTATGAAAAAAGTTTCAAGTCAACTCTCCAATAGATTTGTGAGTTCTAGCCTTTTGGCACACTTTCTTGCTTTTGAAGCAAAGTGAAGGGACAAGTCTTCACATGCTTGTACTAGCTTGCTTAGGGTTGGTATATGATCTATACAAGTTTCCTTAGGCATGGAGGATTTGTGTGTGCAGAGAGGACAGGTCCAATGCTCAAGATTTGTAAAGTTGCAAAAGTGAAGCTTTTTCAAAATGGCAATGGCAACTTTGTGCCATTTATGGAAATAATGCTTGGCCAAAGACCTTTGGGATTGAATTAAGACTTTGTCAATTGAGTAAGCATTAAATTATGAAGTGAGAAACAAGTTTGGGACCTGTAAAGCATGGATTAGGCAACATAGGTACTGATTTGAATTTTGTTCTTCATGAAATGGCTTGAATTCAAAGTGAGAAATTGCCAACTTCATCTCTTCGATTCTCCTCACTCAAAAATGATCTTAAGGATTTCTTTGACATTTTGGAAAGCTTGCAATGTGATTTATAACTCATCTTTGAAATGAATTTCAAGATTCCTCTTGGAACTAGGTGAAAAATGGCCATGAAGTTGGGTCCAAAACCTGCCTAAAAAATTAGGGCCAAATTTCACCAAGTTATTTTAGTTCATGGGCATGTATTCACAAAATTATATCTTGATATCCAAGCATCTTTAGAGAAAAATGTGTGAATAAAAGTCGTAGATTTCATGGAGGTCTACAACTTTCATGTTTGGAACTTTCCTTGAATCATCTTGTATCATGGTGAAAAAATGGCTTAAAGTTGAGAAAAAATAAGAAATTTTCTATACTTAGAAAAATTTCTAAGTTAAGAAAATTTCCAATTTTAAAACCTAATGTCCAATCCTTGATTTATTGATGAACAAGTTTCAAATTTTGACATGTTTTGATGAATTGTGACCCTTGGGACTTGATTTTGACCAAAAAGTGTTAGTTTGACTTTTCAGTATACATTTGACTTTTGATCAGTTGACTGCAAATTTCATCTGTCTATCCAATTGATTTGCAATGTTTTGAACCATATAATTAGGTCAAGATGATGCAATTGAATCCTTGGAATCATGCTTTAACTCAACTTGTCATTTTCTAGGTCAAAAAATTAGAAATTGCCCTTTCTCAGTCAAAACCCTAATTTTGACCATTTTGCCCTTTTGATGATTTGATCAAATTTCTTGAGGAATTGTGATCCAAATTTAATCAAATTATATATATGAGTCTATAATGTTGACGTGGATAAAAAATTATGAAGTTTGACTGTAAATTGGCCATGGTTGACTTTTTCCCCAATACAACTGATTTTTAGGTCAATTATCCAATTGACTGATAAAAAATGTGGTTCAAGGCTTGAAACTCGTCATGAGTAATCTTAGGGGTCCAAAATGATGTTTGAAGGTCATATGGAGCATTGATAGTTCAAAAATCCTTGTGAAAACTCAAACCCTAATTTTGGTCATCTATGCATGAGGAGGTGTCTTGAGCTGGTCAAACCCTAATCCAGTCTTGAGTCCAAGAGATCTTGTAAGGAAATTCTTGATAAGTGAGAGGGAAATTTTTTGGATACAACAGCTGCCCCTGTTCAATCTTCTTGAACCTGAAGAGTTAGATTGGCGAGTTTTGCCATTCGTGGCTCGAAGGTGAGAGAAATGATTGGACACTAGAGTGCCCAGAAATTTGCACTCGACGATGTGTAGTTGCGGGAATGGGCTTAAAGATGCCATTTGGAGAAGAGACAGGAGATGGGCTTGTAGATGCCATCAATAATGTTTGTTGAATTGTAAGTTGTAAGCTGAAAGAATGAGTATCAGAATGGCATCCGTGTCAGGAGCATATCTGTACTGTATCTGCGAGTTGTATCTGAATGAGTATCAGAATGGCATCCGTGTTTGGAGTGTATCTGTACTGTATTTGAACTTGAAATCTGAATGAGTATCAGAATGGCGTCCGTGTCTGGAGCATATCTGCACTGTATCTGGTCTTGAAATTTGAATGAGTATCAGAATGGCATCCGTGTCTGGAGCATATCTGCACTATATCTGAAAGTTGGATCTGAATGAGTAACTGAATGGCATCCGTGTCTGGAGCGTATCCGTACTGTATCTTGATTGCATATTGTTAATGGTAGCTATTTAAGCTTATCCTGAAAAGGGTAAAATGTTAGCTGAAACACAAAGTTGTGTTGCGTGAAATGTATGATGCAATGTATTTGATTTATCAATGTTTATGATATGTGGATGTAATGTATGCGCATGTAAGCTGATTTGCTGTATTGCTGAGGAAAATAAATCCTTGAATGCTGCTGAGGATATGTTGAATTTTCATGTCTTGAAATTGAAGTACTGACGAACCCTTGTTGAGGGAAGTAAATTCCATTGTGAGGGCAATGCCATGTACTGCTTGTAAGATCTGCCTGGGGAATCTTGAGAATTTTGACAATTTTTACTGGGAATTAATTATTTGAAACTTTGTTCCGCTGGAGGTTCAAATGACATACTGTGGGGATTACTTATGGAATAGCCTAGAGACGTTTTCCTGTCCTTTCAACTTATCAGTAATTTATCTTTCTCATTTTGTTTATTTGTAAGCAGTAATTATGTTCAAATGCATATGTTCATCAATGAATCATTGGACGTTTTTGCAAACAAAACAAAAGTGTAAAGAAAAAAGACAAATAACTTTTGCACTTTCAAAGGGATATCTTTGTATTGACTTTGAGTAAGTATTTTGTACAAAGGAGGCAATCATTCTAGTAAGAGAATGGTGCCATAAAAACAAGAAAAATTTATACAAAGAAAGATAGCTATGTGTAATAATCCCATGGGGTTCCCATTCTGCTATAGCCTTCGTATCTCTGAGCATCTTGTCTATTTGTTGCTTCGTTCGAAGATGATTGAATTGATCAGAAACTCCTGAGTTTGTTAGTGGAAGTCAAAGGTTGTCCGTGAAGTGATCCGACGGGACATAGTCATACGCTTTAATTCCTTAACTTTTGCCTGGACTACCCTTTCGAGTTTTTAGTCCACCGAGAAACCCTTTTTTTGCCCAAGTCGCCCTTTCGGGTTTTCAACTTGCCGGGTGTACAGATTTTTTATTTTATCCCTAATTTTTGCCCGAACCTTTTTGGTTCGCCGGGATGCCCTTGTTTTGCCTAGGTGTGTCAACCTAGCGGGTCTCTTATGCGTAGTATCTTTTCACTATGTCTGTGTTCGCAGGGTGTGGCAGGTCATCGCCATCCATGGTGTTCAAAATCATTGCCCCATCGGAGAATATGCTTTTGGTTAGAAATGGTCCTTCATAGGTAGGAGTCCATTTGCCCCTGGGATCACTTTGTGGCAAGATGATACGTTTGATCACTAGATCCCCAACTTGATATACTTGGCATCTGAATTTCTTGTTGAAAGCCTTGATCATCCGTTTTTGATACATTTGACCATGGCAAACAACAGTAAGTCTCTTTTCATCAATTAAGTTCAGTTGATCAAGTCGAGTCTGGATCCAATCGTCTTCACTCAAACCTGTGTCCTTTATAATCCTTAGAGAGGGGATCTGAACCTCAATAGGCAAGACAACCTCCATGCCATATACCAAAGAATAGGGTGTTGCCCCAGTTGATGTGCGAGCTGTGATACGATACCCATGGAGAGCGAATGGTAGCATCTCATGCCAGTCCTTGTATGTGACTGTCATCTTTTGTATGATCTTTTTAATGTTTTTATTTGCAGCTTCGACAACACCATTCATCTTTAGTCGATAGGGGGAAGAATTGTGGTTCTGAATCTTGAATTGCTCGCACAAAGTGGTGATCATAGTGTTGTTAAGATTTGTACCATTGTCAGTGATGATCCTTTCCGGGATACCATACCAACAAATGAGATTTTGCTTGATGAAGCGGGCAACAACATTCTTAGTAACGGAAGCGAAGGAAGCTGCTTCGACCCATTTGGTAAAATAGTCAATGGCAACTAGGATGAAGCGGTGTCCATTGGAGGCTGTCGGCTTGATCTCTCCAATCATATCAGTTCCTCACATAGCGAAGGGCCAAGGAGCCGTCAAGACATTCAGAGGAACCGGAGGTACGTGCACCTTGTCAGAATAAATTTGACACTTATGACATGTCCGAGAGTGTTGATAGAAATCTGCTTCCATGGTAGACCAATAATAGCCTGCCCGTAGGATTTTCTTCGCCATCGTATGCCCACTGGAGTGAGTGCCAAAAGTACCTTTGTGTAATTCACTCATAATCTTTTCCGCTTCAATCTTATCCACACACCGGAGAAGAATGGAGTCATGATTGCGTTTGTACAAGATGGCATTACTCAGGAAGAACTTAGCAGAGAATCTCCTTAAGAATTTTTTATCATTGATTGAAGCTTCTTCTGGATAATCTTGAGCCTCGAGATACCTTTTGAGTTCATGAAACCAAGGCTGGTCCACTACTTCTTCAGTATTAATATCGTGACAATGTGCTGGTTCATCCATTTGTTCGATGGTGATCTAGGGAGCTTCGTTATCCCAATTAAGTTTAAACATAGATGACATTGTGGCTAGAGCGTATGCTAGCTGATTTTCTTCTCGCGGGAAATGCTCGAATGTAATCTTCTCAAAATGTGGTAGCAATGTCAAAACATGTTCTTTGTAAGGGATAAGATTTGTGTGTTTAGTGTCCCATTCCCCTTTGATCTGACTGATGACCAAAGCTGAATCTCCAAAAACATCCAAAGATTTTATCCCCAAGTCTATGGCAGCTCTGAGACCAAAGATGCACGCTTCGTATTCCGCCATGTTGTTCATACAATTGAAGCAAAGTCTGGAAGTAAAAGGAGTATGACACCCTTCCGGAGATATGAGTACAGCGCCGATACCATTACCGAGTGCATTGGATTCCCCGTCAAAGAAAAGAGTCCATCGGGATCCTTGTTCAGGTCTGTCATATGACCTGATTTCTTCACAGTTGTCTAATGTCATGATGTCTTCATCCGGGAATTCAAACTTCATGGACTGATAATCTTCTACAGCTTGATGATTAAGATGATCAGCTAGCACACTACCCTTTATAGCTTTTTGGGTAGTATACTGTATGTCGTATTCTGTTAGGATCATCTTCCATCTAGCTATCCTCCCAAACAGAGCAGGCTTTTCTAAGATGTATTTTATCGGATCCATCTTAGATATCAACAAGGTAGTATGAGTCAGCATATACTGTCTTAGCCGGCGAGCAGCCCATGCCAGAGCGCAACAAGTTTTCTCGACTAGTGAATATCTGGTTTCATAGTCGGTAAACTTTTTGCTCAGGTAGTAAATAGCGTGCTCTTTTCATCCAGACTCGTCATGCTGCCCCAATACACACTCCATTGAGTTCTCTAAAACAGTCAGATACATGATCAGTGGTCTTCCCTCGACTGGTGGCCTCAAAATAGGAGGCTCTTGTATGTACTCTTTGATCTTGTCAAAAGCAAACTGGCATTCATCATTCCATCTGACTACTTGATCTTTCTTCAATAGTTTGAAGATTGACTCACAAGTAGCTGTTAGGTGAGAAATGAATCTGGCAACATAATTCAGGCGTCCCAAGAATCCTCTGACTTCCTTCTCAGTATGAGGAGCAGGCATTTATTGTATCGCTTTAACCTTGGCAGGATCGACCTCGATGCCTTTGTTGCTGACGACAAAGCCTAGGAGTTTACTGAACCGTACTCCAAATGTGCACTTGTTTGGGTTCAACCTTAACTTGTACTCCTTCAATATCTCAAACAACTTTTGCAAGTGATCAAGGTGTTCTTATTCAGTTTGTGATCAGGCTATCATGTCATCTACGTAGACCTCTATTTCATGATGTATCATATCATGAAACAAAGCTACCATGGTGCACTGATAGGTGGCCCCAACATTCTTCAGTCTGAATGGCATCACTTTGTAGCAGAATGTGCCCCACTGTGTGACAAATGTAGTTTTCTCCATGTCCTCAGGTGCCATTTTGATTTGATTATAACCTGAGAATCCGTCCATGAAGGAAAACACTTTATGCTGGGTCGTATTGTCAACCAGGATATCTATGTGGGGGAGTGGAAAATCATCTTTAGGGCTGGCCCTACTCAAATCTCTATAGTCCACGCAAATTCATACTTTGCCGTCCTTTTTAGGCACGGGAACAATGTCGGAAACCCATTGGGGGATATGAAGTGACAACCAAGAATCCAACATTGAATTGTTTCATGACTTCCACTTTGATCTTCTCTGACATATCAGGTCTCATGCGGCGGACTTTTTGTTTTACAGGTGGATAGTCTTCTCTTGTTGGCAGACGATGTACCACGATGTCTGCATCAAGTCCTGGCATGTCTTCATATGACCAGGCAAAGATCTCAACATAATCATGCAACAACTGAATCAGACGCTCCTTGACACTCGACTCTAGATTGGCACCCACCTTGATTTATTTTTTATCCTCCTCGGTACCCAGATTGATTGTATCCACTGGTTCTTCATGAGGTTGAATAACTCGTTCCTCTTGTTGTAGTAGTCTGGCCAGTTCCCATGGTACTTCACAATCTTCCTCACCTTCATCTTCGGTTTGGTAGATTAGATCCTCAGAGTCACAAAAGGCCATAGCAGTATCGTTACCCATGAGATCCGGAATGGAGGGGTACCTGCATTTGTGAGTGTGGGTGTGTGTAAGGGTATAGCCATCCTTAAAAATAAAATGTAAAAGAAAAAACAATGAGCACAAAAAGTTTGTATGTGAAAAACGTCCATGATTCATTGAATGTCATATGAAGATGAAATAAAAACCCTTACAAATGGACCATTGTGCCTCGGGCAAGACACAAGGTTTAAAACGTGCGAATTGTTTGTGAATATTACAAGTCCAACAGAAATGTAAAAGATAAATTACTGAGGGATGAAAGTTATTGGGACAAAGTCTCTAGCTTCCCAATTGCGAAATCCTCCATTGATAGTAGGAAAGATCCAATCCTCCAAGCTGCAATCCTCTTTACCATCTTCCACCGCATTGACCTCTCGGTTGCTAATCTTCAAGGGTGGCCCCCCAGCACGGGCACGACGCACAACCTTCTGAGCACTTGAAGTAAACCCTAACCCAAACTTGTCATATTTATACGGAATGTCCGGAAGTTGCCCCCAAATAGTGCATCCACCCTCCTCTATTACTACTTTGGCGTCCTTTAGAGATGACATATGGAGCGGAGGTCTTATAATCTTAGGGATCTGGGACACCGTCTTGGTTACTGCTACCTCTTGAGATACTTCTTCGAAATGTTGAAAAGGAGTTTCAATGAACTTGCCGTCCAATTCTACATAGCGGAAATAATTGAGGTGGCTAATCATATACTCTTCCTCTCCGTGGACTGTGATAATCTTTCCATGGACTGGATATTTCAGCATCTGGTGCAGTGTAGAGGTGACAACACCGACATTAGGGATCCACGGCCGTCCTAGCAGACAGGAGTAAGAAGGGCGAATGTCCATTACATAGAAGGTTGAGTTGAAACTTTGAGTCCCAACTTTTATGGGGATGTCCACCTCCCCGTGGACCATCCTCTTTGAGCCTCAAATGCCCTTACAACTATGTTACTGGGTTTCAACGTTAATCCTTCGCAGTCTAGTATGTCAAGAGCTTTTTTCGGTAAAACATTCAAAGATGAGCCGGTGTCCACCAAGACATGGGCCAGAGTTGTTCCTCTACATTCCATAGAGACATACAATGCCTCGTTGTGCTTTCTCCCCCTTGGTGTCAAATCAGCATCAGAGAATCCTAGGCCATTATCCGCCATCAAGCTGGCTACACAATCTTGAAATTGGTCAGCCGATGTCTCTTGAGGCACATGGGATGTCTTTAGGAACTTCACCAGGGCCTTCGCATGTGCGTCGGAGCACAGTAACAATGCCAGCATGGAGATTTTGGAGGGAGTTTACCCCAACTGTTCGACTACGTCGTAGTCTCTCTTCTTTATTATTCACAAGATCTCCTCCATTTCCTTCTTGGAGGTTTCGGGGATAGTCAGTGGTTGAGCCTTCGTCCGGACAGGCTCTTCTTGAATACTTTTCCCTCGAGTTTCAGCAGTAGGAATATTGGTAGGGATAACAACAGGGGTTGTGTCGTCTTTGTCAACAAGAGCACTTGCAGATATGATTATTGGTACGGTGGTAACCTTTGGAACAGCCACGGGTCCAAAAACTGCCTTTGGAGAGGCAATTTCTGGAGAGAAGATTCTACCGCTATGGGTAATATTACTGGTTCCAGCAATATTGCTAATGTCGGGGTCTTCTTTTTCAGAGCTCATCTCTTCGGCGGCCAGCCCATCTTGTTTGATACCATGGTAGTATATGTCTCCATCGTAATTCCACGACACAGTTTTGTCTGAGTCATACGGGACATGCCCAGGCATTGTGATTATAAGAGGAGTAGTTTTTGGAACCGATGTAATCCTAACAGGTCTTTTGGGAACCCCGGAAGAATTGGCGGAGATGGTTATGATTGAGACGTCTTCAACAGGAACAGGTAAAATAGGATTACTTTCAAACAAAATCTCTTTGTTGTCTATCAAGTGTTGAATGCCTGTTTTCAACAAAGGGCAAACAGTTAGTGAGGATAAGCAGAGATGGAAGTCTTCATTACAACCCGAGAATACACCAGCTTTCAATAAGTTTATCTTAATGATTGGGAGTGGAGTCAAGAGTTCATCAACTGTGGTAGCAAACAAATCTTCTTCGATAGCATTGGTATTGTGACCATGCCTAGGAATAGGAGCAGAAATGACGTTTGGCTTCTCGGGTGCATCAAACTCAATCTCTTTTGCATCTATAAGGTCTTGAATTTTGTTTTTCAGGGCCCCACAGTTGTTAGTGTCATGACCCAGACTTTCAGAATGATATGTGCATCTGGCATTTGGGTGATAATGAGGGGACGTTGTGTTGGGGTTCTTTGGAGCTTCTTTTAAAGTTGCCAAATTGGATTTCAGAAGGTGCGGTAAAACCTGGGATAGAGTCATATTGATTCTGGTGAATTGCTGGACTGGCCTTTCCACCCTCCGTTGATTACTTCTTGGTTGATCAGATGTAGGCTTTGGGATCATAACAGCTCCTACCGTTGGTCGGCGTTCAACTCTCCCTTGATTCCTTTATGGGTAAATAGCAGATACCTCCTTCTTCCTAGTGAAATCCTTTCTCACAGCGGTAGAGGCAGATGAATCCTTCTGAATCTTTCCATTTTTTATGCCAGCCTCCACCCTCTCTCCGGTTAGTATTAATTCAGTAAATCCTGCAGATGAGCTTCCAATCAGATGGTTGAAGAAAGGGCCCGATAGAGTGCCTAATAACATATCCACCAACTCCCTTTCAGACAGAGGGGGTTGTACTCTCCCAGCTAGATCTCTCCATTTCTGCACGTAATCCTTGAACACTCATTGGAAGCCATGGCCATACTATGAAGTTGAGTACGAGTAGGCGCCAAATCTCCATTATATTGGTATTGCTTATAGAAAGCTGCGGCAAGATCTTCCCAGTTATGGACGTTGGCCCTTTCAAATTGGTAAAACCAATCGAGTTGTGTTCCAGATAGGCTATCTTGGAAAAAATGCACCCATAGGTCTTTATCGACGGAGTGCGGATGGATCTTTCTCACATATGATCGGAGGTGCATCTTAGGACATGACACCCCATCATATTTTGCAAACAACGACACTTTGAACTTCGATGGGATCACAATTCCCGATACTAGTCCCAATTCTTCAAAGTCTAGACCTGGCACCTTTTGTATTTCCATAGCGCTCAAACGATCTTCAAGATGTCTGTACTTATCATCTACTGGAGGATACTGTGCTTCGGAGTAGCTTTCCTCTTCTTCCTCCTCTTCAGATTCTGACGGAACCGCTGTTTCCTTTCCTTTTCCTTCTCCTTCATCAGATGTTGTTGCGAAATTCAATGTTCTTCTAGTCTGTCCTTGAAACCTTCTCCCCATGATTACAACACCGGTTGGTTTCTTCTCTTTCTTCTTCTTCTCTTTGGCCAACAGAGTCTTCAATTCCTCTTGTCCTTTGGCCATGGTTGTGAGTAACTGTTGAAACCGCGTGTTTTGAACTTGAAGATCTTTGACTGTCTGTTCGAGATCCATCTTACTGAAATAAATAGTAGAGAGATGAGGAAACTCGTTGCAAAAGACCTGTTTATGTTATCATGAATGATATGTGCATATGTAATGTTTTCAAGGATTTTAAAAGATTCAAGTTCGTTTTAGACAAAAAGAAACACACGTTATATTAATAAGATAGAGTTTGAGTACATCAATGCCCCTTGGGCTAAATAATACAAAACTCTAAGATAAAAAAGTAGTGCACATCTTCTTTGGTGTTATGTATGCATTTAGAGTCTGCTCCTCATGAATTAGCCTAGTGAGTTCCAAAACCTTCTTCTCACTTGCGTAGAATTGGGCTTTAAAAGTATCTCGCTCTCTTTTGAGCTGTATCCAATACCTTTGTAAGTCTCCAAGAGATGTGGGCATGTCAGGATGTAGGATAGTGTATGGAACTTCTCCTTCCTTAACAGGCTCAATGATCACCGGGAGAATGTAAGGATAAGGAATCATAAGACTCTGGTGAAGACCTTGATCGTCGTTGTCGTAGTCGAATACCAAGCCTTGAATCAACATCTCGTGCGGGACACCCCTTCGGGCATAACCAAACTGTCTTAGAGCTAAGCATGGGTTGTAGGTGATGCCTCCCCTAATTCCAAGTAGAGGTACATTAGGTAGTTCCCCACAATGGTCAAGAATGATAATATTCTCCTTGGATCGGGAGCACCAATGAATATCTGAATGTTTGAGCGTCATTAGCCTTTGTGACCACCTTAATCCTTGCTCATTCTTTAAGACTGATTGGGGAAGATGAGAAATAAACCATCTTTCCAGGAGAGGAGTGCAACACATACGGACACCTCTTTTCCTCATTGTGTGAGTGTGAAAAGAGTGTAGGATATCCCCTAGCAATGTAGGCACCAGATTGCGTGACATAAAGATTTTGACGACACTCACATCTATAAGTTGGTCAGGATTGGGGAACAAGACCATCCCATAGATAAGAAGAGCCACAATTTCTTCAAAGGCTTGCAAGTCTAGGGAATTCCAACAACTTTGGGCTTTCTCAAACAGAAATTTTGCTAAGAAGCCTTTGACACCACTTCTAGTTTCCCAATGAGTTATGACACCAGATGAGTGCAAGTGCAGAGTTTGAGTAATCTCTTCTGGCTTTGGATCTCTTTTTGTACCGTTGAAAGGTAGTTTATTGAGAATGGGAATCCTCAAGAGTTGAGATAATTATTCCAAAGTAGGCACAAGCTGATAGTCGGGAAATGTGAAGCAATGGTGCAAAGGATCAAAGAACTGGAAGAGCACATTCATCATATCCTCATCTGTGTTGGAGGTGACCGAGTTTATTAGACGACCATGCCTCCCGGTGAATGGAGAATTCTCAGGGATCCTTGAAGCTAGCTCCTTGAGTTGTGGAGGAACTCTTACAAGGTTGACTTGGATAGTTTTCCTGCGAAGTGAATCCATATCCTACAAAACAAGAACAAAGATGAATCTCCAAAATCCTTGAAATGGTTAGTGGATGCATATGATGCTCATGATGTCCACGATGTTATGTACAAGTATGCATATACAGGCAAAACAAACAAGTTCTTAGTTTAGGCTTGCATGGTGTTTTATAAGTAAGTACCCTCTTGAAGTTTAGTTGGCTTAAACCTGTCCTAGTAATAGTAACTGGGTTCTAAGGAGCTCAATATCACTGGATTGTTTCCTTGGTCATTGTTTCAGCTCAAGCCTCTTTAATGGCGACCGAAATATCCCAAGAAACTAAACCTCAATGGGTGTAGTATCGAGTATCTACCAACTTCGGACTGCACCAAATCCGGTCATCTCACTACATCCTAAAGGCCAAGTTGGTCAAGTAAAGGGTTCTAGAAGTTCATTAGTGCTTCGTGACATCACCCAGCGGCCCCGTATTCTCTTTGATTGACTCAAAGGCTACCGTTACCTACAAATATGTCACACTAACATAGCTATTGCTTAGACCATGTCGGTATACCCCGCACAGTTTCCACAACGTATTGCTATTTACCTATAATGTTTCCCAAATCCGGGTAGAGGATTTCAAACCCAAACAAAGAACCAAAATGTAAAGCATACAAGTCAAACAATGTAAGAAAATAAATATGATCTAGCCCTAAGGTAACCCCACTTTTATAAAATTCCCCAGCAGAGTCGCCAGTTCTGTGATACGGTGGGAGAACTGACTTGAGGGTTTTGCATTTTATCGCAAATATTGCGGTTAGCAAGAGTCACCACCGAATTTTCTTTTATCCAAAAGGAAAGGTGAAAAAGCACAGGAAAGACCTTTGAGATTTTTTCTTGAGTTCGGGGGGTAGATTATGAAAAGGGAAGGTATTAGCACCCTTTTCATCCATGGTTTTCCATGGGCTCTTAGTTACTTACTAGATCACTTGCTTTTTGTTTTGAAATTATGCTTTGTGTGGTTTTTGAAAGTATTTTGTAAAAGAGGCCATTGTTTTGGCAATCTTTGTAATGATTCTCGTTCGTAAGAATGTATACAAAGATGTTTGTCTTTTTGAAAATGTTTTCAATGTTTGTAAAATGTGTGTGTTTGTTTTGAAAATAGAAAGGATAGTTGTTTGGAAATAGAGTAAGTAACTAGAAGCAATCTACCTACTCAAATGTCTTTCTTATGCATTTTCTATTCCTTTGACATTGTTGTCTTACCATTGATTTGGTAAGCAACCCTATCTTTGGATGTAAACGGGACGGGCGTGGGTCATCATATAACCATGATTAGAAATGTTGCAAATTATCTTAGCATTTTGAGGGACCAAGATCATTTTGTAAGGAAACTTTGAATAGCGTCATCGAGGGACTATGATCTTATACTTGTTTGTTTTTCCAAGATACTTCACATGCGTAATATAGCCATTTTTTGTATAAGGCAACCAAGTGGAGAAACCCTAATGGTGCTTGTGTACAAGTGTGTTATTTTCATGCTTTGATTTTGTCTTGGATTTAAGGTTTTCTATTTGATTTGTTTTTATCTTGCCATTCAAATCCTAATTACTAGCATGGCATGTAAAAGCGGTAAATTGCGTAATGTAAAGATTACTAAGCTATTACAACAATTTATGGGAGGGGGGGAATACGAATTTGAATGGGGGTTTGCAAGAATGTAAATCTAATTAAGCTATTACAACCAAATCGAATTTATACAAATATTGGAATAAACAATATACAATATTTAAATAAAATATGCAATGATATATGTATATGCAAAGAAAAGATTTTGTTTTATTTTTTATGTGAAAAAAAAGGAATTTTAACCTAATCCTAAAAATATATATATAAAATAAGGAAATTATATCTTAAAAAAAAGATTAACCCTAATTTCTAGTTTGAAAGAAAATAAAGTTCTTGTATTATTTTTCTGTATTTTTTTGTATTAAAAATAATAAATAATATTTTATGAAAATATTTAGTTTTCATATGTTAAAATAAATATTTACAAGTATGGAATGAAAAGAAAATAAAACAAATTAAACTAAACCTATTTTATTTATGTTTACAAGTTTGTTCAAAAAAATAATTAATATATAGTTCAATAAAAATATTTTTTAATGTGAAAATAAAATAAAATAAACAAAATGCAAAATTATCATATTTTATATTTTTCATGATTTTATATATTTAAGAAAATATTTAATAAAACAAAAATAAAATAAAATAAAATAAATAAATAAAAGTATGGGCCAGGGGTGTTGTAAGGAGACATGGAGTAATATGTTAGCAAAACAACTAAAGCCCAAGGAAACAAGCCCAATCTACAAAACAAAAAAAATGGAAATGGAAAAATGTGAAAAAAACAAAAGGTAGCGCCAAGGTTCGAACCCATGACCTGGGCCTTACCAACACGCTACCTTGCCACTGGGGTGGCTATACATCTGTTGATTTATGTGAAACAAAAATAACATAACACAAACAAAGCCCTTGCCCTGTACTTCATCTTCTTCCTCAAGCTGGCCAGAAGCTCAATAACTTTCTCATCTCTCAATAAAAATGGAAACCAATAACATGAATGTTGTCGCATTTTGTCTCACGATTCTAACCATGTAAATCATGTAAGCTAACAATCAAAGATCAAAACAAATTTTAAAAGCCCTAAATTTAAACCTATTTTTCACAGGAATTTGAACTTCAAAATTCTCCCAACTCAGGCCAAATAAATGCAAGATATATATATATATATATATATATATATATATATATATATATATATATATATATATATATATATATATATATATATATATATATATATATATATATATATATATATATATATATATATATATATATATATATATATATATATATATATATATATATATATATATATATATATATATATATATATATATATATATATATATATATATATATATATATACAACTTCGTAGAAATGAGGTCTACATTGTTTATTTACAAATCGTGGCCAATGGATGCCTGTATGAAGAGATAGAAGTTGAGATTTTTACCTCTTTCAGTTGAAATCGTGAATGGAGTTTGAGTGAGTTTTATGAAGGCCCGATGATTGCTTGAGTTTGCTTGAACCTCCCTGAGCGTGTTCCAATCCTTGCCTTGCTTTGGAAGTGCTTGGAACTCTCTATCCAAGTCAACCTGCAAGCTTTGAAAACAAAAATGGCAGATGATGGAGAAGGAGTTACAGTGCAAGGATAATGGTCTAGATCACTTAGATATCAAGTAGGTAAAGTGTTTTGATGGTTAAAACTTGAAACGCACGAGCCAAATGCTGGATTGCTATGCTTATGCAAAAACTGCAAGTTTTGATAATTTTCTGGTGAGAGGGAGTGTTTGAGTGTTTCAGGCCCTTAGCAATCGTATTTCTAGTTGTAATGTGTTTGTATATTAGTATGAAAAAAGTTTCAAGTCAGCTCTCCAACAGATTTGTGAGTTCTAGCCTTTTGGCACATTTTCTTGCTTTTGAAGCAAAGTGAAGGGACAAGTCTTCACATGCTTGTACTGGCTTGCTTAGGGTTGGTATATGCTCTATACAAGTTGCCTTAGGCCTGGAGGATTTGTGTGTGCAGAGAGGACATGTCCAATGCTCAAGATTTGTAAAGTTGCAAAAGTGAAGCTTTTTCAAAATGGCAATGGCAACTTTGTGCCATTTATGGAAATAATGCTTGGACAAAGAACTTTGGGCTTGAATTAAGACTTTGTCAACTGAGTAAGAATTAAATTATAAAGTGAGAAACAAGTTTGGGACCTGTAAAGCATGGATTAGGCAACATAGGTTCTGATTTGAAATTTGTTCTTCATGAAATGGCTTGAATTCAAAGTGAGAAATTGCCAACTTCATCTCTTCGATTCTCCTCACTCAAAAATTATCTTAAGGAGTTCCTTGACATTTTGGAAAGCTTGGAATATGCTCTATAACTCATATTTGAAATGCATTTCAAGATTCCTCTTGGAACTAGGTGAAAAATTTCCATGAATTTGGGTCCAAAACCTGCCTAAATTAGGGCAAAATTTCACCAAGTTATTTTAGTTCATGGGCATGTATTCACAAAATTATATCTTGAGATCCAAGCATCTTTAGAGAAAAATGTGTGAAGCAAAGTTGTAGATTTCTTCATGAAGGTCTACAATTTTCATGTTGGAAACTTTCCTTGAGTCATCTTATATCATGGTGAAAACATATTGAGATTAAGCATCATTTTGTAAGAGATTATGTTCATAAGGGAATTTTATATTTAAAATTCATAGATATAGACCATCAATAGGTTGATATCTTTACAAAACACCTTACTGAAGATAGGTTGGTTATCATTATGAAACGTTTAAAAATGGTTTTGTGGCTGATAACACAAAATTATATCGTATATTCGACTTGAATCGCATGCATTTTAGTTTCATTTTTCGTTCATTTTTATCTTGTTAGCCGGTATTTTTATTCTATTTCAGATACAACATATATCAAAGCTTACATGCGAAAAAGGATGAGAAATAACGAAGAAACTGAGAAAATTGGAAGAATAGAAGAAAAGAACAGGAAAACTAAGTTTTGGACCTGTGGGCCTAGCCTTAGTGTAAAATCAAGCTTCTAAAATGCACTTTTGTTTTCATGAAGACAAACCATGATTGGCAAGAAGTCAAATATTATTGATCAAGCTAAAAGCATCTGTGGATAAAATCTTTGGTTCAAACACTTAGCAAAATTTCAAGGTATAATGATAATACTTACTTTGAACTTAAGACATAGATGCTCAATGGTCAAAAGAAATATTTTATATTGTCCAAATCCTTACTCAAGTTTTTCTAAGAAAAAAATAATTTTTCAGTTGAGTGCAATCAATTTGCACATTGGTGTAATCGATTGCATGCTTCAATTTTTCAAAACATTTGCTACTGTTTCTAAGTGCAATCGATTTGCATGTTTGTGCAATCGATTTCTCTCAATCAATTTTTGCTACTGCCTTCAAGTGCAATCGATTTACACACTTGTGCAATCGATTGCACACTCAAAATATTTGAATTTCCAGCTGTTGAAACCCCGTGCAATCGATTTACACAAAGGGTGAAATCGATTGCATGATGCACAATTTTGAAAAATAGCAGCTTTACTCATGCCTGTTCATAACACCAATTCATGGAAACCTTTCACTCAATCTTGGAAATTGTTCATAATTCATTTACAGAACTTTATATTGTTTTAAAAGGGTGCTATGAACATATAAATACTTATTTTCAAAATCATTTTAATCACCTCTTCCAATCATTTTCTCTGAATTTTCAAAAACAAACTCAAGCTGTTATACATTTTCATACACAAGTTTTCTGCACACTTTCACATATTGTTAACCAGAAAACTTTGAGCATTATGTATCTTGAGTCATTGTATACTATTATCATTGGAAGATAAGATCAATTCATTGATTAAATCACTCAAAGTGATCATTGCTACTCAAACTCACTCAAATCAAATACTGCTATATACTTGCTTATTTTTCAGGATTGTTGGAAATAAGTTTAAGTGGTTTTACAAATGTTGTTTTTCCAGAATTATTGGATACAAGTAAATTCACTTTGAGAGGATTGTTCTCATTGTTGACATAGTGAAAATCCAAGAGGATTGTTCTTGGTCCAAGAGGATTGTTCTTGATTTTGGGTAGTTCTTGTTTAAGTTTGCCACAATAAGGAAATCTCTTTTATATTGAAAAGGGACTGGAGTACTCTCGGACTGTGAGGGGAACCAGGATATATCGCTTTTGTCTCTTTATTTTTCTGCACTTTACTCTTTCATAAACTCACCATAAACCAGAAAAATAATATCCATCATCCCTAAAACCCGAAAATTTTAAAAGTACCTAATTCACCCCCCTCTTAGGCGCACTTCGTACTTACAATTGGCATCAGAGCAGGTTATAGGTAACCTATTCCTAAAAAGATCCAGAATGGCTTCCGCAAATAAAAATCTCATTTTCAGAGATGGTGGTAGTAACAATAAGCCTCATCTATTTTGTGGTGAATATTTTGACTTCTGGAAAATACACATGAAGGCACATTTAGAAGCACAAGGAGAAGAAATATGGGATGCCGTCGAGAATGGTCCATTTATCCTTATAACGGTAATCAATGGTGCTGGCTCATCAAAGCCTAAAGCTGCATGGGACGAAGATGATAAGAAGAAGTTTCTCTATGATAAAAAGGCAATAAACCTTCTTCAAGGTGAACTTAGCATGGATGAATTCTTCCGTGTCTCGGCATGCAAAACAACGAAAGAAATATGGGATACCTTAGTACAAACTCATGAAGGAACTATTGAAGTTAAAAGATCAAGACTAAATACCTTAATTCAAGAATACAAATTATTCCGAATGCAGCCCCGAAGAAACCATCCTTGACTTGCAAAAGAGATTTGCACACTTGACAAATCATCTAAGTGCTCTTGGTAAGACTTTAACGAATGATGAACTACATCTGAAAGTACTTAGGTCCTTAACTAGGGAATGGCAACCAAAGGTAATGACAATTTCAGAAAAGAAAAGTCTCTCCTCCATGACTTCCGCAACGTTGTTTGGAAAACTTCAAGAATATGAAACGAAACTCAGAAGACTTGAAAAACATGAAAATCAAGAGAAGAAATCCAAGAATATTGATTTAAAGATAAATTCTAAGGAAGTTGAAAAGGAAGACAATCCGGAAGATGAAAATTTCATGTTTCTTGTTTAAAGGCTTGGTAAGTTCTTTGGTAGAAATGACAAATCCTTTTCTCATTCAAAAGGAAAGAGACAATTCAAGAAAAAGGAAGCTTCCACATCAACACAAGAAGTCACATGTTATGAATGCGGTAAGCAAGGTCATATCAAGCCAGATTGTCCGAAACTCTCCAAGAAAGGTGGCTACAAAACAAAAAGCTATTCAAGAACAAAAAGGCCTATGTTTCATGGGAGGATAATGAAATAAGTTCTTCATCCGATTCCGATAGTGATGAAAGTTCAAATCTAGCATTGATGGCCTCACATCATTTCGATAATAAAGACGATGAGGTTAGTAATGAATTTTCTCTTTTTGATAGTGATGCACAAGGTGCTATAGATGAACTATTAAATGAATGCAAAATTCTACATAAAACTATCTCATCTCAAAAGAAACAAATTTCATCTTTAGAAGAAAAATATGAATCTATGGAAAAAGATTTCAAAGAAGAAAAACAAAAATTAAGTGATGAATAAAAATATAATTTTGTATCCAAAATTTGTGAATCACTCTCTTTCCAAATTGTCCAATTGAAAAGAGTTATTGAAAGATATGAAAAAGGTAAAATTGTATTGGAAGGTGTTCTTAGCCAACAAAGATACTCCAATTATAAAAGTGGACTTGGATATTCAAAGTTTTCAAAACCAAGTTCTAATAAAACTATCTTTATTAAGACTAGTGATCAATCATCCAAAGAGAAAGTAAACAAACCTAAAATGGTTTATCACTATCCTAAAAAGAAAAAATTTCCTAGGAAGAAATCTTATCCTTCTAGATATAGAAGTAACTTTAAACCTACTTGTTTCTATTATGGTATTAAAGGCCATACACCTAATGCTTGCTATGTTAAAAACTTTAGTGTGGCAAGTGGGCATTATGTGTGGATAAAGAAAGGCACTAATTATGAAGGACCCAAAGCAACTTGGGTACCTAACAAAACCTAATTTGTTTTGCAGGTATGATTGAAGACCACATGCAATCTTTGGTATCTTGATAGTGGTTGTTCAAAGTATATGACGGGAGATATAAACCAATTTTCAAATCTAGTTATAAAGGCCATGGGTTTTGTCACTTATGGAGACAATAATAAGAGAAGAATTCTTGGAAAAGTCAAAGTTGGTGCTCCACCTTTCACATCCATTGAAGAGGTTATTTATGTTGAAGGACTAAAGCACAATCTTCTTAGTATTAGCCAACTTTGTGACAAAGGCTTCAAGATCAAGTTCGCCAAGGATGAATGCTTGATAGAAGATGAAGTCACACATGAGGTTATACTTAAAGGTAAAAGAATCAATAATATATTCATGATTTCCATTGATGATCCATATTTGAAGGTAAAATTTCTCATGGAGAACAACGATGATTAATGGCTGTGGCACAAAAGAATTTCTCATATTCACATGGAACACTTGAATAAACTAATCAAGCATGATCTTGTCATTGGGTTGCCTAAGAGAAATTTTGTCAAAGATAGACTTTGTTATGCTTGTCAAAAAGGGAAACAAACAAAATCAACTTTCAAATCTTAGAATGTGGTGTCTACTACAAGGCCACTACAATTGTTACATATGGACTTATTTGCTCCATCAAGAACAAGAAGTTTCGAAGATAATGTATATGCTTTGGTTATTGTTGACGATTTCTCTAGATATACTTGGACATTCTTTTTAGTGCAGAAAAGTGATGCATTCAAGGCATTCAATAAGTATGCTAAACAAATTCAAAATGAGAAGTCTCTAACAACTGCCTCCATAAGAAGTGATCATGTCGGAGAATTTAAAAATGATCTGTTTGAAGAATTTTGTGGAGAACATGGAATATCTCACAATTTCTCGGCACCAAGGACTCCTCAACAAAATGGAGTGGTGGAAAGAAAGAATAGGTCTCTTGAAGAGCTTGCAAGAATAATGCTTAGCGATTTAAACCTTCCAAAATATTTCTGGGCGGATGCGGTGAGCACGACAAGTTTTGTTAGAAATAGAGTTAACATAAGACCGATCTTGAATAAAACTCCATATAAACTCTTCAAAGGGAGTAAACAAAACATCGCTTTCTTTCACATTTTCGGGTGCAAATTCTTTGTCTTAAACAACGACAAAGATAACCTTGGTAAGTTTGATGAAAAATCCGATGAAGGTATTTTTCTTGGCTACTCTCTTTCTAGTAAGGCATATAGAATTTACAACAAAATAACTTTAACAATTGAAGAATCAATGCATGTATCTTTTGATGAAACTAACCCCTCCAAGGAGGATAATATTGTGTGTAATGATGATGATGATGAAATACAAGAAGGTCCTCAAGAAAATTCTTCCAAAGATCAACCAATTCAACAAGAAGAATCATCCCAACAAGAATCAAATTTCAATGATCTAACAAAAGAATGGAGAACTCATAGAGATCATCCTATCGATAAAGTAATTGGTGATATAAGTCAAGGTGTGACAACAGGGCTAAATCTCAAAGATGCTTGTATAAACATGGCATTTGTCTCTCAAATTGAACCTTCCAAAGTTGATGAAGCCTTAGGCGATGACCAATGGATTATTGCTATGCAAGAAGAGTTAAATCAATTTGAAAGGAATCAAGTTTGGGAACTTGTCCCTAGGCCAAGCAACAAACACATTATTGGAACAAGGTGGGTGTTTAAAAACAAACTTGACGAAAATGGAATAATTGTTCGGAACAAAGAAAGATTGGTAGCACAAGGCTACAATCAAGATGAAGGAATAGACTTTGCAGAAACTTTCGCTCCGGTTGCAAGGTTAGAAGCTATTCGTCTTTTACTTGCCTATGCTTGTTCATTAAATTTTCAGATCTTCCAAATGGATGTCAAAAGTGCATTCTTGAATCGATTTATCAATGAAGAAGTCTACGTTAAGCAACCCCCGGGGTCCGAAGATTTCAAGAATCCATATCATGTATTTAAATTGAGAAAAGCTCTCTATGGTTTGAAACAAGCACCAAGGGCATGGTATGATCGACTAAGAAACTTCCTATGCAAAAAAGGTTTTGAAAAGGGTAAAGTTGGCAAGACTTTGTTTATCAAGAAAGTCAAAGGTGACACTTTTCTAGTTCAAGTTTATGTTGATGATATCATTTTCGACTCTTCAAACAAAGAAATGTGTGAAGAATTTTCAGCAATGATGCAAGGAGAATTTGAGATGTCCATGATGGGTAAAATGAATTATTTTCTTGGACTTCAAATCAAGAAATTAAAAGATGGCATCTTCATCAACCAATCCAAGTATTGCAAGGAACTCTTGAAAATATTTGACATGGATAACTGTAAGGAAATATTTACACCAATGGGTTCCGGTACATATGTTGATCAAGATGAATCAGGTGTTTCCATCGACATTACAAAATATCGAGGTATGATTGGCTCCTTATTATATCTGACGGAAAGCCGTCCTGACATAATGTTTAGTGTTTGCCTATGTGTTCGCTTTAAAGCAAATCCAAAGGAATCTCATGGCGGTGAAACGGATCACGAAGTATCTCAAAGGAAAAACAAATGTTGGATTATGGTATCCTAATGGTAGTGTTTGTAACTTAGTTGGTTATTCTGACGCAGATTATGCAGGTTGTAAAACTGATAGAAAAAGCACAAGTGGTACTTGTCACATCCTTGGAAATGCATTAGTATCATGGGGCTGTAAGAAACAAGCATGCGTTGCTCTAAGAACGACCGAAGCAGAATATATTGTAGCGGGTAGTAGTTGTGCTCAAATTTTGTGGCTCAAACAAAAACTTCGTGACTACGGACTCAATATAGGATGCATTCCTCTACGGTGCTATAATACAAGTGCAATAAACATTATGAAGAATCCGGTCATGCATTCAAGAACCAAACACATAGATATACGACATCATTTCCTTCGTGACCATGTACTTCAAGGAGATATCGAGGTAACATTTGTAGATACTCATAATCAACTTGCCGATATCTTCACTAAACCTTTGGCAAGAGAACCGTTTTACAAGATTCAACGAGAGCTTGGAATTCTTGATGAACACGACATATAAGGTGCTTTCTATCATTGTTATGATTTTATATTCTTCTCTTAATCTTGTTATATGTGAATACATATGTTAAGTGGTGTTTAAGTTTAAGAAAAATATGTTTTTGGTCATTTTTGGTTGATGCAAATCGATTGCACAATAGTGTAAATTGATTGCTCACTGAACGTTTTTTATATTTGACCTTTCCATTTCAGTGCAAATCAATTGCACCATAAGTGCAAATCGATTTCACTCTGTGCGTTTCAGTTTTATTTTGCTTCTGTTTTGTGTGCAAATTGATTGCATCTGTATGCAAATCGATTGCACCCACTGTAACATGCTTTTATGACAGAAATATTTGTTGATCACAATTCCTCTGTCTCTCATATTCCCAAGCTCACCTCTATTATTGAAAATTCAATTAAACTTCATTACATATAGTACAACCCACTCATTTCTATTTACTCACAAAACATATCCAAACTTCAGCTTATCAAACATATTCCTCTCAAAACCTAAAACCTTCCAAACCCTAAAAACACCTTACCCATGGCTTCAAGACAAAAACGAAAGGTGTCAGCTTCAGAGAAAGGGAAGAAAAAGGTTGGTTCATTCTCTGAGAATCCATTAATCTTAACTCTCACCGAAGAACAAGAAGAAAGATTCACAAAGGATTTTCAAAGAAAGATATTGTCCAATCCTAAATATGGTATGCTATCATCTTTTCCCCAAGAATGTTTCTCTTTTCAAAATGATTTAACTGCTTATGGACTAGAAGCATTAATTTCATCATTTGGTCCATATTATCCGGATCTGGTAAGAGTATTTTTCAGCAATTTAACCCCTCACAAAGGCAAGATGGTGACATATGTGTTGGGTACATGAATCTCTCTAACCTCTGAGATTGTTGGTGAGATTCTACATATTCCCTACTGTAATGCAGTGGGAGAACTGAATTGGTTGTTTTGCGTTTGATCGCAAATGTTGTGGATAACAAGAGTCGCCACTGACTTTTCTTTTATCCAAAAGGAAAGGCTGAAAAGAACAGGAAGGACCTTTGAGATGTTTTCTTGAGTTCGGGGGGTAGAGTATGAAAAAGGAAGGTATTAGCAACCTTTTAATCCGTGGTTTTCCATGGGCTCTTAGTTACTTGCTAGATCACTTGCTTTTGTTTGAATATGTGATTTGTGTGGTTTTTGAAATTATTTTGAAAATGTCTTTGTAATGGTTCTCATTTCTATAAGAACGCATACAAAGTTTTATTTCAAAAATAGTTCAAAGAGGTGTTTGTGTCTTTTGAAAGTGATTTTGAAAAGGTGTCTTTGTAACGAATCTCGTTTCTATAAGAAGGCGTACAAAGTGTTTGTCTTTCGAAAATGTTTCAAAATGAGAGTGTTGGTGTATTAAATGTTTTTGTTGTGAGCAAGCGAGCAACTAGGAGCGAATATACCTACTCAAAAGTCTTAAATGTTCTTTTCCTCCTCCTTTAGATGTTGCTATCTTACCATTGTTTGGTAAGAAGCCCCATCATTGGAGGTGAGGGGACGGGCGTGGGACGTTTGTATAGTCATAGAAGGCAACCCATGGGACGTTTTAGCAATTTTGTTTAGGGACTAGATTGTTTACCGAAGCCAACATTTGAGGGTCATCGAGGGACTACGATCTTTTATCTAGGGTCTTTGCTAAAGCACCCATATTTGAGGGACATGACTATTTTTTCGATAGGCAACAAATGAGATTACCCTAAGGGTGCATGTGTGAATAGTGTGTTTGATTGCATGCATTTAGACTTTGATTTTTGGGTTGTCTATTTGTTGTTTTTATCTTGTCATACACACCTAATTACTAACAATATATGAAAGCAATAAAAGTGCAGGAAAACAAATTCCTACGCTATTACATCATTAAAGGGATGAGGTGTACAAATTTACAAATGCGGATTGCAAGAAATTAAAGTCCTAATTATATATTACAACCATATTGAAATAATGTGCAAGAATTGAAATGGACTTGTTTTATTTTTGTTAAGAAATAAGTTTACTTAAGAAAATATTTTGATCTTTTTGTTCTAAAAGAAATAAAGTAAAACATGTGAATATGAAATATTTTTGGTGTTTTTGGTTATTAAAAGCAAAAATAATATAAATAAGAGAAAAAAGAGTCAGAATCAACATATTGCTGAAAACAAGGAGGAACAGAAGTTCTGACTCTGATACGCTGCAAGAGAGAAAATGTTAGTGAGAAAGTGGAGGGTCAAAAGTTCTGGGCCTGGGTACACCAAGTTATGAGGTTGAGGGGTTTAGAAGCTATAGCATAGCTGGGAACTTAGAAGTTTATATATCTCTGGCAAGTCAAAAGTTCTGATTGTTTGAGAGAGTGAAGTGATTATGCTGTTAGGTGAGGATATTTAGAAGTTCTGATTTAGGAGTATCGTATGACAGATAAATGGGTAAAAAATGTCAATAAATAAACCTAAAAAGATGCTTCTGGGGCTAGAACCCAGGACCCTTAGCACTAATGTCTTATGCACACGCTTTCTACCACTGGGGTGGCTGTACATTCGGTATTAGAAGCAAAGGTATGAACATATAACATAAAATAAGTTCTGATGTTGAGCTTAATCTCTTTCTCCATGCTAATCAGAACATCTGCAACTTAGTCATTTCTCAACAGAACATAAAACACAAACATAACAATTATGGCAGGTTTCCCTCATGGTTTCAGAAGCATAAAAAAAGTCAAGACTATAAATCAGAAACAAACATGTATCTGCTAGTTCTAGTTTCCTTAAGAAGTTCTGAACCTATGTTCTTCCTATTTAGGCAAGCAAGTACATGAAATCTCAGAATATGTACAACATCAGAATCAAGATGTCTACATTGTGTTTTGAACATGCAAGTCTAGCAATGCTTAAGTGATATGATGAGAGTTAACAGAAACTTACCTTACAGTTGGAAAAATGTTCTGTGAGCTGGAGTCTGGTTCTGACTGCTTGTAATGTTCTGATCAGCCTCCTCACGTATTCAGTAGGCTGGAACAACCTTTAGCTTGGGTTATGAATGGTGAATGGATGATTTGGTCAAGAAACACTTGAGGGAAATTTAAGTTTGAATGCAAGAATAAAAAACTATCAGGTTTTGTATTTGTGTTTGCAGTTTCGGATTTCTTAAAATTTTAGCAAGGTTTCAAAGCTTTTCCTTTTAAGTTTTTTGACCGGCTTTACAGTTGCCAATGAAGTTCAATCTATAGGAAAGGATTTTGTAGCTTGGAGAGATCAAGGGTACAGTCATCATATGCTAGGGTGATGCCTTGTTCTTGAAGTAAGTTAAACAAGTATGGTGGTTAGCAGCTTTAGTCGTGCTTAAGATGGATTTGTAAGCAGGAATTAAGGAAAAGTACCCTCATAAGCAAAAGCAAAGCATGGACCCATCATAAACTTGTACAAAAGTTTTTCTTTTCAAGGACAACAATATACTTCTATGCCACACGTGGGGAAATCCTTTGGATAAAGACTCAAAAGTGGTTGTGAGCATTAAATGATGATGAGATTTATCAAAACAGAAATCCTGCAATAGGAGATTATGCATCATAGCCTAAGTCTGGGTCAGAAGTTCAACATCAGCATAACTTAGAATAAACATCCAACTTCTGATCTTGGAATCTCTCTGCTCCAGCATTTTCTGAAGGAGTTCCCAGACTTTTCTGAAAGCTTATAACACGCTTTGTAGACTTTCTTTGAATTACTTTTGCAAACTCTGGCTGAAGCTTCGTGAAAACTGGCGCAAAAGTTCTAACCAAACTCTGTCTTGAAAATGTCCAGAATTTGCTGAGTGCTTTAGTTTCATGGACGTGTCTTTGAACATTTATAACTAGAAATTCCAGTATTTCCAAGAGAAGTTCTGTTCTGCAATATTTTAGGTATTATTGAGATCTAAAACTCTTGTGTTAGAAGTTCTTCCAGAATCAACTTGCATCATGGTGAAATCTGGCCAGAAGTTCTGAGCTTGTCATACTTCTTAAACACTTAGAAAAATTCTAAGTATTTAGAATTTTGACTTTTTCAACATGAATCTTGACTTATGATTTCCTTGATGAAACAAATTTCATGCCTTGACGAAATATGATTCTTGAAACTTGATTTTGATCTTAAAGTCAAATTTTGACTTTTACGTGTGCAAATGACCATTTTGCCCTTGTGAATGACTTTCTTGGAAGATTTGTAATTCAAAGCTTGAAATTGGATGGAAGAAAACCTGAGGGTCCAGGATGATCCTTTGAGAAATGAGAGGGAAATTTTTTGGGTACAATAGTTACCCCTGTTCAATCTTCTTACGCTTGAAGAGTTAGATTGGCAAATCTGCCATTCGTGACTTGAAGGTGGAAGATGATTGAACACTAGAGTGCCCAGAAATTTGCACTCGAGGATGTGGTGGTTGATTGTGTAGGACATGGGATTAAAGGTGACATTTGGAGAAATGATGGACAATTGTTGAAGATGGGCTTAAAGATGCCATCCGAAGGTGATTGTTGACGGAATTTAGACTAAGCCTAAACTTGACTTCAACTGGAAAAGAATCAGAATAAATCTTGGGGAGATTTATCTGAACTAGAAGAAAGATGTCTGCGGAAAAGAATTAGAATAAACAATTGAGAGATTTAAACTGAACCAACAGAGGTCTTGAATTTTCTTTAACTGGAAAGAATCAGAATAAATCTTGGAGCGATTTATCTGAACCAGAGAAAGAGTCTACCAGAGAGAATCAGGATAAACCATTGAGAGATTTACACTGAACCACTAGAGGTTTTGGATATTCTTCAATTTATGATGGGCCTGTGTAGGGCTGCTTCATGATGAGTCTGTGTTAAAATCTCATCTGGAAATAGGAGGGACCTTTGTAGGGTTGCTTCATGACGAGTCTGTGTAAAACTTCATCTTGGAAATAGGAGGAACCTGTGTAGGGTTGCTTCATGACGAGTCAGTGTAAAAATTCATCTTAGAAATAGAAGGAACCTGTGTAGGGTTGCTTCATGACGAGTCCATGTAAAACTTCATCTTGGAAATAGGAGGAACCTGTGTAGGGTTGCTTTATGAAGAGTCAGTGTAAAACTTCATCTTGGGAATAGGAGGAACCTGTGTAGGGTTGCTTCATGACGAGTCTGTGTAAAACTTCATCTTGGAAATAGGACGAACCTGTGTAGGGTTGCTTCATGATGTGTCAGTGTAAAACTTCATCTTGGAAATAGGAGGAACCTGTGTAGGGTTACTTCATGACGAGTCTGTGTAAAACTTCATCTTGGAAATAGGAGGAACCTGTGTAGGGTTGCTTCATGACGAGTCAGTGTAAAACTTCATCTTAGAAACAGGAGGAACCTGTGTAGGGTTGCTTCATGACGAGTCAGTGTAAAACTTCATCTTGGAAATAGGGGGAACCTGTGTAGGGTTGCTTCATGACGAGTTTGTGTAAAACTTCATCTTGGAAATAGGAGGAACCTGTGTAGGGTTGCTTCATGACGAGTCCGTGTAAAAATTCATCTTAGAAGTAAGAGGAACTTGTGTAGGGTTGCTTCATGACGAGTCTTTGTAAAACTTCATCTTGGAAATAGGAGAAACTTGTGTAGGGTTGCTTCATGATGAGTCCATGTAAAACTTCATCTTGGAAATAGGAGGAACCTGTGTTGGGTTGCTTCACGACGAGTCAGTGTAAAACTTCATCTTGGAAATAGGAGGAACCTGTGTAGGGTTTCTTCATGACGAGTCAGTGTAAAACTTCATCTTGGAAATAGGAGGAACCTGTGTAGGGTTGCTTCATGACGAGTCCGTGTAAAACTTCATCTTGGAAATAGGGGGAACCTGTGTAGGGTTGCGTTATGACAAGTCTGTGTAAAACTTCATTTTGGAAATAGGAGGAACCTATGTAGGGTTGCTTCATAATGAGTCCGTGTAAAACTTCATCTTGGAAATATGAGGAACATGTGTAGGGTTGTTTCATGACGAGTTAGTGTAAAACTTAATCTTGGAAATAGGAGGAACCTGTGTAGGGTTGCTTCATGACGAGTTCGTGTAAAACTTCATCTTGGAAATAAGAGGAACCTGTGTAGGGTTGTTTCATGACGAGTCCGTGTAAAACTTTATAGGAGGAACCTGTGTAGGGTTGCTTCAATTGGTCGTATAGGTAAATGCCCTGACCTGTTACAAGTATTAATCTGGAACTTGAAAATGGTTGATGGTAGCTATCTGTTGATTAACCTTTTCCTGACAAAGGTAAAACGTTAGCTGTATGCAATCTCATGATGTATGAAATGTATGGTGTCATGATGTTCTCAAAATAAATGAGATTGTGTCGTATGCACTTGTCATGTGTGAAATGTTAATGAATATATTTTTGTCTGGGAAAATAAATTCTTGACAAATGCTGAGGAGTCAATAAATCCCAGACTGCTGTTGAAGAGTAGGTGTGTCTTCAAATTTTGCTTAGAATGTTTCCACCGGGGATTCTTGTTTTGTTATTTTGAGGAGAACTCCGCTGGGGAATATTGAAAACTCTGTGGAGAGTGTTGATTCTTTCTTGGGGAAAAGAGTTCAGGAGCCTTGGTTGTTCGTTGCTCTATTGGGGAGTCGAAGTTAAACTAATGTCTGGTTGGGTCCAGGCTTCACAGTAACTTGTTGGGGATTGTAGATTAGTCTAATGGGGAAGAGGAGTTATGTTCCTTTGTTTTGTAGTAGTCGTAGAGGTAGAATCAAACTGGGGAACCCTGCCGTTTGGTTTGGGAAATAAACCCTGTTGTTGATCTGTTGGAGAGGCGGCGACTTCACTGGAGAAAATCCTCGAGGATTTTTGAGGTCGACTTAGCTAGGGAAAACCTTTTCAGAGATTGAAAATATGGCTAGGGAATCATCCTATGAGAAGGATTCTGGGGAGATTTGTCATTGCCCCCGATAGCAAGTGTTTGTGGCACTTCCAGGATATGTTGGACTGTACGTAACCCATTCAATGCCCCAAGTGATGGAGATGGTGACCTGCCCCTAGTTATTCTGCATTTCTTGAGAGATTTCTGGGAATCTTGACTTGACTGCCCCAGGTGTGCTGGATAGTGACATGTCACACCCCTTGTTTATAGGAGATTTGTTGTTGGAAGTGTCTTCCCACTCGAGGCGATTTTGTTCATTGAGAGAGCTTTCGTTCATCGGATATTCGTTGTGTGAATTTCCCCGTTGTCAAACAAATAGCCATATGCAAACATCGATATTCAAATAATGCAAAGTTTATGTTTGTTTTGAAATTTTGAAAATGTGTTTTAGCAAGTAAAGAAGTTTTGTTAAGAAAATCCAGACTTAGGATTTAGAGTAAAGCCTTACAGGAGTCAGGATACCTTTTGTAACAGTATGCTTTCGAACTAACCCATGCTTCATTAGGACTTTTGAAGGGTTGTAACGTGGCTTGGTTCACGGTTTAAGAAACAAAGGATAAAGACTCAAAGTGTATTTGTACCCGCCCATTCTTCGTGAGGTTCTTCAGTCCTAAACTCAGTTAATTGTGCGTTTGAACTCCAATTGAGTCTGGAATGACATTTTGGTGATGGTTCAGACAAGTTTAGTTTATCGGAAGGCAATCATTTTTGCAACATTTTTCATGTTGTTGAGGATTTGTAGTGACCTATTTTTTGGTTTATTATCCCTGATTTTGCCTGACCGTTCTTGTTTACGATAAGCGGGATGCCCCCAGTTCTTCTTAAGTCTCCTTTGTAGGTTTTGACTTAGTGGGCTTTTTTTTAGAGATAATGACTACCTATTTGGTAGGGAACCATCACTGTCTTTTGATTCCATAGGAATGTTTTTTAAGTCAGTCGTTGCATTACAAGATGGGAGTTTGTGGCTAAACGCGCGTTTGAGAGACTACCCTGCCCCGGGTTTTGATTAAAGGTTTCAATTTGTGTAAAAGGGAAAACTTCTACTTCTTTGGCTCGAAGGGGTTGACTAGAGATTATATTTCTTATAAATCCAGTGTTTAGGATTTGAAAGAACGCTTGTACATTGTCAGCAAGGTCTGTTCAAAAGCATACTGTATGAGATTATGGCATTGTTTTCGTCATCCTCCCTCTAAAGGCTTGCAACTTTTGTAACAAGAGTTGAATATTATTAAAGGAGTAAAGACACCACAGTTTAAATATAATGAAAACAAATGGATGAATTCAAGACAAACATATGCGATGCATTAATGAAACAAAATTTAACAATAATAGATAATTGTTTAAACAACAAAAGAGATTACAATTGAAAATTAAAATGAACATAAGCCTCTTTGTCTAAACTTGTCACTTTAGGTGGTGAGACTTTGAGGGACGACAAAAGAATTTCAGTTGGCCATCTGGTGCGAATTCTAGCGTTCCTTCATCAATCAGGTCTTGCATTTTATTTCCTAATGTCCAACAACTATTGGTGTCATATCCAACACTGTTGGAGTGGTATGCACATCTTGCATTGGGATTGTACCTTAGGGAGGCTGTGTTGGGATTCTGCGGGGGGTCATTTAACATAACCAGCTTGGCCTCCAACATGTGTTGTAGTGCTTGAGCCAATGACATGTTGACTTCAGTGAAGCATCTTTCAGATGTATTCTGCCTACGCCGATTACCCTATTGTTGTTGGCGAGGTTGTTGTTGGATTCGAGGCGCAGTGGTAATTTGGAACGGTCTACTTTCCACCACACCGGCTCCTTGTCTCATGGGAGGCTGAAAGGTGACTTGATCCCCAATCTTGACCATTTATTTCATACGGTTGCAACCGTATTGATGAAGTTGGTTAACAAGAACTTTCAACTCTTCTTGTCCTCGAGCCAGGTTTTGGATAAGAGCCATCTAGCCCACCAGTCTTCCCATCATTTGGACTATCATTATGGCTATCTCGGTTTGTAGCCGCTCCAGCTGGTCATCTCTGTTGTCTCTAGGATTTCCCATGATCATGCCCCTGGTGAGGAGAGTTTTCACCTCTTCTTGTCCCTTGGACAGATTCAAGAATATCTCTTGAAGTTGGGCATTTTGAGCCTGAATGTCTTTAACCGTTTGTTCCATATCCATCTTACTGAAATAAACATCAGGAAGATAAGGAGACCTGTATGGGAGAAACCCGTCATGACATGATGCCTGATATGTGGATGCATGTTTTCAAGGATCTCGTGGGGTTAGTAGTCACTTACATTTTTGATTGGAGAACTTTGTATCAGTGGGTGTCCTTCCACAAGAATTAAGCTCACCATGTCAAGTGGGTTGTAGCCCTTGACTCAAGTTTGATGTACTTGATCTTTGACGATGTTTGGTTAGAGTAAAATAAATCCTCTTGTCCCTTGATAGACGTATGGTTCAACGTGACCCTGCATCACAGGCCCTCGAGATCCTTGAAACGGTTATTGAAAATGCTATGGTATGATGTTATGTACAAGTATGCAAAGTAAGCAAGTTTATATACAAATAATTATATACACACAAATCAGAAAAGTCCTCAGGTTTAGGCTTGCATGGAGTTTGTAGGTAATTACTTTCTTGAAGTTTAGTTGGCTCAACCTGTCCTAGTTAATAATAACCGGGTTCTAAGGGATCTCAATATCACTGATCTTTCCGACAAACTTCATTCTGATTGACAACTAACTTGCCACCAAACAAAGCTCGGGAGTCAAATCTCAATGAGTGTAGTATCGAGTATCAACCAACTTCGGACTACACCAAAGTCGACCATCTCACTACGTCCTAATGGCCACGTTGGTCAAGTAAAGGTTCTAAGAGTTAGTTAGTGCTTCATGACATCACTCAGCGGCCCCGTATTCTCCTTGACTACTCAAGGGCTACTGGTACCCACAAATATGTCACACTAACGTAGCTATTGCTTAGACAATGTCGTTATACCACACGCAGTTTCAATAATGTATTGCTACTTACCTATAAGGTATCCCAAATCTGGGTAGAGGATTCAAATCCAAACAAAGAACCAAAATGTAAAGCAAACACGTCAAACAATGAAAGTAAGTAAATGTGATCTAGCCCTAAGGTAACCCCACTTTTAAACAGATTCCCCAACAGAGTCTCCAGTTCTGCAACACAGTGGAAGAACTGACTTGGTTGTTTTGCGTTTGATCGCAAATGTTGCGGATAGCAAGAGTCGCCACCGACTTTTCTTTTATCCAAAAGTAAAGGCTGAAAAGAACAGGAAAGACCTTTAAGATGTTTTCTTGAGTTCAGGGGGTAGATTATGAAAAGGGAACGTATTAGCACCCTTTTCATCCATGGTTTTCCATGGGCTCTTAGTTACTTGCTAGATCACTTACTTTTGTTTGAAAATGTGCTTTGTGTGGTTTTTGAAAGTATTTTGAAAATGTCTTTGTAATGGTTCTCGTTTCTATAAGAACGCGTACAAAGTTTTATTTCGAAAATAGTTCAAAGAGGTGTTTGTGTCTTTTTAAAGTGATTTTGAAAAGGTGTCTTTGTAACGGCTCTCATTTCTATAAGAATGCGTACAAAGTGTTTGTCTTTCAAAAATGTTTCAAAATGAGAGTGTTGGTGTATAAAATGTTTTTGTTGTGAGAAAGCGAGCAACTAGGAGCGAATCTATCTACTCAAAAGTCTTAAATGTTCTTTTCCTCCTCCTTTAGATGTTGCTATCTTACCATTGTTTGGTAAGAAGCCCCATCGTTGGATGTGAGGGGACGGGCGTGGGACGTTTGTATAGTCATAGAAGGCAACCCATGAGACGTTTTAGCAATTTTGTTTAGGGACTAGATCGTTTACCGAAGGCAACATTTAAGGGTCATCGAGGGACTATGATCTTTTATCGAGGGTCTTTGCTAAAACACCCATATTCAAGGGACATGACAATTTTTCCGACAGGCAACAAATGAGATTACCCTAAGGGTGCATGTGTAAATAGTGTGTTTGATTGCATGCATTTAGTCTTTGATTTTTGGGTTGTCTATTTGTTGTTTTTATCTTGTCATACACACCTAATTACTAACAATATATGAAAGCGATAAAAGTGCATGAAAATAAAGTCCTACGCTATTACATCATTAAGGGGATGGGGTGTACAAATTTACAAATGGGGATTGCAAGAAATTAAAGTCCTAATTATCTAATACAACCATATTGAAATAATGTGCAAGAATTGAAATGGAATTGTTTTGTTTTTGTTAAGAAATAAGTTTACTTAAGAAAATATTTTGATCTTTTTATTCTAAAAGAAATAAAGTAAAACATGTAAATATGAAATATTTTTGGTGTTTTTGGTTATTAAAAGCAAAAATAAGATAAATAAGAGAAAAAGGAGTTAGAATCAACATATTGCTGAAAATAAGGAGGAATAGAAGTTCTGACTCTGATACGCTGCAAGAGGGAAAATGTTAGTGAGAAAGTAGAGGGTCAGAAGTTCTGAGGTTGAGGGGTTCAGAAGCTATAGCGTAGCTGGGAACCTAGAAATTTATATATCTCTAGCAAGTCAGAAGTCCTGATTGTTTGAGAGAGTGAAGTGATTATGCTGTGAAGTAAGGATATCTAGAAGTTCTGATTTAGGAGTATCGTCTGACAGATAAATGGGTAAAAAATGTCAATAAATAAACCTAAAAAGATGCTTATGGGGCTAGAACTCAGGACCCTTAGCACTAATGTCTTATGCGCATAATTTCTACCAATGGGGTGGCTGTACATCCACTATTAGAAGCAAAGGCATGAACATATAACATAAAATAAGTTCTGATAATGAGCTTCATCTCTTTCTCCATGCTAATCAAAACATCTACAACTTAGTCATTTCTCAACAGAACAGAAAACACAAACATAACAATTATGGCAGGTTTCCCTCGTGGTTTCAGAAGCATAAAAAAAGTCAAGACTATAAATCAGAAACAAACATGTATCTGCTAGTTCTAGTTTCCTTAAGAAGTTATGAACCTATGTTCTTCCTATTTAGGCAGGCAAGTACATGAAACCTCAGAATATGTACAACATCAGAATCAAGATGTCTACATTGTGTTTTGAACATGCAAGTCTAGCAATGCTTAAGTGATATGATGAGAGTCAACAGAAACTTACCTTATAGCTGGAAAAATGTTCTGTGAGCTGGATTCTGGTTCTGACTGCTTGTAATGTTCTGATCAGCTTCCTCAAGTATTCAGCAGGCTGGAACAAGCTTTATCTTGGGTTATGAATGGTGAATGGATGATTTGGTCAAGAAACACTTGAGGGAAATTGGAGTTTGAATGCAAGAATTAAAAACTAGCAGGTTTTGTATTTGTGTTTGTAGTTTCAGATTTCTGGAAATTTTAGCAAGGTTTCAAAGCTTTTCCTTTTAAGTTTTTCGACCGGATTTATAGTTGCCAATGAAGTTCAATTTATAGGCATGGATTTTGTAGCTTGGAGAGATAAAGGGTACAATCATCATATGCTAGGGTGCTGCCTTATTCTTGAAGTAAGTTAAACAAGTATGGTGGTTAGTAGCTTTATCCGCGCTTAAGCTGGATTTGTAAGCAGGAATTAAGGAAAAGTACCCTCAGAAGCAAAAGCAAAGCATGAACCCAACATAAACTTGTACAAAAGTTTTGCTTTTCAAAGACAACAATGTACTTCTATGCCACACGTGGGGAAATCCTTTGGATAAAGACTCAAAAGTGGTTGTGAGCATTAAATGATGATAAGATTTATCAAAATAGAAATCCTGCAATAGGAGATTATGCATCATAGCCTAAGTTTGGGTCAGAAGTTCAGCATCAGCGTAACTTAGAATAAACATCCAACTTCTGATCTTGGAATCTCTCTGCTCCAGCATGTTCTGAAGGAGTTCTCAGACTTTTCTGAAAGCTTGTAACACGCTTTGTAGACTTTCTTTGAATTAATTTTGCAAACTTTGGCTGAACCTTCGTGAAAACTGGCCCAGAAGTTCTAACCAAACTCTGTCTTGAAAATGTCCAGAATTTGCTGAGTGCTTCAGTTTCATGGACGTATCTTTGAACATTTATAACTTGAAATTCCAGCATTTCCAGGAGAAGTTCTGTTCTGCAATATTTTAGGTCTTATTGAGATCTAAAATCTTGTGTTAGAAGTTCTTCCAGAATCAGCTTGCATCATGGTGAAAATCTGGCCAGAAGTTCTGAGCTTGTCTACTTCTTAAACACTTAGAAAAATTCTAAGTATTTAGAATTTTCACTTTTTCAACATGAATCTTGACTTATGATTTCCCTGATGAAACAAATTTCATGCCTTGACGAAATGTGATTCTTGAAACTTGATTTTGATCTAAAAGTCAAAGTTTGACTTTTCAGTATGCAAATGACCATTTTGCCCTTGTGAATGACTTTCTAGGAAGATTTGTAATTCAAAGCTTGAAATTGGATGGAAGCAAACCTGAGGGTCCAGAATGATATTTTGAGAAATGAGAGGGCAAAGTTTGGGGTACAACACCTACATTGGAAGCTCTTTGTACGACTCTGAAAATGAGGCATGGGATGACTACAGGAAAAAGGAATTTTATTACAGCATTGGGAGATTAAGTGAAGATGAATTCCGTGCCAAAAGGATTAGTGTCTAGGAGGAGTAATGCCATCTAGAGACTCATGGAGTGCAGGTAACTTTTATATAGACGATCGACTATTTCATTATTTCATGGTCTATATTATGTTTCCACGGGCTGGAAACCACTGCACCATGACTGATTTGGAAATGTAGCTGATCTATGCAAGGAAGAAAGGTATAAATGTTAATTGGGCAAGACTCATAATGGTTCATACGCTGAGGGTTGATGAAAAATCAAAATTTCTACCACATGCTTACTTTGTTACATTAATTATGGAAGAATTTGGAGTTGATTTTGCTGGGTTTGAGAAAGTTAATATGGATCCAAATCTGCATAAGATTTCAATTAAAAATGTTGACTCAAGAATGGGTGTTCATTATAATCCAGAAGCAAAAACTATAACTTACATTGGTGAAGATGTGGCCAGTGATGAAGGAAACAATCAAGAATTTAAAGGTGGTGAAGCTGTACCTCCTCCACCTACTGCTCCCTCTGGTCAAAGCAATCCGGATTAATGACTTCTGCACAAATGTGAATATATAATTTTCTTACCTTTACTCTCATCTTCACATTCCACCATATGACCCAAATAATCCAGCTGCACCTCTACAACATTACACAGAACCTCCTCTACAACAACAACTTCTAAATCAAGGATCTTGGTTCTATAAAAACCGGGACATGAATCAACCATAAAGTTCTGTCCAACTTTGTTATGTCTACTGTTTTCTGTTACGTCCTTGTTTAATTATGCTATGTTTTGTTTGTTGTTTTTCAGGTTTCTTTGTAATCGTTATGTTACTATGTTACTATGACTATTTGTGATGCATGGTTAATTAAGTTTTTTCAATATTGCTTTATTATTGTCCATTTTTATTACATCTTTCCCTTCTTTTTGATAATATCAAAGGGGGAGAAGGATGTGGAACTTTAGCACTTTATGCTTGCATATTTCCTGTCTTAAATTTCTAAGGTGCTCTTCAACCAAGATGAACAAAATCAAAGGATTCCAACCTTCTCATACAAAGGGGGAGTTATGAATCTTAGGGGGAGAAGCTCTTTTCGGAAATTACAACGCATCAAGCAAGATTGTTTGTCATCATCAAAATGGGAGAGAATATAAAATCAAGCTTCTCAAATGCACTTTTGTTTTGATGAAGACAAACCATGATTGACAAGAAGGAAAAAATTATTGATCAAGCTAAAAGCATCTGTGGATAAAGTCTTTGGTTCAAGCAGTTAGCAAAATTTCAAGGTATAATGATAATACTTACTTTGAACTTAAGACATAGATGCTCAATGGTCAAAAGAAATATTTTATATTGTCCAAATCCTTACTCAAGTTTTTCTAAGCAAAAAATATTTTTTCACTTGAGTGCAATCGATTTGCGTATTGGTGTAATCGATTGCATGCTTCAATTTTTCAAAACATTTGCTACTGTTTCTAAGTGCAATCGATTTGCATGTTTATGCAATCGATTACTCTCAATCAATTTTTGCTACTGACTTCAAGTGCAATCGATTTACACACTTATGCAATCGATTGCACACTTAAAATATTTGAATTTCTAGCTGTTGAAACCCCGTGCAATCGATTTACACAAAGGGTGAAATCGACTGCATGCTGCATGATTTTGAAAAATAACAGCTTTACTCATGCCTATTCATAACACCAATTCATGGAAACCTTTCACTCAATCTTGGCAATTGTTCATAATTCATTTACATAACTTTATATTGTTTCAAAAGGGTGCTATGAACATATAAATACTCATTTTCAAAATCATTTTAAACACCTCTTCAAATCATTTTCTCTGAATTTTTAAAAATCAAACTCAAGCTGTTATACATTTTCATACACAAGTTTTCTGCATAATTTCACAAATTGTTAACCAGAAAACTTTGAGCACTATATATCTTGAGTCATTGTATACTATTATCATTGGAAGAGAAGATCAATTCATTGATTAAATCACTCAAAGTGATCATTGCTACTCAAACTCACTCAAATCAAATACTACTATATACTGGCTTATTTTTCAGGATTGTTGGAAATAAGTTTAAGTGGTTTTATAAATCTTGTTTTTCCAGGATTGTTGGATACAAGTAAAGTCACTTTGAGAGGATTGTTCTCATTGTTGACATAGTGAAAATCCAAGAGGATCATTCTTGGTCCAAGAGGATTGTTCTTGTTTTTGGGTAGTTCTTGTTTAAGTTTGCCACAATAAGGAAATCTCTTTCATGTTGAAAGGGGACTGGAGTACTCTCGGCTGTGAGGGGAACCAGGATATATCGCTTGTGTCTCTTTACTTTTCTGCACTTTATTCTTTCATAAACTCACCATAAACCAGAAAAATAATATTCATCATCAATAAAACCTGAAATTTTTTAAAAGTACCTAATTCACCCCCCTCTCGGGTGCACTTCGTACTTACACTTAGAAACCGTGGCCCTCGCCACACA
The DNA here is from genome assembly GCA_948472305.1 of Vicia faba. Classification (NCBI taxonomy): domain Eukaryota; kingdom Viridiplantae; phylum Streptophyta; class Magnoliopsida; order Fabales; family Fabaceae; genus Vicia; species Vicia faba. The sequence goes on from OX451737.1 coordinate 214,157,309, forward strand.
CATTTTAAAGGTGTGGCCCTTGCCACACACTCCAACATTGTGGCCCTCTCGACGCATACTGTGGCCCTCTCCGTAACTCATTTTGCAGCCACGTATTTATTTTCTTACAACCTTATCCATGCCCACCATCTCACTCACTCACCCAATTATTTCTGCAACTTCTCTGATCATGATCTTCATTATCTCCACTACCTCTCACATGATAACTTCCAGCATTTCTCACTATAAAAAGGAATTAGAATTCATTGTTTGGGGATCCAAGTTTGTCCGCAGAGGCACTGTTCATAGTTTTAGGTATAAATTACTTTGTAAATGTGATAGTTTCTCACATCGATGAACTACCACACCATTAGTATTAGGCCTATAATCTGTGTAATGCTTAGATCAAATATTGTCGCTTTAATAGAATTTATTTCAGTTTCATCTTTATTTCAAGTCTCATAATTTATTCCTAACTTTTACAGGTACCCTTTTATTTCTTTATTATTATTATTATTATTATTATTATTATTATTATTATTATTATTATTATTATTATTATTATTATTATTATTATTATTATTATTATTTCCGTTTATCATTGTTAATTTAATTACCATGTCGTTCTTAATAGAAGTTGTTCTGTTTAATTCGCTTTTATTTAACAATATGTCTTGATAAGTTTTTTTGAGTCTGGTATGTGAGGACCGTTGTTTCCGACTGGACTCAGTAACAACATTGGCTTAATTAATTAATTTGAAATTTCTGTTTTGGTCTTTGTTTTTAAACTCAATTTAAATAGCTTTGTCACGAGAGTGAAAGGTTGCTTAACACGATTTTTCCACGAGAGTGGGAAATTAACTAAGGTTTGAGCCGACACTGTGAGAGCGTGGGGGTTGAACCAGATAGTAGAAACTATGCATTAATCCTAAACACAATGAGAGTGCTTTAAGATTAATTAGAAATTGTCCAGTTTTCAAAATATGTTCCTTGATTCAAGTGGGCGAGCAAGAGTGAAATCCTACGGTTAAGGAGCATGACTTTATTCAAAACCACGAGAGTGTAAGGTATTGTCTTTAAATTAACATTTTCTATGAAATACATCTTTAATATAATTTAAAGCTAAAGAGTTATAGAGTCCCTGAGGCAAGCGAAATTCATATTACAGCCTCTCTTTTATTATATATTTATTTAATATTATTTTAGTCTTTATTTTAGTTTTTAGTTTCCCCTAAATCAAGTATTCATTAGCCTTAAATTTACAAAGCGACGATAGATTTTAGTAGGTTGACATTGATCTCTGTGGGCTTGACAATCTTTTATATTACTTTGATATTTATATGCACTTACGAACACATCAAGTTTTTGGCGCTGTTTCCAGGGACCAACAATCAATATTGTTATTTCCGTTGTTGCACCGTATAGGCAAAGGAACTCTAACCTTAATTAATATGTATCACCCAAATTTTTTCTACAACTTTCACTCTCACTATTTCGATGAATCACAAGAATCCCATAATTTCGTCCTCAAAATATTCATAAAGGATTTCAATGTGTCACTAACTCACACTTACCCTAATTACCTCTACTACAAATCCAAAATTTTTGAGTAGTCGTAAGAATCCCATAAATCTGATCTCGAAACATTAATGGAGGATTATAATGCGACGCTAACTTATCATCAATCAAATTTCCTTTACAATCACCACACCCAATATTTTGAGGTGTCGCAAGAATTCTGAAATTCCACTCTCGACACATTAATGGAGGATCTAACTATGACACTAACTCTCTCTAGGCTAGAATATATGATGATGGAGCGCTATGTGGAGATACAAAATGTGACGCAAACACACTCTGAGGAACCGCAAGAATCCACCATAATTTTAACCTCGAAACATCAATGGAGGATTTCGATGCAACGCTAACTCACTCTAGGCTAGAATCTATGATAGAGCACTATATAGAGACACAAACTATCAAAAATGAAGAGTTTAGAAAACAAAGTCTCCATAATAATGAAACCCTTAGGAAGCTGAACAATGACGTTTAGTCCCTCACGACTACAACATGGAATTAAAGACTCAAATCTCGCTGCTTACATAAAATCCCCCAGGACCTTCACTTGAGGAGCATGTGGATGTTGTAACAACCAGTAGTGAAAAACAAATCTAAAATTCTAAGGAGAGTGATAATGAGGTTGAAGAGAGTAATAATGAGGTTGAGAAGAGCTTTGGTGAGAAAAGAGTAGTGATTGAGAAAAATACATCGACGCCATCCGAAAGGGAGGTTGTCGATGAGGTAGAGAAGGAAAGACTTATTGTTGTTCCTTCTCCCTATACCCCATCGCTTCATTTCCCACAAAGGTTTATGGAAGCCAAGATAGATTCCCAATCCAAAACGTATGTGGAGGTATTAAAAAATATCCACACCAATGCACCTTTTCCTGAGGTCTTGCATAAAAAGAGAAAATTTGAGGACCATGAAACTAGGGAAATCAACAGTTTTAAGAGGGGAAGGTTAACCTTTGAGGTGGTGGATGAAATAACTAAACACAAATTTGAAAAGATGATACTCCGGATAGATCCTGAACCACTACCACAAGTTCAAAATAATGAACCACCCCACAAAAGAAAGAAAAGAAAAGGCGAGGGATATGTGAGATGGCTTGATAACTGGCTGTGGAAACCAAAGATGATTAAAAATTTGATCGAGGAGTCATTCTCAAGAGAATCACCATGAGTGCTGACACTCTTCAGTCGTTGACCTACCGACGTTAAAAGAATTGTTGCGAGGGTGGAAACCCACGAGTTTCAATTTAATGTTCTTGCTTTTTTTGTGCATAAAATAAAGATATCGGTCGTTTAGCACCTATCAGTTGCATGTAGGCATCTATTGAGGCGAGCATCGATCAAGTTCTTATTCCTCTTCCTACTTTTTACTGAAACATTGAGGATAATGTTTGGTTTAAGTGTGGCGGAGGAACTTTATCGCTTTCCATTTATCGCTTCTTATTTTGATTTATCGTTTTCTAGTTTATTGCATGCTTTTAGAATTTGTTTTTAGTGTTTGGCCGAGTCATTGCATGTGCTGTCAAGTTTGTATGCCTGTTTTTCAGTTGTTATCAAATTTCCCCGAATTTTAAAAAAATTTAACCTACAACAAAACAAAATTTCTTTGATGCATGACACACACACTCTGAAAATATGCAGGTTCACTTTATGTTTTGTTAGAGAGACTTGGGAATGTTTCGATAAAATCGATACCGTTATGACACCTTTAATACCCTCATTATGTGATATCAATTTGGGTGCCCATTACATCGAGACCTTAGGCTCAAGTTTTCAAAGTAGCTCTTAAGTAGTTTATATTAGCAGTCAGCACCATCTTAAACATAATCCACGTAGGGAGTCGATTAATATAAGTGAATGATCCCAAAGATTCTAAAAACTATCTGCCATAATAAATTTAAAATAGGGAATGCACCTATTAAGTTAGGTGACCCTCACCTGGTAACTTAATCCAACAGTTGTGGAACCTACAAAAATATAATAAAACAACCCGTTGTCAGTTGGTTCAGAGGTGTCTGGTGCTAAACTTGGTAGGGCAGACTACAATCCAATCCCCCACAACTGCGATTGGTTAAATAAAAGGGGTTACCAAACTTATGTACCAGAACCCCGAGAAAAGGATCATAGTTGCTAACCAATTTCCCTACTATGTGCATGTACGGATAACAGGCTTAATGTGATTGCGCTTGAATGAAAAGAATGAAAGAAAAATGAGAGATATAGGTTGAGTTATAATGGTATGGTTCAAATTGGTTTGCATAATGAGGGAGTATTTGAAAATTGTGTCGTTACTGTGTCCTTGGTATTTAACATGTAGTACCTATCGATCTAACATTAGCCTAGCAGCTGCACATGATTAGGAGTTATGTCATGCTTTTGTTTCAAATCACGCTTAATCATTTCCTTTACTATGTTGGTTGATTTCTTGAGGACAAGTAATGGTTTAAGTGTGGTGGAATTTGATAACGCGAAATTATATCGTATATTCGACTTGACTCACATGCATTTTAGTTTCGTTTTCGTCATTTTTATCTTATTATGCTGATATTTTATTCTATTTCAGATACATCCTATCACAAAGCTCACATGCAAAAAAGGACGAGAAATAGCGAAGAAACTGATAAAATTGGAAGAATAGAAGAAAAGAACAAGAAAACTAAGTTTTAGACCTGTGGCCCTCGCCACAGAAGCCGTGGCCCATACAACATAAATTTCAAAGGTGTGGCCCTCGCCAAACATCCTGTTGCCCTCTCCATACACTCCAACATTGTGGCCGTCGCCACGCATATTGCGGCCCTCACTACAACTCATTTTGCAGCCACGTATTTATTTTCTTGCAGCCTTCTCCATGCCCACCATCTCACCCACTCACCCCATGATTTCCATAACTTCTCCGACCATGATCTTCATTATCTCCACTACCTCTCACATGATAACTTCCAGCATTTCTCACTATATAAAGAAATTAGCATTCATTGTTTGGGGATCCAAGTTTGTGCGCGTAAGCGCTATTCATAGTTTAGGCATAAATTACTTTATAAAAGTGGTAGTTTCTCACATCGGGGAACTACTACACAATTAGTATTAGGCCTATAATCTGTGCAATGCTTGGATCAAATCTTGTCTTTTTAATATAAGTTATTTCATTTTCATCTTTATTTAAAGTCTCACAATTTATTCCCATCTGTAACAGGTTTCCTTTTATTGCTTTATTATTATTATTATTTCCGTTCATCATTGTTAAATTAATTACCATGTCGTTCTTAATAGCAGTTGTCATGTTTAATTCTCTTTCATTTAACAATATGTCCTGCTAAGTTGTTTTGAGTCCGGTATGTGAGGACCGTTGTTTCCGATGGGACTCGGTAACACCATTGGCTTAATTAATTAATTTGAAATTTCCGTTTTGGTCTTTGTTTTTAAACAAAATTTAAATATCTTTGTCACGAGAGTGAGAGGTTGCTTAACACGATTTTACCAAGAAAGTGGGAAATTAACTAAGGTTCGAGCCGACACTGCGAGAGCATGGGGGTCGAACCAGATAGTAGAAACTATGCATTAATTCTAAACACAACAAGAGAACTTTAGGATTAATTAGAAATTGGTCAGTTTTCAAAACGTATTCCTTGATTCAAGTGGGCGAGCAAGAGAAAAAAAATATGGTTAAGGAGCGTGACTTTATTCAAAACCACGAGAGTGTGAGCCATTCTCTTTAAATTAAAATTTTCTATGAAATACATCTTTAGTATAATTAAAATCCAACGAGTTACAGAGTCTCTGAGGCACGCGATATTCACATTCCAGCCTCTCTTTTATTATATATTTATTAAATATTATTTAGTATTTATTTTAGTTCTTAGTTTCCCCTAAATCAATTATTCATTAGCCTTAGCTTTAAAAAGCGATGATAGATTACAGTAGTTTGTCATTGGTGTTTGCGGATTCGACAATCTTTTATATTACTTCGATATTTCCGCGCACTTGCGGACGCATCAAGTTTTTGGCGCCGTTGCCGGGGACCAACAGCCAATATTGTTATTTGCGTTGTTGCACCATATAGACTAAGTCACTCTAACCTTAATTAATATGTATCACCCAAATCTTTTCTAAAGCTCCCACTCTCAGTATTTCGATGAATGATAAGAATCCCATAAATCCATCCTCGAAATATTAATGGAGGATTTCAATGCGTTAATAACTCACTTTTACCCCAATTACCTCTACTACCAATCCAAACATTTTGAGGAGTCACAAGAACCCCATAGATCCGATCTCGAAACATTAATGGAGGATTATAATATGACGCTAACTTATCCTCAACCAAATTTCCTTTACAATCACCATGCCCAATATTTTGAGGAGTCGCAAGAATCCTGAAATTTCACTCTCGACACATTAATGGAGGATCTCAATTCGACATTAACTCGCTCTAGGCTAGAGTATATGATGATAGAGTGCTATGTGGAGACACAAAATGCGACGCAAACACACTTTGAGGAACCACATGAATCCCCCATAATTTTAACATAGAAACATCAATGGAGGATTTTGATGCGATGCTAACTTACTCTAGGCTAGAATCTATGATAGAGCACTATATAGAGACACAAACTTTCAAAAATGAAGAGTTTAGAAAACAATGTCTCCGTAATAATGAAACCCTTAGGAAACTGAACAATGCGGTTGAGTCCCTCACGACTCACAACATGGCATTAGAGACTCAAATCTCCCTGCTTACACAAAATCCTCTAGGACTCTTACCTGAAGAGCATGTGCATGTTGTAAAAACCAATAGTGAAAAACAAATAGAAAATCCTAAGGAGAGTGATGAGGTTGAAGATAGTAATAACGAGGTTGAGAAGAGTTCTGGTGAGAAAAGAGTGGTGATTGAGAAAAATACACCGACGCCATCCGAAAGGGAGGTTGTCGAGGAGATAGAGAAGAAAACAACTACTGTTGTTCCTCCTCCCTATACCCCACTGATTCATTTCCCGCAAAGGTTTGTGGAAGCTAAGATAGATTCCCAGTCCAAAACGTATGTGGAGGTATTGAAAAATATCCACAACAATATGGTAGCACACCCTATCTAATTTCTTGTTTTATCTATCATTTACTACTAGTTTTCTTCTTCTTTCTCTGACACTCATCTTAGAGATAGTAGTAGTCTTTATTCCTCTCCCTTTCTGGATTAGTCATTAATTTTTGTGTGTTGCCTATTAGTTAGTATTAAAATATCTTGTCATCATCAAAGGTGGAGTCAACATGTTTTATGAATTTGTCAAGAAAATATTCAGAGTGCCTTATTGATGTGACCTGACAGCTCTCTACGAGTTTTCAGTGTGAACTTGGTACTCTCCTCATGGTCGAGCAATGTAGGCCGACTTTGTGGTCTCCTCATGGTCGAGCCATGTGGGTCGACTTGGTGGTCTTCTTGTGGCGATCCATGTGGGTTGACTTGGTGGTCTCCTCGTGGTTGAGCTATATAAGCCGACTTGGTGGTCTCCTCAAGGTCGAGCCCTGTGGGTCAACTTTATGGTCTCCTCGTGGTCGGCCCCTACGAGCTAACTTATAATCTCCTTGCGGTCGGGCTCTTGATGACCTGAAACAAATGGCTGAACTTTCATCTGATATAAAATCAATGAAGTCGTCACTAAATGTATTTTATCCCACCGAAAGGGAAAGGTAAACATCGATAAAACCTGGTAAGAGTGAAATCACAGTCTTGCGTCCATAGAGATCTCGTAAGGGAGTCTGTTACACGAGGGGAAGGTATTAGCACCCCATACGCCCATAATACTCTACGGTATCCACTCTTGTTCGTTCTAGTCTAAGGATGTGAAAAATTCTATGTCTAAGGCTTAAAGATAAAAAGGGAATGCATGCAAAGAAAAAGGAAAATAAAGTGTGGGGAAAAGAAAGGAATATTTACAAAGATATGCTCGATTAGGCCCACAAAAGCCTCTGCCTACGTATCCCTTTTAAGGAATCAGAGCAGTCGTAGTTTGGATCATATATTTTGGTTGGTTTGTGTTTTTTAGTTAAGCAGACAAAAGCAATAGTCAAGATGGAAAAACATCAGATAAAACGATAAAACATCAAAGATGATAATAAAACAACAAAAGGGAACGACAATACATCACATGGAAGCATAAACTCAGATAATATGATAAAATGTCAGCATGATAACAAAATATCAGACAAGACGACAAAACATTACACCTAACATGATATCGAAAATTAAAGTAGGATAACAATCATACGCGATGGCGAAACACCGACAACAAACATATCTGATGGCGAAACATAAAAGATAGCAAGATAGCATGGCAAAGATAGCGAGACATCAACAATCCAGATGATAAAACAATCACACCTAACAATGATATTGAGAATCAAAGTAGGATAACAAACATGTGCAATGGCGAAACATCGAAAACAAACATATGCGATAGCGAAACATCGACAAAAAGGTAGCAAGATAGCATGGCAAAGATGAAGAGACATCAACCAATCGATATGATAAAACATCACACCTAACAATGATATTGAGAATCAAAGTAGGATAACAAACATGTGCAATGGCGAAACATCAGTGAAAAGACAACAAAATATCATGGCAAGAATGGCAAAACATCAATTTGAAAAGATTTAAAACAAATCCAAAAGGCGCACAAACAATTAAGATTGGTTTGTATTTTTTACTTTGAAGAATGATTTAAGTTCATTAGAGACTTTTTTATGATTTGCCAAGAAGAAGTTTTAGTTTTAAGATGCAATATGCAAAGAAAGGAAAAATAACTAAGGGATACTAGCCTAGCACTACTCCTAATGTTATCATACAATGATTGGCCCTAAGGTTGAGGATGAAAGGGGAACTTCTACCCTATGTTAGCATGAATGGATATTTGTCCTAACGTCTAGCTCAAAAGCTACTTTAATCGAGTGATCCTAAGGGAAGCAGCAAAAATGTCACAGATCCTGTGACAAAAAAACAAGAAAACAGATGGCAAAACATATGGATAAACAAAAGCTCGTGCATCACTCAAATATCAAACACCTACAAGGCCCAGGCCTAGTAGTAGAAGGGGAGGTCCCGCCATAGACAAGCAACCAAGCATGAGACCAAGGGTCAAGCCATAGTCAAGGGGAGCATATCACCCGAGTCAACAAGCCATAGAATTATCAGAATATGAAAGGGTCCTTAACCGTGATATCAATTACCAGGGCAAGAAAGATCTGGGGGAAAAGTCATAGTGCACATGTACACTAAGCATCAGTGTTGGTCAACACGAGCTAAAGAAAGCGTGGGGATCCAATTGTAGGAACCCTTTTCACTTGCCTTTAAAGGACTTAAATTCGTTCAGATCTTGGGAACATGTTCAGAGCATTTACTTGTAGAAAGTGAGCATAGGAACGACATGAACTGGGAAGTGCGGGGGTCGATTACAAACCCTTTCCGCTCGCTTCCTTTTGAGGACTTTTCACCTGTAATATAGTGCAGGCACAAATATAAACACACGTACATAATACCTACTCCGAAGGTAGGATTTTAAACAATATATTCTCATAAATTCAAAAATAAATAAATAAAATTTAAAAGTTAAAAAGTAAAATAAAAATTGTGAAAATGTACTACTAACACAATGTGACATATTTTTTGTAAAATTTTCCTATATTAAGAGCATGGTTAAAATGATTGAAGAAAACAAAGGAATCAATTAAATCCTATTAATTAATTAGTCAACTGAAAGAAAATTCTAAACTAAAATTCATAATCCTAAAATGGACCAATCAAAGTGTTCAAAATATGTTTTATATAATTTTTGTACAAAGAAAAGGTCAAAAACAAAAAACAAAAAATGTTATGCAAAAATCAATTAAACAAAATTAATTAATGCACGAATTTATTTCACCAATCAAATGATTTTAAAAATTCCAGAAAAATTATGACAAGTACTAGAAATTAAGATTAGCCTATGGTAAATTTTTTAGAATTTTTAAAGGTGTTTTGATCACAAAATAAAATCAGAAGAAATCAATTAAATGAAATATTATAAAATGCACTAAGATTCAATAAACCAATCAAAACGCGCCACCTCACTTCGTCTTCAACCTCCAGCATATCAAAATACGTTCAAAAACAGGCCAAGAGCCTTCATTCAGATCCATCAAACATACTCGTTTCTCAACCAAAATCCATGAATCAAAGCGCAAATTAAAGTTGGAATTAGCATCTATCTCATGATACTCATAGAATTCACAACGGATCAGTGATATAAGAGAAAAATGCGAGCAAAGTTGCTGAAAATGTGAAATATACAAGTTGCAGAAAAATCACATAACATGAATTGAGCTCCGATCAAGCAAACCAAGTACATCAGACCTATAGTCCGTCCAGCTAGGACATCATGAACATGAATTGATTCATCAAATCAAGTTGAAAAGGGAAAATAGAAGTTCAAGAGATTCACCTTAATGTAGAAACTGAAATCACGATTCTATGGTTACAGATGCGAATAAACCCTGCAACCTTGATCTACACACTTCCTTAAAGTTGACTCCACTAAGAATTTGATGAATGCACGGTTGAATTCCAAGCATTTGCGAAAACTTTAGAGAAGAGCATAGAACTTCAAATCTGGATTTATTCCAGTGATGAGCGCGTCCTTAGAAAATGATACTTAGAGAGCATTATATAGAGTAAGTATAGAAGGTTAGAAGAGGAAATTGGTCCTCAAAACTGTTAGAGGGCCTGATTGGAAAATTTGGCCAGAAAATGAGCACATGGGCCTCTGCATTTTACTCATGCATTCTTTCATATCTCTTGGGCTTTGTGTGCCATATATCATCAGAAGAAAGCCCCAAAATCTATAGGTCGTGACTCATTGAGTAGAGTAAGTGTTGGTGAATTGGCTCTTCTTGGCAACTTTGAGCATTTTGTATGCAAGCGAACACCATGGCCCATGGGGCACGAAATAGATGGCATTATGGGCCTCAGAAAGTCACAAATAGGTCATGGGCTGGATTAGAAACAAAGAGAATGGCTGGAAATGAAGTTTGCAAGAAATTGCATTTTGCTTGCTTGGCTAAAATTTCAACAAAATTGCATGAAATTCAAAAGACCATAACTTGTTCATCCTTTGGAATTTGGACACAAATGAATACAATTTTAAAAGGTATTGAAGAGCTCTACAACTTTGTAGTTATCAGTTTTCTCAATTGAATCCATTAAAGCCTTCAAAAGTTGGCATGAAAGTCACTAAATTTTGAAAATGACCTATAATTTTCACATATGATCATGAGTCCTAAACTCCACAACTCTCCACCTTTGCATGTTTTGCTTTTGGTAAAAGAAGAAAAGTTGTAAATCTCTCTCTCTCTCTCTCTCTCTCTTATCTTTTCAAGCATATAAGATTTGCAACTTTTGGATCAAGCATGAATAAATTATGAATTTTTGAAGTTAGGTGCAAAATTTCCATTTTTAGAAACCTTTTAGGGTTTCTTCATGAACAAGTTTCAAAACAAACATCAATCTTCTTGATCCAATGATCAAAATTGGCTTGAAATATGAAAAGTACAACTTTGACTTGATGGTTGAGCAAAAATTCACTTGGTTTTTGGCCAAAATGACCATTTTGCCCCTTTGGATGAATTGAACCACTTCTCTTCAAAATTGGTGAACAAATATTAAAACATATGATATTCCAAACACATAGAGGCTATGGAAAGAGTTTCCACTCAAAATTCTAAAGGATCCCTGACTAAAACTCAAACCCTAGTTTTGTACTCTACATTAGGAGATAGCTGATCAAGCTTTAAACCCCTAATTCCTCTAGGCATCAAGAGAGGCTTCTTGAACAAATTTGATTCCAATGATGATAAGAGAATGATGATTCAATACTTGGCTCATCCAGACCCCAATAACTCTAATTTGTACAAAACCCTAATTTTGACTAATGAAACAAAAGGATGTGATTCTCCCTAGAATCAACACAATCTTCAATCTTCTGATGATCCAATGGGGTGGATAAGATATCTTGAAATATGTGAAACCTTTGGGCTTGAAAGATCCAGAGGTTTAGATGATAAGGCTCTCCTTTGGAAACTTTTCAATACAATCAATCTTTCAAATCTTGAGGAAGACTTTGATAACTAAAATACTTTGATCCCATCACAATGTATGAATGCAATGCGATATGATGTTTATGATGAAACATAAGCCTAAATAAAGAGGGTAAATTTTGGGGTGCAACAGCTGCCCCTATTCAATCATCTTTAACCGGATACGTGAGAAAAGTGACAACTTTCGAGCGTTCAGAGTTGAAGATGATTGAATACAAGAGAACCCAAAAATTTACAGTCTTGAAGAAAGAGTAGAACCCTCCCTCAAAGACAAAAAATACCAGCAGGCGCGGGATTTAGAATATGCCAAACGAAATTTGATTTAGCAAATAGAGGGTTTAATGAACATTGGACCTCCCAAGACATGCGTCAGAATGAAGTTGTAATGCATAATTTAACAAAATTGAAACATAACTAAAACTTAGAAGAGTAGACGAAACTAAACTTCGGGATAAATGTGTCAAGATAAAACTGGACCATAAAAGGGGTGAGATAAGACTCAAACCACAGAGAATAGGCGAAACTAAAGTCTGGAAAAGTACACGGGGCAAGGTGGCTAGAGCGCGTGATTCTAGGAGCACATGCTAGTCTCAACCCAAGATGGATAATATGAAGGAACTGAAAGAATCCCAGGAGTAAGAAATAAAACGAGACGAAACTAGACTCATTATAAATAGTTAGACAAACCTAAACTAGATGAGTACCCGGGAGAAACTAGATTTCACGCATGGGTAACAAAGCAAAACTCGACCCATAGCAAAAGTGATGAGAGTGCATGTTTCTCAGAGCACCTGTTGGTTTCTAACCAAGGGAAGACAGTGAGATGGAACCGAAAGATCCCAAAAGTTATAAGAGAGACAAAGTTTCAACCCAAGATAAACAATATGAAGGAACTGAAAGAACCCCATGAGTAAGAAATAGAACGATACGAAACTCGACTCATTAACTAGTTAGACAAAACTAAACTAGATGAGTACCAGGACGGAATTGGATTTCATGCACAAGCGACGAGATCAAAACTCGACCCAAAGCAAAGTGATGAGAGCGCATGTTTCTCAGAGCACTTGGTGGTCTCAGATAAATGGATAAATAGTAACGAAAACTGATAGAAGAATCCAAGGAACTAAAGAGACTGATTTCAACCAGGGACGCAATTATGAACACTGCAAAGAGACTCGGTAAACAAAAACCGATAAAGGGTTCAGTAAAAAAACACTGATGGATGTCCAAGGTATGAAAACAAAAACGAGACGAAACTCGACTCATTGTAACTAGTTAGACAAAACTAAACTAGATGAGTACCAGGACAAAACTGGATTTCATGCGCGGGTGAGGAGACGAAACTCGGAGCTTGACCCAAAGCAAAGTGATTAGGGCGTACAACTAAAAACCTATTGATAGTGAACATCATGACAAAACTGGTATTCAAAAGGTACACCAATAGACATTGGAATGAACCGAGGAGGGTAGTGAAGACTAAACTCGAGAAAACTGCGCCAGGGAAAAACTGAACTACAAACAAGAGTAGACACTCAACCATTCAAATGATTAACATCAAAAGGATATTTGTATGGGGTGAAACTGAGATATTAAGGATGAAGAACTCGCTGGGGATATGATTCGAAGTATTAGCAAATTCACTGGGGGAAATAGAAATAGTAATGGCTTATGTTTCGATGCATGTTTGAATTTTTTTATATAGCGTAATGCTCTATATAATGGAAAGGCTACGCGTCTTGGTAGATGCAATGTAATGATGCATGTTTAAATTCTTCACTGGGGAATGGCCAATCGAGAAGCCAACAACCAAGAAGTCAAAATCTGACAAGACTTGCAAAAATAAAATGCAAAATATACTGGAGAAGAGAAGATATAAGGAACCACTGAAAAGAAAGCCTTGAAGAGCTGAAACTCTATGGGGAGTAACAAACTGAGTAACCGATAGAAATAAGTTACAAACACTGAGAGGAGTTGCAAAAATAAATTGCGAACTTTGTTGGAGAAGATCGGGTTGAAACTGATCAACTCCAAGAAGGAATGCCAAATGAAGATTGGGAGTTGTGGGAGAAGATCAGGGAAAGACTATAGCTTCTGAAGGAGAATTCCAAATAGAAATCAGCTGGTGTTGGAGAAGATCAGGGTAATACTATAATCTCTAGAAAAGACGGCGTGCAGACGTGTTGAGGATGATACCAAGATAACAAAGCAGATGTGGGAATCAAAACCCTCATTAGCTAAACTTCAATCGAAAAGTCCTCTACTGTTTGCCGAAGATTAACAAAATCTCAATTAGTCGACCAACAATGACTACACTGAGGATAAGGAAAGATCCTTAAATAAGGATGCCCCAAGCAACAAATTAGCTGGGAAATGAGAGATCAGGATGAGGAATCTCTGATTGGCAACTCCTCTAGGGAGTTGAAACTTCTTCATACTTTGAATTCTCATCTAAGCAACTCCACTGGGAACATGAGACATCTTCAAACTTGAAGTCTCAGAATGAAGCCTTTCTCTTGAAAAAGATTTATGGGCAACAAAACTCTGCTGAGGATACAAAACTCCACCGAGGATACCAGACTATGTCGGGGAGTATTTTGTTGGGGATAAGAGATACAAAACTATAAAAGTGGTAATCACTGTTGGGAATGCTTCTTCCAAGGATTTCTTCACAAAGAACCCGACTGCCAGGGATTAAAGGAACCTTAGATATGCAGTCATAAAAAGACCATGAAGATAGTCAAACAATATCGACTTTACTGGGGAAGAGGAAATATCAGCCAACAACAACCCTACTAAGGATGATAAAATATTATTTTGATATTAAATTCCCCAAGTCACAACCTAGATGGGAAAAATGAGAATTTCTGAATGTAAACTTCAATGATAATTCAAATAGGAAGGTAAACTCTGCTGGGAATAATCTTTATTGAGAAACGAGATAATGCTCATCTAGATTTGGTTGGGGAATGAAAGTATCCAAAAACCTTATCTGCCTCGAGAATCCCTTACATGAGAATGCTGAGGAGAACTAACTCTACGGGGAATTACCTATTCCAGCGTTCAAAAGTTAGAGGTAAGAATCTTGCATGGGTGCTGACAAGCTGCAACTTACAGAGTGAACGACAGTTCCTTGAGAGGACTACATGGGATTCATACCATCATTGATATTCTTCCCCATAGTAGTGGAACATTGAGAGATCGATTCTTAACTTGACTGCCTCAGATTGGCGAAACGAAAAGACCAATAACCATAGGCCGAACCCTAATAAAACTCACAAAAATAAATTCCAAATTCCTCTAGAGAAGATCAGATCAAAACTGACTTTTGTTTGATAACTTGTCAATTTCTCAATGGGGATAACTTCCTGGGGAGAATTCTGCAAAAAATAAATTGCAGTGCAGAAGAAATATTGACCTATGTTTCACCTCTTAACCTTCTGGGAAAAGATCTAATATCTCCTTCCACGGATAAAGAGAACCTTGCTGGGAGCTGGGACTTTCTGATATAAGTCCTCAATGAAAGTGATTTCAATTGGGAAACATAAAAATTCTTAAACAAAAGAATTCCAACCAGACCACCCCGGGGATACTACAGCTGGGGAGTACTAATATTTACTTGAGTAAGAGGAGGGTATCTTTAAATCATAAGCTTGAGGTTAAGAACTCGCCCGAGGAAATATTTCAGCCATACTCTATCACTAGGGACAAAGAGCCCTTATACTGCTAAGGATATGAAGATCCATGCCGGGGTAAGCGACTTTACAAAAAGAATTCTTTTTGGGAATGAGATATTCTTTGTATGAGAAAATCAACAAAATATGCTACTGCTGGAATTACGAGAATCTTCGGCTACTGGGGAATAAGGATGTGCTTCAATCAGAATGAAATCCTGCTATGATGCTCTATCCTGGGGCTGGCAACCATAATAGCATACTCTTTTGGGGAAGCAACACTTATCAACATCCAAGATTGAGATCTGCTGGGAAAAGAGAGCATATGTGAATAAGTACTTTTGATGAAACGACTCCATTGGATAAATGAGGATTCTTGAATAGGAGAATTCTTGATAAGGCAGCTTCCCAGGGGAGATGAGGATTTCTGAATAGAGGATTTCCGAAGGCAGCTCCGCTGGGGAGAGGAGAAATTTTGCATAAGAGATCTCAACCAATGGTCTTTACTAGAGAGATGAAATAATCCTCAACACAAATTAGCCGGGGAAAGAAAATTCCCGAGAGCGAGATCTCCAATAAGGAAGTTCCATTGGGGAATGAGAAATCTTGGACAAGAGATCCTCATAAACAGCCTCCTCTGAGGAAGTGAGATGATGCTCCCATGAATTCGCTAAGAAACAAAACATACTTGAATAGTCTTTACTAGGGATGACAAAAGCTTTTTAGCATAACGAACTTCAAACCCTACTTCTGCTATGGAGATTAGAGAATTCTTGAACAAGAAATCTTTATGAAGCGACTTCGCCATGGAACAGGAGATATTTCTGAAGGAAATCTCGACTTCAGTTAGGGATGAGAACACTCCAGTTTTACTAGGTGATACTGGGAAGACGAAACTTCAAGCACTTGGAGAACGAGACTCTCTTAATCCAAGATTCCAATTAGTTAAACTTTAAAATTTTCCACTTGGGGAGATTCACTGGGTAGCAATAGAAACTTCAGATCTATGTAGAAACCCACGACTAATCTCAAATGGATTTGTTCTTCATGAAATGACTTCACCAGGGAATAAGAAGTTATTCAACCAAATCTTCAGTCAGGGTAAAGATGCTCTGCTCCGAGGAATAAATATTCTCTTATGAACAAAAACATGTTAGGTTTACCGGGAAAGGGAAATTCCATATCAAAAGATCACAACTTTCAGTTAAAAGACTTTCTGCTAGGTGATAATGGGCGATAAAGCTTTATGCATCCAGAGAATGAGACTCTTTTAATCTAAAATTCCAATTGGTCAATCTTAAAATTTCTCATTTGGGAAGACTTACTTGGGAGAAGTAGAAACTTCAGTGTTGCTTCAGAGGAAACGATCCAGGTTAGAGATACTTTAATAATCTTGAAGGATATTGCACTGGTAATGGTGAATTACACAGATAAGCAAAGAAAATGATAACTTCTAAGAAAAAGACCACTAAACATGCCCCAGACTTAGTGTGACAACTTCGCTGGAGAGGGTCCTTGTAGAAACATGGCACCATAGACTTTATAAAATATGCCCTAGATTATTCGAGCTCTGAATAATTCATTAACACAACATGTCCACGAAGAGATTCATTGAATCTCGACGTAACTGCTTTAGGTTGACTATCCTTTGAGAAGATTCGCCTCGAGAAGACTTCCTGAGATCCATGCTGAGAATAGCAATCCTGACTTTAGTTGGAAATAAAGATCTCAACTTCTGATGAAGGAACAACAATTCATAGACTCTAAATTCTGAAGAGCTAAGGATAATGAATCTGAATTTCCGTCAAGCTCTTCACGTTCATAAGTTGTTTATCCTGCGACCAGACTTAAATTGATCAACTTTGAGGTGGAGAGATGCCCTTGTATAATGTCTTGCCCCAATATGTAGGACTGTTAAAGAACTTTCCTTGAAAGGACTTCCTAAGATCTATACCATCCAGATAAACTGCCCCCAGTGTTACAAACTTTGAAACACGGCCTCTGGCTAACCAAAGTTGGAAGCAGTTTAAACCATGCCTGAGTGAATGCCCGTGAATCTTCAGATTCTGAAAAGATTCTCCCGTAATCAATGAATTCTTAGAGAGATTTGTCAAATCTCGACATAACTTCTCGGATTGAAGAAGATTTGAGATTCAATGGATCTTAACTTGATTTCCCCAAATTAGCGGAATCTTGGCAAACCATTTCCTCACCTCATGCTCATAGAGGAATGAGAAGTTCACGAAGTTTGGAAGATAACACCTCCTCAGGATAATTGACTTACGTCTTCAAAACAAGCTATTACACAATCATACTTCTCAACTCGAACTACTTCATGCACAAGTAGATTCTTGAAGAAAATCGTCCCTTGGGACCAACTGGAAATGATACACCATTGCTTAACAGAGACTTGTGAGCCGACAAAATTTCCGCAAAATCATCAAACAAAAAGTTCTTGATCAACCTCTCAAACTAGTCTTCTGTAATTCAAATGAGTAGCTAAAAAGCATGCCCCAAATTAAGATCATTGTTTTCAACAGATTCCTGAAGCAATTCGTCCCTCAGGATAATCAAACTCTTCATTTGATGCTCATTATGCAAGCTCACTTGATGTTTAAGCACTTTTTCATATGCAAAGAATGTTTTATCCTATGAATGATAAATCTAATGCAAATCATATACTTGTCTTGAAGTTAGAAAATTTTTATTGAAAAGATGCTGAAACATCGAAATTTTTCTATAAAAAAAGGGAGTGATACCAACTCAAAAGTTTTAAGCCAGTCTCCTAGGAGTCAGGTTACCGTATTCTCGTAACAGTTTTGCTTTCGACCAACCCTTGCTTCAGTTAGGACTTTTAAGAGTTGAAACATGGCCTGGTTCACGGTTTTTGAAACAAGGATTTAAGGCTCAAAATTATTTGTTTCCCACCCCCTTCATGATGTTCTCCAGTCCAAAATTCAGTTAACTTGATACGAGCACTCATCTCTTAAAAGAGTTTATGATGGTTGAGGAACCACAACGATTTCGTGGACACGATAGTCACTTAACCTTTGGTTTTTGGGTGTTCGGTCACACGACTTATCTTTTGACGAGGATTTTTATTGAATAATCCTTTTCTGACTTTCGGTTTTTTCCAATTTCTTTTCGCTTTCCCTAGCTTTTGCCTGGACCAATTCTTTTGAATTTCAATTTGGAAGTCTAGCGGGATGCCCTAACTTTTGCCTAAGCGACTTGTTTTCAAGTTTCAACTTAGGGGGGATTTTTTTTTTCTTTCTTATTCATACTTTCCTTTTTGGAAAAGTCGTGCGACCCTAAGTCTTTGAACTTTTTGGAGGAAAGTTACTGCCTCATTCCTTGGTCGGCGAGGGATAACCATTGTTGTATTGATTTGATCTCGATCTCAAGATTTTTGTAAGGAAATAACCATTGTGGTTTTGATCTTTTTCCGACCTCATAATGCAAGGGATAAAATATGGTGATACTCAAATAGGACACTCCTTCTGAAATGTGAATGCTAGATCAAACTATCTGAACATCTACCCTGCCCCGGGTTAAGAATAAGGGTTTTTTCCGAAGAAAATAACAACCCCTACTTCGAAGGCTCGGAGGGGTTAATGAAGGTCTATCTCCCTTATATCTCCAATGTTTGAGGATTGAAACAAGGCTTGTACATCGTCAGCAAGGTTTTTACTCGAAAGCATACCATTTGAGATTTTAGGTAGATTTTCGTCATCCCCCCTCAAGAGTTATTGCTTTATTAACAAGAGTTGAATATCAAAAGCATAGTAAAACAATTAAGAGTGATAACGAATGGATTAATTCAAGACAAGCATATTAAGTGTGTTATGATTAATCATTCAAAAATATGATCAAGTTTGCATACAAGAAAGTACTAAAAAAATAATTAAGATTGCAAATGAGAATGAGAATGATTTGAAATTTCCATGTTGAGGAGACTTGACTCCGTATGGACTGATTGCTTCAAACGATCTTCAGAAACCTCAAGGCTCACTTGGATAAGAGATTCCCCTCTGATTTGGACACAACAATTCCTGAATTGATCCAAGATTAGACCTTATCTTTGGATGACAAACCATCTTCAACTGAATAGCCGAGTGCCCTAGAATAATGTTCACTAAAGATTCTCTCAAAAGAGAGGGTGAACGTTGTACCAAGCGAAAAGTTTGAAAATGTCCGTCACCTTAGAAATTGGACTTTGAGAGAGACGTCAGGCAAGAGCTAGACTTTGGTTAAACCTCTTGAAATCTTCAACATCACGTCCAAATGCCCCAGAATGAGAGACATACCTAGCAATTGCATTAGGAGAGAGAATAATCAACTAAACAGTTTCCAGAGCATGAAGCTTAGTCAACTGAATTCCCAACAGACGAGGAAGTGTCAGGATGTAAGGCATTGAGATGGTATCACAACGTACTTCTCACGCTTCTTATATCTTTTCTTAAGAGCTTTGCCCCAAGGATTCACTTGGGGGAACAAACACTGACTGCCAACGAGAATATCAGAGAGCTCAAATATGGGGAGAGCGCCCCTGATTAAATAATCGGGTACCCCGATGTGGTAACCACATATGGCGTTGGTAACAGAATTTGGAAGGGGAATTTGTAGACAATACTGAAGTACGGAGCCTAACCCACTAAAGCTCAAACAAGTGTGGAAACAAATGAGAATAAAACACTGATATGGGATCAAAACTGTTCTACGGGCGTGTTCTGTTCTTGCTGATAAAACCAACCTCTTAAATTCAGCTAGAAAACGGGAGCCACGTGTTGATAAGACGTTTCATGCACTTAAGATAGTGGATGAAATTCGCAAGGAACTTCCATGGTTTGAAATAAATTCCAAAAGACGAGGAGAAGAGAATAACTCATGTTGCAACAGTCAGTGTAAGATTGCTGACACTATCACCAAGACTTCCATGACCCGACTCCATTGAGTCTTCAACTGATTATCTTCCTTCTCGAAGAGTTCCCAATCACAGGCCAAGGCTTGCATGTATACCACAAACAACCACATCTGAATCTTTATCACGACCAATACCCCCACAAAGTCATTCCATAACTGATTTATGAACATGCAACAATGGCGAGTCAAGTCCGATTCTGAAGAGAAAACAAGTCTGAATACGAAATCCCCAACTCTGGTCACGTGACAGGGGGAAGTCACATCCACAATTCTGAAGAGAATGCTGAAGTTGAATATGAAAGCCCAACTCAGAACACCTATTATACATGATATGTATGAAGTGCATGGTATGCATGCAAAAACATGTTCATTCATTTCCAATGAACCATCATGCTTTAATTTTTTTAAACAAATAAGGGATGGAAAAGCTTGGCGCGAGGCTCAAAGGTATGATTCCTTGGAAAAGGAATGAACACGTATGCTAAAATGAAGTTAATAGTGCTCATGAACATAAAGATGCGTGATTATGGTTTCCATCATGACAGATAACCACCCACCAAGAAAACCAAAATCCAGCACAACAAATGACCAATATGGAAAGAAATAAAATGCAATGCAAACATATGCTCAGATAAACATGTATAAATGAATAAACTGAAAGCATAGAAAATAAACACCCAAAGAAAAGAAAACAAGAGCTAGGATCGAGTCCGAGATAGACCAGCATTTGGTCAACTGTCCCCAGTGAAGTCGCCAGCTGAAACAACCAACCGAATCATCATTTGATATAAAATCAATGAAGTCGCCACCGAACATCTTTTATCCCACCGAAAGGGAAAGGTAAACATCGAGAAAACAAGGTAAGAGTAAAATCACGATCTTGTGACCATAGAGATCGGGTAAGGGAGTCTGTTACGCAAGGGGAAGGTATTAGCACACCACACACCCATAGTACTCTATAGTATCCACTCTTGTCCGTTCTAATCTAAGGGTGTGAAAAAATCTATGTCTAAGGCTTAAAGTTGAAAAGGGAATGCATGCAAAGAAAAATGAAAAGAAAGTGTGGGGAAAAGAAAGGAATATTTACAAAGATATGCTCGATTAGGCCCACAAAAGCCTCTGCCTACGTATCCCTTTTAAGGAATCAAAGTAGCCATAGTTCGGATCATATATTTTGGTTGGTTTGTGTTTTTTAGTTAAGAAGACAAAAGCAATAGTCAAGATGGAAAAACATCAAATAAAACGACAAAACATCAACGACGATGATAAAACAACAAAAGGGAATGACAATACATCACATGGTAGCATAAACTCAGATAATATGATAAAACGTCAGCATGATAACAAAATATCAGACAAGACGACAAAACATTACACCTAACAATGATATCGAAAATCAAAGTAGGATGAAAAACATACACAATAGAGAAACATCGGCAACAAACATATCCGATGGCGAAACATTGGCAAAAAGATAGCAAGAAAGCATGGCAAAGATGGCGAGACATCAACAATCCAGATGATAAAACTATCACACCTAACAATGATATTGAGAATCAAAGTAGGATAACAAACATGTGTAATGGAGAAACATCAACAACAAACATATGCAATAGAGAAACATCAACAAAAAGATAGCAAGATAGCATGGCAAAGATGAAGAGACATCAACAATAAATATGATAAAACATCACACCTAACAATGATATTGAGAATCAAAGTAGGATAACAAACATGTGCAATGGTGAAACATCGGTGAAAAGATAACAAATATCAAGGCAAGAATGGCAAAACATCATTTTGAAAAGGTTTAAAACAAAGACAAAAGGCGCACAAACAATTAAGATTGGTTTGTATTTTTTACTTTAAAGAAGGATTTACGTTCATTAGAGATGTTTTTATGATTTACCAAGAAGAAGTTTTAGTTTTAAGATGCAATATGCAAAGAAAGGAAAAATAACTAAGGGAGACTAGCCTAGCACTACTCCTAATGTTATCATACAATGATTGGCCCTAAGGTTGAGGATGAGAGGGTAACTTCTACCCTATGTTAGCATGCATGAATATCTGTCCTAATGTCTAGCTCGAAAGCTACTTTAATCGAGTGATCCTAAGGGAAGCAGCAAAAATGTCACAGATCCTGTGACAAAAAAATAAGAAAACAGATGGAAAAACATCTGGACAAACAAAAGCTCGAGTATCACTCGAATATCAAACACCTATAAGGAGCATGCCTAGTAGTAGAAGGGAAGGTCCCGCCATAGAAAAGCAACCAAGCATCAGACCAAGGGTCAAGCCATAACCAAGGGGAGCGTATCACCCGAGTCAACAAGCCATAGAATTATAGGAATATAAAAGGGTCCTTAACCGTGATATCAATTACCAGGGCAAGAAAAATATGGGGGAAAAGACATAGTGCGCGCGTACACTAAGCCTCTGTGTTGGTCAACACGAGCTAAAGAAAGCGTGGGGATCCGATTGCAGGGACCCTTTTCACTTGCCTTTAAAGGACTTAAATTCATTCACATCTTGGGCACATGTTCGAAGCATCTACTTGTAGAAAGTGAGCATAGGAATGACATGAACTGGAAAGTGCGGGGGTCGATTATGAACCCTTTCCGCTCGCCTCCTTTTGAGGACTTTTCACCTGTAATATAGTGCAGGCACAAATATAAACACACGTGCATCAAACCTACTCCGAAGGTAGGATTTTAAACAATAACAATTAGCACACCGACAAAATTTCCTTAAACATGTCTTTAAATAAACCAGAGGGGCTCCCATCAGCAACGGAGGTCCCATCATGCAATAGAAAGCAATAAAGAGCGGAAACAGTAAAATAGAAATAGTGCAATACCAAACGGATAACTATCCGTAGAAACTGAGCAAGAAAAAGAAACCCAGAGAACTTCAAGCAAGCTAGCATCAGTAAACAAATCAAGTCAGAAATGACGCCATCAAATATAAGCGTTGAGGCTTCAAATATGAACATGTCCCACAGGTGATGTATAGCAGTCACAATCACATATATATCCTGCAAGAGAATAACAAATATACAAAACACACAGTTATGAAAGCACAACCAATTGTGTTTCACAAATAAAGTGGAACACTACAACATCAAGTCAAAATGGAAAAACTTTTCTCGGAGTACCTCGCACATTCATCAGACAAATTAGTGATTGAAATTCTGGCTGCAGATACTCAATGTCACGTTTAATGTTATGACACCGTATCTGACTTTCTATAAGACAGTAAATACAAAAACAGTAAAGAACACAGTCAATTGTTTACCCAGTTCAGTGTGCAACAACACCTACTCTGGGGGCTACCAAGCCAGGGAGGAAATCCACTATAAGAGATGTTAATTCAGGAATAAACCAACCAGTTTATCTCCTTCACTTAAGACCTACCCAATGCAATTTCAATCTAAGTACAACTTAAACCTGAGTTCCTACTCACTCCCCCTCAATCACAGCAGTGATACATAAAACAATTTGACTAATGAATTGATGAAGACACTCTTCAAAAACATACACTTGATTAAGCTTCACAGCTTTTTAATCAAGCAACACAACCACTCTTGCTTCACAGCTTTGAGTGATACACACACCTAACTTGACTCTGCTTCACAACTTTAGTCAAGAAACATTCAAACACTCTTGCTTCAAAGCTTTGAGTGCTACACAACCCTTACAATTAAAAACCTATTCCAAGTCACTTATCACAATGATAATTGCTTGAAGTACAATAATTAAACCTATACAGTTTACAAATGATCTTCTGACCAAAAAGGGATTACTTGCAAAACAGCAGCTCTGTTGAATATATAGCAGCTGCATCTTCAGTTAGGGTTTCCACAAAAAGCTAGGGTTAATTCCATTTGACCTTAAGACTAGGTCACAGGACTTTATCAACCAGGTTAGGGTTGAGCTAGGTTAACCCAAAGAAAACGCAGGATGCTGTTTTGGAAAGACTGAGTCATTTTCCTGAAAAAACTCAGAATTAACCAAACTGCAAACCTGTTAGTTCAGAACAGGATGTCTTAACATCTGTTATGACATCTGAAAAACCTGTCTACTGATTTAGGAAAATGTGATCATTTTGCAAAATGCTCAGATACACACTTATAAACATCAGTACCTGAATGACAATATTTTTCTGCAAAGGTACCTAATGAATCAGTACAAACTAAACTAGAATGTTATGACATCAGTCATGACATTCACACATACACTTGGGTTTTACCAAAAATGCAAGCCAATAACTAAACAACTACAAACTCCCCCTTTGGCAGATTTTTGGCTAAAGACCCTAAGTAATCAGAGATAGATAGCAGCAGAAAGAAATGACTGCAGAAAAATAGAATTTCTAATTAAGCAAGTACCAAAATATTCTCCCCCTCTTTAGCCACAAATGGGCCAAAGATACATGTTCATAAAAATTATACAGTTATCCAGAAAAAAGTAATAAGAGCAGCAGCAGAAAAAACTGAACACACTTCCAAACTCCACCAGGTACCAGCACCAACTTCACCAAACAGCAACTCCACCAACCATTAAGCACTGTCATCAGACTCAGAGGATTCGGGCTTCTTCCTTTTCTTGTGAGCAATGTCAGCATTCTTCTCTTTGTCTGATGTCTCAACATCCTTAGAGACATCTGGATTTGTTTCAGCATTTGAACTTTCAGAGGCAGAAGCTTGGGACTTTCCTGCATGTCTTGTTCTCAACTCTTTGACCTTGGTGGGGTTAGTTCCCACTTTTCTACGAGAAGAGATCTCCAGGACTTCAGAGTCCAGACAAGAAGAGATTATCCTAGAATCTTGATCAGAGGAAGAGGTTGAAATAGTCGTATTGGATGATGATGGTGTTTGAGACATTTTGACAGTCTTAGAGGACCAACAGCAACTGAAGAGAAAATTCTGATTGAGAGACTGGGTTTTGATGAGGAGACGAGAGGGGAAGGAAGAAAAGGAGTGTCTATTCAACTTCTTAAAAGAATTGAAGGAAATGGGAAAATATAATTTTAACCCAATCAGAACAAGCATAACTCCTTTAATCCTTATTTTAAGCAAAATTAATTGCTACAATTCCTCATGTTGGCAAATACCCAACTTACCCCTCAAGTTTTCAAATTGATTTGCATCAAGAGCCTTGGTAAAAATGTCAGCCAGCTGTAGCTCAGTGGCAACATGTTCCAATTTGATTGTCTTCTCTTCTACAAGGTCTCTGATAAAGTGATGTCGTATGTCAATATGTTTGGTCCTACTATGCTGAATGGGATTCTTGGAAATGTTGATTGTACTCAGATTGTCACAGTACAATGTCATAACATCTTGTGTGACATTATACTCAGTAAGCATCTGTTTCATCCAGATCATTTGAGAGCAGCTACTACCAGCTGCAATGTATTCAGCTTCAGCAGTAGAAAGAGACACACAATTCTGTTTCTTGCTGAACCAGGAAACCAGATTATTTCCCAAGAAGAAACATCCTCCAGAGGTGCTTTTTCTATCATCAGCACTACCAGCCCAATCAGCATCACAGTAGCCAGTCAGAGCTGGTTCACAGCCATGAGAATACATCAACCCATAGTTGTAAGTTCCACTCACATACTTCAAAATTCTCTTCACTTGATTGATATGACTGACTTTGGGATCAGCTTGGTATCTTGCACAAACTCCAACTGCAAAGGCAATATCAGGTCTGCTGGCAGTTAAGTACAACAAGCTTCCTATCATGCTTCTGTACAGACTTTGATCCACCTTAACCCCACTTGAATCTTTGGAAAGCTTTAGATGAGTAGGAGCAGGAGTCCTTTTGTGACTTGCATTCTCCATACCAAACTTCTTTACAATGTTCTTAGCATACTTGCTTTGAGATAAGAAGATTGATTCCTCCATCTGTGAGACTTGCAGTCCAAGAAAATACGTTAGTTCTCCCATGAGACTCATTTCAAATTCAGCCTGCATCTGGTCAGCAAAGTGTTTAACCATATGTTCTGACATTCCTCCAAACACTATGTCATCAACATATATTTGGGCAACCATCAACTTCCCTCCTTCAGTTTTGACAAAGAGAGTTTTGTCCAAGCCTCCTTTTCTGTAGCCTTTGTCTGAGAGAAACTTTATTAACCTGTCATACCATGCTCTAGGAGCTTGTTTCAGGCCATATAGAGCTTTTCTCAATTTGTAGACATGATCAGGGTGGGTTGGATCCACAAAGCCTTTAGGTTGTTCCACATAAGCTTCCTCATTTAAGTACCCATTTAGAAAGGCACTTTTCACATCCATCTGAAATAACTTGAACTTCAGAAGACAAGCAATTGACAATAGGAGTCTGATTGATTCCAGTCTGGCTACAGGTGCAAAGGTTTCATCAAAATCAACCCCTTCAACCTGGGTGTATCCTTGAGCAACAAGTCTTGCCTTATTTCTGGTGACAACTCCTTCAGCATCTGACTTGTTCTTGAAAATCCATTTTGTCCCAATGATGTTAGTTCCTTCAGGTCTAGGAACCAGTTCCCAAACTTCATGTTGCTTGAATTGGTTTAGTTCATCTTGCATTGCACCAATCCAGTATTCATCAGTTAAAGCTTCCTTGACATTTCTTGGTTCCATTTTGGACACAAAACAAGAGTTTGAGATGATTTCTCTAGATCTTGTAATGACTCCACTGTTGGGATCTCCTATGATGAGCTCTTTTGGATGATCCTTCTGAATTCTGATGGAAGGGATCTTGCTAGCTTCCTTTGATTCAGATTCTGTTGTGGTGGATTTGGGTAGATCATTCTGTTGGGTTGAAGTCTCAAAGAATGTCTCAATAGTACAAGGAACATCTATTTCTTCATGATAATCATCAATTATAACATTTATTGATTCCATCATGGCTTTGGTTCTGGAATTGAATACTCTATAAGCTCTGCTGTTTGAGGAGTATCCTAGAAATATGCCTTCATCACTTTTAGGGTCCAGTTTTCTTCTTTGTTCACGATCAGCCAGAATATAGCATTTGCTTCCAAACACATGGAAGTACTTCACAATTGGTTTTCTTCCTTTCCAGAGTTCATATATGGTGGATGAGGTTCCCTTTCTCAAGGTGACCCTGTTATGAACATAGCAGGCTGTATTCATAGCTTCAGCCCAAAAATACATAGGAAGTCTTTTGGCATGTAACATTGCTCTGGAAGATTCCTGTATGGTCCTGTTTTTTCTTTCCACAACTCCATTTTGCTGAGGTGTTATAGGAGAAGAAAATTCATGACTAATTCCTTCTGAAGAACAGAAATCATCAAACTTGCTGTTTTCAAATTCCTTGCCATGATCACTTCTGATTCTGACAATACACCCTTCCTTTTCTCTTTGAATTCTTTTGCACAGTTCTTTAAAAACTTCAAATACATCAGATTTTTCCCTAATGAAATTAATCCAGGTGAATCTGGAATAATCATCCACAACCACATAGGCATATCTTTTTCCACCAAGACTCTCTACTTGCATTGGTCCCATCAGATCCATATGAAGAAGTTCTAGAACCTTAGAGGTGGTCAGATGTCTTGACTTTGGATGTGACATCCTAGTCTGCTTACCAACCTGACATTCACCACAAACTCTTTCTTCATCAATTTGCAGTCTTGGAATCCCTCTGACTTCCTCCAAGGAGATAATCCTCTTCATACCTCTTAGATGAAGATGGCCAAGTTTTTGGTGCCACAGTTTCACCTCTTTTTCTTCTTTTGCAATGGAACACACAGATGAGAAATTAGTGTTCTCAGGCTCCCACAAGTAACAGTTGTCTTTAGATCTGACTCCTTTCATTACTATTTCTTGTTTGTCATTGATTACAAGACATTCAGATTTTGAGAAATTGACCTTGAATCCTAGATCACACAATTGACTGATACTAATGAGATTAACAGTCAGCCCTTTTACCAGCAGTACTTCATTCAGACTTGGAACTCCAGGGCAGTCCAAATCACCAACTCCTTTGATTTCACCTTTAGCATCATCTCCAAAGGTCACAAAACTGGTGGTGTGAGGCTTAACATTATTGAGGAGGTTCTTGATTCCAGTCATGTGTCTGGAACATCCACTGTCAAAGTACCAGTCTTCCTTTGCAGAGACCCTCAGGGAAGTGTGGGCTATCAGGGCAGTAGCCTTTTTCTTCCATTTAGGAGCATGTGGTACCTTTTTAGACTTAGGTTTGACACCTGAGTTCTGATTAGGGTATCCATGCAATCTGAAGCAGAAGGGCTTTATGTGGCCATATCTCCCACAATGATGACATCTCCATCTTTGGTACCTTTTCTTCATATGTCTCTGTTCCTGATGATAAGAGTTGTGTTGAGACATCTGTTTTGACATTTGCTTATCAGTACCAGATTTCTTTGCTTCCATAAATCCTAGTCCAGATTTATTTCCCACATTTTGTCCAACCTGAAGGATCTCTTCCAATTTGTCTGTTCCATTTGTCAGCATCTTGACAGATTTGGTCATTTGATTCAGTTGTGAGTTCAGCAATTGAACTTCTCCTTCTAGATGACCTATAGTTTCAAGGTTTGCCCTTTTTTCAGCCTCCAGCTTTATGATGAGTTTTGATTGTTTCTCATTCTGCACACAGACTTCAGTACTCCTGATACACAATTTCTTGTAAGTATCAGCCAGTTCTTCAAAAGTCACCTCTTCATCACTGATGTCACTTTCAGAGGTACAAACACCAGTTAAAGCAGTAACTAGTTTGGCAGATTCTTCTTCAGAATTACTTTCTGAATCACAGTCAGACCAAGTAACAGTCATTCCTTTCTTTTGTTTCTTAAGAAAGGTAGGACATTCAGCTCGAATATGCCCATATCCTTCACAACCTTGGCATTGAATTCCTCTGCCTTGATTTCCCTTCTCTTCTGACCTTGGTCTTCTGCTGGAACTGTCAATGTCAGAGGGAATGTTATGAACATTAGACCTTGACTTTGGATCTATTCTTTTGATGAGTTTGTTGAACTGTCTTCCAAGCATGGCTATAGCTTCTGAAATATTTTCTTCAACATCAGTGTTGGACACAAGTGCCATGCTCTTGTTCTTCTTGTCACCATTATCAGTGATCCCCATCTCAAAAGTCTGAAGAGACCCAATAAGTTCATCCACTTTCAACTTGCTGATGTCCTGGGCTTCCTCTATGGCAGTTACCTTCATTGCAAATCTTTTAGGCAAGGATCTGAGAATCTTCCTTACCAGTTTTTCTTCTGACATCTTTTCTCCCAGTGCTCCTGAGGTGTTGGCAATATCCAAGATGTTCATGTGAAACTCATGAATGGTTTCATCTTCCATCATTTTTAGATTCTCAAACTTGGTAGTCAACATCTGAAGCCTTGACATTTTTACTTTGGAAGTGCCCTCATGAGTAGTTTTGAGAGTGTCCCAAACTTCCTTGGCCAGTTCATATTGATGAACTAGTCTGAAAATGTTTCTATCAATTCCATTGAACAAGGCATTTAAAGCTTTGGAATTTCCCAGGGCTAACTCATCTTCTTCTTTACTCCAATCTTCCTCAGGTTTCAGACTGATTGTCCCATCTTTCTCTGTTATGGTGGGATGGATCCATCCTTTGTCAGCAGCTCTCCAAGCCTTTTTGTCCAGAGATTTTAAGAAGGCAATCATACGAGGTTTCCAGTAGTCATAGTTAGTTCCATCCAGAATGGGTGGTCTATTTCCAAAAACTCCTTCTTTGTCCATAGTGCCAGAAAGTGATATCCCTAGATCTCACCCAGTAATACAGGCAGGGTGCCTGCTCTGATGCCAATTGAAATTCTGGCTGCAGATACTCAATGTCACGTTTAATGTTATGACACCGTATCTGACTTTCTATAAGACAGTAAATACAAAAACAGTAAAGAACACAGTCAATTGTTTACCCAGTTCAGTGTGCAACAACACCTACTCTGGGGGCTACCAAGCCAGGGAGGAAATCCACTATAAGAGATGTTAATTCAGGAATAAACCAACCAGTTTATCTCCTTCACTTAAGACCTACCCAATGCAATTTCAATCTAAGTACAACTTAAACCTGAGTTCCTACTCACTCCCCCTCAATCACAGCAGTGATACATAAAACAATTTGACTAATGAATTGATGAAGACACTCTTCAAAAACATACACTTGATTAAGCTTCACAGCTTTTTAATCAAGCAACACAACCACTCTTGCTTCACAGCTTTGAGTGATACACACACCTAACTTGACTCTGCTTCACAG
This sequence comes from Vicia faba, assembly GCA_948472305.1. Classification (NCBI taxonomy): domain Eukaryota; kingdom Viridiplantae; phylum Streptophyta; class Magnoliopsida; order Fabales; family Fabaceae; genus Vicia; species Vicia faba. Next base: position 214,187,825 of record OX451737.1, read on the forward strand.
CTTTAGTCAAGAAACATTCAAACACTCTTGCTTCAAAGCTTTGAGTGCTACACAACCCTTACAATTAAAAACCTATTCCAAGTCACTTATCACAATGATAATTGCTTGAAGTACAATAATTAAACCTATACAGTTTACAAATGATCTTCTGACCAAAAAGGGATTACTTGCAAAACAGCAGCTCTGTTGAATATATAGCAGCTGCATCTTCAGTTAGGGTTTCCACAAAAAGCTAGGGTTAATTCCATTTGACCTTAAGACTAGGTCACAGGACTTTATCAACCAGGTTAGGGTTGAGCTAGGTTAACCCAAAGAAAACGCAGGATGCTGTTCTGGAAAGACTGAGTCATTTTCCTGAAAAAACTCAGAATTAACCAAACTGCAAACCTGTTAGTTCAGAACAGGATGTCTTAACATCTGTTATGACATCTGAAAAACCTGTCTACTGATTTAGGAAAATGTGATCATTTTGCAAAATGCTCAGATACACACTTATAAACATCAGTACCTGAATGACAATATTTTTCTGCAAAGGTACCTAATGAATCAGTACAAACTAAACTAGAATGTTATGACATCAGTCATGACATTCACACATACACTTGGGTTTTACCAAAAATGCAAGCCAATAACTAAACAACTACAAACTCCCCCTTTGGCAGATTTTTGGCTAAAGACCCTAAGTAATCAGAGATAGATAGCAGCAGAAAGAAATGACTGCAGAAAAATAGAATTTCTAATTAAGCAAGTACCAAAATATTCTCCCCCTCTTTAGCCACAAATGGGCCAAAGATACATGTTCATAAAAATTATACAGTTATCCAGAAAAAAGTAATAAGAGCAGCAGCAGAAAAAACTGAACACACTTCCAAACTCCACCAGGTACCAGCACCAACTTCACCAAACAGCAACTCCACCAACCATTAAGCACTGTCATCAGACTCAGAGGATTCGGGCTTCTTCCTTTTCTTGTGAGCAATGTCAGCATTCTTCTCTTTGTCTGATGTCTCAACATCCTTAGAGACATCTGGATTTGTTTCAGCATTTGAACTTTCAGAGGCAGAAGCTTGGGACTTTCCTGCATGTCTTGTTCTCAACTCTTTGACCTTGGTGGGGTTAGTTCCCACTTTTCTACGAGAAGAGATCTCCAGGACTTCAGAGTCCAGACAAGAAGAGATTGTCCTAGAATCTTGATCAGAGGAAGAGGTTGAAATAGTCGTATTGGATGATGATGGTGTTTGAGACATTTTGACAGTCTTAGAGGACCAACAGCAACTGAAGAGAAAATTCTGATTGAGAGACTGGGTTTTGATGAGGAGACGAGAGGGGAAGGAAGAAAAGGAGTGTCTATTCAACTTCTTAAAAGAATTGAAGGAAATGGGAAAATATAATTTTAACCCAATCAGAACAAGCATAACTCCTTTAATCCTTGTTTTAAGCAAAATTAATTGCTACAATTCCTCATGTTGGCAAATACCCAACTTACCCCTCAAGTTTTCAAATTGATTTGCATCAAGAGCCTTGGTAAAAATGTCAGCCAGCTGTAGCTCAGTGGCAACATGTTCTAATTTGATTGTCTTCTCTTCTACAAGGTCTCTGATAAAGTGATGTCGTATGTCAATATGTTTGGTCCTACTATGCTGAATGGGATTCTTGGAAATGTTGATTGTACTCAGATTGTCACAGTACAATGTCATAACATCTTGTGTGACATTATACTCAGTAAGCATCTGTTTCATCCAGATCATTTGAGAGCAGCTACTACCAGCTGCAATGTATTCAGCTTCAGCAGTAGAAAGAGACACACAATTCTGTTTCTTGCTGAACCAGGAAACCAGATTATTTCCCAAGAAGAAACATCCTCCAGAGGTGCTTTTTCTATCATCAGCACTACCAGCCCAATCAGCATCACAGTAGCCAGTCAGAGCTGGTTCACAGCCATGAGAATACATCAACCCATAGTTGTAAGTTACACTCACATCCTTCAAAATTCTCTTCACTTGATTGATATGACTGACTTTGGGATCAGCTTGGTATCTTGCACAAACTCCAACTGCAAAGGCAATATCAGGTCTGCTGGCAGTTAAGTACAACAAGCTTCCTATCATGCTTCTGTACAGACTTTGATCCACCTTAACCCCACTTGAATCTTTGGAAAGCTTTAGATGAGTAGGAGCAGGAGTCCTTTTGTGACTTGCATTCTCCATACCAAACTTATTTACAATGTTCTTAGCATACTTGCTTTGAGATAAGAAGATTGAGTCCTCCATCTGTGAGACTTGCAGTCCAAGAAAATACGTTAGTTCTCCCATGAGACTCATTTCGAATTCCGCCTGCATCTGGTCAGCAAAGTGTTTAACCATATGTTCTGACATTCCTCCAAACACTATGTCATCAACATATATTTGGGCAACCATCAACTTCCCTCCTTCAGTTTTGACAAAGAGAGTTTTGTCCAAGCCTCCTTTTCTGTAGCCTTTGTCTGAGAGAAACTTTGTTAACCTGTCATACCATGCTCTAGGAGCTTGTTTCAGGCCATATAGAGCTTTTCTCAATTTGTAGACATGATCAGGGTGGGTTGGATCCACAAAGCCTTTAGGTTGTTCCACATAAGCTTCCTCATTTAAGTACCCATTTAGAAAGGCACTTTTCACATCCATCTGAAATAACTTGAACTTCAGAAGACAAGCAATTGACAATAGGAGTCTGATTGATTCCAGTCTGGCTACAGGTGCAAAGGTTTCATCAAAATCAACCCCTTCAACCTGGGTGTATCCTTGAGCAACAAGTCTTGCCTTATTTCTGGTGACAACTCCTTCAGCATCTAACTTGTTCTTGAAAATCCATTTTGTCCCAATGATGTTAGTTCCTTCAGGTCTAGGAACCAGTTCCCAAACTTCATGTTGCTTGAATTGGTTCAGTTCATCTTGCATTGCACCAATCCAGTATTCATCAGTTAAAGCTTCCTTGACATTTCTTGGTTCCATTTTGGACACAAAACAAGAGTTTGAGATGATTTCTCTAGATCTTGTAATGACTCCACTGTTGGGATCTCCTATGATGAGCTCTTTTGGATGATCCTTCTGAATTCCGATGGAAGGGATCTTGCTAGCTTCCTTTGATTCAGATTTTATTGTGGTGGAGTTGGGTAGATCATTCTGTTGGGTTGAAGTCTCAAAGAATGTCTCAATAGTACAAGGAACATCTATTTCTTCATGATAATCATCAATTATAACATTTATTGATTCCATCATGGCTTTGGTTCTGGAATTGAATACTCTATAAGCTCTGCTGTTTGAGGAGTATCCTAGAAATATGCCTTCATCACTTTTAGGGTCCAGTTTTCTTCTTTGTTCACGATCAGCCAGAATATAGCATTTGCTGCCAAACACATGGAAGTACTTCACAGTTGGTTTTCTTCCTTTCCAGAGTTCATATATGGTGGATGAGGTTCCCTTTCTCAAGGTGACCCTGTTATGAACATAGCAGGCTGTATTCATAGCTTCAGCCCAAAAATACATAGGAAGTCTTTTGGCATGTAACATTGCTCTGGCAGATTCCTGTATGGTCCTGTTTTTTCTTTCCACAACTCCATTTTGCTGAGGTGTTATAGGAGAAGAAAATTCATGACTAATTCCTTCTGAAGAACAGAGATCATCAAACTTGCTGTTTTCAAATTCCTTGCCATGATCACTTCTGATTCTGACAATACACCCTTCCTTTTCTCTTTGAATTCTTTTGCACAGTTCTTTAAAAACTTCAAATACATCAGATTTTTCCCTAATGAAATTAATCCAGGTGAATCTGGAATAATCATCCACAACCACATAGGCATATCTTTTTCCACCAAGACTCTCTACTTGCATTGGTCCCATCAGATCCATATGAAGAAGTTCTAGAACCTTAGAGGTGGTCAGATGTCTTGACTTTGGATGTGACATCCTAGTCTGCTTACCAACCTGACATTCACCACAAACTCTTTCTTCATCAATTTGCAGTCTTGGAATCCCTCTGACTGCCTCCAAGGAGATAATCCTCTTCATACCTCTTAGATGAAGATGGCCAAGTTTTTGGTGCCACAGTTTCACCTCTTTTTCTTCTTTTGCAATGGAACACACAGATGAGAAATTAGTGTTCTCAAGCTCCCACAAGTAACAGTTGTCTTTATATCTGACTCCTTTCATTACTATTTCTTGTTTGTCATTGATTACAAGACATTCAGATTTTGAGAAATTGACCTTGAATCCTAGATCACACAATTGACTGATACTAATGAGATTAGCAGTCAGCCCTTTTACCAGCAGTACTTCATTCAGACTTGGAACTCCAGGGCAGTCCAAATCACCAACTCCTTTGATTTCACCTTTAGCACCATCTCCAAAGGTCACAAAACTGGTGGTGTGAGGCTTAACATTATTGAGGAGGTTCTTGATTCCAGTCATGTGTCTGGAACATCCACTGTCAAAGTACCAGTCTTCCTTTGCAGAGACCCTCAGGGAAGTGTGGGCTATCAGGGCAGTAGCCTTTTTCTTCCATTTAGGAGCATGTGGTACCTTTTTAAACTTAGGTTTGACACCTGAGTTCTGATTAGGGTATCCATGCAATCTGAAGCAGAAGGGCTTTATGTGGCCATATCTCCCACAATGATGACATCTCCATCTTTGGTACCTTTTCTTCATATGTCTCTGTTCCTGATGATGAGAGTTGTGTTGAGACATCTGTTTTGACATTTGCTTATCAGTACCAGATTTCTTTGCTTCCATAAATCCTAGTCCAGATTTATTTCCCACATTTTGTCCAACCTGAAGGATCTCTTCCAATTTGTCTGTTCCATTTGTCAGCATCTTGACAGATTTGGTCATTTGATTCAGTTGTGAGTTCAGCAATTGAACTTCTCCTTCTAGATGACTTATAGTTTCAAGGTTTTCCCTTTTTTCAGCCTCCAGCTTTATGATGAGTTTTGATTGTTTCTCATTCTGCACACAGACTTCAGTACTTCTGATACACAATTTCTTGTAAGTATCAGCCAGTTCTTCAAAAGTCACCTCTTCATCACTGATGTCACTTTCAGAGGTACAAACACCAGTTAAAGCAGTAACTAGTTTGGCAGATTCTTCTTCAGAATTACTTTCTGAATCACAGTCAGACCAAGTAACAGTCATTCCTTTCTTTTGTTTCTTAAGAAAGGTAGGACATTCAGCTCAAATATGCCCATATCCTTCACAACCTTGGCATTGAATTCCTCTGCCTTGATTTCCCTTCTCTTCTGACCTTGGTCTTCTGCTGGAACTGTCAATGTCAGAGGGAATGTTATGAACATTAGACCTTGACTTTGGATCTATTCTTTTGATGAGTTTGTTGTACTGTCTTCCAAGCATGGCTATAGCTTCTGAAATATTTTCTTCAACATCAGTGTTGGACACAAGTGCCATGCTCTTGTTCTTCTTGTCACCATTATCAGTGATCCCCATCTCAAAAGTCTGAAGAGACCCAATAAGTTCATCCACTTTCAACTTGCTGATGTCCTGGGCTTCCTCTATGGCAGTTACCTTCATTGCAAATCTTTTAGGCAAGGATCTGAGAATCTTCCTTACCAGTTTTTCTTCTGACATCTTTTCTCCCAGTGCTCCTGAGGTGTTGGCAATCTCCAAGATGTTCATGTGAAACTCATGAATGGTTTCATCTTCCATCATTTTTAGATTCTCAAACTTGGTAGTCAACATCTGAAGCCTTGACATTTTTACTTTGGAAGTGCCCTCATGAGTAGTTTTGAGAGTGTCCCAAACTTCCTTGGCCAGTTCATATTGATGAACTAGTCTGAAAATGTTTCTATCAATTCCATTGAACAAGGCATTTAAAGCTTTGGAATTTCCCAGGGCTAACTCATCTTCTTCTTTACTCCAATCTTCCTCAGGTTTCAGACTGATTGTCCCATCTTTCTCTGTTATGGTGGGATGGATCCATCCTTTGTCAGCAGCTCTCCAAGCCTTTTTGTCCAGAGATTTTAAGAAGGCAATCATACGAGGTTTCCAGTAGTCATAATTAGTTCCATCCAGAATGGGTGGTCTATTTCCAAAAACTCCTTCTTTGTCCATAGTGCCAGAAAGTGATATCCCTAGATCTCACCCAGTAATACAGGCAGGGTGCCTGCTCTGATGCCAATTGAAATTCTGGCTGCAGATACTCAATGTCACGTTTAATGTTATGACACCGTATCTGACTTTCTATAAGACAGTAAATACAAAAACAGTAAAGAACACAGTCAATTGTTTACCCAGTTCAGTGTGCAACAACACCTACTCTGGGGGCTACCAAGCCAGGGAGGAAATCCACTATAAGAGATGTTAATTCAGGAATAAACCAACCAGTTTATCTCCTTCACTTAAGACCTACCCAATGCAATTTCAATCTAAGTACAACTTAAACCTGAGTTCCTACTCACTCCCCCTCAATCACAGCAGTGATACATAAAACAATTTGACTAATGAATTGATGAAGACACTCTTCAAAAACATACACTTGATTAAGCTTCACAGCTTTTTAATCAAGCAACACAACCACTCTTGCTTCACAGCTTTGAGTGATACACACACCTAACTTGACTCTGCTTCACAGCTTTAGTCAAGAAACATTCAAACACTCTTGCTTCAAAGCTTTGAGTGCTACACAACCCTTACAATTAAAAACCTATTCCAAGTCACTTATTACAATGATAATTGCTTGAAGTACAATAATTAAACCTATACAGTTTACAAATGATCTGAAGGAGTGAAAAACACAAGAAGGGGGGGGTTGAATTGAAAAACTGGAATCTTAAAGCAAATGACAAGGTATGTTTATCCTGGTTCGTTTGATCTCAAACTACTCCAGTCCACCCGTCAAGGTGATTTCGCCTCTCTCCAACGAGGTCTTAATTCACTATATTCAACTGAATACAAATCTGCTTTAACAACTGCTAAAGCCTTCTTGATTCAAACCACAATCCGGTTTGTCAAGGCAACACTTTCTTACAAAGGTATAAAGTAATGTGTATGAGTGTTTTCTACAAAACTATATCACAACTGTGATGTTTACACAAATGAAGCTTAGAATACTAGAATGCTAAACACTAATGGAGTATCAGAGTTTGTTGGTTTAGCAAGACTGGTAGATGAAGATTATTGTTCAGCTTTGTGCGTGTAGAGAGTTTGGAAGCATTAGCCGTGATAATCTTCGAAGCTTGGTTTATATAGCATTTGAGAAGATGAACGTTGAAGCAAATATTCTTGATTCAATGCTGTTTACAAGCTTTCCTTTTTGAGCAGATCTTGTCTGGAATGAGGCCGTTGGAATTGATTAGCGTTTAATGCACAGTACCGTTGCTTCTTCAATGCACGATCTGGCTTGGCTCATTCTGATTCTGCTTCGCTGCTGATGAACTATTTGATTCTGTATCAGAGTGTTTCACGCGCAGTTCTGTTCATCAAACTTCAGCATGTGCAAGCGTTGATCATCTGATCTTGACGTTCTGAATCAGCAACTTCTGATGCTGGTGTATGAACACATATTCTGATGCTGAGAACGTGATCTTGCTCATTTAATCAGCATATCTGCAAATCAGAGCATAGTAATTTTAGGCAGCATATAATTCAATCATGAAATATTTAACTACTATATCTTTTCACTTTGTTATCATCAAAACTTAAATATAGGGTACTAGATTCAAACATTGTTCTAACAATCTCCCCCTTTTTGATGATGACAAAAACTAGATATTTTAAATGAAAAAATAACGTGAAAAGTTATCAGAGCTATGTATCAGAATAAGAAGTACGGAGAAGTCAGAGTTTAAGAAATACTCCCCCTGAGTTTGTTACTTCCCTTTGATATGCGTGTTCTTCAGAGTCAGATCTTTTTCTATCAGAGCTTCATATATCAGAACTTCATATTTGATCAGAGCAACATGAGCTTTTACATTTGATCAGAGCTTCTAGTCCTTAGTCTTCATAGTGTTCGGAGCTTCCTTGTGCCTGTAGACTTAACACAAAACAGACAAACATTTCAAGTAATAGAGTTAGAATGTTTGAGAATTTCTGTCTGGTTAGCCGTTATTGATTTTAAATATCATTCTTGTTCTCCCCCTTTTTGTCAGCAATCAAAAAGTGTTAGTGATGTGCTAAAACAATTTAGATCAGAAAAACAAGTTATATTAAAATAGTTCAGAGCAAAAGAACATTACACAAACATAGTCAAAACATAGTCAAAAGTACATCAGAAAATGAAGAAAATATAGAGAATGTTATGCAAAAGATTTCAAGGTTGTGGGGGCATGCGTGAGAACAGGCTTTCTAGCATTGCTTGAATCTTTTCAGAAGTTTCATTCTGCTTCTGAACCATGGTGACAACAGTATCAATCTTGCTGTCCTGAACATTCATTCTTGCTTCCATCTTCTGATCATTCTCTTCCATCCGCTGTTGTAGACGCAAGTCATTCAGCCTGAGTTCTTCCAGAGCCTGCCTGTCCAAGGCAGCTTGAGAACTTTCAGCAGGAGGAAGCTTCTCAGAGCTTTCAGCTACATCTTCTGCTGGATTTTCTTCCTGAAGAGTCTTGTCTGCTGATGGTTGCACCTGTGCAGCTTGTTCTTTCTCAGACCAGGATTCACTGTCCAGAGGGAGCACAACTTCTTGAGGCAGCTGACTCTCAACTTCCTTCAGCAGCATGCTAAAGTTCTGTTGAGCCTGCTCATAGTTGACGTCCTGCAGCTTAAGTGCTTCAGTACGTACCCATACTCTGAACTGTGACCAGAGCTGATCAGAGGCAGCTGGGTCTATCATTCCCGGACAGACTTGCTTCAACGAAGCAATCCATTGCAGCATACCTGTTTCAAATTCCAAAATACCAGAGCCAACATCTAATTGCTTTGGTTTGGGAATGGCCAATTTGTGTCTTAAATCAGCAAGACGTTCAAGACTTGTTAAGTCAATGAAAGTTTTGCTGAGGTTTTCAGAGGATTGGTTTACAGGGGTGTGCTGAGGTGCTGTTTGTTTTGGAGGATGGTTGTCAGAGTCAGAGGATATATCTATTGGAGTGGTTGGAGTTTTTGGAGGTGTTGATTCCTCTGATGATGGTAACTGGGGCCTGATAATGGTGTCTCCACCTGGAAATTGGATTGCCAGCGGTGAAGGTTGAGGTGAGTGGGGATCAGAATGATGAGGAGATGGTGTTTCATAGCGGTGAAACTCTGTTTGTGGTGAGGGTGGATTATTTTCTGGTTGAGGAGGGGGAATCTCTGATTGCTCAGGGATCAGAGGTTCTTCTGCAATTGGTTGTTGAGATTGTGGTTCTGGTTGTATTTCTGGTTCAGGTTGAATTTCTGGTTCAGGTTGTGGAGGAGGAATATTTGGTGGTTCAGAGTGAGGTTGAACAGAAACATGTTCACGCTCAATGTCAGCTAGCACTCTATCAAGTGCTGGTGTTGTTGAAACAGTTGGTTGTTTGGTAATTTTAATGGGAATTTTGATTCTGGTTCTTCTGAGTTGTAAGGTCTCAGAAGGGTCTTCTGGTATGGTTTCATCAATAGTAGGGATTGGAATGGATATTCTGTGAGATGTTTGAGGAGGGGCAACAGATGTTGGAATAGTAGATGAAATTGAAATAGGAGCAGCAGATGAATTACCTCGTTTCTTTGGAGTCTGATGAGATGATCCTTCTGCTTTCCTCTTCTTCGACTTCTTCTGAGTCACTTCAGGTTGGGCTTGACTCAGACCTTTGATCTTCAGCTTTGAACCTGCATCTTCTTCCTTGCATGAATCTGGATACTTGAGAAACATATCAGGTTGGGATTCCATCTCAGAAAATCTTGGGAAATCACTCAGAGGCACTCTTCTGCTGGAGATGTCAGCAGTTGAAGTAACTCTGGGTTCCTTCCTGATATTTTCTATCAGCTTCATCTTCTTCAGGTTCTTAGCGTTCAGCGGTTTTCCAACAGTTGGTTCAAAATTGCCCAGTATTTTAGCTTCGCTCAGATAATCTATCAGCTTATTCTCTGTCAGAATATCTGATATGAGCCTCCCAAACGGTATCCAGTCTCTTTTGGTCCTTTCTTCTTCTCTAGTCTCTTTCACACTAGTCTTCAGATGATTGAACAGGAAATGTGCCAAATTGATCTTCACCCTCTGATCAATAAAGTAGATCAGAAATTGCTGATCCACGTTTATATAATCAGGAGAGCTTGTTGGCTTCCTGTGATTGAAACAGCCCAGAACAATCTTGGCCCACACTCTGCAGTGATCCTTCAGATCCTTGATTTTGCTGCTGGGAAGTCCAAGAGTGAAGATGCTGTTTGCTACCACACCTATATCAGGGCATCTTTCAGCCATATCCACACAGCGAACTCCACCACCACTCTGACCTATTAACCTTCCAATGAGATCTTCAGAAATTATTATCTTCTTTCCCATGACAGAAGAGATGACAAGATGTTTATGAATCTTGGCGTGAATCCAAAATTCCTTGACAAGCTCTGGGAAGGTTGGTCCAACCAATCTATCAAAATACCTCTCCCACTTTTGAGCCTTGATTTCATCAGTTAGGTCAAACCCATTATCCTTCAAACTTTGGAAATCGACGATTAACTCAGATAGAACCTCAAGATTCTTTACCGGTGTGAGAAGAGTTCTGGTAGGCACCTGATACTGCTCAGATATATCTTTCTTCTGATTTCCTGCAGGAATGCTAGAGGATGCCATGGTTCTCACACAAAAAAGCTTGAGAATGATTTGAGAAAAAAAGTTTTCAAGAGGATGACTCAGAAATATGCAGAGAATACTTAAGAGATTATGAGAAAGCGTAAAGATTTCAATTGAAGAATAATGTGCTTAAATAAAGATTTCAAAAATTATTTTGAAAAATTAAACGTTTTTAAGAGAGAGAAAAAAATAATGATTGCAATTAACAAACGTGATTACTTTTGCATTAAATGCTTGCTGATTTTGGGGGATTTGAGAAAGATACTTAAAAACGGTTACCAGACATGTGTCTCAATGCACCCAATCAGCGCTTTCCTTGCTCAGAAGCGTGCACGCGTTCTGCTTCAGGGATTTGCTGATGATTGGATGACACTTGTTTGATGTAGTGATCAGCACGTCTGTCTTTGAGATTAGACTCTCAGATCTTTAGACTTGCCTCTGATACAATCTGCATGTTCTAACTTTCTGAAAGAAGATTGATCAGAAGTTCACAGTAATATAATTACATTCTGAAGATAAATACATGGAATTAAAACATTTTCATTCTGGGCATACTTTCATGCTGAGATGTTTCAGAATGAAATTAAACCTATCTTCTGAAAGGGGTTTAGTAAAGATATCAGCCCATTGATGGTCTGTATCTATAAATTTCAAGTTTAAAATTCCTTTCTGAATATAGTCCCTAATGAAATGATGTTTTATTTCTATATGCTTAGCTCTAGAATGTAAAATAGGATTCTTACTTAAGCAAATAGCAGAAGTATTATCACAAAGAATAGGAATGTTACTCTCAAAAATCTGGAAGTCTTCAAGCTGACTTTTCATCCAGAGCATCTGTGTGCTACATCCAGCTGCTGCTATGTACTCAGCTTCTGCTGTTGACAGAGCAATAGTTGATTGCCTTTTGCTGGACCACGAGATCAGATTTTCTCCCAGAAACTGGCAGCTTCCAGAAGTGCTTTTGCGTTCCACTCTGTCTCCAGCAAAATCAGCATCACAGTAGCCTACTAAGCTGTAATCACTAGATTTTCTATAAAACAAACCCAGATTAGTAGTACCTTTCAGATACTTGAAAATTCGCTTAACAGCTGTTAAGTGAGATTCTCTAGGATCTGATTGGAATCTAGCACAAATACATACGCTGAATAAAATATCAGGTCTTGAAGCAGTCAGATAAAGGAGAGAACCAATCATACCTCTGTAGACTTTCTGTTCTACGCTTTTGCTTACCTCTTCTCTTTCCAGAATGCACGTGGGATGCATTGGAATCTTTGATGGCTTACATTCTGAGAGGTCAAATTTCTTCAGAAGATCTCTGATGTATTTGCTCTGATGAATGTAAGTTCCCTCTGGAGTTTGATTAATCTGAATTCCTAGAAAGAATTTCAGTTCCCCCATGAGGCTCATCTCAAATTCTGCCTGCATACACTTAGCAAATTTTCTTCCAAGAGAAGGATTAGTAGAACCAAAGATTATATCATCAACATAAATCTGACAGACTAAAATGTCACTCTTAACTGTTTTACAGAATAGAGTAGTGTCCACTTTCCCTCTGGTGAATTCATTTTCAAGCAGAAAGTTACTTAGCCTTTCATACCAAGCTCTGGGAGCTTGTTTCAGACCATACAGTGACTTTTTCAGTTTGAAAACATGTTCTGGATGTTTTGTATTTTCAAAACCTGGGGGTTGGTGAACATAAACTTCTTCTTCTATATAACCATTTAAGAATGCACTTTTGACATCCATCTGATACAGAGTGATGCCTCTATTAACAGCAAATGAGATTAAAAGTCTGATAGATTCTAACCTGGCGACTGGGGCAAAGGTTTCTGTATAGTCTATCCCCTCTTGCTGACTATAACCTTGTGCAACCAGTCGTGCCTTGTTTCTGACGACTTCACCTTGTTCATTAAGCTTGTTTCTGAACACCCATCTTGTTCCAATGACGTTGAATCCTTTTGGTCTTGGAACGAGATCCCATACGTCGTTTCTGGTGAATTGATTCAGCTCTTCTTGCATTGCCAAAATCCAGTCGTTGTCCAGAAGTGCTTCATCAATAGAAGAGGGTTCAATCAGAGACACAAGTCCCATCAGAGTTTCTTCAGAGTTTCTGAAGCTTGCTCTTGTTCTGATTGGATCTTCCTTTCTCCCTAGGATGGTCTCTTCTGGGTGATCCAAACTGCTTCTGGGTAATCTCTTCTGAGGTTGATCAGCAGCAGTTGTAGGATTTCTAGCATTGCTTCTTTCAGACGTTGAAGGAATGTCTGTGTTGAGAGCTTCTGATGACTTGTCTTCAGAACCTGCAAATTCAATTTCTATACCTGCAAGATTTTCATTCTGCTTTGACTTTTCAGAGTCAAGCTTGTCATCAAAACGAACACTGATTGATTCTTCCACAATCTGTGTTTCTGTATTGTATACTCTGTACCCTCTTGAGCGTTCAGAGTATCCTAACATAATACACTTCTGTGCCTTAGAATCAAACTTGTTCAAATAATTCTTAGTATTTAACATATAGCAAGTACATCCAAAAGGATGAAAATACGAAATGTTGGGCTTTCTGTTCTTCCACAATTCATATGGAGTCTTTTCCAGAATAGGTCTTATTGAGATTCTATTCTGAATGTAGCACGCTGTGTTTATTTCCTCTGCCCAGAAAGTCTTAGCAACGTTTGTCTCGTTGATCATGGTTCTGGCCATTTCTTGCAATGTTCTGTTCTTTCGTTCTACAACTCCATTTTGTTGGGGAGTTCTAGGACAAGAGAAATCATGCAGAATGCCTTTGTCATTAAAGAATGACTCAAAATCTTTATTTTCAAATTCTCCACCATGATCACTTCTGACTTTAACGATTCTAAGATCTTTTTCATTCTGAACTTGGTTACAGAAGGTAACAAACACAGAGTGTGACTCGTCCTTGTGTCTTAAGAACTTTACCCATGTCCATCTGCTATAGTCATCTACGATTACTAACCCATACTTCTTGCCACTGACAGAAGCAGTCTTAACTGGTCCAAATAAGTCAATGTGCAGAAGTTCTAATGGCTTAGAGGTAGAAACAACATTTTTGGATTTAAAAGAGGGTTTTGCAAATTTGCCTTTTTGACATGCTTCACACAGAGCATCTGAATTGAACTTCAAATTTGGAAGTCCTCTGACCAGATTGAGTTTGTTAATCTGAGATATTCTTCTCATACTAACATGCCCCAATCTTCTGTGCCAGATCCACTGCTCGTTGTTAACAGACAGAAGACATTTTACGTTCTGACTCTTTAGTTCAGAAAGTTTGATTTTGTAAATGTTGTTTTTCCTCTTACCATTAAATAGGATAGTCCCATCTTTCTGACTAACAACTTTACATGATTTTTGATTAAAGATTATATCATAACCGTTATCACTTAATTGACTTATGGATAACAGGTTATGCATCAATCCATCAACAAGCAGAACATTATTAATAGAGGGAAGATTTCCGTTACCTACAGTTCCAGAGCCAATAATCTTTCCCCTCTGATTGCCTCCAAAGCCAACGTGGCCTCCAGGCTTAAGTTCCAGGCTTTGGAACATATGCCTTCTTCCCGTCATGTGTCGTGAGCAGCCAGAGTCCAGGTACCATGACTGGTGTTTCTGACTTGCTGCTAAAGATATCTGCAACATGTATTATTTTATCCTTAGGTACCCAGATCTTCTTGGGTCCTGATTTGTTAGTTTTACCAAAACTCTGGTTGAATTTTGGTTTCACAAAGTGATTACTACTAGTATATTTGATGTCATGTGTGTGACCATACACAAAGTGTGAATTTAACGGAGTGTGTTTAATAGTTAAATCCATGACATTCTTAGGTGTAGGAACCTTACCTAGGTATCCTATTCCTTTCCTGCCGTTTCTGCTAACTCCATAGATCATTGAAGCCATTCTGCTTCTATCTATGCTTTTAGCAAGGAACTTCTGGAAACTATGATCATACTCCTTGATGATCTCATCAGCGTTGCTGGGAGTTTCAGCAATTGGTTCCTTCTGAGAGTTTTGTAAAGAGTTTTCTAATTTTAAAATTTTATCTCTCAGCTCAGAGTTTTCCAATTTGAGACTCTCAGACTTATTAGAGTCAGATTCAAGAGTCCTTTTCAGGTCTTTGAATTTAGCTCTAATCTGCTGATAGCGTTCCAGAATTTCATTTAGGCTTTCAGCAAGTTCAGCCTTTGTAAAATTAACAGCGAAGTTAGGGAATACCTCTTCTGTGTCTGATTCTGAGTCTGAGTCAGAAGCTTCACTGTCATCTGGAATGTTAGCCATGAGCGCTATGTTCGCCCTTTCATCATCTGATTCTGAGTCAGCTTCAGACGAGTCAGAGTCATCCCATGTGGCCATGAGACTTTTCTTCTTCTCTCTTCCAAACTTCCTTTTGGGCTTTTCCCTCTGAAGCTTTGGACAGTCACTCTTGTAGTGTCCTTGCTCATTGCACTCGTAGCAGATGATGTCCTTTGTATTTGGCTTCTTGCTACCAGAGGAGCCTTCAGATCTTCTGTATCCAGAGGAAGAATCTGTCCTTCTGTATCTGGACGACGACTCGTTCTGATCAGATCTTCTGGGATTCCTGAACTTCCTTTGTCTTTGCTTCCACAGTTGATTTACTCTTCTGGAGAGAAGGGAAAGCTCGTCTTCTTCTGATGAGGATCCATCAGATGTTTCTTCAACTGCCTGCAAAACTTTAGATTCAGATTTTCTGTTAGATTTTAAAGCTATAGGCTTACCTTGCTTCTGAGGCTCGTCAGCTTCCAGCTCTATCTCATGACTTCTGAGGGAGCTTATAAGTTCCTCCAGAGTGATTTTGTTGAGATCTTTCGCCAGCTTCAGAGCAGTAACCATAGGCCTCCACTGCTTGGGTAAACTTCTGATTATCTTCTTGACATGGTCAGCAGTAGAGTATCCCTTGTCCAGAACTTTGAGACCAACTACCAGAATCTGGAATCTAGAGAACATAGTTTCAATGGATTCAGATTCTTCCATTTTAAACGCCTCATACTTCTGAATGAGCGCCAGAGCTTTTGTTTCTTTGACTTGAACATTGCCCTCGTGCGTCATTCTGAGAGAATCAAAGATGTTCTTAGCTGTGTCTCTGTTGGAGATCTTCTCATACTCAGTATAGGAGATAGCACTGAGGAGGATGGTTCTGGCCTTATGGTGATTCTTGAAATCACGCTTTTGTTGATCAGTCATTGATTTTCTATCAATCTTCTGACCAGTTGCATTCACAGGGTGCGTGTATCCATCTGTCACCATATCCCACAGATCAGCGTCATGTGCTAGAAAGAAGCTTTCAATTCTGTCTTTCCAGTAATCAAAGTTTTCTCCATCAAAGACTGGAGGTTTGCCGCTGAATCTGTCTCTGTCCTCATTGGTGTCATTGCTGAAATGAGAGTTGTTTCCTGCCATTGTGTTTTTCTGATGCTGGATCTTGTACTGACACGGTTAAGTGTTTTAGCTCAGAACCAGGCGCTCTGATGCCAATTGAAGGAGTGAAAAACACAAGAAGGGGGGGTTGAATTGAAAAACTGGAATCTTAAAGCAAATGACAAGGTATGTTTATCCTGGTTCGTTTGATCTCAAACTACTCCAGTCCACCCGTCAAGGTGATTTCGCCTCTCTCCAACGAGGTCTTAATTCACTATATTCAACTGAATACAAATCTGCTTTAACAACTGCTAAAGCCTTCTTGATTCAAACCACAATCCGGTTTGTCAAGGCAACACTTTCTTACAAAGGTATAAAGTAATGTGTATGAGTGTTTTCTACAAAACTATATCACAACTGTGATGTTTACACAAATGAAGCTTAGAATACTAGAATGCTAAACACTAATGGAGTATCAGAGTTTGTTGGTTTAGCAAGACTGGTAGATGAAGATTATTGTTCAGCTTTGTGCGTGTAGAGAGTTTGGAAGCATTAGCCGTGATAATCTTCGAAGCTTGGTTTATATAGCATTTGAGAAGATGAACGTTGAAGCAAATATTCTTGATTCAATGCTGTTTACAAGCTTTCCTTTTTGAGCAGATCTTGTCTGGAATGAGGCCGTTGGAATTGATTAGCGTTTAATGCACAGTACCGTTGCTTCTTCAATGCACGATCTGGCTTGGCTCATTCTGATTCTGCTTCGCTGCTGATGAACTATTTGATTCTGTATCAGAGTGTTTCACGCGCAGTTCTGTTCATCAAACTTCAGCATGTGCAAGCGTTGATCATCTGATCTTGACGTTCTGAATCAGCAACTTCTGATGCTGGTGTATGAACACATATTCTGATGCTGAGAACGTGATCTTGCTCATTTAATCAGCATATCTGCAAATCAGAGCATAGTAATTTTAGGCAGCATATAATTCAATCATGAAATATTTAACTACTATATCTTTTCACTTTGTTATCATCAAAACTTAAATATAGGGTACTAGATTCAAACATTGTTCTAACATGATCTTCTGACCAAAAAGGGATTACTTGCAAAACAGCAGCTCTGTTGAATATATAGCAGCTGCATCTTCAGTTAGGGTTTCCACAAAAAGCTAGGGTTAATTCCATTTGACCTTAAGACTAGGTCACAGGACTTTATCAACCAGGTTAGGGTTGAGCTAGGTTAACCCAAAGAAAACGCAGGATGCTGTTCTGGAAAGACTGAGTCATTTTCCTGAAAAAACTCAGAATTAACCAAACTGCAAACCTGTTAGTTCAGAACAGGATGTCTTAACATCTGTTATGACATCTGAAAAACCTGTCTACTGATTTAGGAAAATGTGATCATTTTGCAAAATGCTCAGATACACACTTATAAACATCAGTACCTGAATGACAATATTTTTCTGCAAAGGTACCTAATGAATCAGTACAAACTAAACTAGAATGTTATGACATCAGTCATGACATTCACACATACACTTGGGTTTTACCAAAAATGCAAGCCAATAACTAAACAACTACAAACTCCCCCTTTGGCAGATTTTTGGCTAAAGACCCTAAGTAATCAGAGATAGATAGCAGCAGAAAGAAATGACTGCAGAAAAATAGAATTTCTAATTAAGCAAGTACCAAAATATTCTCCCCCTCTTTAGCCACAAATGGGCCAAAGATACATGTTCATAAAAATTATACAGTTATCCAGAAAAAAGTAATAAGAGCAGCAGCAGAAAAAACTGAACACACTTCCAAACTCCACCAGGTACCAGCACCAACTTCACCAAACAGCAACTCCACCAACCATTAAGCACTGTCATCAGACTCAGAGGATTCGGGCTTCTTCCTTTTCTTGTGAGCAATGTCAGCATTCTTCTCTTTGTCTGATGTCTCAACATCCTTAGAGACATCTGGATTTGTTTCAGCATTTGAACTTTCAGAGGCAGAAGCTTGGGACTTTCCTGCATGTCTTGTTCTCAACTCTTTGACCTTGGTGGGGTTAGTTCCCACTTTTCTACGAGAAGAGATCTCCAGGACTTCAGAGTCCAGACAAGAAGAGATTGTCCTAGAATCTTGATCAGAGGAAGAGGTTGAAATAGTCGTATTGGATGATGATGGTGTTTGAGACATTTTGACAGTCTTAGAGGACCAACAGCAGCTGAAGAGAAAATTCTGATTGAGAGACTGGGTTTTGATGAGGAGACGAGAGGGGAAGGAAGAAAAGGAGTGTCTATTCAACTTCTTAAAAGAATTGAAGGAAATGGGAAAATATAATTTTAACCCAATCAGAACAAGCATAACTCCTTTAATCCTTGTTTTAAGCAAAATTAATTGCTACAATTCCTCATGTTGGCAAATACCCAACTTACCCCTCAAGTTTTCAAATTGATTTGCATCAAGAGCCTTGGTAAAAATGTCAGCCAGCTGTAGCTCAGTGGTAACATGTTCCAATTTGATTGTCTTCTCTTCTACAAGGTCTCTGATAAAGTGATGTCGTATGTCAATATGTTTGGTCCTACTATGCTGAATGGGATTCTTGGAAATGTTGATTGTACTCAGATTGTCACAGTACAATGTCATAACATCTTGTGTGACATTATACTCAGTAAGCATCTGTTTCATCCAGATCATTTGAGAGCAGCTACTACCAGCTGCAATGTATTCAGCTTCAGCAGTAGAAAGAGACACACAATTCTGTTTCTTGCTGAACCAGGAAACCAGATTATTTCCCAAGAAGAAACATCCTCCAGAGGTGCTTTTTCTATCATCAGCACTACCAGCCCAATCAGCATCACAGTAGCCAGTCAGAGCTGGTTCACAGCCATGAGAATACATCAACCCATAGTTGTAAGTTCCACTCACATACTTCAAAATTCTCTTCACTTGATTGATATGACTGACTTTGGGATCAACTTGGTATCTTGCACAAACTCCAACTGCAAAGGCAATATCAGGTCTGCTGGCAGTTAAGTACAACAAGCTTCCTATCATGCTTCTGTACAGAATTTGATCCACCTTAACCCCACTTGAATCTTTGGAAAGCTTTAGATGAGTAGGAGCAGGAGTCCTTTTGTGACTTGCATTCTCCATACCAAACTTCTTTACAATGTTCTTAGCATACTTGCTTTGAGATAAGAAGATTGAGTCCTCCATCTGTGAGACTTGCAGTCCAAGAAAATACGTTAGTTCTCCCATGAGACTCATTTCGAATTCAGCCTGCATCTGGTCAGCAAAGTGTTTAACCATATGTTCTGACATTCCTCCAAACACTATGTCATCAACATATATTTGGGCAACCATCAACTTCCCTCCTTCAGTTTTGACAAAGAGAGTTTTGTCCAAGCCTCCTTTTCTGTAGCCTTTGTCTGAGAGAAACTTTGTTAACCTGTCATACCATGCTCTAGGAGCTTGTTTCAGGCCATATAGAGCTTTTCTCAATTTGTAGACATGATCAGGGTGGGTTGGATCCACAAAGCCTTTAGGTTGTTCCACATAAGCTTCCTCATTTAAGTACCCATTTAGAAAGGCACTTTTCACATCCATCTGAAATAACTTGAACTTCAGAAGACAAGCAATTGACAATAGGAGTCTGATTGATTCCAGTCTGGCTACAGGTGCAAAGGTTTCATCAAAATCAACCCCTTCAACCTGGGTGTATCCTTGAGCAACAAGTCTTGCCTTATTTCTGGTGACAACTCCTTCAGCATCTGACTTGTTCTTGAAAATCCATTTTGTCCCAATGATGTTAGTTCCTTCAGGTCTAGGAACCAGTTCCCAAACTTCATGTTGCTTGAATTGGTTCAGTTCATCTTGCATTGCACCAATCCAGTATTCATCAGTTAAAGCTTCCTTGACATTTCTTGGTTCCATTTTGGACACAAAACAAGAGTTTTAGATGATTTCTCTAGATCTTGTAATGACTCCACTGTTGGGATCTCCTATGATGAGCTCTTTTGGATGATCCTTCTGAATTCTGATGGAAGGGATCTTGCTAGCTTCCTTTGATTCAGATTCTGTTGTGGTGGAGCTGGGTAGATCATTCTGTTGGGTTGAAGTCTCAAAGAATGTCTCAACAGTACAAGGAACATCTATTTCTTCATGATAATCATCAATTATAACATTTATTGATTCCATCATGGCTTTGGTTCTGGAATTGAATACTCTATAAGCTCTGCTGTTTGAGGAGTATCCTAGAAATATGCCTTCATCACTTTTAGGGTCCAGTTTTCTTCTTTGTTCACGATCAGCCAGAATATAGCATTTGCTGCCAAACACATGGAAGTACTTCACAGTTGGTTTTCTTCCTTTCCAGAGTTCATATATGGTGGATGAGGTTCCCTTTCTCAAGGTGACCCTGTTATGAACATAGCAGGCTGTATTCATAGCTTCAGCCCAAAAATACATAGGAAGTCTTTTGGCATGTAACATTGCTCTGGCAGATTCCTGTATGGTCCTGTTTTTTCTTTCCACAACTCCATTTTGCTGAGGTGTTATAGGAGAAGAAAATTCATGACTAATTCCTTCTGAAGAACAGAAATCATCAAACTTGCTGTTTTCAAATTCCTTGCCATGATCACTTCTGATTCTGACAATACACCCTTCCTTTTCTCTTTGAATTCTTTTGCACAGTTCTTTAAAAACTTCAAATACATCAGATTTTTCCCTAATGAAATTAATGGAGATAAAGTGATATCAAGTCTTGTCGTACTCCAAATTTGTCCTACCGCAACAATTATATTTTTGAGATTGAAATAGAGAAAATACTTAAGACGATACAACGGTATCTGACGGTCCGTCTTTATCAGGATAAGGGGTGTATTTTTAATTCAGGAAAACGGGACTTTCTAAATCAGAAAGACTCGCGTGTCCGTGAATCCATTCACGAGGCATGTTGGCCACTTGCCCATGAGATTCGTAAAATGGAAATTAATGGAGTAACTGTAAATTTCTAAATTATTAATTTAGGAGGTTGAAGTTAAGTTAAGCCCGCTCAAGTTTAAATCATGTAGGTTAAGTTGATTTTAGTAAAAAGAGGGTGTATAGTTACAAATAACAGGCCCATTGAGGTTTTCGAAATCGATCCATTTGTCTTTTCTATTGCGGATTTATTGTAGAAAATTAGTACGAAGTGTTTGCTGTTATCCTCACCTTTTTTAAGGAAATCCTTATTTGCAACTGGTTAAAAGAAATTTACTTCAGTTGTTACTAAAAAGGGGGGTGAACTGTTTTGTTAAAAATTATTGTCTTGCTTTGGATTTGGTACAAATTTTAAGCCCGTTATGTTTAAGGCCCATTAGATGTTAGTAAAACTGCGAGTTACTGTTGTAATAAATAAAACCAGATGTTTTATTTAGTACTACATGCTGATAATTTCTATTAAAAGAGATTAATTAACTTGATTTTATTAAGGGTTTTGTGTAGTAATAAAATCTGTTTGAAAATAATACAGGGAGCAAAAGCCAAATTTATTGTTGGCTGTAATAAAAAGGTTGATGGTCGGGCTAGGAGGAAAATAATAACGTGCAGGCCCAAACTCAAATTAAAAAATGCAAAGCCCAAGTGAAGAAAAACAGACACCGTTCCAATCAAAGCTGAATCAACGCACGTCTATGACACTAACAGTTACTGTGGAAATCTTAAACAGAATGGAATCTTTATCATATAATCAATTCTTTTAACAGAAAATCTAGGGAATCAATCAAAACGAGATTCAAAGTCCAAGCCCAAATTTTTTATCTGAAGGTCACACATTCAAATTAAGTCTCATCTGGAAAACGAAATCTAATCACATATCAATTACAATCCAACAGAATAACAAATCTGAAAAAAGATCTCATTAAATTCAATGCGAAACCAATCAACAACAGATTTCAATCTCTAATTTATCTAATCTTCCTAATCTACGCTAACAATTCGGAGAAACCCTAAAAAACACCAACCCTTACGAACTACGAATTGAGACTCTGATTCCTCATAAGAGGATACGTAGGCATACGATCTAAAATCGTGGCGAGTCTTGCTAATTAAAACTTAAAATCCTGTTTACGCCAAACCAAAACCTAGAGCTTAATAACCTTGTGAACAAGGTGGATGAAAGGTGCCTAACACCTTCCTTTCGTCCAATTGAGCCCGAAACCTAGAATTTCTGTATGCAAATTAGGGTTTTCTGTTAGATTGCCCTCCTTAGGATAAAAACTAATAGTGGCGACTCTTGATTTAAAAACCAGTTGCAACAGCTGGCGACTCTGCTGGGGGCTCTCCTTAAACCTAGGTCTAGGTATTTTTGGGGTTTTTTATTTTTATTTGCTTTATTTATTTATTTTCATTAATTCTATTTATTGCGTTATTTATTTATTATCAATTTTTCTTATGATCATATATACTATGTGGCAGGTTTTTATTTCAAAAAAAATTCTCAAATAACCTTAGCAAGAAGTTTCATCTATTAGCTTAGGGGGTACATCATCCTTGCGAGTTTATGTGACGACTTCTCCTAGAGTCGGTGAACTTCCGAAAGAGGAATACTTATCAAGAGATATCCTCTTGATGAGTAGGACTTTGGAAGGTCACCCATGACTACTTGTAACGACCTTAACCCAAAATCTCATGACGAGACCTTTCACGACTTTGAGACGGACGTCTCGGTCCGTAAAGAGGCTCCACCTAAGGGAGGCCCTTGTGCCTTTTCCCTCTGGTGTTATTCATGATACCCTTAAGGAAGCCACCTTTTGGGAGGGTAGGTCAACTGTAGGCCAAGACTAAGGAACCTACCTTATAAGGGTACAATTATAAAAAAACCCCGTCGCCGAACCATACATCCCTACCTTATAGGATATTCGTTACAAAAATTCTATCACTCAACCTTACACCCACGCATTCATACATTCCATGTATTCGTCATGCATTTCATATATTCGTCACCCTAAATTTGTCTTATTCATAGGGGGTATAAAGATAATAATGAACTCAAGATCCCGATGACTGTCTTTAAAAATGGATGCCGAAGGAAACAACTTGCCCGTGCCAGCACACCAAACATGCTTGAAATCAAGGCCACAAAAGGGAAATAACATGCTGAAGACTTTCACAAATTTTGTCCAGCAACAGTGGATAGTTTCAAAAGCAGATATCTGCAGGCGCGCCTAGAAGACTTATTTCCTTGTTGCCTGATTTGACGCAAATAAAGTTTTGGCTAAAGATTGTAATATTTTTCAATATCTGAATTACATTACCTTTAATAAAGGAGTTTTGTTTCCCCACACCGTTTGTGTATCTATTTTTAAAGATAGTCGCCAAGTAAAATAATAAAGGACAGGCATATACCCAAGGGAATAAGACATTCACATTCATTCGCACTCCTGCATTTATGAACACCTGCATGTCATGTAAAAACTCATTTTTCCACAAGCATCTCTCCAGTTGAACCATTGGTAGAAGAAGATTGCCACCTCCTTAGCCTCCATATCAAACAAGGGCTTATCAATAAAAAGCAATGGAGAAAATCGAGGAAACGCAGGTTGCATTCAAAAAGGATCTCGACCAAGTAAAGGGCGACGTGAGTTCAACCAAAGGAGATTCGTGTCAAGTTCTTCTGGCTTTGAGGAACATTGCCGCCAGGCTAGACCAAATTTCCAGGGTAGCTTTCGAAGAAATAGCCTAGACTATTGGTGCATCAAGCGGTCACCAACTAAGGAAAGAGTCAGGGGCAGGACTCTAGATGTCCGTCATGGCCCAACAAGGAGCTAAAACTAAAGGGTTTGTCCTACCTCCTCCAAAAGCAAGGGCATCTCAAACCCTACATATTTCAACCGATAATGCAGACTCCCGCTAGGACACAATGAAGCTTTCGAAAAGCTCAAAAAAGGCTAAGGGACCAGGGGATAGTCCAGTTCGGACAATACCCTGAAGAAAAGTATAAAGCTACTCTGAAGGACGAATCACACTTTCCTCCGATTCAAGAGACCTCTGTCAACAATGGAGTAGTGCATGGCGCACGTGTGGCAAAGATATCCCGCAAGGCCAACACCAAAGGGGAAACTGAATTCACCTGAGAATGCGCCCCAGAAGGAGAACTCAAAAGATGGACGGCCGTGGAGATTCCTGAGATCCTCTTCTTTCCTAATTAATTTTTCTTGTTTTTGAAAGAACCTGTGTCAAGCCCGAGACATAAGGGTTGCTTGTAAGGGTTTACCCATTTTTTCCAGACAATATCCGCGATAAATCAAAGTTATATTTTGTTTTTAATCAAGATCCATGTTTTTCTCTTGCATTTATATCTTAATTTTAAAATGGAAATACTTTTGCTGCATATGCATTTTCGAATATTCAAATTCTAAAGCTGCACCAAAGCATAATAAAGGTGAAAATTCATGCCCAAAACCATCGATAATGCTACTGCTGCAATCCGATATAATTTTGATACACCTATCGACCAAGCTATAGAGGAAGATGATAAAGATATTGAACTCTCTGAGAAAATGGCGAGGGAAATAAAATGAAAGGCTAACAGTACACAATTGTATCAAGAGGCTATTGAGACCATTAATATGAGCACAAGGAAAGACCTGGAAGAAACCAAGCTAAGGGGAAATGTTAACAGCGGAGCCACAAAGAAGCTGATCGAGTTATTGTGCATATCTACGGAAACAGGCCAAAGTCGAATACAGATAGCACCGTAAAAATAAACAACTACGAAATACCAAGATCTGACGAAGAACCCGAGCCAGGGGCACGTTGGGTATCCACGTTCGACGAATGCTTCAAATACACTGGGGCATGATATAGGGGAAGTATTGACTCCCCCAAAGAATGCTCACAAGCCATATACCAATTCAATGGTGAACATGATACTAAACATCCAAAACTGATTCCCTATCAAGATCATATTTTAAAACCGACTGCGGAATTCACGAAGATCATTTTCAATCACGTCCCACAAAAAGGAGATCGAATGACATACGCCATGGAAACTATATAATCTATATTCAAAGTAACTTGGTCAAACCGCGAATCACGCATCACAAACAAACGCTTCAAAGAGCCCGCACACTGCCCTGCTACTAAAAAAACGATAATATAACAAACCTTGGTTTCACGACATCTAGAAAATGCCTCTAGCATCAACAAACAAACTCTACAGGAACTAACCTCGAAATTCTTTCGGAATAATGGTGTACTGTACAAGATGCACCACGGCCTGGTCGAATGCTTAAGAAGATTCTGCTACCTCGCCTCCACTCACGTGGCAAACGGACTCCCAATTACGAAAGTCCGTACGCAGTCAAAACAACATTCTCCGGTGATGGTCTTTTCTCCACAATAATGGATGGGAAGAACTACCGCACCCGAAAAACTTAGACGCAGTCAAGAACACTATGTATAAAAAGCTCACTAAGATCGAACCTTAAACAAGTGACTTAGGAAAAAAGGAGCGCCCCTGTGGATCGAAAACCCTAAAGGGCGATCCAGGAAAAAATTAGGGGCATATAACAAAAAAATATTATCCCGGTGGATTGAAAACCCGAAAGGGAAATCTAGGAAAAAATTAGGGATCATTCAAAATAGAAATAAAGAACAAAAAGACTGCGATCTAAGAACTGCGACTACGAACCACAAAAGGAGACATAGATCTGAAGTATTCAACTCAGAAGCAAAGAAGATAAGATCATTAAAAGGATATTGGGGCACAGTAGTAGCAATTATCATTTTTTTATCGCCATTTGCAGTTTTTTTAACTTTCTGTAATTACCTCTTTCTAGGAATTGCATCTTACACTCTTGCCTATTCAGAGGCATATCAATAAAACATTTTCTTTCTTTGCATCTTTCAAATTGCGTTTTTCTTTTTCTCAGACTTATTTACAAAATACCGCGACCATTACTTGTGAATATTATCTTGAAACCATTTCGGGGGATTAACAAAATAAAAGCATTTGACAAAACATCAAAAAACTATTTTGGTTAGAAAGATATCAAAAGAAAATCCACATCTACGTCCATGCACATGGCCACTCCTACATCTTGAAAATATAAACATGTCTACGCCCGTATCTATGAATATATACGCCTACATCCATACACAGGTCTACACCTGTATCTATGCGTATCCACGCCCATGATGCAAAAAGTCTACGCCAATACACATGTCTGCGCCTATGATTACACTCAACAATACAAAGTCTTTGCATATATCTACACGTCCCTACGCAAAGTCTACGTCCATGTCGGCACCTATGTCCGCACTTACAACGCAAAGTCTACGTCCGCACATGTGTCCATGCACATGTCTCTTCCTACGTCTACAATATAAATTCCATGCACGTATCCATGTCTACACCTATGTCTACGCTCGCGATGCAAAAAAAGACTACGTCTGCACCCGCGCCTATGCTTCCCCTCAGCGATACCAAGTCTATGCCTACGTCCCTACACAAAGTCTACGCCCATGTCAGCGCCTATGCCTATGCTTGCAGCACAAAATCTACGTCCGCACATGCATCCACGCATAGGTGTACTCCTGCCAATTCTACACATGCCTACGCTTATGCCCGTGCCTACGACATGCGAGCCTACGTACGCTCATGCCTGTTGCCACGACAAACTAATCGACATACGTCTATGCTTACTCCTGTGCCTACGACATATGAATTTACGTACATCAACGCTTACGCCTACGCCTACAACGTACGAATCCATATGCATCTACACTTACTCCTGCGCCTACAACGTACGAATCTACATATGTTTATGCTTACGTCCGCTCTTATAGAGACCACGTGCACACGTCTATGTCGGCATGCAAATCTACGCATAGGCCATTACCTTCACCTACATCTACATCTACGCCCGCATACAAATCTACGCCTACATCTACGTCTATGCTTGCAATACAAAATCAATGTTCGAATTTTGCTAACTTTGTCCAATGTGTTCAAAGTTCAACAATGCTACGACAAAATACAATGCCAGAAGTTGGTAACGCTGAGCCAATGGTTTAAAGGAGAGAATGCCAGAAATAGTCTTCATAATATTTCAAGGCATACGCGCATCATACACACATTCCATACATACACAACTTTTGCATATCTCAAGCATACATACCTTATACATTTCAATATTAAATACTCCCAGGGTTCCATATCAATGTCGAACATCATACATGTCGCATACATACAACATTCAATATGTATGCATACACATGTATCGCGTAGAAAACAGACAAATAATTTCACCCTCAATTCAACTATCTAAGGGTCAACCAGCACCATGCTTCTCCTACGATTCAACCCGTCACCTCAGTCTTCATGCCATGACACATTCAGTCCATCACCTAAGTCTTCCTGCAGTGATGAGCTCCTTACAAACTCGGTATGTTTCCTCTAAGCCGCATCATATCTTCAAAGCCCATTATGTTGCCTCTAAGCTGCAACATACCATCCAAGCCCAATATGTTGCCTCTAAGCCGCAATGTATTTACAAAACTCAGTATGTTACTTCTAAGTCGCAACGTATTTGCAAAAAAGTCTTTACATTGCTTCTAAGCTGCAATGTATTTTCTAAACTCAGTACGTTGCCTCGGAGCCGCAATGTATCCGCGAAACTCAGTATATTGCCTCTAAGCCGCAATATATCATCCAACTC
Source organism: Vicia faba (assembly GCA_948472305.1). Lineage (NCBI taxonomy): Eukaryota > Viridiplantae > Streptophyta > Magnoliopsida > Fabales > Fabaceae > Vicia > Vicia faba. The sequence continues at coordinate 214,215,635 of OX451737.1, forward strand.
AAACACATTGCCTCTAAGCCGCAATGTATTCACTAAACTCAGTATATTTCCTCTAAGTCGCAATATATTATCTAACTCATTATATTTCCTCTAAGCCGCAATGTATTTGCAAAACTGAACACATTGCCTCTGAACCGCAATGTATCCTTCCAGATCAGTATATTGCCTCTAAGCCGCAATATATCGTCCGACTCAAACACATTTCCACTAAGCCACAATGTATTTGCAAAACTTAACACATTGCCTCTAAGCCGCAATGTATTTGCAAAGCTCAACACATTGCCTCCAAGCCGCAATGTATCTTTCCAGATCAGTATATTACCGCTAAGCCGCAATATATCGTCTGACTCAAACACATTTCCTCTAAGACGTAATGTATTTGCAAAACTCAAACACATTGCCTCTAAGCCGCAATGTATTTGTAAAACTCCATACGTTGCCTCTGAGCCGCAATGTATTCACAAAACTCAGCATGTTGCCTCTAAGCCGCAACATATTCTCAAAGACCCATTACATTGCCTCTAAGCTGCAATGTATCTTTCCAGATCAGTATATTGCCTCTAAGCCGCAATATATCGTCCGAATCAAACACATTGCCTCTAAGCCGCAATGTATTTGCAAAACTCAACACATTGCCTCTAAGCCGCAATGTATCTCTCCAGATCAACATATTGCCTCTAAGCCGCAATATACCATCTAACTCAAACACATTTGCCACTAAGCTGCAATGTATTCATGAAACTTAGTATATTGCCTCTAAGCCGCAATATATCGTCTGACTCAGACACATTGCCTCTAAACCGCAATGAATTCTCAAAACTCGACACATTGCCTCTAAGCCGCAATGTATTATCCAAGCCAACACGTTGACTCTAAGCCGCAATGCATTCTCCAAACTCATTACATTGCCTCTAAGCCGCAATGTTTTTGCAAAAACCAGACCATCATCTTATACTTCAGGCAGCGATATTCGAAAACCAAATTCAGCTTATCGCATCAGACTTTACGCAGTGATTCGTGAACCAAACTCATTTCCTCAAACTTCATGCATCAATGTATGTCTCTTTACTCCGCGACGCAGATCATCGCCTCAGATGTCATGTAGTGATGTATTTCTTTATTCCACAAAATCCAGCATATTGCATCAGACTTCACGCAGCGATTCGCGAACCAAGCTCATTGCCTCAGACTTCATGCAACAATGTATATCTAATTACTCCGTAACACAAGCCTATCACATCAGACTTCATGCAACGATGTTCGAAAACCAAACTTAACTTATCGTCTCAAACTTTACGCAACGATTTGCAAAACTTTAACCCATTGAATCAGATTTCATGCAGTAATACCTCCCTTCGTTCCATAAACACTCATCATCGTCTCAGACTTCATGCCACGATGAAAAAATAAAACTTTTACCCATTACATCAGACTTCATGCAGCAATATGTTTCGTTATTCCGCGAACACCAATCATCGCCTCAGACTTCATACTGCGATGCTTAAAAGAAAACAAAAACACATTGCCTCTAAGCCACAATGTAGTCGCAAACTCAGAACATTTCCTCTAAGCCGCAATGCGCTCTTCAAACTCAAACGCATTGCCTCTAAGCCGCAATGCGTCCTTCCAACTCAAGCACATTGCCTCTAAGCCATAATGATTTCTTCAAACTCCAAACACATTGCCTCTAAGCCGCAATGTATTATCCAAACCAACACATTGCCTCTAAGCCGCAATGCTTTCTTCGGACTCAAATACATAGCCTCTGAGCCACAATTTATCCATGCTCAAAACATCGCCTCAGACTTCATCCAACGATTTACAAACGGAATCCCTGGCCCTAGTCTTCAAGCAGCCATGCATCATCAATCATTATACCCACCCTTCAAAATGGGTGAATAAGCCAAGACATACAAAATTGCGTTATCTGCCTCATTATCGAACTCGGGTAAGCGATATATCATCGGCTTTGCCTACTTCCTTGGGACTTATAAGGGTATGCTACATCAGCATAACCTTATGTTTGTCGGATAAATTTTGCGATACTTCAAGTATTCAATAAACTTCTAATCAAAACGCACGAGACTCGAGTTTTATCACGCTATTCGATTAAAAGATAATTGAATAGGGGCAACTGTCGTACCCCAAATTTATCCTACCGCGACGATTATATTTTTGAGATTGAAATAGAGAAAATACTTAAGACGGTACATCGGTATCTGACAGTCCATCTTTATCAGGCTAATGGGTGTATTTTTAATTCAGGAAAATGGGACATTCTAAATCAGAAAGACTCGCGTGTCCGTGAATCCATTCGCAAGGCATGTTGGCCATTGGCCCATGCGATTCGTAAATGGAAATTAATGGGGTAACTGTAAATTTCTAAATTATTAAGTAGGGAGGTTGAAGTTAAGTTAAGCCCGCTCAAGTTTAAATCGTGTAGGTTAAGTTGATTATAGTAAAAAGAGGGGGTATAGTTACAAATAACAGGCCCATTGAGGTTTCTAAAATTGATCCATCTGTCATTTCTATTGCGGATTTTTTGTAGAAAATTAGTACGAAGTGTTTGCTGTTATCATCAACTTTTTAAAGGAAATCCTTCTTTGCAACTGGTTAAAAGAAGTTTACTTCAGTTGTTACTAACAAGGGGGTAAACTGTTTTGTTAAAAATTATTTGTCTTGCTTTGGAATTGGTACAAATTTTAAGCCTGTTATGTTTAAGGCCCATTAGATGTTATTAAAACTGTGTGTTACTGTTGTAATAAATAAAACAAGATGTTTTATTTAGTACTACTTGCTGATAATTTCTATTAAAAGAGATTAATTAACTTGATTTTATTAAGGGTTTTGTGTAGTAAAGAAATCTGTTTGAAAATAATACAGGGAGAAAAAGCCCAATTTATTGTTGGCTGTAATAAAAAGGTTGATGGTTGGGATAGGAGGAAAATAACAACGTGTAGGCTCAAACTCAAATTAAAAAAATGCAAAGCCCAAGTGAATAAAAATAGACACTGTCCCAATCAAAGCTGAATCAACGCACATCTGTGGCACTAACATTTACTGTGGAAATCTTAAACAGAATGGTATATTTATCATATAATCAATTCTTTTAACAGAAAATCCAGGGAATCAATCAAAACGAGATTCAAAGTTCAAGCACAAATTTTTTATCTGAAGGTCACACATTCAAATTAAGTCTCATCTAGAAAACAAAATCTAATCACATATCAATTACAATCCAACAAAATAACAAATCTGAAAAAAGATTTCATTACATTCAATGCGAAACCAATCAACAACAGATTTCAATCTCTAATTTATCTAATCTTCCTAATCTACGCTAACAATTCGGAGAAACCGTAAAAAACACCAACCCATACGAACTACGAATTGAGACTTTGATTCCTCATAAGAGGATACGTAGGCATACGATCTAAAATCGTGGCGAGTCTTGCTAATTAAAACTTAAAACCCTGTTTATGTCAAACCTAAACCAAGAGCTTAGTATTCTTGTGAACAAGGTGGATGAAAGATTCCTAACACCTTCCTTTCATCCAATTGAGTCCGAAACCTAGAATCTCTGTCTGCAAATTAGGGTTTTCTGTTAGATTCCCTTCCCTGGGATAAAAACTAATAGTGGCGACTCTTGATTAAAAAACCAGTTGCAACAAGTCTTTATGAGAATATCCGTGATGTATCATTCCCCAACATGTTATCATTGGTCATTTGATGACCTCAAACTCAAGACAAAAATTCAAAACTCAAAGCAAAATTCACAAAAGAAAATCACATAGGAGGGATGGATCAAAAAATGCTCATCAACCAATTATGAGGAGTTAAGAGGATTTATAGTGTGAGAAAACAGAAGCAATATGATCATTAAGTTCCAAATTATAGGCCCCGCACAAGTTCATTGGCCATCAAACAAATTGCAACAAAGAATGCAACATCAATTGGTCACTTTCACTTCAAAAATATAACAAAAATAGAAAAGGACTTCAATAATTCAAACCAAAATTTTCATAACATCTTTGAGATGTGTAGAGGTTAGAAAATAAGTCTAAAGTTCATGGATAATAGAGGAGAGGATCAAGTCAGGATCAAAGATCAAAACTAGTTGGCAAAACTACCAAACTAGACAAGCTTTCAAAGTAAATCAATGAAAAATACCAAACCTTATCAATTAATTCAAGAAAAATATTTTTAAGATCCTGAATCCATCTATGAACTCCAGACAAGAGCTAAATTCAATTGAAACTCAAGGCTAGTTGGTTTTAAAATTGAAACTTGCAAAGTAAGCAACAAACTATCAAAAAAGGTTTTCTAATTTCATTAATTATGAAATACGAGATTTGAGCATGATAAAATCCCAAAGAAAATTCCACAATTAACATCAAGGCCTAAGGATTCTTGAAAATATTTTAAACTTTTTTTATGTCCAAGAAAAAGTGGAAAATGGGGGCAAAAATGTGAATATTATGACAAGAAAAACAATATACTCTCGTAAATTCTGAAATAAATTAAAAAATGTAAAAACTACAAAGTAAAATAAAAAATGTGAAAATGTACTACTAGAGAAATATGACATATTTTTTGTGAAAATTTCCTATATTAAGAGCATGGTTAAAATAATTGAAGAAAACAAAAGAATCAATTAAATCCTATTAATTAATTAGTCAACTAAAAGAAATAAAATTCTAAAATAAAATTCATAATCCTAAAATGGACCAATCAAAGTGTTCAAAATATTTTTTATATAATTTTTGTACAAAAGAAAGGTCAGAAAAAAAATTAACAAAAAATGTTATGCAAAAATCATTTAAACCATATTAATTAATGCACGAATTTATTTGACCAATAAAATGATTTTTAAAAAATCCAAAACAATTATAACAAATACTAGAAATTAATATTAGCCAATGGTAAATTTTTTAGAATTTTTAAAGGTGTTTTAATCACAAAATAAAATCAGAAGAAATCAATTAAAATGAAATATTATAAAATGCATTAAGATTCAATAAACCAATCAAAGCGCGCCACCTCACTCCGTCTTCAACCTCCAGCATATCAAAATACGTTCAAAAACAGGCCAAGAGCCTTCATTCAGATCCGTCAAACATTCTCATTTCTCAACCAAAATCCATGAATCAAAGCGCAAATTAAAGTTGGAATTAGCATCTATCTCATGATACTCATAGAATTCACAACGGATTAGATATCTAAGAGAAAAATGCGAGAAAAGTTGCTAAAAACATGAAATATACAAGTTGTAGAAAAATCACATAACATGAATTAAGCTCCAATCAAGCAAACCAAGTACATCAGACCTATAGTCCGGCCAGCTAGAACATCATGAACATGAATTGATTCATCAAATCAAGTTGAAAAGGGAAAATCGAAGTTCAAGAGATTCACCTTAATGTATAAACTGAAATCACGGTTCTCTGGTTACAGATGCGAATAAACCCTATAACCTTGATCTACACAATTCCTTGAAGTTGACTCCACTAAGAATTTGATGAATGCACTGTTGAATTCCAATAATTTGCAAAAACTCCAGAGAAGAGCAGAAAACTTCAGATCTGGATTTCTTTTAGTGATGAGCGCATCCTAAGAAAATGAGACTTAGAGAGCATTATATAGAGTAAGTATAGAAGGTTAGAAGAGGAAATTGGTCTATAAAACTGTAAGAGGGCCTGATTGGAAAATTTGGCCAAAAAATGAGTGCACATGGGCCTCTACATTTTAATCGTGCATTCCTTCATATATCTTGTGTTTTGTGTGCCAAATATCATCAGAAGAAAGCCTCAAAAGCTACAGGTCGTGACTCATTGAGTAGAGTGAGTGTTGGTGAATTGGCTCTTCTTGGCAACTTTGAGCATTTTGTATGCAAGCAAACACCATGGCCCATGGGGCACGAAATAGCTGGCATTATGGGTCCCATCAAGTCACAAATAGGTCACAGGCTGGATTAGAAACAAAGAGAATGGCTGGAAATGAAGTTTGCAAGAAATTGCATTTTGCTTGCTTGGCTAAAATTTCAATAAAATGGCATGAAATTCAAAAGACCATAACTTGTTCATCCTTTGGAATTTTGACACAAACGAATACAATTTGAAAAGGTATTGAAGAGCTCTACAACTTTGTAGTTTTCAGTTTTCTAAATTGAATCCATTAAGGCCTTCAATAATTGGCATGGAAGTTACTAAATTTTGAAAATGACCTATAATTTTCACACATGATCATGAGTCCTAAACTCCATAACTCTCCTCCTTTGCATGTTTTACTTTTTGAAAAAGAAGAAAAGTTGTAAAGATCTCTCTTATCTTTTCAAGCATATAAGATTTTCAATTTTTGGATGAAGCATGAATAAATTATGAATTTTTGAAGTTAGGTGCAAAATTTCCATTTTTAGAAACCTTTTAGGGTTTCTTCATGAACAAGTTTCAAACCAAACTTCAATATTCTTGACCCAATGATAAAAATGGACTTGAAATATGAAAATTAAACCTTTGACTTGATGGTTGACCAAAAATTCACTTGGTTAACTTTGACTGATTTTAGCCAAAATGACCATTTTTCCCATTTGAATCAATTGAACCACTTCTCTTCAAAATTGGTGAACAAATCTTCAAACATATGATATTCCAAACACATAGAGGCTATGGAAAGAGTTTCCACTCAAAATTCAAAAGGATCCCTGATTACAACTCAAACCCTAGTTTTGCACTCTACATTAGGAGATAGCTGATCAAGCTTCAAACCCCTAATTCCTCTGGGCATCAAGAGGGGCTTCTTGAAAGAATTTGATTCAAATGATTATAAGAGAATGATGCTTCAATACTTGGCTCATCCAGACCCCAATAAATCTAATTTGGACAAAACCCTAATTTTGACTGATGAAACAAAAGGATGTGATTCTCCCTAGGATCAACATGATCTTCAATCTTCTGATGATCCAATGAGGTGGATAAGATATCTTGAGATATGTGAAACCTTTGGGATTGAAAGATCTAGAAGTTTATATAATAAGTCTCTCCTTGAGCAAATTTTCAATACAATCAATCTTCCAAAGCTCGAGGAAGACTTTGATAACTAAAATACTTTGACCCCATCACAATGTATGAATGTAATGCAATATGATGTTTATGATGAAACATAAGCCTAAATCAAGAGGGTAAATTTTGGGGTGCAACATGGCCGACATGTAGTTTCCTCGCGGTCAGGCTCTTGTTGGTTTACTTGTAGTCTCCTCGCGGTTTAGAGTCCTCCTAGGGGTGATCTTTAAAGTTTGGTTCAGAGCCCACTTAGGGGTGACCAAGTTTAGAGCCCACCTTGGGGTGACCTTTAAATTTTGGTTTAGATCCCGCTCAGAGCCCGCCTGAGAGTGACCTTTATAGTTTGGTTTAGAGCCCACTTAGCGGCGAACTTTAAAGTTTGGTTCAGAGCCCGCTTGGGGGTGACCAGGTTCAGATCCCGCCTGGGGTCACCTTTAAAGTTTGGTTCAAAGTTCGCTTGAGGGTGACCAAGTTTAGAGCCCGCCTAGGGGTGACCTTTAAAGTTTGGTTCAGAGCCTGCTTAGGGGTGATCTTTTATGTTTGGTTTAGATCCCGCTTGGGGGTGATCTTTAAAGTTTGGTCTAGAGCCCACTTAGGGTGACCAGGTTCAGAGCCTGCCTGAGGGTGACCTTTAAAGTTTGGTTTAGACCCCGCTTGGGGGTGACCAGGTTTAGAGCTTGCCCGGGGGTGGCCGTTAAAGTTTGGTTAAAAGCATGCTTGAGGGTGACCTTTAAAGTTTCATTTAGAGCAAACTTAGGAGTGACCAAATTCAGAGTCCGCCTGGGGGTAACCTTTAAAGTTTATCTCAGAGCCAGCTTAGGGGTGACCAGGTTCATAGCCCGCTTGGAGGTGACCTTTAAAGTTTGGTTCAGAGTTCTCTTGGGGGTGACCAGGTTCAGAGCCTGCCTGGGGGTGAACTTTAAAGTTTGGTTCAAAGCCTGCTAAGGGGTGACCTTTAAAGTTTGGTTCAGAGCCTGTTTAGGGGTGATCTTTAAAGTTTAGTACAGAGCCCGCTTGGGGTGACCAGGTTCGGAGCTCTCCTGGGGGTGACCTTTAAAGTTTGGTTCAGACCCCGCTTGGGGGTGACCAAGTTTAAATCCTGGCTAGGGGTGACCTTTAAAGTTTGGTTAAGAGCCTGCTTGAGGGTGACCTTTAAAGTTTTGTTCATAGCCCACTTAGGGGTGACCAGATTCAGAGCCAGCCTGGGGGTGACCTTTAAAGTTTAGTTTAGATCCCGCTTAAGGGTGACCAGGTTCAGAGCCCGCCTGGGGGTGACCTTTAAAGTTTGGTTCAGAGCTCGCTAGGGGGTGACCATGTTCAGAGCCCGTTTGGGGGTGACCAGGTTCAGAGCTCACCTAGAAGTGATCTTTAAAGTTTGGTTCATAGCCTTCTTGGGGGTGACCATTGCCAGAGCCTCAAAGAGGTTGATGTAAAGTTCGATTCCCCTATAGGTCTTCATTTTTCTCAGCCCTTGGCTTTTTCAAGGAATAAGTCTTTGTCTAGTCTTTGTACCTGGCATATAAAATTAAGAGAACTCAATCAGTTAGTAATTTTAAGATGTTGCCCATCTTTGTGTCCGACTTTTGCTTAGACAAGATCAGTCAATTTGTGTTCTTCAATTTCCACTTTGTCCAATTTACATGATGTCCTAGTTTCTTTTGTCCATAATGTGCACCTGACTTCTTCATGAGAGTTCATCATTTTTGTCCCGACACCAACCCTTACGACATCCTACGAACATCCTCACTAATTTCATAATTTGATAAATAGGAGATGCCTCTCGCCAGCGCAGGGGAAAAGGACGACATTCATCCCATCTTTTAACTGATCCTCTAATTTTGTGGTGATCTTGATGAGTACAAGGCTCATCTAGTTGACTAATTTAACCGACCTTAGGTACAAATACTGCATCATCTAGTTGAATATTAAAATAAGAGACCCGACTTGTTTGAGAATAACTGCATGTATTGGAGCCGGGTTTTAATCTTGTATCACATCCGAAAGTAGGCTCTATCCTGGTATTGCATTTTGAATACTTTGGATTTGAATATTTTAGATCCACCTCCGAGGCCTCTAGATAATTTAGTGCAACAGTAGAAAAGGAAACTTAGTAACAACAAGTAGTATATGATAGCATAATGCTCAATTGTGAAATATATCTATGTTAAAGGCTTCATTGTGTACTCGATTCAACAACATTGTATTAAAAAGCAGCATGTGTGATATCACTTAACATTGCAACTTTTAAACAAAGAAGTTTATTTTCTATTTTCAAATAATATAACTCACGCGACCTTCAAAAGAATTCACATACTATCACCTTTTTTTTAAAGTAAGCCTTAGTCAATTTCCAACACATACAAACCACTATTATGCATTTATTCCTTTCCAAAACAGACAACATAGTCATTTTGGACCAGCCCAATGGCTAGAGTGGCCCCATTCTAACCTCGTATTTTAGCACGACACGTGCAACAATGGACCAGGCTCCCTCGCCCTCGGTTGGGCACCATCGATCGTTTACCCTCCTGGATTAGAACTGACCTACGATGATCGACGAGTAACTCTCAGTATGTCCGACCTCAAGTCTCCCAGACAACAGGAACCTACCAGACTGCTGCCCATAACCTACCTCATCCTTGGAACTAATAGTTACATGCACAGCTGCCCATTATGACCAAGTCTTGACAATTACCTATTTTTGAGGACCCACAGATCTAGGACCAAAAATAGGAACCAACGGCCATGCACCAGGGGCATTATATAAACCCTCATATATGTGAGGGCCAGGTATCAAATATTCATTATTCATCACTAAAACCCTAATACTTTGCTTGTATCTCTTTGCTCCCATTCTTACTTGATCATCAGAGTGCCTTGCAGGTACAACCCCTTTTTTCCTCCTCAACGTTCAAGCTCGATAGAAGATCATCATCTAGCCACCTTACAGGTTCGGATCAACTGGTAATATCAGTGGCTCCATCCGTAAGAAACCATCTCCCCCGTTTTCTGTTCCCCAGAATCTGAAAACCAAAGATCCTTCTCATTCAACAATCATGTTTGACCGTGATGATCACCACCCATATGGAAAGGCTACACTTTCCCCAAAGCATAAGACTGATGGAAGTTAAGAACATCCTCACCTCGAGGATAACCTCGACTTCTGCGATAGCCGGACCACGTCCACAGATTCAGTAGATGCCCAACACGACGACCATTAATTCTCAGGTGAGCAGTGTCCCAAGAACCCAACTAAGGAGCTGCCGGAGATTATGCAACTAGTTCCCATTCCTCATAACACTGACCTGGTTGTTGCAGTATTACTCGTTGCGATCAACTAGACTAATGCCATAATCTTGCAGCAGAACAAGAAGATAGGGGTCTGGCAGAAGAAGCAGTCAAATTATCCTCCTTAGAGACACCGACGACAAGACTCCCCTAACATATCACCACCTAGACATGGCCATCCTCCAAGAAGGGAGAAGCGTGACGTTTCTTTCTTTAAGAAACGCAACCGCACACCCCCCATGAAGGACCAAAGCTCCCCACCCTCCAAGAGGAAGAAGAGCGACCGCCAATTTGACCGCGGCCAATCACTGTCGCCCAAGCCAAGACCATAACAAAGGAGTCCTTCCCCCGACGAGACAATGATGCCCAAAGGGGAAGGAACTATCACTCCCCATCTCCATCCTCCATGGAAAGCAACGATGATGAGCCCTGTGGCCCATTATTAAGAGAGATTATAGAGATCCTGATCCCAATCGGTCTGGAAAAGCCACCCCCGCTGGGAACATATGATGGAACGGCCGACCCTGATGAACACATAGAGAATATCGACGCCCTCCTCGTCTACTGAGGGGTCACAGGCACCATTAAGTGCAGTTTGCTCCCAACCACCCTTAGGAAAGGAGGAATGTCTTGGTACAAAATTCTCCCTGATGAGTCTATTACCTCTTGGAAATAGTTGGGGAGGATGTTCTTGAGGCACTTCACCACCTCCCGTTGACATCCAAAATCAGAGGCTTCACTTGAAGCAATTATTCAAGGCAAAGATGAGTCCATGAGAGCATACATCGAGCGCTTTAACAAAGAAGCAGTACAGGTCTCCATGACCGACACCATGAAGAAATATCTTCTTGAACACGGGCTTCGTCCCCATAACGACTTTGCAAAAGTAGTGGGCATCAAATCACCGGTCACACTTAACTCCCTCCTCCTCAAGGCTCAAGCATAAATTCAATACAAGGAGAAAGAAGCCACCAAAAGTGCTAGGGAGTCAAGGCACATAGAAAGTACCAAATCCTCAAGAAGTGACGAGCCCTCGACATCCCGTACGGGAGAAAAGAAACGAGAGGGTAGATCCCGAGAATTTAAAGACTACAAGGGGCCTGATGGTCGGTTTCACGACTACACCCCTCTAACTACTTTGAGGGAACACATTCTGTCTGAATACTCCAATTCTAAATTCAAACAGGCTAGGTTTCACTTTCCCAGACAGACGTCTTCCAAACCTGGAACTGACAAGAGCAAATACTATAGGTTCTATAAAAGCCACCAGAACAACACCGACGATTGCATCAATCTCAGGGATGCAATCGAGATACTGATCCGAGACATACACCTTAATTAATAAAAAAAGAAAGAGGGTTTACGTGAAGAGGCTCCAAAGACTAAGATAGTCAAAGAGGGGAAGGAGTCTGTAATACGGTAGGAGAGCTGAATTTTTTGGTTTTATCCAAAATATGCAGATAGATAGAGGTGCCACAGATTTTTCTTTATCCAATAAGGAAAGGGTGAAAAGAACTTGAAAGTCCTTGATAGATTTTGAGTTCGAGGGGTAGGTTATGAAAAGGGAAGGTGTTATCACCCTTTTCATCCGTAGTTATCTACGGGCTCTTAATCGCTTATCTCACTTTGAAAATATTGCTTTTTGTGTGTGTGATTGAAAATATTTTGAAAATTTGCCAATGTAAGGCGAACTTTGTAATAATTCTTGTATCGGTCCTCAAGAGTGTATACAAAGAATTTTGAGAATATCTTTGAAAGTGTTTTTGAAATGTTTTGTTTTGAAGATTTTTGTGAGCAAGCGATTAAAAGTTCTACCTACTCAAGGTTGTTCTTGTACTTTTCCTTCTCCTTTAGATAGTGCTATCCATACCATTATTTATCAAGAAGCCCTATCATTGGATGTGAAGGGACAAACAAAGGGTCATCGTATGGTGATCGGAGGAAACTCGTAAGGACTCTTTAGCAATTTTCATAAGGGACTAGATCATTTATCGAAAGGAAACATCGAAAGGGTCATCGAGGGACTATGATCTTTTGCCCGAGGGTATTTGCCAAAGTGTCTCCACTTTCGAGGGACATGACCGTTTTATTCCGAAGACAACAAGAGAGACTATCCTAGAGGTGTAAGTGTGCGAGTGTGTTTACTTCATTTATTTGTCTTGAGATTTAGAGTTTTCTATTGTTCATTTTTATCTTTCCATACAAACCCTAGTTACTAAGTAGTAATAGCAAGTATAAAAAACGGTAAAGTGCGGAAAGTAAACTTCCTACACTATTACATGGCTTTGGGGCAGTTACATAATAGAGGTGCAGAAAATAAAATCCTAAACTATTACATCTCAGAAACAATTATATAAGAGAGAAAAAAGAAGGAGATAAATATTACATTCATGAAACCTATACAACTTGATCTATGAAATTAAAATAAGAAAAAGGAAAGAGGAAAACAAAATGTTTTTTTTGGCGATTTTTATGAAAAAAAAGGTTTTTGATAATCATTAAGATAAACCCAAAAAGCTAATTAATTTTAATTAATTAAATAGTTAATTAATTAAATTAATTAAAAAAACCTAAAACCTAATAAATTAGGGTTTGTAAAAAAGGTTTTGTTGTTAAGGGTTAAGTGAAAAAGAATTAGGTTAAATTTGCCAAAGAATAGGGTTTAAGGGAAAATGACAAACAATGTTAGAAAATAGAAAAAATGGAAAAATTTCATGGGTGGGTGTTGAATCCACACCCTTTGCCCTTTCACCAACATGTTTTACCATTGCGCCAGGCGCGCGCCTGTGTTAGGATAATGGAAATCATGCGCTACATACTAAAACCTGCTAAATATGGAAAAACATTAAAACATCAAAAGGCAGGGATCAAACCCACGCCTTGTACATCAAAGCCTTATCATGCACGCGCTTTCCACTTGGGTAGCTGTTTCATCCGGTACATAAATGAAAAAAATGAAATATAATATGAAACTAATAGAGTAGGCCAGAGAGGCGTCGAAGCCCTAGCTCCGATCGTCTTCTTCAGAGAGCTCATTCTTTAATCCTGCAAAATAAAAGAAGTTAGCAATCTAGAGATACCCTATCCCCCTAATTTTTGCCTTGCGATTTCAATGGAAGTATTAGTTTTGGCTATATCTCCTTGTAATAAGAGATATAAAGCATATAATGTGAAACGGTTCAAACATGGCCAAGTATGGTTCGATTGTCATGGCAGCCCTGCGATCGGTCTATCCTGCGTTGTTATACCTCAGAAACATACTAGTACTGTTAGTATGCACTAAAACGTAAAGAAAACAAAAATATAAATTCATGCAGAATGGCAAAATGATGATGCATGGCTGTGCGTTTTAAGCCCTTTGGATCCTCAAGATTGATCCATTCTTACCCTACAAGGCCCTGAAGTGGAATGGGATGGTTGGCTTGCGTGGAAAGAGGCTGTAACTAGGGTTTATAATTTTCCCTAGTTTTGATATTTTTTGAAGTTTTTGGAAAGGTTTCTTGTGCAAGGTTTTCGTGGCTTGTCTTGTCTGAAATAGTGAGAATATATAGTGATGAATTAGGTCAAACAAGAGTGGGCTTGGACCTTTGTAAGAAAGCCTTTTATTTTATTTCATTTTTTTTGAATTTAAATAAATAAAATAAAAAATAAATGGATTAAAAATCCAAGGGGTGTACAAATAAGTTCAGAGGTTCATATTGAGGCCTTATGCTCATTTGGACCTTGAAAGATCAGCCCATTAGCCCAAAAATTCAAGTTTGATCACTTTTGATTCCATGCATTTTCTCAAAATTTTCCAACTTGCACCAATCATAACTATCTCAATTTTTATCATATGAAGGTGATATAAGACTTTTTGGAAATCCCAAGATGTCCTCTACAATCTCTATGTTGGTAATTTTTCATTTTGGAGAATTTATCTTGATGTAAGGTACCTTGACAAAAAGTGTCTTTTTGTTGACTTCGGAAATGACCTATGATGTTTTCGCCCATATCTCTCAAATGAAGCATTTGTTGGACTTGAGCTTAGAAACAAAGTTGTAGATATTTGAATTTACTTCAAGATGAGCTTTGGTTGAGAAAAATCTGATGAAGCATGTGAAAGTTGTGCTTGGTCAAAGTTCAATTGACTTCTCTTTAAGAAAACGCTAATTTAGTAACTTTTAACTTCTGATGAATCTTGAGTTTTCTTGATGAATTATGATCAACCCTTGATCAAATGATGAATATAACTTCAAAATCTTGATGTTGACCAAAAATCTTGAGGTTTGTCTATATATTGTCCATAATGACTTTTTGCCCAATACAATTGATTTTCAGTCATCTGAGCAATTGATTGAGCAAACTTGTGATACAAGGTTTGAAACTTGTCATGAGAATTCTTGGAGACATATAAGAAACCATAAAATCCACTTGAGGCCTTAGAAACCCAATATTCCTTGAGAAAAGTGAAACCCTAGTTGTAGGTCCATTGCTTAGGAGGAGAACTTGTCTGATCAATTCTTGAGTAGTCTTGAGCAAATGAAAACCCTAGGAGCATGAGGAGATATCTTGAAGAAAATGGTAGGGAAAATTTTGGGGTACAACAGAGTCCCCTGACATCAGCACAATACCGGTCGCCATGAGCATCTTACGACCAGAAGATTTCTACTTCCCAGACATGGAGAATGTCCCACTGTATTTCTCGTCACACAATCCTTGGGAGTCATTCCCCGCTACTATGGTCATCTCTGGCGGGGGATTCAACAAGCATAGAATGAGATCCGTGAAAATAAGAATCCAAGAACTTATTGAATCCAACTCTGACATGGATGCTATGTTGGATATGTTCTGAAGAGGCTCTCATCCCCTCACTTTCTACAGGCAGGAACTGCATGGCAGAGCCCCCAACTCGACTATCCATCTACCGTAAGGGCCCGCATGGCGAACTTAAATGTTTGGCGCATTCTGGTCGATCAAGGTAGCTCAGTAGACATCATGTACACCCATTTTTTCGCTACCCCACAACTAAGTGAAGGCCACCTGACCCCGTACGTGGACTCAGATCTCTAGGGCTTCAACGATGCCAATACAAAACCCTAGGGGTATGTCGAGCTGATCGTCACCTTCGAGAGAGGAATAACTTCCAGAGCCATCAAGACTCAATTTCTGGTAGTGGATTACCCATCTCTCTACCAATTCATCTTCGGGAGGCCCACTCTGGCCAAATTGATCGTGGTCCCCTCCATCGTGAACCTCAAAATGAAGTACTACACTATAAAGGGCTTGGTTTCCACCCTCCACGGGGATATCCAGGCGTCAAGAAGATGTTTTGAAGTCTCAGCCAGTTGTCTGAGTTGCATCAACCCTCAACCACGAACCATCACTGGGGCCCCCACCCTCCAGCTCTGAGGAAGCCAAGCCACTGCCGAGGGTCGATGCCATCTATCTCGATAGCCGCTTCTCCAAATAAGGTCGTACAAAACAAAGAAAGAAAGGGAAAGAGCCCATGGTCGAAGGCGAAGGTTCAACCTCATCTGCAAATAGTGAGGAACTCTCAGATCCCGCATCACCCATCCTGGACAGAGACTTCGAACTCACCCCCTTGGGAACGATCCCACCAGAGCAATGAAGATCGAAGCTGATCTCTTTGACTTGGCGAAGAGGCAACTTAAAGCTTGCTTAAGGGAGAATGATGATCTGTTTGTCTGGAGTGCAGCTGAGATGCCCAGAATTGACCCAAAAATTGCATGCCATCACATGACCATAGATCCTTACCTCAAGGCGGTCTCCCAACGTAGGAGAAAATAGTCCGCGAAAAAAACAGAGGATGCCGAACTAGTTGTAAAAGACCTCATAGAGGAACATTTTATTTCTGAAGCCCAATACACAACCTGGCTCTCAAATGTAGTTCTTGTGAAAAAATCTAATGGAAAATGGTGCATGTGCGTTGATTATACCGATATCAATTGGGCTTTCCCGAAAGATGCTTATCCCCTCCCCATTATTGACAAATTGGTCGATAGTTAAGCCATTTTTAAATTGCTATCTTTTATGGACGCGTATTCTGGTTACAACCAAATTCCAATGGCGAAAATGGATAAAAAATATACCGCTCTCATGACCGAGTTGGGCAACTATTACTACAATGTAATTCCCTTCTGCCTGAAAAACGCGGGCGCTACATATCAGCGCTTGATGAACAAAGTCTTCCACAATGAGATAGGAGACATGCTTGAAGTCTACATAGACGACATGATCGTCAAATCAACAGAAGAGATCGACCACGCCCTTCAATTGAAGAAAGTGTTTGAGCAGGCCAGAAAGTCCCGAATACTATTTAACGCAGAAAAATGTAACTTTGGCGTATGCGCGGGAAAATTCCTCGGATTCTACCTGACAAAACGAGGAACTGAGGCAAACCTCGACAAATACCAAGAATTTTCTGAGTTTCCAACACCCACATAAAAAAAGTCCATTCAAATCTTGAACGGCATGCTCACTTCCCTCTCCTGATTCATGGCAAAATCCGCCCAACACACGCTCCCCCTCTTTAAGCTCCCCCACAAGGAAACTGCCTTCGAATGGAAGGACAAATGCGAGCAAGCTCTCACCCACTTGAAACAAGTGCTATTGGAACCGCCCGTCCTCTCTCAATCGGAGAAGGATGAAATCCTCTATCTTTATCTGACCGTCGCCTCCGAGGCAATAAGCACAACACTAATCAGAGAAACCCCAGAAGGACAGAGAACAATCTAATTTACAAGCAAGGCCTTGCAGGGCCCGAAAATGAGATACCAGAAAATTGAAAAGGTGGCCAAAGCCCTCATCAACACAGGGAGGAGACTCAGGAACTATTTCCTGGCGCATACCATAGTCGTCCGAACGGATCAGCCAATAAAGCAACTGCTCAAAAGACCTAACATGGCGGGAAGAATGTTAAAATGGTCATTAGAACTCTCCGAGTTTGATATCCAGTACGAGGGAAGGAAATCCCTCAAAGCTCAAGGACTTGCCAACTTTTTGTATAAAATGACCTTGCCCGCACTCCCGGACGGAGCACGCTGGTGGATAATTTTCGTCGACAACGCCTCCAACTCGACGGGAAGCGGCACATGCATTATATTGGAAAACAAAGAAGGAACCTAATTCGAGGTTTCCCTCACGTTATATTTCCCAACCTCTAACAACTAGGCCGAATATGAGGCATTCTTGGAAGGTTTACGCCTAGCCGAAGACCTAGGAGCCGAGGAAGTGAAAATCTTCACCGACTCTCAGCTGGTTGCGTCCTAGGTCTGGGGAGGATATCAAGTGAAAAATGATCACCTCGCTGAATATTGGGCCCTGGTCCAAGAGAGGAAAAAGAAATTCAAATTCATGGACGTACAACTGTTCCCCGCGAACATAACGCCCGGGAAGACATCTTATCCAAACTAGCAAGCACAAAGAAGAAAAGGGGGAACAAGTCGATGATACAAGAAATCCTTCCTCAACCAAGCATCCAAAGACTCCCCTCGACTTTGGGAGTGTTTTCGATAGGGGACCATGACTGCTGGATGATCCTTGTGCACGAAGACCTCACAAAAGGAAAGTTATCCACCAAATCGAAAGAAGTGGCCGTAATTAGACAAAAAGCCTTCTCGTATGTCCTAGTCGAAGGCAAATATAGGAGAGGATTCTACATCCCCCTCCTCAAATGTGTTGACTGAAGCAGAGTGGATCACATCCTGCTCGAAATCCACGAGGGATAAATAACCAGCATCTGGATGGAAAATCCCTTGACAGGAAAGCTCTTCTAAAAGGGTATTACTGACCCACCATGCAGCACGACACAAAAGAGCACGTGAAAAGTGAGAGAAATGCCAGCGACACGGGGACCAACACTTAGCTTCCCCAAACGAGCTCAAGTCCCTCTCTTCTCCATGGCCCTTTTCCTGGTGGGGATTGGACCTCCTCGACCCATTTGTGATGGGGACCAATCAAAATAAATATTTGATAATAGCCGTCGACTACTTCACTAAATGGATAGAGGCTGAAGCATTGGCCAAAATTATCGCCCAAAACTTCCTCCGCTTCTACAAAAGAAACGTCCTTCCTTGATTCAGAATCCCACAAGAAATAGTCACCGACAATGAGACCCAGTTCACAGATCGCACCTTTCAGGAATTCGTCGCCAAATTGGGCACCACCCAACACTTTGCCTCTGTCGAGCATCCCCAAACGAACTTCCAGGCCGAATCCACAAACAGGGTGATACTCAGGGGCCTCAAACAAAGATTAGACGAAACCAAGAAAAGATGGGCCGAGGAGCTACACATCATGCTCTGGGGATACTGAACAATATCACACTCATTGACTAGGGATACTCCTTTCTGACTAGCATACGAAATTGAAGTCTCCATTCTCGTAGAGATCGAAGAACTCTCCAGGCGAACCAAAGCTCCCCCAGACTAGGGGATGAACGACGTCGCCCTTCGAGAAGAACTAAACCTAGTCGAAGAAATCAGAGCAGGAGAGGCCCTACGAGAGGCCTCTCTCAAACAAAAAATAGCCATGCGCTACATCGGCAAAGTCATACGACGAGAGTTCGAGGTCAACTACCTTGTCTTAAAGATAAATCTCAAAGAGTCTTACAAAGGCAAGCTCGCAGTGAACTGGGAAGACCCTTATCGCGTCTATGCAAAAACACAGATTGAGGCGTATTACTTGGAAAATATACAAGGGGAACAACTCGCTCGACCATGGAATACTGAAAAGCTAAAACAATGTTACAGTTAAAACACTGAGCAGTCGGCGAGTCTCGTGGACAAGACAAACTCATCCAGGCCCGACCACGCGTGCATGCCCAGGTACAAGCATAACACTCAAATTATATTAAAGGGGCGAGACTCCACTCTTTAAACGAGCATGTTCTCAGCCTGATATGGATAATTAAATCGAGCTCCATCTTCCCCGTACCACAACGGTAGAACACCCGACTCGCGACGGGAAGTTCACACCGTCGAGCTCGGGTCCTCGAAATGAAACTCGAGTTCCGGGCCATGCCCGGTATTCACCCTGGCTGTTTGTCCAGTTTCCCCACACTTGCAAACATACAAATTAAATGAGCATGTCCCCGCTATAAACCTTTAGCAAAATAAAATATGTCTCTTACAGACAAGCATAACAATAAACATGCAAACACAAATATTTAGAACAAACGACCATTAAGGCCGCCATTGTACGAATTCTTACAAAAGAGAGTCCCCTGGCCCCACATCCAACAAAGTAAATTTGTGGTCGCAGGAACCATAACTGTTCAAAAATTACATAAACATGCATAAGCCCGGAAACAAGATTACCAAATCACGGCATGCAGGTCGTAGCTTACTAAGAAAACTATTAAAACATCACTCTTCTGTTCTTTCCTCGGCAACATGCGATAGCTGAGAAGGTCCCCCCGCGGGCTAAGCAGCAAGCTCTTCGAGGTAGTATGTGACAAGGATCTTACCGGAAGCCACATGATAATTGACCCCCATCCCGAACTTATTGAGCTCGACCCCAGGATTTAACACGCGAAGCTGCTTCAGCGTATTCTTAAAACTTCCATCGAAGACGGCCTGGGCGTCATCCATTTCCAGTTGGAAACAAGCGACCAACTCAACTTGGGTCTTCAAATCCTTTGTGTCCTCTGGCTCATCTTCAGCAGGCACGGTCTTGACAGTCAGGATCGCCACCCTTTCCTCCAAAGCCTTCTTTTCGAGCAACCAGAATCTACGCTCCTCGAATAGCTTCCCAAAGTCCTCCTCGGCCAGCTTCCGAGCCTTCTCCCCATCACCTTGCCCCTTATCAGTCGCGACCAACTTAGCTCGTAGCTTCTTTAGCTCAGCCTCTTGGGAAGAGTTCCCCTCGGTATAAGCAACTGCTATCTCCAATATCCTTATTAGGCCGCCAACGTCTTGTGCCAACACTGCCCTTTTTTCTGGGCGATCTAAACCCTCGAGGTGAAGAGACTTAGCCCGAGGAAGTTGAAGAGTAACACCCTCAAAGAAAGACCTTGCCAGCCAACAAGGGGTAGGTCATACTCCCCCTTTCCATTTTCCCCGATTAGATCAATGCTCCCCTCAATGCGCGGGCTCTTCTCCTTCGAGGACACTGGGGCGGGAGAGAGGGCGACAACAACTTGACCCGAGGGTAAATTGCCCGATCCTGATGTAGGAGCAGTCCCCGAACTGGTTTGAGCATCCTTCAAAGCTTTCTTCGCTTTAGCGGCAAAGTTCCACGCTATGCGCTCATGAGCAGGATTCATGCTATCTGTAAAAAAATAAATAAATAGAAAATCAGAGTTAGCGAATATGGACTTAAAGACGTCGACCATGTACAATTATTCAGAACATAAAAGTAAATATCCAAGTATTTGACAGGATCCTCTCTCTCGAGAAGCTCCTTTACAGTTATAAGATTGGACTCGTACATGATCTCCCTGTTCTTGTCTGTGACCGACTTTCCTCCCCGGCCCGCATGCTGGATACAAGGAATCCGCGCAACGAAAGAGGTCAAGACGGTGAAGCTCGACTGGTCCTTTACACCAAACTCCCCCTCCTTCCAGACGTAGGAACCCAATTTATTGCCGAAATGCTTCCTCGTCAATTGAAAAGGGAACTTGTAGACCAACTTATTTACGTGCTCTCCCAGCTCGTTCAAAACGGGGCCTAATTCTCATCATGTACTGGAGCAGTCCGGAAAACATTCAGTATCGCCATTCTCAAAAGAGACTGCATAAGAATATACTTGTCCTTGAGGTGCCGAACAAACTATAGGTAAGCTTTGAACAACTTCCCGTTGCCCTGATTCAAGGTGAACCATCCCCACTTCCCGTCAATCTTGCTCCTCTGGAGATAGAAACAATAGAAGAACAAAGGGATGATGGCCCCAATATTTAAGTAATCACAGAAAATCTCGAACACTCGCATGAAAGCAACCCCATTCAGATGCAACTAAAAAGGAGCCAGTCGAAGGTGACGAAAAACGGCCACTTGGAAATCTGAGAAGGGGAGTCGAAGATCCATCTCCCGGAACATGATGTCATACATATGGATCCGCCTCTTGTCGTATTTAGAGAAGATCCGACTATCTTTCCTGGGGATCCAAAGTGACCACTCCCCTCGACCTACATCATCGTACGCGTACACTTCGGTGAAAACCTCATCATCGTGCTCAAAGAAATAAGAAACCCAATACCAAGGATCTTGCGCAACCCAGGTTCGTGGGTCTTCATCGTCATTGGGCAGAAATAGGCCACCCTGATCAACAGGCGCCATCTCCACGTCCTCTCCTCTCGCGTGCTAATCAGACCTATTCGTCTCATCTCCAGATATCTCCAAGATGCTCGACGTACTGCAAGTATCATCCGTAGATCTATGGGAGGATCCAGTCTGTCCATCTGAAAAATCGTCTCCAGCATCGTCGACCATAGTACCTGAAAAGTAAAGGATAAAAGTGAGTTCGAAATTAATACCAAAATCACCCTTCCACCGCTAATAAAGTGAAAGGGCACTGATAAACAAGGATCATTTCCCCTACCAGACCCCTCACCAAGGCATCTGAATGAACAAACACTTTTTTTCAATAAAACAAGCTCCAGTCAACGAAAATGACCTAAGTCCTCAAGGATCACCTACAGTGCAGCGTAAAAATCAGGAGAAAACCCACGAAGGCTCCGACATTTCTAAAACTACATAACCACCTTCCTCTACCAACACTTCTCTAAAAACATCCCAACAGACAAGATCCTAACCCTAACCGCATGCATTTCTAAGGCAAAAATCATGAAAATCTGAACTACAAAAGCCAAAGGACAACGAAAAATTGAAATCTTACCACTTAAAGAAGAAAGAAGGCTGAAAAGAGAAGTGATAGACAGTTAAACTTCAAGAAACAATGGCGGTCAACAAGAAAGCATTAATGTGCAATGCAAGTAAAGGAAGAAAAATACATAATGCCCTACTCCTCTCGTATTTATAGCTGAAATCGCCCGCGCATGAGAGACCACACCTAGGAAACCATAGGATCGTCATCATTGCATCATAGCCCCTATACCATCATTACGCTGCTTTGTCAGCACACTACCCGAAACACACTACCTCTTCAATTTTTGAAGCTCAAAACGACCAACTCATCATCTCCACGTAAGAAAGGCACAACAGGCGACGCTTACGCTCCCCGTAAGAAGTGCCCTATCCCACGAGAAGGTGTTAAAGTCATCACTCCTGTGCCCAAAAGCAACGACTCGGGGGGCTACTGTTCTGGACTGATCCAATGGCTAGAGTGAGCCCAATGTGACCTCATCTTTCGGCATGGCCCGTGCTCCTCCACCCTCCGTCGGGAAGTGTCGATTGTTTATCCTCCTTGACTAGCACTGACCTACGATGATCGACAAGAAACTCTCAGCCTACCCAACCTCAAGTCGCCCAGACAACTAGGAATCGACCAGATTACTGCTTGCAACCTACCTCCTCCTCGAAACTAACGACTATTTACAGGCACATCTGTCGGATATGACCAAGTCCTGACAATTACCTATTTTTGCGGACCCGTATATCTAGGCCCAAAAATAGGAACCAATTGTCATGCACCAGGGGCATTATATAAACCCTCATATATGTGAGGGGCAAGTATCAAATATTTACTATTCACCATTAAAACCCTAATACTTTGCTTGTATCTCTTTGCTCCCACTCTTACTTAATCGTCGAAGTGCCTTGCAGGTACAAACCCATTTTTTACTCTTCGATGTTCTAGCCCGACATCAGATCATCATCCGACCACCTTGCAGATTCTGATCAACCGGTAAGTTCAATAGTTAATTTAATGTGCTTGAAATACTTATCTTGCGGGCAGCGTCGAAGGTGTCTTCCCAATCTATTTATCTCCGTCCAGACGTGATCCACATCACTTGAGCCTCTGCCGTCGTTGTTCAATATGTGACTCCAACTGATATCTCTTTATCATCGGAGTAGTCGACATTGAAAATACATCTCCGATTGCCAATGACCTCTAACATTTCCTGGATCAATGGTTGTCTTCATGATCCGAGATGTTGCCATTTCACGCTGTAACTTGCCGTGGTGCTTTAGGTGGCGTCGTCCTCAATTTAGGGTTCTCTTTCTCTTACCCTTTAAGTTTTCCTTCTAAGTTCTTTTTCCAATGTTGTCCATTGCTCTTCGTTTTTGTACAAGCTTTGACTTCTCATTTTCTCAGGTAATTCCTTTTGGACTTATGTGCTTCTTTCCTGCTTAATTATGTTCTTTTTATCTTTCTTTTATATGAATTATCAATCATCAATCTCGTCGGGTTGTTGAAACTTAGTTTTTATCAACAGTCTGAGTGTGATTAGGAAGTACAAGAACGTGTAAACATGATATATGACATAAGAAACTCAAACCACGTAAGTCTTAAAGAATTTACAAGAGCTCCCTGTACATTTTTATTACTTAAGAAGGTTCAATATATTTTTCTATGACTTCCCGATGGCATATTGACAAAACTGTTATCACATGAAAATATGGATTTACTTCTGATATCATCAAAAGTCATCAATCTTGCAAGTTAGATTATGCCTGATCCAATTCTTGAATATAACAATTATCTGGCATACAATTAGCATTTACTACATGTCATGACCCCTGCAGGATAATATTTATTCAATAAACTACTAATAAAATAATTTTTCCAATTAATCCAGCAATCAAATCGGCCCAGAGACATAAATTCTAAACATTCACATACGACATGCTCAATGTTCATAACAACATATACTAATCACATACAAGACATTTGGTCAAACACTTATTATTCATGACAGATAAGAATGACAAACTATCTTTTTATGGCATAGCATAATCGATTAGAGATAACGATTTCTCGATACAAAGATGCTGATCAGTGGTTTTTACACCATTATTTACCGTTGATTTTAGTAATCTTTTCTTTCTATTTTCAAGTATTTTACTTCATGTTTCCATATTTTATGCGTTAATTGTGTGTTTTACTAGTTATAGGCTCAGAGGAATAAATCGGATAAACTCAAAAAAAATGCAAAAGGGAAAGTTTCGAAGGAAGTCGAAAAAACCATTTACAAGAGGCCTGACACGGCCACCTGTGTCACCTGACATGGGCCGTGTCCGGATGGAAGGCATTGTAAAAGTGGGAAACCAGAGGGCCAACCTGGGCGGCCGTGTCAGTTGACACGGGCCGTGTTGCACACCCTGGGATTTGGTTAAGAAAATAAAATAACAGATGGCAAACACGCGCGACCCTGTTACATGATACGGGCCGTGTTGGCCAGTGACATTGTTTTTCCTTGTTGTCCTGATTTTTCACTTTGTGTGACCCGGAGGGGCATTTTGGGAATTTCCGACTGAGACCAATGGATTGTCACTATTTAGATGAATTTTCACGATAAATCAGGGGACTTTTTGCCAGCGAAGAATTTTGACGATTGGAGAGAGCAACATATGAGAGTATTGAAAGACTGAGGTTTTTCATGAGCAGACGCAATTGAAGATCAAAGGTCATCATTTATCTATAATGTCTAACTTTTATGTTATTGAAATTCGTTTGAACTATATGAGAAGCTAAACTCTCAATGCTAGGGGTGTCGCTGATTTGATCGTGTAATGACTTTGAATTTCTAATTTCAGTAATACAATTGTTTTTCATATTTAATTTAATTGTACAAGGTTCTTAATGCTTTCTTTGTCTGACCAACAAGGATTAATTTACGGTTAACAATCAGCTGGACCGCGGTTGTTAAGGTTTTTGTACAATTATATTTTAGTAGATATCACCTAGGACTATGGATATCCTATAGTTACCGGTATAATCTTGATAAAGCAAAGGTTTTATTTTGTCATAATTCTCTAAGGACTTAGGATTTAGGATGAATGCTTAAAGGTTTTCCCACTAAAGACTTAGGGGAAATAAACTAAGATCTGGTAATTGAGTATTTTGAACTTGCTGAAGAAATCAAGATTCAAGGTTGTTATAGGGAAAATCACACACTTTACCCTATCATGTTCCTCATATCTGTGAAAAAAAACAATTTATTATTCTGCTTATTTTCAGTTATCCTTAAGTGATAATTTCTATACAAAATCCAAATTTAAGTTTTTGTTTAATTGAACCACACATTGAACTCGATACTTATACGCAGTCCTTGAGACCGATATCCTGGGAATTTCCCTCGTATTACTACAAGAGGCAAAATAGTACACTTTCTCTTTTTCTGATCAAATCCCTTCAAATTTGCAACATAAACGGGTTGTTTTTCTATAGTCACTTCAAGACCTCTTCTTTTTGCTATTGGGAATGTACAAGACCAAATATGTTTGGAAAAATCAGAAAGGGGGGTTTCGTAACACTCTGATGTGTGACCTCTGTAACGATCCAACAGTCATCCACCTTATCCCATCATATATTCATACACATAAGAAGAGTTTCAAAAATGGTTGATGTATGTTGGTAAACCGGTTCGACAAAATGTCTGAATCCAAAGAGACGTGTTGAGTTATTTTGATTCTCATTTCTATATAAGATTGTTTACGCTGGATATGATTTCATCTTTTCCTGGAGTCCACTCGAGACATTGAGATAGATCATTAGCGACATGTTGTAAACTGTTTGTGTTGGCTGATCATCAAGCGTCTTGTAAGCCTTGCAGATCTCGGTGAAGCCTTCGTCGCCACACTTCGGTAATTATCGTGCCGTCATATTGTGGTGGTAAACCTTCTCGTTAGATTTTAACAAGATGATTTAATGTCTGCAGGTGACACTCATAGTTTCAGTCGAAGAAATTTGCGCAGACTCCTCACTGCCCTCCGTGTCTCGACTATTACCACTATGACTCAGATTGACGGTAGTTCCATCTGATCTAGTTTTTATGGTGTTCCCATCATCATCACTCCTTCCTTCATTGTCAAGGCTTTCGGTTGTGATGAAATGGGTATCACTATAGATCAGTTTTGTTTCAAGTACTCCTTTGTTGAAAGGCTCATTACCATCCATAACACCACTTCATCCAGATATGGACCCACTAATCCAGAGAATCTTCTCCCCATTGCTAAAGTTTGGTTTCAACTTCTGCTGACTAACTTTCGACCGAGAGAAGTGAACAAGGACACTTTGTCCTATGTTGACATACTTTTAATATACTTTCTAGTTCATCATGTCAGGGCCAACATGCCCCTAACTATCTTTAATCATCTGAATGACTCAGTTACTATCTCCAGAAGTCAACATAAGTCCTTCATACCTTTTGGAAGAGTCACTACTACAGAAAATCCATTTAACATCAGTTGAGAAAGATATATAATTATGCGGGACCATGTGTTTCTATGTAGAGTTTGGTTGTATATATGTATTTACAATCACGACCCAGTAACCGTTGTAACAAACTGGAAAGCGTGCACCCTATCACAACGATTTTTCTAAAAGATTGTTGCGATAAAAATAATGGTCCTAGGTTCGATTCTCAGCTGCACCGTTTGATATTTTTTTTCTAGATAGCGCGCGAGATATTATAACGGTTATGATATATAACCATTATTTCATTTTCTGCATAATTAATAAATATTACCATGGTTTTATAATTAATCTCATTTTTTAACCTGTATTATTATTCACCATATCACAACAGAAAATACAACTCACATTTGTAATAAAGTTATCATAATAATATTAATTTTATCATATTCATAATATCATATAATTGTATCATATTCAATTGTATCAGAACAAACATCATACAATTTATCAGAATAAACAACCGATAATATACACATTACATAACATCACATAATTGTAACTTGGTGTTTTGGTATCGTATGTCTTGGTGTCTTGTCTCCTGGTATCTTGTCTCTTGGTGGCTTGACTCTAAAGACATATGATTTCAAATAATTATACTTGTTAGTAAAAATACTTAGAAACTATAACATACAATTAATATATTATGAGTAAAGAATAAATTAAGTACTTGTTAATTTTCCCATATGCCTTATTCAAGATTGATTCGAATAGCATGCACAACATCTCCATCAACTTCATCATATGAGGTAGGAACTTGTGTTGTATAAGAAGGTGTGGACGGAATATCAAGACTTTTATCTCTAAGAGGAATATGTTTTCCTTGGAGAACGATTGACCATTTCCTCGATTATGTCTGATGGGTTGGTAACATAGAAAACTTGTTTTTCTTGAGGAGCCATGATGAATGGTTCAGTCATAAAAGATGCCTTACCAAGGTCGACCCGGGTGAATCCTAAGTCATCAATATGAACACCATTACTATTATTGGGAACCCACTTGCATTTAAATAAAGCCACTTTGAAAATAACATAATCAATCTCCCAAATCTCATCAATGACACCATAAAACGTGATAGTTGCCAATACATTACGTATCTTTCAAACTATAGAAATACATTGATCCGACTTCAACCATAACACCACTAATTTTCATTGTACTACAATCATCTTTTGATTATAATGACCAATGTCGTATACAGTCTAAGTATTGACACAAAATTTTGGCTCGTACGACAACCATTTAAGTATATCAGATGCACTACGGTCATTAGATACACTTTTATTA
Source organism: Vicia faba (assembly GCA_948472305.1). Classification (NCBI taxonomy): domain Eukaryota; kingdom Viridiplantae; phylum Streptophyta; class Magnoliopsida; order Fabales; family Fabaceae; genus Vicia; species Vicia faba. The sequence goes on from OX451737.1 coordinate 214,243,588, forward strand.
AACCAATTTATGAATATCTTGTTACGCTCTATCAACAACAACTTGTCACTCTTTCGGGGATATTTTTTCCTCAAAAGTCTTTTTGTGAGTATCTATGAAAGGTTGAACTTCATCTTATTATTCAATATATAGAAATGTGCTTGAATAACTACATCCCGAGCCATTGACTTAACATTTAGACCTTGAATACCTCTTTCGTATGTGTCAGCATGATGAGACTTTGGAATTCTTATAGAATCCGCGTCCGACAAATAGCTTGTACAAAAATCAACAACTTCTTCTATGATGTACCTTTCCATAATCTAAGCTTCCGGTTGGTGATGATTCTTCGAATATCATTTAAAGATATTCATCAACTTCAACGCCTTCATCCCACAAGATTCGTAAATCATCAATTAATGGACTTAGGTAAACATCTATGTCGTTACTAGGTTGTCGTGGTTTAAAAATCATCATACTTAATAGTAAATACTTGCGCTTCATGCACAACCAAGGAGATAAGTTGAAAATAGTGAGAATAACAAGCCACGGAGAATGATTAGTGCTCAGATTACCAAAGGGTTTCATTCCATCAGTGGAAAGCCCAAGCCTAAGGTTTCTTGCCTCAACTCCAAAATCCGGAAACAACGAATCAATTTTCTTCAATTGCAACGAATCAGCTACATGGAAAATGTTTCCATCATGAGTCCTTTCATCTGCATTCCATCTAAGATTCTTTGTGTCATTGAAATTAGAAAAAATTATCTTAAATCTTGAAATTATTGGCATGTACCATAACACTTTAGCAGGAGGATGCTTCCTACTAACATTGTCATAGTCATTGTCATCACCATTGTTGGCCTTCAGCTTGTAATGCGACACACCACATTTCATACACTGATACAAGTCTTCATACTCTTTCCTGTATAATTGCAATATTAGGGAAACCATGTATTTTGATATACTCTAGACCCATTGGACATAATATCTTCTTGGCCTCATAGCAACGACCCAAAAATTTATTATCTGATGGTAACATTTGCTTTAGCAATTCAAGTAATTTTGTGAAACTTTTATCCATTCATCCATTTTTTGCCTTCAGATTAAACTACTTTAACACCGCCGACAATCGTGTAAAATCTGTGCATCCCTTATATAATGGGGGTGTCTTTATCACTACATAAAGTGTCATATGTATGGGCATTCTTAAAATAAGATATCCCAATATCACAAAACATATCCTCTAGTTGATCTTCCATATATTCATCTTCATCCACTTTTTAACTTTGTGACGCCCGACTTTCCTCTTTATCCACCTCACCATGCCATGTCCATATTATATAATTTTGACATATACCATCACAACAAAGGTGATGGAATATTTATTTCTTTGTACCCTTTTTGATATTCGCGTAAATAACACAAGGACGATAAAAGATACCATTATTGGCGGAAATATATTTATCAACTTATTCAAAGAATTCAAGAACTCCGTTCTTATAAATTGGACCTAATCAATCAGCTTTCATTAAACTACGATCCATAAAAAATTCTGAAATTTATACACGTATAATAATGTAAATGACACACCAAAATATAATCCAAAAACTAAAGCATATTAATAACAAAAATATAACTCTAAACCTTAAGCATATGCATATGAAAATCTAAACCTAAAAGCATATGAAAAATGTACAACATAAACAAAAAAAAAGGAATGGAGATATTGAAGAATATCGTACTTCGAAGATAAAATATCTTATGCACGTAAGGAATGAAGATGTTGAAGAGTACCGTACTTTGAAGTTGAAGAATAAAATGAATGAAGAGGGTAAATATTTGAGCATATACAACATAAACCCAGAAAAGCGGATAAAGATGTTGAAGACTACGGTACTTCGAAGCTAAATAATCAAATGAATGAATAGGGTGAAGATTTGATCTCCAAATTAATGTATAAGAAGAGGGTAAATATTACGCCACCACTATTGTCTCTAGATCGCTTGTTTGCCTAGGGCGTTTTATGAAAGAAATACAGAATAAGTTTTGTTTTAACTTATCAGTAAACCCTTTAACCACGCTTGGACAATGCAACTGTATTGGAAATTTAAGTCCTCTAACAACGGTTGTAATACTTCACTATTATTAAAGCATTTACAAATTATTTTTTAAATAATAAACTTAAGTGACACACGCTTAATGTACTCTAAAAAATAGAAACAATGTAGTTGTTGGGAATCGAAGTTTTCTACACATCATTTATTACTATGGTGTTTTAAGATAACCGTCATTAAATTTATGTTTGAAAATCCAGCTACACACTAGTCGCAAATTTTTTAACCTATTACAACGGTATATATGAATCCGTTGTGAACTTGGCGTTGTTGTTTTCACGTTTTGTAGTAGTAATTTCTGTCTGAACTTTTCTTTAAGGCAGAGATTATTGAAGTAGTTCGAAGGGTTGGATCGACTGACGCCGTTGTGGAAGAAAGATGTGAAGTCTTTGATGGTAAGCTAGATGGGTGGTTATTTTTGCTGGGCGTTTGTGTGTTGTTGTTTGGTTGTTTGTGGTGTTGTTGCTTTCTTGTGTAATAGGTTGTGTCTCGTTTGTATTCTCCTCCCCTTTTTGAATAAAAGTTTTTATTTCTTGAACTTGTTATATATTCTTTATCATTTGTTTATTCTTTGTGTTATTAGAGAAAAGCGTGCTAAAGTCATTCCTAATACTTATTTGCATAAATTTATCCCAAACATTTTTTACCTTGGATTTTCTTTTCTCTACTAAAATCATTTTGATTTCTGACAAAAGGGGAGAAAGTGATATGATTTTGATATATCTATTCTCAGAATCTTGTTCACAAACATGTTATGATATTTTTTTGCCTTTAACATTATTTGACTCAGGAACTTTGAGAAAGTTCACTAAATTTTTCTTAAACAGGAAAACTCGGAAGCTCTAAAGAAAGTGATATGATTTTGATATATCTATTCTCAAAATCTTGTTCCCAAACATGTTCCGATGTTTTTTCCAGTAACGATGTTTGACTCATGAACTTTGAGAAAATTCACTGATTTTTTCTTAAACAGGCAAAATCGGAAGCTCTGAAGGAGATTTAGAAGTCTGGGTTATTTATTATTTGTGAAAAAATTTTCAACCAAATTTGAAGGTTTGACAAGTTCAATCAGACTTTGATACAAGGTTCTGATACCACTAACAAGACTCTGATGATGATATGACAAAGTCCATTAAGACTCTGTGCACCACAATGTTCTGAAAGTAAAGCCAAAATATGAGATGAAGATTTCTGCAACACTATTCAGACTCTGATGGTAAACTAGGTCAGATACCTAATCAAACTCTGATAGCAAGCCAGAACTTGAGTTGAAGATTTCTACATAGCTAGTCAGACTTTTGACTGTTCTTCAATCGGGGAAGTATTCCTTTATTCTGATTGATTTGTGTTTTATCTCAAAACTTCTTTAAGTCTTGAACTCAGGGGGAGAATATGAATAAGATTAAATTAGTTCTGAGAATATAGAACTCAGGGGAGCTGCTTATCTAACTCTAAATTTTTTTATGTGATTAAACCATTATAAATTCTTTATCTAAATACATGGTTTTGTCACCATAAAAAAGGTGGAGATTGTAAAAACAATATTTGGTTCTGCATCTGGCCTTGAGTTTTTATGATAATATTACATGGGTTATTAGATATAAATTTATTACCCTAATTATTTTTAGTGTGTAGCCTTTTCTATCAGGTTCTAACTCTGAAGAATTGACGTGTGACGTCATCAGATTCTAAACTTAACACAATAAAGGATACAAGTTCGTGTTTCATAGCTTATAATGCTTCTAAAAGAACAATTTTGATAGAACGTTAGTTTTAAATATTTTGATTGTGACTATGATAGAAGAGCTTGTGATATGTTCTCAAGCTCTAAAGATTCCAAGTTCTCTTTCCCAAGTTCTGAAGATTCTAAAGACAGTTTTGTTGAACGAGTTCTGAAGATTCTAAAGACTAACGGTTCTGAAGACCAACTTATGAAGACTCTGAAGACAAGGTTCTGTTGAATGAAGTTCTCAAGACTCTGAAGAAAATTCCGTGAAGACTCTATAGACCAAGTTCTGAAGACTCTTAAGACTCTTCAGACAAGGTTCAGGTTGAACAAGTTCTGAAGACTCTGATGACATGGTTCTGGAGACTTAGCTTCGATCCTTCTATACATATTTCAACCATTAATCATCCAGAAGCCTCTGAATATTAGAATATAATATCAAAATGTGTCACGTGAGTAATAGTACAAGGTACAACATCACCTCGCCTCTACTACTTTGCTATTGTGGCACAAGGACAATACTATTGTACAAGGTTGTCTACCACTCTCACTGACCGTTGCAAGAAGACAACTGGAGTTTTGGTATTCTTGTTCTACCCTCCAACAAATTTATTTTTGGATATAAAAGGAAGACTTGGAAGAATTATAATTGTTGAAGAACTTTGAAGAAACTCACACTGATTCAAATTGCTAAAACGCTGCCAAAATAACTCTGTAATTTTTGTAAAGTAGGGAGTTGTTGCTCATTAAATTGCTATCAAGGATCTTTTGTTTGTTGAGTTGCTTGACACTTTTTTATTATTATATGTACTTCAATTTTGTGTAACCTTATTTTGAGAATAACTATCGTAAACACAAAACCTTGTATTCAACAGTGATTTGATTGTTCCTTGAGTGATTACGTGTTAGGCTGTATATTCAAGAAGTCATTGACAGTTTGTCTTTGAGGTGTGATTCCTTGAGAGCCTAAGGATTTATTCAGGATTATTAAGAAGACATTGACAATTGGTCTTTGTGGTTTGCAATAGTGACAATTATTCTTGTTGTGGTTCTATAATTAGTTTGGTTATAGTGGATTAAATCCTTATTGAGATGGCGAAATCAACTTGGCAAGTGGACTGAATTAACTTCGTTAAAAGTGAACTAAGATAAAAGTAATTGTGTTCATTTATTGTTATTCTTCTTTTAAGAGTTGGTGTTTGAGTTTTGAAAAGTTTTATTTTGAGAAACCCAATTCAACCCCCCCCCCCCCCCCCCCCCTTTCTTGGGTTTCTTGAACCTTTAAGAGGCACTTGCATTTACTCTAACATTAAAATGTATAATGAATATGTACTTCAGGGTTGGATAATTATTGATATCCTTTAGCTTTAAAGAGATCAAGTCTAGGTGTCAAATCCATTTGCACTCTTAATGCAGCCTCTAAGATCAGGTTAAGTTTTGAAATGTTGAACTCTTCCTCTCAATGGACCCTGCTTCTCAGAAATAAAAACCTCAGAAAGAAGGACTGCATCAGGTACCACATTTTCTCTTCCCTCTAGACTACCATAAAACCCTGATTTTCAATCATTATGGAAACCACAAGGTGGCTCATTGGTAATGGAAAGAATATAAACTTTTAAAACCAAGATTGGTCTTATGTAAACCTAGGATCTTTCTTCCAAATCTCTCCTAGAGTTATGACCCATTTGAAACCAAGAGTTCAGGTTTTTATAGTGTTATCCATGTGGAAGATTCCTTTTTATCTTCACTGCTAAAATTCTGGCATACACAAACAGATGTCAAGACTGATGTCCCAACACCAAAACACAATATCAAGATAGATGTTAAGACATCATCTGTTGAACGAACAATGTTACCAAAATATAAATTATGCAGAATTAATTGTAGAAGGTAAATATACAATCAATAGTTAACCAAGTTTAGTGCAATATCACATTTTATGGGAGCATCCAAGCCAGAAAGGAAATCCACTACAAAAGTCTTAGGTCAAAGCCTAAACATCCCAGTTTAAAAATTATCACCTAATCACTACCTTATGCAATTTCTATCTAGAACCCTCTAGATATGAGAACCCCCTCTCACTACCCACAATCACTTCAATGATAAAACCACTCACAAACTAGTGACAAGAACCAAAACAGAATATTACACTTCCAATAAACAATACTAAACTCTTTGATTAAAAGCTCATGAGTGATTGTGAAGTATCAATGAACAATGAGTCTACCTCAGTAGTCCACGTGCTTTAAAATCTTCACCCAAATATTTCTTGATCCATAAGCTGAGGGCTGCACCGATTATGCAGAAAAATCTCCTCGAATCTTGGAACAAAACATTAAGTTTCCTAAATTGTCTCAACATCCAATTTTAGAAACTTATGTACAGTAAGAGATCAAATCAATTATTCCAGATTACATCTTCTTGACCTGCACAAATAAGTGAAATATATCCAAAAGAAATCTCACAAAATCAAATCAAATCTGTCAAGAAAAACAATAGAATTGTACTGATGTTTTGGTACAACATGTCATAACATTTGTCTTCAATGTTAATTGACCAACATGTTAGGACATCTCACACAACATCTTACTGTGAACCATGTTTTAGAAGAATTCTTGCCAATCATAAAACCATGGATCTAACAATCTCCCGCTTTGGGAAATTTTGGCTAAAACAACCTTTGCACAATAATTATAGAGCATAGGTATAAAACCATAGAGGAATAAAACCACAAACAAAAAAACACAAGCTACATGAAAAAACATGTAAACTTTATACAAACTATAAACAGAAAAATATATCAGAGATACAATGCACTTACAGAGAGACCCAACCTCACACACAATCTTCTTCAAACTCTAGAGTCAGATGTCAAGACATGTATTCTGACTTCACACAACACAACTCCAATACAACACAAGAGCTTAGTAACAAAGCATTGTAATGAGAAGCTTCAAACATGTCAATTACCCCTCTGTCATACATGACCAATACTCCCCCTCAAGGGAAAATCCAAATCATCATGAAAACCAAATACGAATTATCCAAGTTCACACATCAGAGTCACATGTAGTAGATGACTAAAAAAGAGCTTCACAAAGAAACTAGAGTAACTAGGGTTCTCCACAAAACACTTCAGGAAAAATGTCAGAATATCAGGCATGACATCATGCACACAAACAACCATCAGCAGTAGCAGTAGAGGAAACACAAATAAGCATTAGCGACTATCATGCTCCCACTAAATAGTTGCATACAACAAGCAACCATAATAACTACTCCCCGCTTAGCAGTAGTATAGTCCTACCATAATGTAATCAACATGTCAAGACATGTGACATGACATCAGGACAAACAAAAATACACTAACACTTTACTTCCCCCTTTTAGACAAAAATAGAGTAAATGTAAAAACAATTGGAAGCACACACATTGCACAAAAGCAATAAACACAGATGGAAGCATAAAAACTCATACAGAAACACACAACTTCATATGGAAACAAACAATCATTGGTGGAAGAAAATTGTTGGGAATTACAAGCATCAACACATAAGTGCATAAAATTTTATGGGTCATAAGCCCTTACAAAAAAACAAATGCTAACACAAAATTAAATAGAACATAACTTCTCAAGCACTAGTGATGTTGTCTATTTCTCCGTCTCTACTGTTTTCTTCATCTTCATCATTACTTTCACTTGTAGTTTCTTCTTCTTTCCCACCTTCATTCCTATCATTATCAACCTTTTCTTTCTCCAAAGATCTGTTTAGCTTCTCTAGTATAATTTTTCTCTTAGTGCAAGTCTTGATAGTTTCACCCATTTCCTTACAGGTATCTCTGAGTTCAGCAATGGTTCCAGCTTTTGAGAGTAAGTTATCAGCCTCCTTACCAGATGTTGTAAGAATGTTTGGAACATGTGTCCCTGTGAATAACTTGTAATGAAAGGAAAAATAAGATTCCATCTTGCTTACTCTATAAATGTGTTAAACCCCAAAATTTTCCCTCCCATTTTTCTTCAAGACATTTTCATGAGGTTCACAAATGCTCAAGGTGGCTCAAGAATTGATCAAACAAATTCTCCTCCTAGGCAATGGGTCCACAACTCGAGTTTGGTATTTCTCAAGAAATATTTGGTTCTCAAGGTATCAAGTGGTTTCCAGGGTTCTTCATGTGTCTTTAACAATGCTCATACCAAGTTTCAAGCCTTGCATCACAAGTTTGCTCAAATGACTGAAAATCAATTGTATTGGGTAAAAAGTCAACCGTGGTCAACATATAGTCAAAGCTCAAGATTTTTGGTCAACATAAAGTTTTTGAAGTGATATCCATCATTTGATCAAGGGTTCATCATGATTCCTCAAGAAAAGCCTTCAAATCATCAAAGGTAAAAAATTGCTAAATTAGGGTTTTCCTTAGGAGAAGTCAACTGAACTTTGACCAAACATAACTTTCACATAATTTATCAGCTTTTCCACAAACAAACCTCATTTTTAAGGTAATTCAATTATCTACAACTTTGTATCTCTAAGATCAAGTCCAAAAAATGCATCATTTGAGAGATATAAGCCTATACATTACAGGTCATTTCAAAAGTCAACAAAAAGACACTTTTTGTCAACGCAATTTACATTAAGATAAATTCTTATAAACAAAAATGATCAACATAGAGGTTGTAGAGGACATCTTGAGATTTCCAAAAAGTCTAAGATCACCTTCAAAATATGAAAATTAAGTGAGTTATAACCATTGCAAGTTGGGAAATTTTGACAAATGCATGAAGTTCAAAATGAGCAAGCTTGATATTTTGGGCTATTGGGCCATGGTTTAAGAGTCCAAACATGTATTATACTCTTCACACACCTCAGAATTCATCCATACACCTTTTGGCCTTGTTTTATTTTAATTATTTTTTATTTAATTCACTAATAATATATAATAAAATAAGATAAATTTGTATCTTACTACAAGAGTCCAAGCCCATCATTTGGTTGCCCTAAATTTTTCTATATATTCAGACATAAAAGGGAACAAAGAACAAGAAATAATTGCCTCTCAAACTTATCCAAAATTTCAAATATTTTTCAAGAACCCTAAAAGTTTCAAACCCTTATTACACTACCTTTAACCATAAGCTTACGATTCTAATCAATTCCATTCACTCCCAGGGTAAGCTTGGATCATTTACAATGATCCAAATGGCCAGAAAACACTCATGTAAACAATACATTCCTGATTTACTGCATTCTAACGTTTACTAATATTCGCTATGTGTTCATGACACCCAATAATGCAGAATAGAACAATCACAGAGGTCCCATGCATGCTAGTTTACAAAATACCATGTTTTGCTCTGATCGGTACCATTTATGCTGTAGCAGCCAAACCATGCAATTTTAGATCAAGATAAGCTTGCCATTGGATTCAGGACCCTCAATTTAGGGGGGGTAGGGTCTTCTTTAGTCATTAATGTGCTTTGTTTGGCAGGATATGGAAACATGCTCACCGGAGAAGACGACCGGAGCTAGGGCTCCGACATTTCTCCGGTCCCTCTGAGTCGTTTTATATTATATTTATTTTGATCAATTATATGCACGGATGAAACAACCATCCCAGTGGAAAGAACACGCGCGATAAGACATTTCTACTGAAGGGCGTGGGTTCAATCCAGCCTTTTGACATTCTTTTGTTTAATTTTTCCAAACTGACATGCAGGTTTAACATATCTTGTTTTGTTCCTGTTTCTAAATACCAACACAACACAGCTCAGTTGGTAGGCATGCACGCTGGAGAGGCAGGAGGTGTGGGTTCAACACCCACCCCCAACATTCTTTTTTCTCCCTTTGTTTTACTAACATTATTTTCTCTTTTTACCCTAACCATAATTTTTTAATAAACCCTAATTATTTTTTAATCAACATTAAAACAAATTAGGTTTAGTTTATTTCTCATAAATTAATTTTTATTTTTTTATTAAATTAATTAGGATAATTAATCTTGATTAATTTAATTACCTATTTTGTTTTATTAATTAAAATCAATTAGACTTTAGGATGATTATCAAAACTTTTTCGTCAAACGATTACAAAACGAATTTTAATCTTTGCGTGTTTACTTTCGCATTAGTTTTCCCGATTATGTAACTGCTACGGTTTGTAATAGTTTTAATTAGGGTTTTTATTTGCTTTCTTTTTCCTCGGAATTTATGGTTTTGTACCCCCTTTCCCGAAGCCTTGTAATAGTTTAGGTTTACTTTCCGTACCTTTAATTTCCGCACCTTTACTTTCCGCAATTAACTGATTTCTTTATAACTACTAGTAATTAGGGCATGTATGTCAAGACACAAAAGCGAACATAGCTAACCCTAAATACAAGATTAAATAACTAAATCAAATCACTATGAACACACTCACCTCTAGGGTAACCTCACTTGTTGCCTTCAGAAAATACAGTCATGTCCCTCGAACGTGGGGATGCTTTAGAAAAGTCCCTCGGATACAAAAGATCGTAGGCCCTCGATGACTCATCGATCCTACCTTTGGTAAACGATCTTAGTCCCTTATGATAAAATTGCTAAAGCGCCATACCAGTTTCCTTTATGATTGTACGATGACCCTCGCCTGTCCCTCACGCATCCAACGATAGGTCTCCCTACTAACTAATGGTAGGATAGCATTATCTAAGAAGGAGGAAATAACACGAAAGATCTTTGAGTAGGTAGATAGCTCGTAATTGCTTGCTCACGAAAACATGTTTTCACAAAAACGTTTCTGAAATATTTTCAAAAATAAACACTTTGTATGCATTCTTAACTTATACAAGAATCATTACAGTGTTGTCGAACTTAGGAATTTTCAAAATATTTTTAAACCCATACAGAAAAGCATTTCAAGCAAAGTGAGCTAGAGATTAAGAGCCCATAGATAACTATGGATGAAAAGGGTGCTAACACCTTCCCTTTCCATAACCTACCCCCTTACTCAGAAAAACTCTCGAAAGGTCTTTCCTGTTCTTTTCACCCTTTCCTTTATTGGATAAAATAAAAGTCGGTGACGACTCTTGCTTACCGCAACATTTGCGATAAAACGTAAAACAAGTAAAGTCAGTTCGCCAACCATATTACAACATGCAATATACTACCTTAGCAAAAAGTTTACCGATTGTGAAACAAGATATTCACTGCTCGAGAAAACTTGGTGCGCTTTGGCATGGGCTGCTTGCCGACTAAGACAGTATATGTTGACCCATACTACCTTGTTGATCTCTAAAATGGATCCCATAAAATACATATTCGAGAAACCCGCTCTATCCGAAAAAATAGCAAGATGGAAAATGGTCTTGACAGAATATGACATTCAGTACACCACTCAGAAGGAAATTAAAGGAAGTGTACTGGCAGATCATTTGGCTCATCAAGCCATAGACGACTACCAATCTACGAAATTTAAATTCCCAAACGAGAACATTATGCTAGATACAGATTATGAAGAACTCGAGCCGTATGAAGGACCTGAGCTAGGATTCTGATGGACTATGGTTTCCGACGGGGCTTCTAATGCACTTGGCAACAAAATTGGTGCTATAATTATACCTCCTCAGGGTTGTCATACGCCCTTCACCGCCAGATTATGCTTTGACTGTACCGATAACATGGCTGAATACGAAGCAGGCATCATGGGCATCAGAGCTTCTATTGACATGAGAATCAAGTTCTTGAGCAATTATGGGGACTAAGCCTTGGTAATCAATCAAATCAAGGGAGAATGGGATACTAAGCATCTGAATCGCATTTCATACCGAGGGCATGTGTTGGCCTTAACCCATACTTCAAGGAGATCACTTTTAAGCATATCCCACAAGAAGAAAATTAGTTGGCAGACACATTATCAACCATGTCGTCTATGTTTAAAGTCGGATAGGACAACGAGGCTCCCAGAATTACACAACTACGAAATTGACACTGACAGAGTAGGAGAGAAGCCTTGGTTTCATGAAGTGAAAATATACCTTGAGGCTCAAGAGTACCACGAGGGGGCATCCATCAATGACAAGAAATTGCTACAGTGGTTCTCTGCTAAGTTCTTCCCGAGCAACAAAATTTTGTACAGGCGCAACCATGACTCGACTCTATTTCGTTGTGTAGGCAAGAAAGAGGCGGATAATATTATGGAAGATATGCACGAAGATATATTTAGTATTCATTCCAGTGGACATATTATGGCTAATAAAATTCTGAGAGCGGGTTACTATTGGTCGACTATGGAAACTCATTGTCATCACCATTCAAGAACTTGTCACAAATGCCAGATCTATGCTGACAAAGTACATGTGCCTCCAGTACCACTGAATATTCTGACTTCTCCTTGACCATTTTCAATGTGGGGTATTGATATAATTGGAGATATCAAACCTATTGCTTCTAACAGACATCGCTTCATCCTTGTCTCCATTGATTACTTTACAAAGTGGGTTTAAGTAGCCTCGTTTTCCTTTGTTACTAAGAATGTTATCGCCCGATTCATTAAGCATCACCTTATCTGTCGGTATGGCATCCCCAAAAGGATTATCACAGATATTGGTACCAATCTCAACAATAGTATGCTCAGTGAACTCTACACGCAGTTCAAGATCAAGCACCATAATTCTTCTTCGTATCGACCAAAGATGAATGGCGCAATGGAAGCCGCCAATAAGAACATTAAGAATATTATGCAGAAAATGGTTGTGACATATAAATATTGGGATGAGATGTTACCATTTGCTCTTCATTGCTATCGCACTTCAACTCGAACATCAACTAGTGCACATCAACTAGTGCAACCCCATTCTCTCTGGTCTATGGCATGGAAGCTGTCTTACCTGTCGAAGTTCAGATTCCTTCTCTGAGAATTATGAAAGATGCAGACTTAGACGAAGACGAGTGGATTCAGACTAGGCTGGATCATTTGAATTTAATTAACGAGAAGAGGCTTGCGGCTATTTGTCACGGTCAGATGTATCAAAAGAAAATTATTAAAGCATTCAATAAGAAAATCAAGCATCGGGTATATCAGGTTGGTGACTTGGTAATAAAGTGCATCATCCTACCGCAAGGTGATCCCAGAGGCAAATGGAGTCCCACCTATGAAGGGCTATTTGTGATCAAAAAGATATTTTCGGGCGGTGCTATGATACTTACCACCATGGAAAGTAAGGACCTTTCACACCCTGTGAATGCGGACATAGTTAAAAAATACTACGCATAAAAAACGACCCGCTAGGTTAACTGGCCTAGGGAAAAATAAGGGCATCCCGACGAATCAAAAGGGTTCGGGAAAAAATCAGGGATATATATATATATATATATATATATATATATATATATATATATATATATATATATATATATATATATATATATATATATATATATATATATATATATATATATATATATATATATATATATATATATATATATATATATATTCATATAAAATTTTGTACACCCAGCAAGTCGAAAACCTGAAAGGGAGGCTTGGGCAAAAAAGGGTATCCTGGTGGATTGAAAACCCGAAAGGGCGGTCCAGGAAAAAAATTAGGGATTAAAGCGTACGACTATGTCCCATTAGATCACTTACAGTCATATTTATTACCAATGTCTAGTTTGAATGGTACATATCGATTTAATCAACTTCTTCCGATAGCGAGGGATGAGATGCTCGAAGACATATGGTAAATAGCAGAGTTGGAACCCGACGAGATCATTTACACATAGCTATATATTTTGTTTTCACTTTGTACTCTTTTCATTTCACGACGATTTCCTCTTACTAGGATTTTTGTCTCTTTGTACAACAATCGCCTATTTATGGGCAAACTATCAATACAAATAACAATTTAAAATTCAAATTTTATTTTACTTTTTCTGTTTTGTTTGCAAAAAAGTTCCAATGATTAAATTGAATGAAGATATGAATATGAGCATGATTACTGCTAACAAATATGTGCATAAAAATAGGAATATATATTTACTTAAGACTGTAGGAGGCTGGATAATGTTCAAGTCGCCCATAAATCCCCACAAAGTAATCCCCAGAAAAGTTGCCATAAAGAGCAGTTTCCATAAGATTACCCCCCACAGAATCAACTTCACAAGCTCATCTTCAACGACACATTCACCGCAAGCCGTACTCACCAGTAGATCCACCTAGCGGACAAAGGTGTATAATCTTTTCCCTGGAAATGTCACTAACTTACAAAATTCCAATCTTTAGTAGATTATGATAGCAGCACAGTTCACATGAGTTCTCTTCCCCAGTCGAGTTTATTTCTCCAACACTGTAAAATCCCCTGCATAATTCTCTTCTCCAGTCAGATTCATTTCCTAAACAGAATATATTCCTCCAGTAGGTTTATTTCCTCAGTAGGATGTTTCTCCAGCAGGGTTCATTTCCCCAACAGGGTTTATTTCCCCAACAGGATACAATCTCCCCATCTTGAGCCTATTATTTTGACTGTTATGAATCATCGGCAAAGTCGCTCTCTAGCAAAGGGAAATTTAGGCTATTATCCCTAGAGAGTTACTACGGAATTTAAAATCAGAACAAATACCAGTTATTCCCATCCTCCCCAGACGAGTTAGCATCCATGTTGAAAACTCGGCCAGACAACACCTCAGAAGGTTATCCATCTCTTTTATCCCCAGTCAAGGTATATAAGAATTAAATTACCTAGTAAAGCGATGACCGAACAATGTTCTTGAACTCTTCTCCCCAAGCAGAAATCAAATTACCCAACGGGGTATCCTCAAACAAAAAGTAGGAATCTCTCAGTATAGGTATTCTATGACAAGTTTGAAGATCACACATATTCTTCATCCCCGACAGTAGTCCGAGATTTATTTTCCCAATCAAAATGTTTTTGGAAAATCTACCGATACACTTCAACAACATCTCACATTCATACATCATTTATCATAGCATATGTATACGAAATGCATATAGCAGATTCTCATTTATTTCGAGAGCATCATTATGCATTGCATTAAATACTTCATGACATTGCATAAAACTAATTTTGTCTTTTCAGGTTAAGTTCACAAAGAGACAAATATTGTTAACAATTTTCTAACCGGTTGCAGAGTAATTCATCAAACAGGACGGGGCGACCATTTGCATAACCAGTCAATTTCCTTTAGAAGTTGAATTCTAACAAGTATTTCCCTCAGAGACTAAATTTGACTGGTAGCTACAAAGGAATAAATTATGACTCAAGTCTCCCATGGACGCTTCCTCTTTGTGTTGACATATGCGTTAAGGCACTGCTCTTCGTGAAGGCATTTGGTCAGCTCCAATACTTTCTTCTTAATAGCATAGAATTGAGTCTCAAATGTTCCCCTTTCTTCTTTCAGTTGAATCCAAGACTTTTGTAGCTCTTCTAGGTCCGTAGGCATATATGGGTGAAGAACAGTATGAGGAATATCTCCTTCAGCAATAGGCTCCATAATTACTGGTAGGAAAGTGGGATATGGAATTATAAGATTTTGAGCACGAGATCGTATCGATCTGAGGTAGGGCTTTAGAGGGGTGGAGTTTTTCTGTCCCAAAGTCTTTCTATCAATCTTATTCTCCATGCCTCAAGCACGTATAAATCTTTGACGGTAACCTTGAGGACCATTCTCGTAATCGAATATAACACCCTAGATGAGCATACCCTGAGGACCATATCTTCGAGCATAACCAAATTGACGTAGATCTAGGGAAGGGTTATAAGTGATACCTCCCCTTATGCCAAGGAGTGGAAAATTAGGGAATTCCCCACAACGGTAAATAATAGTGATATGCTTCTGAGATCGGGAACACTAATTGATATCTAAATGAGAGAGTGACATCATCCTTTGAGACCACCTCAATCCTTGTTCATTCTTCATCACTAATCAGGGAAGGTGAAATATAAACCTCCTGGATAGTAAAGGTATGAAACACATAAGAGTTCCTTCTTCCTCATAGTACGATTGTAAAGAGAATGAAAAATATCTCCAAGAAAAGTAGGCACATGGTTATGAGTAAGAAATATTTTGATGGCGTTCACATCAATGAGTTTTTCTGGATTAGGGAATAGCACCAAACCATAGATCAACATAGCCAAAATCTCCTCGAAAACATGAAAACTCATAGCATACAAAAACAACTGAGCCTTTCTTGTAATATGATGGCAGAACCGACAGTTAATACTGGTTTTGCGTTTGTGTTTGCAAATGTTGCGATAAGCAAGAGTCGCCACCGACTTTTATTTTATCCAAATTAAGGAAAGGGTGAAAAGAACAGAAAAAGACATTTTCGAAAATTTTCTGAGTAAGGGGGGTAGATTGTGGAAAGGGAAGGTGTTAGCACCCTTTCCATCCGTAGTTTTGTACAGGCTCTTAAATGCTAGCTCATGTTTTGAAAATTGCTTGTGCTTTGTGTTTTGAAAAAAATAGTTTGAAAATGCCTTAGTGCGGAGATTCGCTTTGATATAACTCTTGTATCAGTCCTCAAGAGTGTTGACAAAGCAAATGTTTTTGAAACGGTTTTCAAATGTTTATATGTAAGTGTAAAAATTTGTTTTGAGCAAGCATCTAACAACTATCTACTTGTACTCGACATGGTAGTTCTTTTCCACTTATCCTTTAGACAATGCTATCTTACTATTAGTGAGTAGGTAGCCCTATCGTTGGATGTATGAGGGACATCGAAGGGACGATACGGTCACGATGGCAACTTGGCAAGGAACTTTAGTAACTGTCCTAAAGTTCTAAGATCACTTTTAACCTAGGAAACATTGAGAGGGTCATCGAGGGACTTGTGATCTTTCAACTAGAGGACAACCACTAAAACTTCTCACGTTTCGAGAATTGTGACTGTTTTCCGAAGGCAACCGAAGTGGGGTACCCTAGAGGTGTATATGTGCATGATGTGTTATGTTTAGTTATTTTTGTCTTGTGTTAAGTTTGCTAGCGTTTGATTATTAGTCTTTCCATACAAGCCTAATTACTAACAGTTAATATTTTGCAGAAATTTAAAGTGTGGGAATTTAAATCCTACGCTATTACAATATTTTGGGGAGGGGGTATTTACATGTCCAAATGGGGAAAAAATAAAGAAAGTGACAAAATCCTATTTTAATCTATTACATACTGTCAGCAGATATATTATTATAAAAATGCGAAAATAAAATAATGCGCGCGAAATAAAGAAACGTCTAAGAAGTCCTAAGAATTAAGCTAAGTAAAATAAGAAAATATTTTTGGTTTTTGTTTATTTTTAATTAAGAAAAATAATTAAACTAAGTCTGAATTTAATTAAGAAAATAAATATTAAATGAAATTAACCTAATTCTAATATTTTTGTGTTTTTATTAAGAAAATATTTGAATTAAATAAATCTAAGTCTAATTGATTTTAAATTAAAATAATGTCCAAATAATTAATTAGATTAATTTACAAAATTAATTTAAGAAAAAAAACCTAAGTTTATTTAATTTTTATTTTTATTTTTATGATTTGTTGAAAAAAAGAGATTTTTGAAACTAAAAAGCAAATAAATGAAATAAAAGAAAAAAGAAAAAATGGGGCTGGATATGCAAAAGCAAAATGGGGGTGCTGATTGAAATTTGCTAGGCCCATATATGGAAGAGCTCAGCATCCGCCTGATCCTATGAGGACAAGTCTTGATGGCACATGGTAGATCTGCGCGTGGAAGCTCTTGGATTTGAAATAAACATGATCTAATGGTTGTTAATTGGGGGTGTATGGTACGTGTCTGGAATGTTGTGCATTGGATCTGTAGAAAATTTATTAGAAAATATGAAAACGCCAAGCCTGGGGAACGAACCCTGCCCTTTTATCTTCACAAACACATGCCTTTCCATTTGAGCCACATGTTCATTCGTTAATTTGAATAACAAAATAATATGATATATAAAACACATTCAGAAGTATATTTAAAAAAAAAGCGTGTTGTATGAATTAGCCAATGGGAGAGAGATGTGTGGGCACCGGAGTCAACATTTTCAGAGTTGCCGGAGTCAAACTCCGGTCACCTTCTCCGGTCATCCAAAATTGTAAAAACCTGCAAAGAAACGAAATCCAGGCTCAAGCTTTAGGCTATCCCCCCTAAATTGGGGTCTGCGAATTCAACCATGGGGTTAATTCTTCCTGAAACGGCTTGCATCTATGGATACGAAGCTCAACTGGTGTTTTGCCCCAAAAATGGAAAAACTCCACCCTCACGCCAAACCTTGCATGTAATGGATCTAAACATTTGCATGCATCAATATGAATGTATGTATGCACATAAAAAAATTATATTACGTATGAAGAAAGTTTGAGATCATGATACTATACCCAATCGGAGTGGCTGAAGCTAGTGATTTCTGCGGGCGTTGGACTTGTGCGAGGGGTGGAAATGATCCTTGGAGACTTCAGGAACATGCTTAGACCCTTGGATTGGATTGAAAATGTCTAGGAGTCAGGTTTTTGAATTTGACAACTTTGGATATTTTTTTGCAATTTTGGTGCGTTCTCTCTAGGTTGTCTTTTCGTGACTCTTTCTAGGCTGTGTATCCCCTCTTTGAGGCTTGAAAATGTCACCTTTATATAGAGCATATGGAGGGGACAGGGTAGGAGGGAAATAAGCATGCTTAATAATGTTCTTTAATAGCCATAAACAAATATTTGAAACTTGGCCAAAAGTATGAAATTCTTGTCTCTTTTTTGAATTTGAATGAATGTGGACATCAATGGATTTCGAATGCCTTCAATCCATGCCATTCGATGGGACCTCTTGTAAATCCTTTGAATGGGTATTTTGGATGTCTTTCAAATATTCCATATGTATGCCTTGTGCCCTCTTCGAATGGGCCACCAAGGTGTGTCCTTCGAATGGCTCAAGTCTCATCACTAGGGCCTCTTCGATTTAGTCCCTACTCAGCTAGCTGATTGATTCAAGCAACTCAAACAAAAACCTCAATCTGGTCAATCGAAAACCTTCTTTGTCACCACCTTCGAGTGCTATTGCACAAAAGGAATGGGCCTGGTCACATGCAAGACCCATCACAAAGAAAACTTGTTTTTCAGGAATGATGTGTCATTCGAATGGACCAATGAATGCTTCTTCGAAGGGACCACATGAATGCGCCTTCAAAGGGACTATCATGCATGTTGAAGTGTGTACAACTGTTTCAAAGGGGACCATTGCCCAGTCGAAGCTGGAACAAAGGCATCCCATGCCTTGTGGATGCTAGCATGAGGCAGGTCAAAGCAAGCGTAAAAGTAGCCATTCCCTAGGCGAAGCTGGCACAAAGGTAACCAATGCCTTGTAGGTCGAAGGAAGCTTTTTTCCTGGTGGATCGAAGGAAAATCTGAAGGAGTCTTGTCCTTGTGTGCTGAAGGCAAGCTAAAGAGGGGGCCTTTTTCCTTGTGAATCGAAGACTAGTAAGATGGGCGTTTTTCCTTGTGAATCGAAGACCAATGAAAGGGGCCTTTGCCTTGTGAATCGAAGACCAGTGAAAGGGGCCTTTTGCCTAATATACCAAAAACAAGCATGAAGAGGCATACATATGCTGATGACAAGATGAAGGGGCATTTTTCCCAGTGGGAGCTTTGTGAACTACGCTTGATCGAAGGATACTCAACGCCTAATCGAAGCTAGTATGCAGGCATTCATTGCTGGTGAATCGAAAAAAACTTGTAGGGTATTCTTGCTTTGTGCGTTAAAGGCATGCACAAAGGGAGTATTTGCCTAGTGCGCTAAAGGAAAGTTGAATAACAGGTGTGTACCTTATGCGGTAAAGGCAAGCATAGAGAAGGCCCTGCTGGAATGATGCTTATGGACCAAAGCTTTCTCAAATGGGTCTTTAGATGTCCAATCAATGCTTGTCTGCAGGGGTCTACTATTTTGTGAATCGGAGCAAGCATGGAGGACGTTCTTTCATTGTGAATCAAAGGCAAGACTGAAGCAACCAATGCGCATTCGAAGCCTTGTGATTTGAACTTGATCGAAGGGGTCCCAACACCCAATCGAAGCTTGTGAATCAGGCTTGCGTCGAAGGAGGTTCAGCGCCCAATCGAAGCTTGCTCAGATGCCAATCGAAGTACCATGTTCACATGCCAATTGAAGGACATTGCTGGATTGCCAATCGAAGGACAGTTTTCTAACATTTAAAAAATTTATTTTCTTTAGGCAAGTGTTTGTAACCACCCATATAAGAGAAAAAAACCTTGGGAAAAATGAGAGGGCAAATTTTGGGGTACAACAGCTACCCCTGTTCAATCTTCTTAAACTTGAGGATTTAGATTGGCTTGCCTGCCTTTCGTGATCTGAAGGTGGAAGATGATTGAACACTAGAGTGCCCAGAAATTTGCACTCGCATGAAGTAACACTGTTAGTTGATGATGATGGGAATGGGCTTATAGATGCCATTTAGAGAAGATGACAGAGAGTCGTCGGAGATGGGCTTAAGATGCCATCCAAAATAGATGCTGATTTCACACATGGTCCCTTTGGGGGTTCCTGTTCCTGCTGTCTGAGGAGGAGTCCGCTGGGGAATGTGGGTTTCTATTATTCTCCTGCTTGAGGAAAACTCTGCGGGTAACAGAGTCTAGGAACTTCAATTGTCCATTACTCTACCGGGGAAGCTATCTATTGACTGGAGAGATAAAAGTTTGCTGATTTTTGGTCGAAATCCAGTCTTCACAGTAACTTACTAAGGATAACAAAAGTTGACTGTTATCTAGTCATATTCCAAGCTTAACAATAATCTATTAGGGAATATGAAATTAAACTGTTATCTGGTCGTACCCCAGGCTTCACAGTAACTCAAACTGTTATCTGGTCGGAATCCAGGCTTCAGTGACTTGAACAGTTATCTGGTTGTGTCTAGGTTTCAGTGATTTGAAGAGATTAAGCTGTTATCTGGTCGGATCCAAGCTTCAATTTGAATTTGAGGTATACTATTATCTGGTCGAGTCCAAGCTTCATAGTAATTGACAGAGTAAACTGCTATCTGGTAAGACTCCAGGCTTCACAGTAAATTGACAGAGTAAACTGCTAACTTGTCAGATTCCAGGCTTCGTAGTAAAATGAAATTCAACTATTATCTGTTCTTACTCCAGGCTTCACAGTAATTGAAGAAGTGAACTACTATCTAGTCAGATTCCAGGCTTTAAAGAAACTTAAACTGTTATTTGGTCGAAATCCAGGCATCACAGTAGCTTGCTGGGGATAATGGAATTAACCGTCACTTGAAAATGCATTAGAAAGAGCCTGCATACGGCTATTCCAGTATGAGTCCGTGTTAGTATGTACCTAGAGATATATGAGAAGGAACCCATGTAAGATTGCTCCGTCGGGTCGTGTAGATAGTTTTCCTGTCTGGTTTCAGGTATTAATCTGGAACTTGAAAATTGTCGGTCGCTGTGATAGTTGTCCTGGCTTGTTACATGTATTAATCTCTGAATTGGGAAAGAAAAAGAGTTTTCTTGGCTTGTTACAGGTATTATTCTTTAATCTCTTTATGTAGATAGTTCTCCTAGCTGGTTACAGATGTTAATCCACAGTTGGTCGTCCGTGTAACGCCCCGATATTTAATTATTTATTTAATTAAATATTGTTTTGATTTTTTTTTTTTAATTCGAATTTTTATCATTGAAGTCGGGATTATATTATTAAGTTGGAATAATAATTTAATCAGGTTTATATTGGTATAAATAAGTTGGAGTAGAATTTTACTAGCAAGCTTAGAATTGATGTTGGGCTTAAGTATGGTGTCGCGAAGTAATAAGGAGGGTGTATTGGTTAGGCCCATTTAAGTTACTAAGAATTGAATAATAGTATTTTATTAGAAAATAGAAGAAAGGGAGAAAGTGGTGTTATCACGAAAAACAAAATAAGAGAAAAGAGAATATGGTTTATAAGAAGAGGAGAAGAACGAGGAAAGTTGCTGTTAGGGCCAATCTCAAAAATTCCATTGAAGCTTCCTTAAGTGTTTTCAAAATCAAACCAGGTAAGGGTGGGTTTCCTATACTATAATGGGGTGTATGATACTTTGTATGTGGGAAATTGTATGTGAAATTGTTACTGTTTTATTGACTTGTGCTTGGCTTGTGTTGTTGTGATAATAAAGATTAATATTGTTTTAGTTATAGAACTGTCAAGACAAATATGTGGGTTGTTGTGTTATTGTCTGGGTTGAGTTGGATTGGGAGACATAAGAATTACTGAAGCAGTATAAGAACTACGCATAGAGATTTAAGTATAGGAAATAAGAAGAAGGAATGAAACGAACTGGGAGTGGGAGTGTCGTTCGACACTTGTGTATATGGGGAGGTTTTCGTTCGGAAACCTTTGGGAAAGGGAGAGGTGCCGATTGGAACATGTGTAGTAGGTGGAGGGAAGTGCCACTTTGGCACTGTGAGGCAGGGGCACTTGTTTTCTCTGTTTTCTCTGTTTTTTGGCTTGTCCTTCTAAGACACTATGCTGCATAATTCTGAAATAATATCAGTAATAGATAGTAGCAGTATATATGAATGTCACTGTTTTTAGTCGCAGTAAATTAAATTTAGTTGCTAGAAGCTAGTTTGATATGGAAGAATGGCACACCCATTAGTTGTATAATAAGTTAGCAATTTTAGGGAGAACAAATAACTGTGGACTATATATGTTTTAAATGGTTGAATTAGTATTTTATTAGTGATGATAATAATTTAGCAATGGGATTAATTGATTAAGTTGGTAAATAATTGGAGACGAGTTGATTAATTCGGTATGTTGGTATATTAATGTATTTTCTGAATTTGACCGAAATGTCATTTTGTTTCGATATCTCCGTAGTATGTAAATGTTGTGATTTACCCTTGATTAATTGGTAATAACAGTGATATAGGCCTTTGGCCAATGTTGAAGGTGTGAATTGTTGTTATGTTGACCTTTATTATGTTGTTGTCGTTGTTATGTTTCCAAGTTGTGGTTGTTTATATCATAGCATAGCATAGCATAACATTAAAGTTGGCCTGGATTGACATGTTCTAAGTTGGAGCGAATGCTCACCATGTTGGCCTTTATTGTCAAGATTTATGTTGAGGGCTTATGCCTTATGCCTCGGAAAATTAGCATTTTCTAAGTTGGGAGTTCTGCTCCAATGGTACCACATGCATTTGCATAGTTGAGTCACATTTGGAGTCACTAATTTGTTGATTATTTGAAGTGTTGTTTATGCATGATAATGTTATAAGTTGAATTGAGGTGTTGGAGAATGATATTGCTTTATGTTGATTTGGTATGAAGTGGTAATTTTAGATAAACTGATTTCGATATATTATTTATCATATGTTCTATTATGGTATTCGATATCCTACCCCTTCTGTTTGAATGTTACCCTTTGTTGGTAACGTGCAGGTAACCAAGAGGAGTAGCCGTTAGCGTTGTTAGTTCGAGTTTGGTGTCATTTGCTCTGATACGTAGCACTCGGGGGGGGGGGGGGGGGGGATGAGCGCTTGTCTTATTTTGTTGTTTATTTATCGAACCTTATGTTTTTATTTGAGGATTTATTGTATTGATGTTGTTTTATGATTCAAAAGATGTTATGTCTCATATGGAGAATTATTATGAATCTGCTGCGTGATTAATCAAAGTTGGTTTATGTTATGAATACTTTATTCATGAGTTGTATTCATTCTGTTTTCTTTAAGTGTTATGTATCTATTCTAAAAGCATGACAGGTTTATGTGTCTATGTTGAATGTGTAACATCCCGATTATTCTGGAAATTTTTATACTTTGATTTTCTATAAATTGCTTGGGGTATAATTAGGGTGTTACATTAGTGGTATCAGAGCAGATCGGTCTGTACGGTCAAGTTATCGAGTCTTAGTTGTGTAACAATCGAGTATTGTTAGTTTTCTTAACCGTTGTTTATGTTGCAGTGATAAGATAAGATGGTTGGGAGGAACGATGCTGCGATTGTTGCTACTATGCAAGAGATGGCCTAGGCTATGCAGAATCAGCCAATTGCGGACAAGAATGTCGGGTCTCGTAGCTTGGCAACTTTCCAAAGGAAGAATCCGCCGGTGTTCAAGGGTAGACATGATCCTGATGGAGCACTAGATTGGTTGAAGGAAATCTAGAGGATATTCCGTGTGATGGATTGCACCCCGGTACAAAAGGTTCGGTATGGTACTCACATGGTAGCAGTTGAAGCTGATGACTGGTGGCTAGAAATACGTGCAAGGTTAGAAGATGCAGGTGAGGAAATCACTTGGGTTGTGTTCCGTAGGGAGTTTCAGAGGAAGTATTATCCTGAAGATGTTCGGGGTAAGAAAGAGATTGAGTTCCTCAAGTTGAAGCAAGGGAACAAATCTGTCACTGAGTATGCTGCTAAGTTCATTGAGCTAGCTAAGTTCTATCCACATTTTGATGGTGAAGGTGCTGAATTTTCTAAGTGCATCAAGTTTGAGAATGGGCTGCGCTCGGAAATCAAGAAGGTTGTTGGATATCAGAAGATTCACGTCTTTTCCGATTTGGTTGATAATCGCAGGATCTTCGAGGAGGATAGCAATGCTCATCACAAGATTGTTAGTGATAAGAGAGGCAAGAATCAATAGAACCGTGGCAAGCTTTATGATGATGTTAGAGGTAAATTAAGAGTTTCTCATGGTCAGAGGACTAGTGGGGGAGATACTCCTGCTAGGGTTGTATGTTTCAAATATGGGCAACTTGGTCACAAGAGTAATGTGTGCACTACTGCTGATGGGAATAGGTGTTTCCGTTGTGGTAAGATTGGGCATATGATATCTGACTGCAAGCATAGGAAGATGATCTGTTTCAACTGTGGTTGAGAAGGACACATTGGTAATAATTGTCCGAAACCAAAGAAGGCACAAACTGGTGGCAAGGTGTTTTCTTTGGCTAGGACTTCGACAGCTAGTGAGGACAGACTCATCAGAGGTACATGTTTCGTTAATAGTACTCCTTTAATTACTATTATTGATACTGGTGCTACTCATTGTTTTATTGCTGCGGATTGTGTTGAAAGATTGGGTCTTGTGTTGTCTTCTATGGATGGAGAAATGGTCGTCGAGACACCGGCTAAGGAATCAGTGACTACTTCTCGTGTGTGTTTGAGTTTTCCTTTTTCGATCTTCGGCAAAGACTTTGCTGTTGATTTGATTTGTTTGCCGTTAAGAGGATTAGAGGTGGTCTTGGGTATGAATTGGTTAGAGTATAACTATGTTCATATCAATTGCTATAACATGTCTGTGAAGTTTTCTACTCCTGAAGAGGAAAGAGTTAGTTTGTTGACCAGTAAACAGTTGAGGTAGTTGATGCAAGACCAAGCGTAGGTGTTCACGTTGATGGCGTCGCTATCAATGGAGAACCAAGTTAGGATTGATGAGTTGCAAGTGGTGCGAGAATTTCCTGAAGTGTTTCCTGATGAAATTCCTGATGTACTGCCAGAGAGAGAAGTTGAATTTGCTATTGATCATGTACCTGGTACCAGACCTGTTTCTATGGCACCGTATAGGATGTCTGCATCTGAATTGTCTGAATTAAAGAAGCAATTAGAAGAGCTACTTGAGAAAAAGTTTATAAGACCCAGTGTATTATCGTGGGGAGCGCATGTGTTGTTAGTAAAGAAGAAAGATGGGAGTATGAGGCTTTGTGTTGATTATAGGCAGTTGAATAAAGTGATGATTAAGAACAAGTATCCGCTTCCGAGGATTGATGAGTTGATGGATCAACTGGTGCGTGCAAGTGTGTTTTCTAAGATTGATTTCAGGTCAGGATATCACCAGATTAGAGTGAAAGAAGATGATATTTAGAAGACCGCATTCAGGACTCGGTATGGATACTACAAGTATTTGGTGATGCCTTTCGGTGTGACCAATGCGCCGGGAGTATTCATGGAGTACATGAATCGTATCTTTCATACTTCTTTGGATCGGTTTATGGTGGTATTCATTGATGACATTTTGATTTACTCTAAGTCGAAAGAGGAACATGAAGAGCACCTAAGAGTTGTATTGTAAGTTTTGAGAGATAAGAATTTATATGCGAAGTTGTCCATGTGTGAATTTTGGTTGCATGAGGTTAGTTTCCTTGGTCATGTCATTTCTGGTAGTGGTATCGCTGTGGATCCTTCTAAAGTTGATGATGTGTTGCAATGGGAAGCTCCAAAGTCGGTTACTAAAATTAGAAGTTTCATGGAATTAGCCGATTACTATAGACAGTTTATAGGAGGTTGTTCTAAGTTGGAACTTCCGTTGACCAAGTTGACTTGTAAGGGTAAAGCCTTTGTGTGGGATAGTCGATGTGAAGAAATTTTTACTGATTTGAAGAAAAGGTTGACGTCGACTCCAATTTTGACCTTGCCTAATCCGGGGGAACCTTTTGTTGTGTATTGTGATGCTTGTATGATGGGCTTAGGTGGTGCACTCATGCAGAATAGTAAGGAGGTTGCTTATGCGTCGAGGAAATTGAGGACTCATGAAAATAATTATCCTACGCATGATTTAGAATTGGCTGCAGTTGCCTTTGTGTTAAAAATCTGGAGGCATTATCTCTATGGTTCTAGATTCGAAGTGTTTAGTGACCATAAGAGTTTGAAGTATCTTTTTGATCAGAAAGAGTTGAATATAAGGCAGCGAAGGTGGTTAGAATTGCTAAAGGATTATGATTCCGGTTTGAATTATCATCCAGGAAAAGCTAATGTTGTGGTCGATGCTTTAAGCCGAAAGACGTTGCATATGTCGGCAATGATGGTTAGAGAGTTGGAGTTGATTGAGCAATTCTGAGATTTGAGTTTAGTTTGTGAAGTGACACCGCAAAGTGTTATGTTGGGAATGTTAAAGATTAATAATGACTTTCTCAACAGTATCAGCAAGGCTCAAAAGCTAGATGTGAAGTTGGTGAATAAGATGATGGAAATTGATCGATCTGAGAATGACGATTTCAAGATAGATGGGCAAGGTGTGTTGAGATTTCAATATCTTGTTTGCATTCCTGATGATGAAGAGATTAAGAAAGTGATTATTGAGGAAAGTCACAGAAGCAGGTTAAGTATTCATCCAAGAGATACTAAAATGTATCAGGATTTGAAAGGTTTATTTTGGTGGCCTGACATGAAGCGAGATGTGGCACAGTTTGTGTATGCTTGTTTGACTTGTCAGAAGTCGAAGGTTGAGCATCAGAAGCCTGCGGGGTTGATGCAACCATTAGAGATTCCAGAATGGAAATGGGATAACATTTCGATGGACTTTGTAACGGGATTACCTAGTACCTTGAGAGGACATGACTTGATATGGGTGATTGTTGATAGGCTTATGAAGTCGGCACACTTTATACCTATTAACATCACATATCAGGTTTCGAAGTTGGCAGAGATTTACACCAGAATAATTGTGAAGTTGCATGGTGTTCCTTTGTGTATTGTGTCGGATAGAGATCCGAGGTTTACTTCTTATATCTGGAAAAATTTGCAAGAGGCGTTGGGATCTAAGTTGAGATTGAGTTCGGCGTATCATCCTCAGACGGATGGTCAGACCGAGAGGACTATTCAGTCGTTGGAGGATCTATTGAGAGTAAGTGTTCTTGAACAGGGAGTTTCATGGGATACATATCTTTCGTTGATTGAGTTCACTTATAATAACAATTACCATTCTAGTATTGGGATGGCACCTTTTGAGGCGTTGTATGGTCGGAGGTGTAGGACTCCATTGTGTTGGCATGAATCTGGTGAAAGTGTGGTACTTGGACCCAAGATTGTTCGAGAGACTACTGAGAAAGTGAAGCTTATCCGAGAGAAGATGAAAGTTTCTCAAAGTAGACAAAAAACTTACCATGACAAGAGAAGGAAAGATTTAGAATTTCGAGCTGGTGATCATGTGTTTTTGAGAGTCACACCTGTGACAGGTGTTAGGCGAGCTCTGAAGTCTAAGAAGCTCACTCCTCGTTTTATTGGTCTGTATCCGATATTAGATCGAGTTGGGAAGGTTTCTTACCGAGTGGCGTTACCGCCAAACCTTGCTAATTTTAATGACGTGTTTCATGTATCGCAACTTTAGAAGTATATTCCCGATCCGTCTCATGTGATTCAGATGGACAATGTGCAAGTACGGGATAATCTCACGGTGGAGACGATGCATGTGCGAGTCGTGGATCACGAGATAAAGATTCTAAGGGGGAAGGAGATTGCATTGGTGAAAGTTGTCTGGTTAGGAGCTGCCGGAGAGAGTATGACCTGGGAGTTGGAGAGTAAGATGCGAGACTCTTATCCCGAGTTATTTGAACCAAATAAAATTTTATTTTCGAGGACGAAAATATTCTAAGTGGGGGAGAGTTGTAACGCCCCGATATTAGTTCATTTAATTAAATATTGTTTTTATTATTTTATTTTTTTTTAATTCCAATTTTTATCGTTAAAGTCGGGATTATATCATTAAGTTGGAATAATAATTTAATCAGGTTTATATTGGTGTAAATAAGTTGGAGTAGAATTTTACTAGTAAGCTTAGAATTGATGTTGGGCTTAAGTGTGGTGTCGCGAAGTAATAAGGAGGGTGTATTGGTTAGGCCCATTTAAGTTACTAAGAATTGAATAATAGTATTTTATTAGAAAATAGAAGAAAGGGAGAAAGTGGTGTTATCAGGAAAAACAAAATAAGAGAAAAGAGAATAAGGTTTGTGAGAAGAGGAGAAGAACAAGGAAAGTTGCTGCTAGGGCCAATCTCAGAAATTCCATTGAAGCTTCCTTAAGTGTTTTCAAAATCAAACCAGGTAAGGGTGGGTTTCCTATACTATAATGGGGTGTATGATACTTTGTATGTGGGAAATTGTATGTGAAATTGTTACTGTTTTATTGACTTGTGCTTGGCTTGTGTTGTTGTGATAATAAAGATTAATATTGTGTTAGTTATAGAACTGTCAAGGAAAATATGTGGGTTGCTGTGTTATTGTCTGGGTTGATTTGGATTGGGAGATAGAAGAATTACTGAAGCAGTATAAGAACTACGCATAGAGATTTAAGTATAGGAAATAAGAAGAAGGAATGAAACAAACTGGGAGTGGGAGTACCGTCCGACACTTGTGTATATGGGGAGGTTGCTGTTTGGAAACCTTTGGGAAAGGGAGAGGTGCCGATCAGCACATGTGTAGTAGGTGGAGGGAAGTGCCACTTTGGCACTGTGAGGCATGGGCACTTGTTTTCTCTATTTTATCTGTTTTTCTGCTTGTCCTTCTAAGACACTATGCTGCATAATTCTCAAATAATATCAGTAATAGCTAGTAGCAGTATATATGAATGTCACTGTTTTCAGTAGCAGTAAATTAAATTTAGCTGCTAGAAGCTAGTTTGATATGGAAGAATGGCACACCCATTAGTTGTATAATAAGTTAGCAATTTTAGGGAGAACAAATAACAGTGGACTATATATATTTTAAATGGTTGAATTAGTATTATATTAGTGATGATAATAATTTAGAAATGGGATTAATTGATTAAGTTGGTAAATAATTGGAGACGAGTTAATTAATTCGGTATGTTAGTATATTGATGTATTTTGCGAATTTGACCGAAATGTCATTTTGTTTCGATATCTCCGTAGTAAGTAAATGTTGTGATTTACCCTTGATTAATTGGTAATAATGGAGATATAGGCCTTTGGCCAATGTTGAAGGTGTGAATTGTTGTTATGTTGACCTTTATTATGTTGTTGTCGTTGTTGCGTTGCCAAGTTGTGGTTGTTTATATCATAGCATAGCATAACATAACATTAAAGTTGGCCTGGATTGGCATGTTCTAAGTTGGAGCGAATGCTCACCATGTTGGCCTTTATTGGCAATATTTATGTTGAGGGCTTATGCCTTATGCCTCAGAAAATTGGCATTTTCTAAGTTGGGAGTTCTGCTCCAATGGTACCACATGCATTTGCATAGTTGATTCGCATTTGGAGTCATTGATTTGTTGCTTATTTGAAGTGTTGTTTATGCACGATAATGTTATAATTTGAATTGAGGTGTTGGAGAATGATATTGCTTTATGTTGATTTGGTATGAAGTGGTGATTTTACATAAACTGATTCCGATATATTATTTATCATATGTTCTATTATGGTATTCGATATCTCACCCCTTCTGTTTGAATGCTACCCTTTGTTGGTAACGTGCAGGTAACCAAGAGAAGTAGTCGTTAGCGTTGTTAGTTCGAGTTTGGTGTCATTTGCTCGGATACGTAACACTCGGGGGGGGGGGGGGGGGGGGGAATGAATGCTTGTCTTATTTTGTTGTTTATTTGTCGAACCTTATGTTGTTATTTGAGGATTTATCGTATTGATGTTGTTTTATGATTCAAAAGATGCTATGTCTCATATGGAGAATTATTATTAATCCGCTGCGTGGTTAATCAAAGTTGGTTTATGTTATGAAGACTTTATTCATGATTTGTGTTCAATCTGTTTTCTTTAAGTGTTATGTATTTATTCTAAAAGCATGACAGGTTTATGTGTCTTTGTTGAATGTATAGCATCCTGATTATTCTGGAAATTTTTATACTCTGATTTTCCGTAAATTGCTTAGGGTAGAATTGGGGTATTACAGTCTGCAGATAGTTCTCCTGGCTGGTTACAGGTATTAATCCGGGACTTGGTTTATTTGTTGGTAAACCCGTCTTACTTCAGAAGTTCATACCACTTGGTCATATAGATAGATTCCCCGTCTGGTTTCGGGTAATAATCTTTTACCCGCTGTATAAGTTAATGGTGTTTGTCTGCCCGCTGATTTAACCTGAAAAGGTAAACTCAGTTTTATGCGATGTCATGATGTATGAATTGCATGATGCTCTCAAAATAAATGAGATTGTGATATACGCATTTGTGCTGCATATGCTATGATGTTTGTAAAAATGATGTATGAATGCAATGTATGAATGTGTCAGTTGTTCCATTGCTATATTGTTGAATTAGGGAAAATAAATCTCTGACTATTGCTGGGGGTGAAGAATGTAGGTCTTCAGATTTGTTGAAGTTGAAATACTGGGAGATGAACTTTCGTTGTTAGAGAAATAAACTCTATTGGGGAAGGGAAACTCTGTGCACTGCTTGGGGATTTTGTAAAATCCTGCTGGGGAATCCTAAAAAGCTTGGCGACTTCACTGGGAGATGTTGGAGCAGTAACTTAGGAATTCTGCTCCGTCGGGGATATGAGAACACCTGACACCATTAGGCCGCATATTGAGAATATGGCAGTGACCTTGTAGTAGGATGCCCCTGCCTCTGTACCTGCAGGAGAATGTATCTGCCAGGGAAAACATCTGTGGGGATTTTGTGGATGGCCCTTAGATATTGTCCCGCTTCTTAAAGTCATTAGGAACTGCCTTTCTATTTTTAGGTATATATTTGTAAGCAGTAATCACATTCAAATGCATATGTTCAAGAATAATCACTGGACGTTTTCTCACACAAAACAGAAAAATAAAAAACAGAAGTTTTGCACTTCCAAAGGAATAGTTTTGTATTAACTTGAAATAAGCGTTTTTATACAAGGATGCAGACATCCTAGTAAGAGAATGCCGTCGTAAGAATGGAAATTATACAAAATTAGTATACAAATAAAGACAACTATGTGAAATAATCCCATTGGGTTCCCATTCTGCTATTGCCTTTATGTCATTGAGCGTCTCATCCCTTTCGCTGCTTGTCCGAAGCTGATTGGATTGATTAGTACCGCTTGAGCCTGATAGTTGATACTGATGATTTGGCTGTAAGGTGATCCAACGAGACATAGTTATGCACTTTAAATATCTAACTTTTGCCTGGACCGTACTTTCTGGTTTTCAATCCACCAGGATATCCTTTTTTTCCCAAGCCGCCTTTTCAGGTTTTCGACTTACCGGGTGTATAGATTTTTTATGTATATCCCTAATTTTTTCCCGAACCCTTTTGGTTCTCCGGGATGCCCTAATTTTTTCCTAGGCCAGTCGACCTAGCGGGTCTTTGTTTATGCGTAGTATATTTTAACAATGTCCACGTTTACAGGGTGCAGAAGGTCGTCGCCGTCCATAGTGGTTAAGATCATGGCTCCACTAAAAAATATATTCTTGATCACAAATGGCCCTTCGTATGTGGGAGTCCATTTTCCCCTGGGATTACCTTGTGGCAGTATGATGCGCTTGATTACCAAGTCACCAGCCTGATATACCCGACGTCTGGCCTTCTTGTTAAAAGGCTTGATCATACGTTTTTGGTACATCTGACCATGACAGATAGCCGAGAGCCTTTTCTCATCAATCAGGTTTAACTAGTCAAGTCGAGTCTGAACCCATTCGTCTTCGCTCAACCCCGCATCTTTCATGATCCTCAAGGAAGGGATCTAGACCTCAGTGGGCAGGACAACTTCCATACCATATACCAAAGAGAAAGGAGTTTCCCCTGTTGATGTATGCATTATGGTGCAGTAACCATGAAGAACAAATGGTAACATCTCATGCCAATCTTTATATGTCACCGTCATCTTTTGTATTATTCTCTTGATATTTTTGTTAGCAGCTTCAACAACTCCATTCATCTTCGGCCAGTAGAGAGAAGAGTTATGATGCTGGATTTTGAATTGCGTGCAGAGCTTGGTAACCATAGTGTTGTTGAGATTGGTACCATTATCTGTAATTATTCTTTCTAGAATACCGTACCGACAGATAAGATTGTGTTTGATGAATCAGGCCACAACGTTCTTGGTAACGGAAGCAAATGAAGCTGCCTCGACCCACTTCATGAAGTAATCAATGGCAACCAGGATGAAGTGGTGCCCATTGAAAACTATAAGTATATTTCCCCAATCATATCGATGCCCCACATTGTAAACGAACAAGGAGAAGTCAAGACATTTAAAGGAACTGGAGGAACATGTACCTTGTCACCATAGATCTGACACTTGTGAGAAGTCCGTGAATGCTGATAGCAGTCTGCCTCCATGGTGGACTGGAAGTATCCTGATCGTAAGATCTTTTTATCCATTGAGTGCCCACTAGAATGAGTTCCTAAGGTACCTTCATGCAAATCAGCCATAATCTTTTCTGCCTCACTCTTGTCTACACACCGAAGCAATGTAGAATCATGATTACGCTTGTAGAGGATCCCATTACTTAGAAAGAACTTAGTAGAGAACCTTCTTAGGAACTTCTTATCATTGACTGAAGCTCCCTATGGATATTCTTGGATTTTGAGATATCTTCTGACCTCATGGAACCAAGGCTTGTCCATTACTTATTCAGTACCAATCTCATGACAGTATGCAAGTTCATCCATCATTTCAATGGTGATCTAAGGAGCCTCATTACCCCACCTCACCTTGAACATGGATGACATTGTAGCTAGCGCGCCCGCTAGTTGATTTTCCTCTTGTTAAAATGCTCAAAGTTAATTTTTTCAAAGTATGGGATTAGTGACAACACATGCTCTTTGTACGAGATGAGATTAGGATTCTTCATGTCCCATTCTCCTTTGATCTGGCTAATTACCAAAGTCGAGTATCCAAACACACTTAAGAACTTGATCCTTAAATTTATTGCAGCTTTGAGACCCATGAAACATGCTTCATACTCAACCATATTGTTGGTACAGTTGAAACATAGCCTGGAAGTGAAAGGAGTATGACAGCCTTCATGAGATTTGATCATAACTCCGATGCCATTTCCAAGAGCGTTGGAAGCTCCGTAAAGACCATAGTCCATCTGGATCCTTTTTCAGGTCCTTCATCTGGTCCTGGTTCTTCGCAATCAGTTACTAACATGATGTTCTCTTCCGGGAACTCAAAATTCATGGATTGGTAGTCATCCACAGCTTGATGAGCCAAATGATCAGCTAATACACTTTGTTTAATTGTTTTCTGGGTTGTATACTGAATGTCATATTCGGTCAGGATCATTTGCCATCTTTCTATTCTTCCGGAGAGAGCGGGCTTCTCAAAGATGTACTTGATAGGGTCCATTTTAGATATCAACAAGGTAGTGTGAGTCAACATATACTGTCTTAGTCGGCGAGCAGCCCATGCCAAAGCACAACATGTTTTCTCGAGCAATGAGTATCTTGTTTCACAATCGATAAACTTTTTGCTAAGGTAGTATATTGCATGCTCTTTTCAACCAGACTCGTCATGCTGCCCTACCACACACCCCATTGAGCTCTCTAATACTGTTAAGTACATGATAGGAGGTCTTCCTTCAACTGGAGGCATCAAGATTGGAGGCTCTTCAAGATATTGCTTGATTTTCTCAAAGGCATACTGGAAGTCGTTATTCCACTTCACTGCTTGATCTTTTTGGCTATGTAGTTCAGACGTCCTAAGAATCCCCTAACTTCCTTCTCAGTGCGAGGAGTCGGCATTTCTTGTATAGCTTTTACCTTTGCAGGGTCTACCTCAATACCTTTGTCGCTGATAACGAAGCCTAAGAGCTTACCGGATCTTACTCCGAAAGTGCACTTATTCGGGTTTAACCTCAGTTTGTATTTCTTCAGCCTGTCAAATAGCTTCTGTAGGTGATCAAGGTGCTCCTCTTCAGTTTGAGACCTGGCTATCATATCATCAATGTAGACCTCTATCTCGTGATGGATCATATCATGAAACGAAGCTACCATGACATGTTGATAGGTTGCCCCAGTGTTCTTTTGTCCAAATAGCATAACTTTGTAGCAGAAAGTGCCCCACTGTATGACAAAGGTCGTCTTCTCCATGTCCTCAGGTGCAATTTTGATCTAATTGTTTCCAGAGAAACCATCCATGAAGGAGAATACTTTATGATGTGCAGTGTTGTCAACTAGAACATCAATATGGGGAAGAGGAAAGTCATCCTTGGGGCTTGCCCTGTTCAGGTCTCTGTAATCCATACACATATGTACCTTACCGTCCTTCTTAGGTACTAGAACAAAATTAGAGACCCATTGTGGATACGACGTGACAACTAAGAAACCGACATTGAACTGTTTCATGACTTCAACCTTGATCTTTTCTGTCATATCCGGCCGCATATGACGAACCTTCTGTTTCACTGGAGGGAAGTCCTCTTTTGTAGGTAGGCGATGAACCACAATATCGGTGTCAAGTCCCGACATGTCTTCGTATGACCAGGAAAAAACCTCAACATAGTCATGTAGCATCTATATTAACCGTGGTTTGACATTGGGCTCCAAGTTAGCACCTACCTTGACTTCTTTTCTGTCCTCTTCAGTACCCAAGTTCACTGTCTCACATGGCTCCTAATGAGGTTGTATTGTCCTTTATTCCTGTTGTAACAGTCTGGAAAGCTCTCCTGGTACCTCACAATCTTTCTCACCTTTGTCCTCGGCTTGGTTGATCGGATTTTCAAAGTCGTAATGAGCAATAGCAGAACCGTTATCAATGGGATCCAGAGTGGATGTGGATCTGTAGTTTGATATGTGAGTGTGTGTAAGAGCATAATTGTATATTTTTGATAAAGTAAAGAGGCAAAAAATAAAAACAAAGAGCATAAAATTTGTATGTGAAACGTCCAATGTTTTATTGATGACATATGAAAATGAAGTAATGACCCTCACAAAATAGACCATTGTGCCTCGGGTAAGACACAAGGCTTTAATGTTTCAATTTTTCAAATATTACATTTCCTTGAAACAAAAAGACAAATTACTCTTGAATAAAAGTAATGGGCACAAAGTCTTTATCTTCCCAATTGTCGAGTCCATCGCTGATGGTTAGGAAGATCCACTTGTCCAGGTCATAATCACTATCGCTGTTTCCAGGGAATTGACTTCATGTTTGCTGATCCATAAAGGTGGTTCCATGACGCGAGCACGACGAACAAGTCTCTGGGCTCTTGAAATAAAACCTAAACCAAATTTTTCAGATTTGTAGAGAATATCTGGGAGTTGGCCCGAAATTTTACACCCACCTTCTTCAACTACTACTTTTGCATCCTTGAGAGAAAATATCTTCTGCAGAGGCCTAGTAGTCTTTGGAACATTGACAGTGGTCTTGGTTGCAGCAACGGCCTGTGGAACCTCTTTAATGTTCTGACAGGAGGTCTCAGTGAACTCGCCGTCCATTTTAATGTACCTGAAAGAGTTCAGGTGGCTCACCATGTACTCCTCCTCCCCATGAACTGTGATAATCTTCCCATTGACTGGGTACTTCAGCATTTGATGTAGGGTGGAAGTCACAACACCAGCCCCATGGATCCATGGTCGACCCAATAAACAGGAGTAAGATGGGCGGATGTCCATCACATAGAAAGTGGAATGAAAAGTCTGAGTACCCACTTTGATGGGGATGGCCACTTCCCCATCCACTATTCTTTTAGAACCGTCGAAGGCCCTTAACACAATGTTACTAGGCTTTAGTGTAAGCCCTTCGCAGTCCAACCTGTCTAGAGCGTTCTTGGGTAATACATTCAGTGATGAACCTGTATCCTCCAGAACATGGTCTAATGTAGTGCGCCTGCACTCAATGGAGACATGTAGGGCACCATTGTATTTTCTTCCCTTGGGATTTAGGTCTACATCAGAGAATATCAGGCCATTGTCAGCTGTCAAACTAGCCACACAATTCTCGAAGTGATCAGCGGAGGTCTCTTGAGGCACGTGGGAAGACTTCAGGAATTTTACTAAAGCCTTGGCATGGGCGTCAGAGCACAGGAGTATGGTTAGGATTGAGATTTTTTAAGGGGTCTTCCCCAATTTCTCTATGACATTGTAATTACTTTTTATGATTATTTTCAATATCTCTTCCATCTCCTTTTTAGAAGCCTCGGGAATGGCTTCTGGATGCGCCTCCGTCCGCACAGGCTCAACCAATACCTCTTTGCCCCCAGTCCTGACCGACTCAGTAGCAGGGATAATAATAGGACTAACAACAGGAGTATCCATGGGAATATTGACAGGGGCAGCAGCAGGAATGATCACCGTAGTAGTAATGGGAGTATTAACAGGAGAAGTAACATGGATGATCACAGGAGTAGCAACAGTTTTTTGGAGAGATCTCGGGAGAGAAAACTCTTCCACTTCTTGTTATTTTACCGGTCCCAGTGATATTGGTGACTTCAGGCTCGGTACTTTCATCAACTTTGTCTTTAATAGCCAACATATATTGCTTGAAGCCATGGTAATAGACGTCAACTCCATAATTATCGGGAACAACTTTATCAGAGGAATATGGTATAGGTCCAGGAAAAGTAATTATCAATGGAGCAACTTTTGGAACAGATGTAATCCTAACAGGTCTTTTGGAGGAGACCTTGGGAGGATTGGCAGAAATGGTAATGGTAGAAACATCTTCACATGGAGCACTTGTAACTGGAGTCTTCTCAAATATAATTTCTTTATCATCCATCAGGCGCTGAACAACTTCTTTCAACAAATGGCAACCATTAGGTAGAGACAAACATACGTGGCAACCTTCACCATAACCCGAAAATAAACCGGCTTGCAAGAGATTCTTTTTAACAGTCATGAGTGGAGTAGCTAGTTCATTAATATAAGCAACAAACATGTCATCATCAATAACATTAACACCACGACCGTGCTTGGGCATAGGGGCAGTTATAACATTAGGAGTCTCAAGAGTGTAAAATTCAATCTCCTTTGCTTCAATCAAATCCTACACCTTGCTTTTCAAAGTCCGACAGTCATTTGTATCGTGTCCTAGACTTTCAGAATGGTAGGCACACAAAGCATTTGAATTGCAGCGAGGAGATGCAATGTTTGGATTTTTGGGAGCCTCTCTCAGGGTAACCAAATTGGATTTCAGCAAATGTGGAAAAACTTGAGACAATGTCATATTAATCCAGGTAAACTGTCTTCTTGGTATGTCCGCTCTGGACTGATTGTTCTGTTGTTGAGTAGCTTCAGGTTTGGATATCATTACATCTCCCACCGTTGGATGGTGTTCGGTTCTTCCCTGACTTCTCTGGTTGTAAGAAGCATTGACCTCTTTCTTTCCCACGAGAAGCCTCTTTCCTGCACTTGAAAAGGAATCTCTTTGAATCTTACCACTTTTAATTACCATCTTCCACTCTTTCTCCTATCAAGATCAGCTCAGTAAACCCAACAGAAGAACTTCCAAACAGATGGTTGAAAAATGGACAAAATAAAGTACCCAAGAACATGTCTACCAACTCCCTATCAGACAGAGGAGGCTGGACTCTTCCTGCAAGGTCTCTCCATTTCTAGGCATAATCTTTAAATCCCTCACTAGAACCCATAGACATTCTCTATAGTTGTGTACGGGTTGGAGCAAGGTCAGCATTATATTGGTACTGCTTGTAGAAAGCAGTAGCCAGGTCTTCCTAGTTACGGATTTTGGTTCCCTCCAGCTGATAGAACCACTCTAATTAAGTCCCTGATAGACTGTCTTGAAAGAAATGCACCCATAATTTCCTGTCAGTAGTGTGCGGCTGGATCTTCCTAACATAATATCTGAGATGCAGCTTAGGACATGAGACCCCATCATATTTAGCAAATGCGGGGACTTTGAACTTTTGCGGGATAACCACTCCAAAAACAAACCCTAGCTCTTTGAAATCTAGGCCAGGTACCCTTTGAACCTCCATGGTGTTGAGACGGTCTTCCAACTATTTGTACTTATCATCAGCCGAAGGGTATTGTTCTTCGGTGTAATCATCTTCATCCTGTTCAGACTCCCTTGGACTGTGCTCTTCTTCTCTTGGCTCTCTTTCCTAATTTTCTCTCTCTCTCTCTCTCTCTCTCTTGATGGAGTTGTGAGCTCTGAAACTTTCCTCACTCGTCCTTTGAACCTTCTTCCCATATTCAGAACACCCACTGGCCTCTTTTTCTTCTTCTTGTCCTTGAGAATCAGAGCTTTCAAATCTTCCTGTCCCTTAGCCAGATTCAGGAACATTTCTTGGAATTGAGCATTATGTGCCTGAGGCTCCTTAACTGTTTGTTCAAGAGCCATTGCTGAAATAAACAGCGAAGAAGATAAGAAGCCTGTCCTGAAACCTGTTTATGCAATGATATGCATGATATATGTATGCAATGTTTTCAAGGACTTCGAGAAATTTAAATTTGTGAACCAAAATGAAACAGATATTTTATTAGTAGAATTCAAAATACAATTTCTATTTATGCTTAAAATTGAAAAAAAATCTAAAATCTAAGAAATCAGGTTTCCCATGGGCGCTTCCTCTTCATGCCGAGATAGACATTAAGACTTTTTTCTTTGTGAAGTTGCTTCGTAAGCTCTAACACTTTCTTCTCATTGACATAGAAATGATCTCTAAAGGTATCCTATTCTTTCTTCAATTGAATCCAGGATCTCTGCAAGTCTTCAAGATCAGTGGGCATGTCAGTATGGAGAACTGTATAAGGAACATCTCCTTCGGTGATGGGCTCTACAACCACTGGTAAGATGGCTATATATGGAATTATGAGGTTTTGAGCGCAAGCTCGTACCCATTTGAGATAAGGTTCCATAGGGATGGAAGTCTTAGGCCCCAAGGTCTTCGTATCAAATCTGTTTACCATGTCCCAAGATCGTATAAACCTATGACGATACCCTTGAACATCATCGTCGTAGTTAAACACAATGCCCTAAAAAAGCATATCACGGGGACCATCCTTTCGAGCATAACCAAATTGTCACAAAGCCAGAGAAGGGTTATAAGTTATGACTCCCCTAATTCCAAGTAATGGGACATTAGGGAATTCCCCGCTGCGGTCAATGACAAAAATATCTCTCATAGATCAGGAATACCAGAGAATATTTGAGTGAGAAAGAGACATTATCCTTCGCAACCAACCCAAACCTTCTTCATTCTTCAATACTAATTTAGGGAGGTGTGAAATAAACCACCTTGACAGCAACGGCATGCAACACATAAGAATCCATTTTCTCTTCATGGTGCGAGTGTGGAGGGTATACAAGATGTCTCCGAGTAGAGTAGGCACAGGGTTACGAGAGAGAAAAACCTTGATAGCATTCACATCTATGAGTAATTATGGATTAGGGAACAACACTAAACCATATATTAAAAGGGACAGAACCTCCTCAAAAGCTTGGAAATCCAAATCATCCCAAAACAGCTGAGCCTTCTCTAATAGAAATTTGAGTAGAAAACCCTTTACTCTACTTCTTGTTTCCCAGTTGGATACAATATCAGAACGTTTTAGATGCAAGAATGTTGCAATGACTTCTGGCTATGGAGCTTATTCTAAATCGGTGAAAGGCATCTGATCAAGAATAGGTATACCCAATATTTGAGAGAATTCTTCCATGGTGGGTACCAGCTGATAGTCTGGGAAAGTGAAGAAATGGTGTTTAGGGTCAAAGAATTGAAAGAGTACACTCATCATCTTCTCATCAAAGACCGAGGTAACTAGATTGAGAAGTCGACCATATTTCTTAGTGAAAGAGGAAGTCTCAGGAACCCTTGATACTAGCTCTTTGAGTTGGATAGGTATTCTTACAAAGCTGATCCAGATAGTATTTCTACGAGCGGAAGTCATGATCTGCATAAAAGAACAAAGATAAATTCCCTTGGTCCTTGAAATGGCCAGTGTAATGAAAATGGATGTTATGATGCATGATGTCATGTTTAAGCAAACTAATCATACACAAGCAAAACACATAAGACCTTAGGTTTCGGCTTGGATGAAGTTTATAGGTAAGTACCCTCTTGAAGTTTAGTTGGTTCAACTTATCCTAGAAATAGTAACTGGGTTCTAGGGAATCTCAATATCACTGATCTTTCTTTATCAAGCATTATTTCAGCTTAGCAATCTTTTCTTGTGGCCTAAACATCTCAAAAGTCCGATCTTAATGAGCGTAGCATCGAGTATGAACCAATCCCCAGCTTTACACCGAGTCCGGCTATCTCACTACTTTCTAATGCCCAAGTTTGTTCAACTAAGGTTCTAAGGTCCGTTAGTGCTTCACGACACCACACGGCGGCCCTGTATTCTCCTCAATTCAACACAAGGGATACCGATACCAACCAAAGTATCACACCAACACAACTATCGCTTCAACCATGTCGGTCTATGCTGTATAGTCTACACGATCTATTGATGTTTACCTAAAAACATGCCCCCAGATCCGGGTGTAGGATCTATATTAACAACCCAAATAACCCTCCAAAGATAAAGAATACAAAGCAAACATTTAAAAAGTTTTAAAATAAACTAACTCTAAGGTAACCCCACTTTTTAATAATCCCCAGCAGAGTCGCCAGTTCTGTCATACGGTGATAGAACCGACTGTTAATACTAGTTTTGCGTTTGTGTTTGCAAATTTTGCGGTAAGCAAGAGTCACCACTGACTTTTCTTTTATACAAATTAAGGAAATGGTGAAAAGAACAGAAAAAGACCTTTTTTGAGAATTTTCTGAGTAAGGGGGGTAGATTATGGAAAGGGAAGGTGTTAGCACCCTTTCCATCCGTAGTTTTCTATGGGCTCTTAGATGCTAGCTCATGTTTTGAAAATTGCTTGTGCTTTATGTTTTGAAAAAAATTAGTTTGAAAATGCCTCAAGAGTGTTGACAAAGTGAATGTTTTTGAAAGTGTTTTGAAATGATTATGTGTAAGTGTAAAAATTTGTTTTGAGCAAGCATCTAATAGTTATCTACTTGTACTCGAAAAGGTAGTTCTTTTCCTCCTATCCTTTAGACATTGCTATCTTACTATTAGTGAGCAGTTAGCCCTATCGTTGGATGTATGAGGGACATCGAAGGGACGATATGATCATGAAGGCAACTTGGCAAGGAACTTTAGTATATGTCCTAAAGTTCTAAGATCACTTTTAACCGAGGCAACATTGAGAGGGTCATCGAGGGACTTGTAATATTTCAAACTAGAGGACAACCACTAAAACTTCTCACGTTTCGAGAATTGTGACCATTTTCCGAAGGCAACCGAAGTGGGGTACCCTAGAGGTGTATATGTGCATGGTGTGTTATGTTCAGTTATTTTTGTCTTGTGTTAATTTTGCTAGCGTTTGATTATTAGTCTTTCCATACAAGCCTAATTACTAATAGTTAATATT
The DNA here is from genome assembly GCA_948472305.1 of Vicia faba. NCBI lineage: Eukaryota > Viridiplantae > Streptophyta > Magnoliopsida > Fabales > Fabaceae > Vicia > Vicia faba. The sequence continues at coordinate 214,285,439 of OX451737.1, forward strand.
TTGCAGAAATTTAAAGTGTGGGAATTTAATGTTAGATCATAGTTTGATTCTACAACCCTCATAATAGTTTTGATGATAACAAACACAAAGAACAAATATGCACTCTAAATTTGTGTTTTATGTTGCCCATAAAATCTGATTGAAACAGAATCAGAAGTTAAGCCACAGAAGCACTCAAGCCGAGTAATCAGAATATTCTTAAGTATAATGATTAGAATATGCGCTAAAGAGAAAGATATCCTGATTCTGAATGGAAGTCCAACACGCTAACTGAATGTTACGTTTCTGACTTCCCAAGTTCTGAAGAAAAGCAGCATGCAATATTCCTAAGATCTGAAGCATTACTTTTCCATTAAGGAAGTATCATATACAACGGCTACATTCAGACAAGGATCTTCTCAGTATGGAAAGTGCATTAAGTGTCCATTATCATGTTTCCATTTGGACAAAATTGTCATGCCTATATAAACAAGTTCAAAGGGTAAATTGTTTACGATTTCATACAACTGATATATACAATCTCAAAAAGCTGCAAAAAAGTCATATTCATAATATTATCAATTTGTGTAATACATCACAGTAGTGATACAATTTTTGTGACGAAAAACAAATAGTACAAAATAAACCTTTTCTTTTGATTAAGTCATTTTCCTTGAGATAAGCCAGTTTGTGGTTGTACTCAAGAAGACTTTGACAGTTGTCAAAGTAGATTTGTAATCAGTTTGATTAGTGAATTAAGTCCTCGTTGGAGAGAGGCGAAATCACCTTGGCGGATGGACTGGAGTAGTTTGAGATCAAGAAAACCAGGATAAAAATCTTATGTCTATTTCTTTTGATTTTTAAGTTTCAATTCAACCCCCCCTATTGTGTTTTTCACTTCTTCAATTGGCATCATAGCGTCTGTTTCTGAGTTTATACACTTAATCGTGTCAGTACAAGATCCAAGCTTTAGAAAAATATAATGGTGGGACCAAGCCAAAACATCTACAATGACTATCATGATGACAAGGACAGAATCAGTGGCAAACCTCCAGTCTTTGATGGAGAAAATTTTGACTACTGGAAAGATAGAACTGAGAGCTTATTTCTGGCTCATGATGTTGACTTATGGGATATGGTGATTGATGGATACATGCATCCAGTGGATGAAAGTGTTCAAAATATAGATAGAAAAAGAATGTCTAACCAACAAAAGGGTGACTTCAGAAACCATCATAAGGCCAGAACAATTCTTCATCTCATACTCAGAGTATGAGAAGATCTCAAACAGAGAGACAACCAAAAACATGTTTGACTCTCTGAGAATGACGCATGAAGGCAACATACAAGTTATAGAAACCAAGGCCCTTGCGCTCATTCAGAAATATGAAGCTTTTAAGATGGAAGTTAGTGAATCCATAGAAGAAATATTCTCAAGATTCCAGATTCTAGTTGCTGGCCTGAGAGTTCTTGACAAAGGGTATTCTATTGCTGATCACGTAAAGAAGATCATCAAAAGTTTACCAAAGCAATGGAGGCCAATGGTCACTGCTCTTAAGCTGGATAAAGATCTCAAAAAGATATCTCTGGAGGAACTTGTTAGCTCCCTCAGAAGCCATGAGATAGATCTAGAAGATGACGAGCCTCAGAAGCAAGGTAAGCCTTTAGCATTAAAATCTAACAAAAAACTTGATTATAATGTTTTGCAGGCTATGGAAGAATCCTCTGTTGGATCCTCATCAGAAGAAGACGAATCGTCTCTTCTCTCTAGAAGGGTCAATCAGCTGTGGAATCATATATAAAGAAAATTCAAAAACTCCAAAAGATCAGGGAATCAGAATGAATCCTCCTCCGGATACAGAAAGTCTGAGCCCTCCTCTAGACACAGAAGGTCTGAAGCTTCTTCTGGTTACAGAAAGTCAAACAACATAGATATCATCTACTATGAGTGTAATGAACAGGGGCACTACAAAAGTGATTGTCCAAGGCTTCAAAAGGAGAAGCCCAAAAAGAAGTTCTTTAAGGAGAAGAAGAAAAGTCTAATGGTATCATGGGATGATTCAGAAACTTCTGATGCAGACTCAGAATCAAATGATGAAAGAGATAACATTACTCTTATGTAAAACGTGACAGAAGACAGCGAAGCATCTGGGTCAGACTCATAATCAGACACATAAGAGGTATTTCCTGACTTCACTGTTAATTTTATCAAAGCTGAACTAGGAGAAAGTCTGAGTGAAATTCGGGAAAGGTATCAGCAACTCAAAGTCAAATTCAAGAACCTGAAAAAGGATCTTGCTCCTGACTCTGAAGAAACTGAGAGTCTTAGATTAGAAAATTATGAATTAAAGAAAAGATTTCAAAAATAGAAAATGATTTAAAAAACTATTAGAAAGAAATAATCTCAGAGGCTCCCAGTAGTGCTGATAAAATCATAAAAGAATATGATCACATCTTTCAGAAGTTTCTGGCTAAAAACATAGATAGAAGCAAGATGGCTTCAATGATCTATGGAGTTAGCAGAAATGGAAGAAAAGGAATAATATACCAAGGTAAGGTATCTCCACCAAAGAAAGTCATGGACCTAGTAATTAAATGCACACCGCTAAAATCTCACTTCACTTATGGGCACACATACGATCTGAAGTACACTAGCAATGATTATTCTGCCAAACCAAAATTCAAACAGAGTTTTGGTAAAACTAACAAACTAGGACCCAAAAAGATATGGGTACCTAAGGACAAAATTATATATGTAGCAAATATCTTTAGCGGCAAGGCTAAAACACCAGTCATGGTACTTGGACTCTGGATGCTCTCAACACATGACGGGAAGAAAGCATATGTTTGGAGGCTACGTGGGCTTTGGAGGAAATCAAAGAGTGAAGATCATTGGCTCTGGAACAATAGGTAATGGTAACCTTCCTTATATTAATAATGTGCTGCTAGTTGATGGATTGATGCATAACCTGTTATCCATAAGTCAATTAAGTGATAACAGTTATGATATAATCTTTAATCAAAATTCATGCAAAGCTGTTAGTCAGAAAGATGGAACTATCCTGTTTAATGGAAAGAGGAAAAACAACATTTATAAGATAAAACTTTATGAACTAAAGAGTCAGAATGTAAAATGTCTTCTTTCTGTTAACAGCGAGCAATGGGTCTGGCACAGAAGATTGGGGCATGTTAGTATGAGAAGAATATCTCAGATTAACAAACTAAATCTGGTCAGAGGACTTCCTAATCTGAAGTTCAGCTCAGATGCTCTGTGTGAAGCATGTTAGAAAGGAAAATTTGCAAAACCTGCTTTTAAAGCTAAAAATGTTGCTTCCACCTCTAGGCCATTAGAACTTCTGCACATAGATTTATTTGGACCAGCGAAAACTGCGTCTGTTAGTGGCAAGAAGTATGGGTTAGTGATCGTAGATGACTATAGCAGATGGACATGGGTAAAGTTCTTAAGACACAAGGACGAGTCACATTCTGTGTTCGTTGCTTTCTGTAACCAAGTTCAGAATGATAAGGATGTTAGAATTGTCAAAGTCAGAAGTGATCATGATGGAGAGTTTGAAAACAAGAAATTTGAAATATTTTTCAATGAAAAAGGCATTTCGCATGACTTCTCTTGTCCTAGAACTCCCCAACAAAATGGAGTTGTAGAACGAAAGAACTGAACATTGCAAGAAATGGCCAGAACCATGATCAATGAGACTAACATTGCTAACATCTTCTTGGCAAAAGCAATTAACACAGCATGCTACATTCAGAATATAATCTCTATAAGAGCTATTCTGGAAAAGACTCCATATGAATTGTGGAAGAAAAGAAAGCTGAACATTTTTTATTTCCATCCTTTTGGATGTACATGTTTTATTCTGAATACTACAGATCATCTGAACATGTTTGACTCTAAATCACAAAAGTGTATTATGTTAGGATACTCTAAACGCTCAAGAGGGTACAGAGTATACAATACATAAATACAGATTGTGGAAGAGTCAATCAGTGTTAGATTTGATGATAAGCTTGACCCTAAAAAGTCAAAGCATAATGAATCTTTTGCAGATATAGAAGTTGAATTCACAGGTGCTGAAGGAAACTCATCAGAAGTTCCCAACAGAGACGCTTCAACAACATCAGAAGGAAATGTCACAAACATTCCAGAACCTTCTGTTGATCAACTCCAGGAAAGATTATCCAGACGCAACATAGCTCACCCTGAAGATAAGATTCTGGGAAAGAAGGATGATCCAATCAGAACAAGATCAACATTCAGAAAGACTGAAGAATCCCTCATGGGATTGGTATCTCTGATTGAACCAACAACAATTGATTAAGCTCTTCTGGATAACGACTGGATTCTGGAAATGCAGGAGGAGTTAAACCAATTCACCAGAAATGAGGTATGGGATCTTGTTCCCAAACCAAAAGGATTCAACGTCATTGGAACAAAATGGGTTTTCAGAAACAAAATGAATGAGCAAGGAGAAGTCATCAGAAACAAGGCACGACTAGTTGCACAAGGTTATAGTCAGGAAGAGGGGATAGACTATACAAAAACCTTTTCTCCAGTTGCCAGGTTAGAATCTATCAGACTCTTAATCTCTTTTGCTGTAAATAATGGCATCACTCTGTTTCAGATGGATGTCAAAAGCGAATTCTTAAATGGTTACATTGATGAAGAGGTATATGTGCACCAACCCCCTAGATTTGAAAATTCCAAACACCCAGAATATGTTTTCAAACTAAAAAAGTCACCTTATGGTCTGAAACAAGCTCCTAGAGCTTGGTATGAAAGACTAAGTAACTTTCTGTTAGAAAAGGAATTTACCAGAGGGAAAGTGGACACAACCTTGTTCTGTAAGACAATTAAGAATGACATTTTATTTTGCCAGATTTATGTAGATGACATTATATTTGGATCTACTAAACCTTCTCTTGGAAGAGAATTTGCTAAGTGCATGCAGGCAGAATTTGAGATGAGCTTAATGGGAGAACTTAAATTCTTTCTGGGCATTCAAATCAATCAGACTCCAGAAGGAACTTACATTCACCAGAGCAAATACGTCAGAGAACTTCTGAAGAAATTTGACCTCTCAGAATGTAAGCCTTCAAAGACTCTAATTCATCCCACATGCATTCTGGAAAAGGAAGAGGTAAGTAAAAAGGTAGAGCAGAAGATCTACAGAGGTATGATTGGTTCTCTCCTTTATCTGACAGCTTCAAGACCTGATATTTTATTTAGCGTTTGTTTATATGCTAGATTCCAATCAGATCCTAGAGAATCTCACTTAACAACAGTTAAGCGAATTTTCAAGTATCTGAAAGGTACTACTAACCTGGGTTTGTTTTATAGAAAATCCAATGAATACAACTTAGTAGGATATTGTGATGCTGATTTTGCTGGAGACAGAGTAGAACATAAAAGTACTTCTGGAAGTTGCCAGTTTCTGGGAGACAATATGATCTCATGGACCAGCAAGAGGCAGTCCATAATTGTGTTGTTAACAGCAGAAGCTGAATAAATTGCAGCTGCTGGATGCAGCACACAGATGCTCTGGATGAAAAGTCAGCTTGAAGACTTCAACATATTTGAGAGTAACATCCCTATTTTCTGTGATAATACTTCTGCTATCTGTTTATCCAGAAATCCTATTTTGCATTCTAGGGCTAAGCGTATAGAAATAAAACATCATTTTATTAGGGACTGTATTCAGAAAGGAATTCTCTCTTTAAAATTTATTGACACAGACCATCAATGGGATGATGTGTTTACAAAACCTCTTTCTGAAGATAAATTTAATTTCATTCTGAAACATCTCAGCATGAATTTATGTCCATAATAAGAAGTTTTATTTGCATATTCTAACCCTCAAAACGTTATCTTTTTGTGAACATCTGATCAACTGTCTTCAGAAGTTAGGAGTAAAGTTGCTTCAGAATCTATCTATGAAGATCTGAACCTTTCATTTCAAAGATAGAGGCGTGCAGTTCACACCATCAAACATCTGTCATCCTCTCACAAGCTACCTTCTGAGGCTGAACACGCGTTCAAATTATGAAGGGTCTAAGGCTCTGATTGGATGCATTGAGACACTTGACAATGGTAACTATTCAGTATCTACACACTATCCTTGAATTTCAGGTTTCATAATTTCAGTATAATCATTACTTATTTTCTATTTCTTACTGATTAAGTTTTCAAAAGTGTTTATAAATTCAATTTCACTATTTCATTCACCTCTTACTGCATCCATTATTCTCTCTCGCTCTCGTCTTTGCAAAAAACCCTTTTCTCAGTTTTCTTCAACAAATCCGTGCGAAAAATGGCACCCTCATCAAGCATCAAAAATCTCAACAGTGCTCCTGGTTCTTCTTCAACAGAACGACATGAGGAACCTATAAGAACGTTGCTCACTCCGGTAGATAATCTTGAAGTTCTATGTGAGTTGATCATTGATTTTGAGAGTTTAAAGGAAAATGGGTTTGATTTGTATGAAGATGTGACAGCTCAGGGATGGAACATATACTTTGATCTTCTGTTGGGTCCAGTATTTCCTATTCTTGTTAAGGAATTCTGGATTCATGCTACTTCATCCAACCATAAGGTTACGTCATATGTTATGAGGAAGAAGATTGTGATTATAGAAGACTTGATTGGGAAACTTATTGGGTACAATGGCGGCAGAGTCATATGCATTGACATGGCTGACAAGTGTTCTGACCTAAAATCTATTGCTAGGGTCATTTTCGCTTCTGGATAGACATCTAGCAAGATAAGAGACTTGAAAGATTATTACAGAATCTGGGCCAGGATCATTTTGGGTTGCATAAATCACAGGAAGCCTACAAGCTCTCCTGATTACATCAACATTGATCAACAGTTTTTGTTGTACTTCATTGCAAAGAAGCCCAAAATAAACCTTTCATGCCTGCTCTTCAATAATCTGAGAACAAGTGTGAAGGAAACAAGGGAAGAAGAAATAACAAAGAGGGTTTGGATTCCTCTGGGAAGATTGATTTCTGATATTCTGACAAAAAACAGGCTGATAGAACATCTGACAGAGGTTTAAGAGATCAACACTCTAGAAGCAAGTGCTGGGAAACCACTAAATGCCAAGAATCTGAAGAAAATGAAGATTATTGAAAGCATTAAGAAGGAACCAACAATTGCTTCTCATGAAGTCATCACGTCTAGGAGAATCCCTCTGAAGGATTTTCCACTATTCTCTGAGATAGACGCTTCTCTAGAGATAGTGGTCAGACACCTTGAAGCTTGCAAAGAAGATGGAACTATTCCAGAACTCAACATTCGTGACCTGCACAAGCCAGCTCCAGATATTGTGCTGAAGAAATCCAGAAAGAGGATGGCGGCAGGAGAAGGATCCTCTTAGAGGACACCCAAATCTGCGAAAAAGAAAGGTAACACATCTTTTGTTTCTGTTGTAGAATCTATTGTTTTCCCAACATCTGAAACAATTTCCCCTCAACCAACAAAAAATCCATCACCACAAACATTTGAGGATTTTGACATAGAGTTTGATCCATCTGTAACTCTTGGCAGTTTCTTAAATGAACCCCACTCCCCTAATCCAAATCCAGAACAAAATCAACCAGAACTTGCAAGAGTTCTATATGATATTTAACTTTTTGACCAAGAATTTCATTCAATAATCCCAGAAAATCCAAACCTCCACTCCCAATAACTAGAAAATCCACACATTCATTCTCCACAACCAGAACATCCAAATCCCAACTCTCCTCAACCAGAAAATGAAAACCCTCTCACTCCTCAAACTGAAAATCCAAATTCTTAAACACCTGAACCAGAAAATCAACATGCTACAATAAACCAATCAGAAGAATCCTTTACAGACTCTGATACCAGTACCCCAATTCCTGGAATAACATAACCTCTTATCGTTCATTTACCTATCTCCATCCATGATATTATAGAAATACCTTCACCATATGATTCCACACCACCAAACACTCCTCACTCACCAATCCTGATTTCTGATTCTCCAACTCCCTCACCAATTAACCGTCCAGCTGATTATGTTAGAACTATCATTAATCTAGAAGCGATGGACCATCTAGCTTCAACCATAAAGATTTCTAAAACAGAAATACAGGAATGTGTTACTTCTTTGAAGCAAGCAAGCCTAAAGATTTATAATCCTCCTGCTTCTGATTCTCTTTGGGATAGATTCAGAAAATGGTTCAACTCTGAATCCCAGAGGCTTAAAGAATTGATTATGAGATGGCTCAGCAGAACTTCAATGATCAGCTGAAAGCCTTCAAAGAGCAAGTTCTGAGTCACTAGGACAAGAAAGAAATTCTTCTGTTGGAAAATGATCCCTGGAAAGAGCACCAACCTTTAGAAGCCACTGAACCAGGTTCTGTTAGTCACCCTCTGACTACTGCTCCAGAAAAGGAAATTGCAACAGAAGAAGTAGTTGATCAGAAGATGCTGCAGAGTGTTCAGAACAACTTGCAACCTCTGAGGAAACACCAACTACGTCTTTGGTCATGCAAACTCTGGAAGAGTTGAAGAAGGAGAATGCTTTAATCCATGCAAGGTTGGATAAGCAATAAGACACAAACAAAGAAATAAGGGATATATTGGATAAACAATAAGAAACTACCAAAGAAATTAAGGATATACTGGGAAAGCGGGAAGAATCAAGCACTCAGATTAAGAGCTGGTTGGAAGCATTGTTCACACGACTTCCCCTCCATCTTAGATTTTATTTAACTTGTATTCTGTATTCTTCATCTTATCTTCTTTGTTTCTGAAAGATGTCATTGCAATATTTTTTAATACAAATCATCATTTTTTTTACTCTGATAATTTATGATTATATTACTTTTTGATACCTGACAAAAAGGGGGGAGAACGTAAGATATTTTCAATAACAGTTTACCGGGACTAAGTCTCAAACATTCTGAATATCTTAACTTCTTATTTGTTTTCTAAAAGCTTAAACAGGAACAAAATCTGATAAAGACAGAAGGAGATGCATAAAAAGCTTTGGTTCGAAGGAACTTTAGGGAAGTATCTCATCTCTATCTGAGTACTCAACTCAGGGGGAGACTCTCTTAAGCTTTTGTTCTGTAATATTTTTATTGAAAAATCCTAGTTTTTGTCATCATAAAAAAGGGGGATATTGTTAGAACATAGTTTGATTCTACAACCGTCATAAGAATTTTGATGATAACAAACACAAAGAATAAATACACACTCTAAATTTGTGTTTTATGTTGCACAAAAGATCTGACTGAAACGACATCAGAAGTTAAGCCACAGAAGCACTCAAGCTGAGTAATCAGAATATTCTGAAGTATGATGATTAAAATTTACGCTAAAGCGAAAGATATCCTGATTCTGAATGGAAGTCCAACACGCTAACTGAATGTTACGTTTCTGACTTCCCAAGTTCTGAAGAAAAGCAGCATGCAAGATTCCTAAGATCTGAAGCGTTACTTTTCCATTAAGGCAATATCATATACAACGGCTACATTCAGACAAGGATCTTCTCAGTATGGAAAGTGCATTAAGTGTCCATTATCATGTTTCCATTTGGACATAATTGTCATGCCTATATAAACAAGTTCATAGGGTAAATCGTTTACGATTTCACACAACTGATATATATAATCTCAAAAAGCCACAAAAAAGTAATATTCATAATATACTCAGTTTGTGTAGTACATCACAGTAGTGATACAAGTTTTGTAACGAAAAACAAATAGTACACAGTAAACCTTTTCTTTTGATTAAGTTATTTTCCTTGAGATAAACCGGTTTGTAGTTGTACTCAAGAAGACTTTGGCAGTTGTCAAAGTAGATTTGTAATCAGTTTGATTAGTGAATTAAGTCCTCGTTGGAGAGAGGCGAAATCACCTTGGCGGGTGAACTGGAGTAGTTTGAGATCAAGCGAACTAGGATAAAAATCTTGTGTCTATTACTTTTGATTTTTAAGTTTCAATTCACCCCCCTTCTTGTGTTTTTCACTTCTTCATTTAAATCCTACTGTATTACAATATTTTGTGGAGGGGGTATTTACATGTCCAAATGGGAAAAAAATAAAGAAAACGATAAAATCCTAGTTTAATCTATTACATACTGTCAGCACATACATTATTATGAAAAATGCGAAAGTAAAATAATGCGCGCGAAATAAATAAACATCTAAGAAGTTTTAAGAATTAAGCTAAGTAAAATAAGAAAATATTTTTGGTTTTTGTTTATTTTTAATTAAGAAAAATAATTAAACTAAGTCTGAATTTAATTAAGAAAATAAATATTAAATGGAATTAACCTAATTCTAATATTTTTGTGTTTTTATTAAGAAAATCTTTGAATTAAATAAATCTAAGTCTAATTGATTTTAAATTAAAATAATATCCAAATAATTAATTAAATTAATTTACAAAATTAATTTAAGGAAAAAAAACCTAAGTCTTTTTAATATTTTTTGATTTTTATAATTTTTTGAAAAAAAGAGATTTTTGAAACTAAAAAGCAAATAAATGAAATAAAAGAAAAAATAAAAAATGGGCCTGGATATGCAAAAGAAAAATGGAGGTGTTGATTGAAATTTGCTAGGACCATATATGGAAGAACTCAGCATCCGCCCGATCCTATGAGGACATGTCTTGATGACACATGGTAGATCTGCGCGTGGAAGCTCTTGGATGAAAATAAACATGATCTGATGGTTGTTAACTAGGGGTGTATGGTACGTGTCTGGAATGTTGTGCATTGGATCTGCAGCAAATTTATTAGAAAATATGAAAACGCCAAGCCTGGGGATCGAACCCGACCCTTTTAACTTCACAAAAACACGCCTTTCCATTTGAGCCACCTGTTCATTCGTTAATCTGAGTAACAAAATAATATGATATATAAAACATAGTCAGAAGTATATTTAAAATAAAAATGCGTGTTGTTTTAATTAGCCAATGGGAGAGAGATGTGTGGGCACCAGAGTCAACATTTTCAGAGGTGCCGGAGTCAAACTCTGGTCACCTTCTCCGGTCATCCAAAATTGTAAAAACCTGCAAATAAATGAAATCCAGGCTCAAGCTTTAGGCTATCACCCCTAAATTGGGGTCTGCGAATTCAACCATGGGGTTAAATCTTCCTGAAACGGCCTGCATCTAAGAAAACGAAGCTCAACTGGAGTTTTGCCCAAAAAATGGAAAAACTCCATCCTCACGTAAAACCTTGAATGTAATGGATCTAAACATTTGCAAGCATCAATATGAATGTATGTATGCACATAAAAATAAAATTTATATTACGTATGAAGAAAGTTTGAGATCATGATACTATACCGAATCAGAGTGACTGAAGCTAGTGGTTCATGTGGGCGTTGGACTTGTGCGAGGGGTGGAAATGATCCCTGGAGACTTCAGGAACACGCTTAGACCCTTGGATTGGATTGAAAATGGATAGGAGCCAGGTTTTTGAATTTGACAACTTTGGAGTTTTTTTTTGCAATTTTGGGGCGTTCTCTCTAGGTTATCTTTTCGTGACTCTTTCTAGGCTATGCATCCCATCTTCGAGGCTTGCAAATATCACCTTTATATAGAGAAGATGGAGGGGACAAGGTAGGATGGAAATAAGCATGCTCAATAATTTTCTTTAAGATCCATAAACAAATATTTGAAACTTGGCCAAAGGTACGAAATACTTGTCTCTTTTTTGAATTTGAATGAATGTGGACATCAATGGATTTTGAATGCCTTCAGTCCCTGACCTTCGATTGGACCTCTTGTAAAATCCTTTGAATGGGTCTTTTGGATGTATTTCAAATAGTCTATATGTATGCCTTGTGCCCTCTTCGAATGGGCCACCAAGGCGTGTCCTTCGAATGGCTCAAGTATCATCATTGGGGCCTCTTCAATTGAGCCCGTACTCAGCTAGCTGATTGATTCAAGCAACTCAAACAAAAACCTCAATCTGGCCAACAAAAATCTTCTTTGTCACCACCTTCAAGTTCCATTGCACAAAAGGCCTTGGCCTGGCCACATACAAGACCCATCACAAAGCAAACTTGTTTTTCAATAATCACGTCTCCTCAAATGGACCAATGAATGCTTCTTCAAAGGGACCACGTGAATGCGCCTTCATAGGGACTATCATGCATGTTGAAGTGTGTACAATTGTTTCAAACGGGACCATTGCCCAGTCGAAGCTGGCACAAAGGCCGCCTATGCCTTGTGGATGCTATCATGAGACAGGTCAAAGCAAGCGTAAAAGGAGTTGTTTCCTAGGTGAAGCTGGCACAAAGGTAGCCAATGCCTTGTGGGTCGAAGGAAGATTTTTGCCTAGTGGATCGAAGGCAAATCTGAAGGAGTCTTGGCCTTGTATGTTGAAGGCAAGCTGAAGAGGGGGCATTTTGCCTTGTGAATCGAAGAATAGTGAGAGGGGCCTTTTTCCTTGTGAATCGAAGGCCAATGAAAGGGGCCTTTTGCCTTGTGAATTGAAAACCAGTGAAAGGGGCCTTTTGCCTAATAGACCAAAAACAAGCATGAAGGCATACGTGTGCTGATGACAAGCTAAATGGGCCTTTTTCCTAGTGGGAGCTTTGTGAACTAGGCTTGATCGAAGGATACTCAGCGCCTAATCGTAGCTGGTATGCAGGCGTTCATTGCTGGTGAATCGAATTAAACTTGTAGGGGATTCTTGCTTTGTACGCTGAAGGCATGCACAGAGGGAGTATTTTCCTAGTGCACTGAAGGCAAGTTGAAGAGGGGGTATGTGCCTTATGCGTTGAAGGCAATCATAGAGAAGGCCCTGCTGAAATGATAATTATGGACCAAAGCTTGCTCAAATGGGTCTTTAGATGTCCAATCGAAGCTTGTCTGCAGGGGACTACTATTTTATGAATAGAAGTAAGCATGGAGGACGTTCTTTCCTTGTGAATCAAAGGCAAGCCTGAAGCAACCAATGCACAGTCGAAGCCTTATGATTTGAACTTGATCGAAGGGGACCCAACACCCAATCGAAGCTTGTGAATCAGGCTTGCGTCGAAGGAGGCTCAGCACCCAATCGAAGCTTGCTCAGATGCCAATCGAAGTACCATGTTCACATGCCAATTGAAGGACATTGCTGGATTTCCAATCGAAGGACAGTTTGCTAACATTTAAAAAATTTATTTTCTTTAGGCAAGTGTTTGTAACCACCCATATAAGAGAAAAAAAACCTTGGGAAAATGAGAGGGAAAATTTTGGGGTACAACACTTCTCTATCAAAAATTTAGCAAGAAGTCCCTTGACTCCACTTCTTGTTTCTCAATTTGATACAATATCAGACCTTTTCAGATGTAAGGCTGCTGCAATATCTTCAGGTTTTGGAACTTTATCTAAACCGATGAAGGGTGTCTAATCAAGAATATGTACTCTAAGTATCTTAGAGAAATTTTCTGTTGTGGGTACCAACTGATAATCTTTTAGTGAATTGAGAGTTTTTGGGAACCTTTGAAACTAACTCCTTAAGCTGAGAAGGTACTCTTACAAAGTTATTCTGGATAGTGTTTCTGCGAGCATAGGCCATAACCCTACAACAAAGAACAAAGATAAATCCTTAGGTCCTTGAAATAGTTAATGAAAATGTTATGTTATGATGATATGATGTTATGATGTAATGTTCATGTTAGATAAGTAGAAAACACACACAAGTCACATAAGAGCCTTAGGTTTAAAGGCTTTCATGAAGTCCATAGGTAAGTACCCTTCCCCATTGAAGTTAATTTGGCTCAACCTGTCCTAAAATAGTAACCGGGTTCTAGGAATCTCATATCACCGATATTTCTCGCAGGGTTTATTTTAGCATGGCAACTGGCTTGCCACCAAAACACCCCGAAAGTCAAATCTCAATGAGCATAGTTTCGAGTATTAACCAATCTTGAACTGCACAAAATCCGGCTATCTCACTACCTTCTAATGGCCAAGATGGGTCAATTAAGGTTCTAAAAGTAAGTTAGTGTTAACGGCACCACGCGGAAGCCTAATGTTATCCTTGACTGAATCAAGGAACATCAGTACAAACCAAAGTTTCACACTAAATGTAGCCATCATGTTAAGCATATCGGTCTATGACGTATAGCCTTTATGATATATTCCTACTTACCTATGGCATCCCTAGATCCGGGTGTAGGATCTTACAAGCAATTAAACCCAAACAAACCCTTAAAGTAAAGCAAGCAAAGCATACAATTAAAAGCAAGTAAAGTGATCTTAAACTCTAAGGCAACCCCTCTTTTTTAAGTAGTAATCCCCACCAGAGTCTCCAGTTCTGTAATACGGTGAGAGAATTGACTTTTCGGTTTTATTCAAATGTGCAGATAGCTAGAGTTGCCACCGACTTTTCTTTTATCAAATATTTAGGAAAGGTGAAAATAACATGAAATACCTTTTATAAATTTTGAGTCCGGGGGGTAAGTTATGAAAAGGGAAGATGTTAGAACCCTTTTCATCCGTACTTTTCTACGGGCTCTTAATTGCTTAGCTCACTTTTAAAAAACTTTTTTGTGTGTGTGATTTGTTTGAAAATATTTTGAAATTGCCAATGTAAGGATGACTTCGTAATAATTCTTGTATCAGTCCTCAAGAATGTATACAAAGTGTTATTTTTGAAAATATTTGTTTGAAAGTGTAGTGTGACAAAAAGTTTTGAGAAAAGTTATGAGCAAGCAATTAAGAGTTTCTTACCCACTAAATTCTTTCTCATTCTTTTCCTTCTTCTTTAGAGATAGTATTATCCATACCATTAGGTGGTAGGTAACCCTATCTATTGGATGTGAAGGGACAGACATATGGTCATCGAAGGCAACAAGTAAGGATACTTTAGCAATTGTATTGAAGGGACTATCATCATTTTATAGGCAACTCAAAGGGACTAGATCATTGTGTAGGCAGCTCGAAGGGTCATCGAGGGATTGTGATCTTTATTCGAAAGCGACATGATGATTTGATCGAGGGTATTTTGCTAAAGTATCCACACTTTCAAGGGACGTGACCATTATTTGTAAGGCAACAAGAGAGGTTACCCTAGAGGTTCAAGTGTGCGAAGTGTATTGATTCATTTATTTATCTTGAATATTAGGGTTTTCTAGATTATTTTTAGTCTTTCCACGCAAACCCTAGTTACTAGCAATTAAAAATATAATGTGCAGAATGTAAAGTCCTAAGCTATTACATGGCTTTGGGAGAGGTACATAAGTATAAAAGTTAGCGAGAAAGTAAACCTACGCTATTACATCCTGTAAGCAGTTATATAATTAGAAAAAAATGCAAAAAAAGAAATCTACGCTATTACAATTTAAGAATGCAACCTATACAATTTTCTATGAAAATTAAATAGCAAGAAAAAAGAAAATAGAAAAATAATGTTAAAATGTTTTAAGATTTTTTTGTATAAAATAATTTAAGTTAATAATACTAATTAAAATCTAAACCCTAATTTATTTTAATGTTAATAAAAAAACCAATTTAATTAATTAGTAAATAAAAAATATAAGAAAAATTAATTACTAACTAAAACCCTAATCATAATTTGTTAGTTATTAAGAAAATAATTAGGTTAGTCAATTTTTAATCAAAAAATAATTAAGTAATAATTAAGAAAGAAAATAGAAAAATTAGGTTTGAAAAATAGGGTAAAAAAAACTGCATGGGGTGGGTGTTGAACCCACGCCCCCTGGCTTCAGAAATTACACTGCTTGTCACTAGGCCAAGCGTCTGTTGGTGTTTGAGAAATAGGAATTGATTAATATATAAAAAACTTACGCATTAGTTTGAAAAATAATAAAGAAAATAACTATAAGACGCAGGGATCGAACCCACGCCCTTTACGTTACATGCCTCGGTCTCAACCAATTGTGTTGCGCTTTGTTTATGTTATTAAAATATAAGAAAACAAATATATAATAAAGCAAGTAAACTAGGGAAGCGCCGAAGCCCTAGCTCCAGTCGTCTTCTCCGGTGAGAGGTTTTTCAAACCTGCAAAATAACATGTGTTAGACCATAAAAAGGACCCTATCCCTCCAATTCAACCCTTACGAATCCAATGGTGGTGTTTGTTTATCCTGAAAACACTTGTATCATGAGTTTCGAAGAAGACATCTCAAACTGCCCAAGCCATGGCAAAACATGATTCTCACGTCAGAGCTTCTGTTTTATGATTCACACATATTCTAAGTAACAACATGAACTCATTTGGGCAACTAATAAACATTAGCAGTGCATGAAATTAATTATATGAAGGTTTGAAAGAAAAGAAAATTGGAGAAGATGAGTGCGCTTGTTTTAAGCATCAATGGACATGACTTTCGACCTATTCTTACCCTTAGATACCTCAAGAATGATTTGTAATGGATGGCTTGGACTGAAAGTGGGTGGATATTTTGTTTTTATTTTGCCCTAGTTTTGACAAAAATTGATATTTTTTGAGAGGATGTTCTTGAGGAAATTTCTGTGTGTCCCTTGGTCTGAATTTGTTCTCTATTTATAATGGAAGATTTAGGTCAACAAAAGTGGAATAAATCTCTTGTATTTCATGATCAAATCTTTGATTGAAGTTTTGCATGAAATCTTTCTTTTTTAGGCCAACTACGTACCAATCAATCTTTACACGTTTTTGCAAGTTGTCACCAACTTTTTAGACTTATGATTTGATTCAAAATAGATCTTCATTCCTTGATTCATGCACTTGGTATTTTATTTGATTTATTTTTCTTTTAATTGAATAAAATCAAAAATAAAATAAATAAAAACCACAAAAATAAATGAATGGATTTAGGAATCTATTATGAGGTCAGGAACACGTTTGGACCTTAAAAGATAGGCCCATTAGCCTAAAAATTCAAATTTTCTTAATTTGGATTTCATGCATTTTCTCAACATTGCCCAAGTTACACAAATCATATCTCACTCAATTGTTATCATATGAAGGTGATCTGGGACTCTTTGGAAAGCTCAAGATATCCCCTACAATCTTCATGTTGGTCATTTTATTCATTTGAACCCTTTATCTTGATGTAAATGTCTTTGACAAAAAAATGTCTTTTGTTGACTTTTAAAATGACCTGTAATGTTTTGGCCCATATCTGTCAAATGAAGAATTTTTGGCCTTGAGCTTAGATAGACAAAGTCGTAGAGAAATGAATTTCCTTAAAAATGATCTTCAGTTGAGAAGTTTTTGATGAAGTATGTGAAAGTTATGCTTGTTCAAAGTTCAATTGACTTCTCCTTAAGAAAACCCTAATTTAGTAACTTTTGACTTTAGATGAATCTTGATTTTTCTTGATGAATCATGATCAACCCTTGATTAAATGATGAATGTGACTTCAAAATATTGATGTTGACCAAAAATCTTTAAGTTTCACTGTAAATTGGTCAAACTTCACTTTTTGCCCAATACAGTTGATTTTCAATCATCTGACTAATTGACTGAGCAAACTTATGTTGTAAGGCTTGGACTTTGGCATGAGGATTCTTTGAGATATATGAGAAACCATGAAATCCACTTGAGGAATTAGAAGTGCAATTTCCCTTGAGAAAAGCAAAACCTTAGTTGTAGGTCAACTGCTTAAGAGGAGGGTTTGTCTGATCAATCCTTGAGTAGTCTTGAGCAATTGAGAACCCTAGGAGCATGGGGAGACCTATTGAAATAATATGTCTTGAATAATAGGAGGGATAATTTTGGGGTACAACAACAACAATATATGTTGAAAAAAACTACATGGTTGATTTCCAAAATGGATCCAATTAAGTATATTATTTAAAGCCTGCTCTTACAGGAATAATTGCCCGTTCGCAGATGCTATTGTCTGAATATGATATTTAATACCGTACTCAGAATGATATTAAAGGAATTATGTTGGCGGAGTACCTAGTTCACCAACCAGTTGACGATTATCAGTCTGTTAAGTTTTGTAAAATCAAGCTTCACAAATAAGCTTTTGTTTTGATGAAGACAAACCATGGCTAACAAAGAAGGTAAAGATTTTGATCAATCATTTAAGCATCTAAGGATAATATATTCATTCAAAGCTCTTAACAAATTTAAAGGTATAATAATATTATATACTTTGATCTTAAGATATAGATGCTCAAAAATGAAAAAGAAATGTTTAAGAATCATTACTCAAGCTTTTCAAAGATAAAATTTCATTTTTCTTCTGCATGCAATCGATTTACATCTTAGTGCAATCGATTGCACACTTCAAAATTTCAGATCTTTTGCTTCTGTTTCTATGTGCAATCGATTTACATTACTTATGCAATCGATTGCATACTTAAATTTTTCAAAACGCTTGCTTCTGTTTCTTATGCAATCGATTTACATTGCAAGTGCAATCGATTGCACTCAGTTATTTTTTGCTACTGACTTTGCATGCAATCGATTACATTGTTAGTGCAATCGATTGCACTCTTCAAGATTTTGAAAAAATAGCTGTTAGAAACCTTGTGCAATCGATTTACACCAAGGGTGCAATCGATTGCATACTGCACGAATTTGAAAAATAGCAGCTTTGTTCATGCCTTTCCATCATGCCTTATCATTACATCTTTTCACTCAAACTTGACATTTGTTCATGATACATTTCCAGATCTTCATGATGTTTCAAAAGGATGTTATGAACATATAAATATTCAATTTCAAATCTAGATCTAACACCTTCTTTTTCAAAAATAATTTCTGAAATTTAAAAATACTAACTCAAGCATTCTTCATTATCATGCATAAGTTTTCTGCACATTTTCATACATTAACAAACAGAAAACTTTGAGCAAATATATCTTGAGTCTTTGTACAATATTATTATTGAAAGAATAAGATTTTACATTGTCAAATCACTCTAAGTGATCAATATTACTCTACTCACTCAAACTCACAAATTGATATTTACTTACTTATTTTCCAGGATTGTTGGAATTAAGTTTAAGTGTTTTTGTTGAAATCTTGTCTTTCCAAGTTGTTGGATACAAGTGTAGTTACATTGAGAGGATTGTTCTCATAGGTAACTTAGTGAAAATCCAAGAGGATTGTTCTTGGACCAAGAGGATTGTTCTTGGACCAAGAGGATTGTTCTTGGTTTGGTTGGTAGTTCTTGTTTAAGTTTGCCATAATAAGGAAATCTCTTTCATGTTGAAAGGGGACTGGAGTACTCTCGGACTGTGAGGGGAACCAGGATATATCGCCCGTGTCTCTTTATTTTTCTGCATTTTTAAGCTTTCCTAAACTCACTTATAACCAGAAAAATAAGAACCATCATCACTAAAAACCAGAATTTTTTAAAGTACCTAATTCAGCCCCCCATTTAGGCGCACTTCGTACTTACAATTGGTATCAGAGCAAGTTATAGGTAACATGCTCCTAAAAGATCCATAATGGCTTCCACAAATCAAAATCTCGTTTTCAGAGATTGTGGTAGTAACAACAAGCCTCTTCTATTTTGTGGTGAATATTTTGACTTCTGGAAAATACGCATGAAGGCGCATCTAGAAGCACAAGGAGAAGAAATATGGGATGCCGTCGAAAATGGTCCATTTATCCCTATAACGATAATCAATGGTGTCGGCTCATCAAAGCCTAAAACTGCATGGGGCGATGATGATAAGAAGAAAGTTCTCTATGAAAAAAAGGCAATAAACCTTCTTCAAGGTGCACTTAGCATGGACGAATTCTTCCGTGTCTCGGCATGCAAAACAACAAAAGAAATATGTGATACCTTGGTACAAACTCATGAAGGAACGGTTGAAGTAAAAAGATCAAGACTAAATACCCTAAGTGAAGAATACGAATTATTTCAAATGCAGCCCGGAGAAACCATTCTTGACTTACAAAAGAGATTTATGCACTTGACAAATCATCTAAGTGCTCTTGGTAAAACTTTGATGAATGATGAATTGAATCTGAAAGTACTTAGGTCCTTAACGAGGGAATGGAAACCAAAGGTAACGACAATATCAGAAAAGAAAAGTCTATCCAACATGACATCCGCAACATTATTTGGAAAGCTTCAAGAATACGAAATGGAACTCGGAAGACTCGAAAAGCATGAAAATCAAGAGAAGAAATCCAAGAATATTTCTTTAAAGATAGACTCCAAGGAAGTTGAAAAAGAAAACAATCCAGAAGAAGATGAAAACTTCATGCTTCTTGTTAAAAGGCTTGGTAAGTTATTCAGTAGAAATGACAAACCTTTTTCTCATTCAAAAGGAAAGAAACATTTTCAGAAAAAGGAAGGCTCCATATCAACACAAGAAATCACATGTTATGAATGTGGTAAGCAAGGTCATATCAAGCCGGATTGTCCAAAACATTCCAAGAAAGGTGGCTTCAAAAGCAAGAAGGGATTCAAGAACAAAAAGGCTTATGTCGCATGGGAGGACAATGAAATAAGTTCCTCATCCAATTCCGATAGTGATGAAAGTGCAAGTCTAGCATTGATGGCCTCACACCATTCTGATGATAAAGACAATGAGGTTAGTAATGAATTTTATCTTTTTGATAGTGATGCACAAGGTGCTATAGATGAACTATTGAATGAATGCAAAATTCTGTATAAAACCATTTCATCACAAAAGAAAAAAATTTCATCCTTAGAATAAAAATATGTTTCAATGGAAAAAGATCTCAAAGAAGAAAAACAAAAATCAAGTGATGAAAAAAAAAATAGAATTTTGTATGCAAAAATTGTGATTCACTCTCTTTCCAAATTGTCCAACTAAAAAGAGTTATTGAAAGATATGAAAAAGGGAAAATTGGATTGGAAGGTGTTCTTAGCCAACAAAGATACTCCAATGATAAAAGTGGACTTGGATATTCAAAGTTTTCAAAACCAAGTTCTAACAAAACTATCTTTGTTAAGGCAAGTGATCAACCCTCCAAAGAGAAAGTGAACAAACCTAAAATAGTTCATCACTATCCGAAAAAGAAAACATTTTCTAAGAAGAAATCTTATCCTTCTAGATATAGAAGTAACTTTGAACCTACTTGTTTTTATTGTGGTATTAAAGGCCATAAACCTAATGCTTGCTATGTTAGAAACTTCAGTGTGGCAAGTGGACATTATGTATGGGTAAAGAAAGGCACTAATTATGAAGGACCCAAAGCAACTTGTGTAACTAACAAAACCTAATTTGTTTTGCAGGTGTGCTTGAAGACCACATGCAATCTTTGGTATCTGGATAGTGGTTGTTCAAAGCATATGACAGGAGATATAAACCAATTTTCACATCTAGCGCTAAAGGCCAAGGGTTTTGTCACTTATGGAGACAATAATAAGGGAAGAATCATAGGCAAAGGAAAAGTTGGTGCTCCACCTTTCACATCCATTGAAGATGTTCTTTATGTTGAAGGACTAAAGCACAATCTTCTTAGTATTAGCCAACTTTGTGACAAAGGCTTCAAAATCAAGTTCACCAAGGATGAATGTTTGATAGAAGACGAAGTCACTCATGAGGTTATACTTAAAGGTAAAAGAGTCAATAATATATTCATGATTTCCCTTGGTGATCCATCTTTGAAGGTTAAATGTCTCATGGCGAACAACGATGATTCATAGCTTTGGCACAAAAGAATTTCTCATATTCATATGGAACACTTGAATAAACTAATCAAGCATGATCTTGTTATTGGATTGCATAAGAGAAATTTCGTCAAAGATAGACTATGCGATGCTTGTCAAAAAGGGAAACAAACTAGATCAACTTTCAAATCTAAGAATGTGGCGTCCACTACAAGGCCACTACAATTGTTACATATGGATCTATTTGGTCCATCGAGAACAAGGAGTTTCGGAGGTAATGTATATGCTTTGGTTATTGTTGACGATTTATCTAGATATACTTGGACATTATTTTTAGTGCAGAAAAGTGATGCATTCAAGGCGTTCAAGAAGTATGCTAAACAAATTCAGAATGAGAAGTCTCTAACAATTTCCTCAATAAGAAGTGACCATGGTGGAGAATTCCAAAATGCTCTATTTGAAGAATTCTGTGGAGAACATGGAATATCTCACAACTTCTCGGCACCAAGGACTCCACAACAAAATGGAGTGGTTGAAAGAAAGAATAGGTCTCTTGTGGAAGTTGATAGAACAATGCTTAGCGACTCAAACCTTCCAAAATACTTTTGGGCGGATGCCGTGAGCACGACATGTTTTGTTAGAAATAGAGTTAACATTAGACCAATCTTAAATAAAACTCCATATGAACTTTTCAAAGGGAGAAAACCAAACATTGCTTTCTTTCATATCTTCGGGTGCAAATTCTTTGTCCTAAACAATGACAAAGATAATTTGGGTAAGTTTGATGAGAAATCCGATGAAGGTATATTTCTTGGTTACTCACTCTCTAGTAAAGCATATAGAATATACAACAAAAGAACTTTGACTATTGAAGAATCTATGCATGTTTCTTTTGATGAAACTAACCCCTCCAAGGAGGATAATATTGTTTGTGATAATGATGATGAAATTTTAGAAGGTCCTCAAGAAAATTCTTCCAAGGATCAACCCATTCAACTAGAAGAATCACCTCAATAAGAATCAAATCTCAATGATCTACCAAAAGAATGGAGAACTCATAGAGATAATCATATTGATAAAGTGATTGGTGATATAAGTCAAGGTGTGTCTACAAGATTAAATCTCAAGAATGCTTGCCTAAACATGGCGTTTGTTTCTCAAATTGAACCTTCCAAAGTTGATGAAGCTTTAGGCGATGACCAATGGATCATAGCTATGCAAGAAGAATTGAATCAATTTGAAAGGAATCAAGTTTGAGAACTAGTTCCTAGGCCAAGCAACAAACACATTATTGGAACAAGATGGGTGTTCAAAAATAAACATGACGAGAATGGAATAATTTTTCGCAACAAAGCAAGATTGGTAGCACAAGGCTATAATCAAGAAGAAGGAATAGACTTTGAAGAAACTTTCGCTCCAGTTGCAAGGTTAGAAGCTATTCGTCTCTTACTTGCCTATGCTTGTTCATTAAATTTACAACTTTTCCAAATGGATGTCAAAAGCACATTCTTGAATGGACATATCACTGAAGAAGTATACGTTAAGCAACCCCCGAGTTTCGAAAACTTCAAGAATCCATCTCATGTATTTAAATTAAGAAAAGTTCTGTATGGACTAAAACAAGCACCAAGGGCGTGGTATGATCGTTTAAGCAACTTCTTATGCGAAAAAGGTTTCGAAAAAGGCAAAGTTGATAAGACTCTATTTATAAAGAAAATCAAAGACGACACTTTGCTAGCACAAGTCTATGTTGATGAAATCATCTTTGGTTCTTCAAATCAAGAAATGTGTGAATAATTCTCATCAATGATGCAAGGAGAATTTGAAATGTCCATGATGGGTAAAATGAACTCTTTTCTTGGACTTCAAATCAACCAACTAAAAGATGGCATCTTCATCAACCAATCTAAATATTGCAAGGAACTCTTGAAAAGGTTTGACATGGATACCTGTAAGGAAATGTCTACACCAATGGGTTCTAGTTCTTATGTTGGTCAAGATGAATCAGGTGTTTCCATCGAAATCACTAAATTTCGAGGTATGATTGGCTCCTTATTATATTTGATGGCAAGTCGTCCTGACATTATGTTTAGTGTTTGTCTCTGTACCCGCTTTCAAGCTAACCCAAAGGAATCTCATCTCACGGCGGTAAAGAGGATCATGAAGTATCTCAAAGGAACAACAAATATCGGATTGTGGTATCCTAAAGGTAGTGTCTGCAACTTAATTGGTTATTTTGACGCGGATTATGCAGGATGTAAAACAGATAGAAAGAGAACAAGTGGCACTTTTCACATTCTTGGTAATGCATTAGTATCATGTGCCTGCAAGAAACAAGCATGTGTTGCTCTAAGCATGACCGAAGCTGAATATATTGCAGCCGATAGTAGTTTCACTAAAATTTTGTGGCTAAAACAACAACTTCGTGACTACGGACTCGATCTAGGGTGCATTCCTCTAAGATGCGACAACACCAGTGCAATTAACATTACAAAGAATCCCGTCATGCATTCAAGGACTAAATATATAGAGATTCGACATCAGTTTCTCCATGATCATGTTCTTCAAGGATATGTCGAGGTAACCTTTGTAGATACTCATAATCAGCTTGCCGATATCTTCACCAAACTTTTGGCAAAAGAACCTTTCTATAAAATTCGTCGAGAGCTCGGAATACTTGATGAACGCGACTTATAAGGTGCATTCTACCCTTGATATATCTTTTATATCTGATTTATACATACTATATATGAATCTATGATATGTGATATTTAATTTTTCAAGAAAAATTTGGTTTTGGACAATTTTTGTTGATGCAAATCGATTGCACAAACTATGTAATCGATTTCACAAAGAGTTTTTTCAATTTTGTCCATTCTGTTTCATGTGCAAATCGATTGCACCTTTAATGCAATTGATTGCACTATGTGCGTTTTTGCTAATTTTTTATTCTGTTTGTGTGCAAATCGATTGCACATGGTATGTCAATCGATTGCACTTAATTAAATAAGCTTTTATGACAGAAAATTAAAGTTGGTTAGAATTCCTCTCTCATATTCCCAAGCAAAATACACTTCAATTCTAATAACTCATTCCCTACCTAACCAAATCACTTCCAAATCTCTCTCACAAAACCTAAAACCCCAAAACCCTAAAACTACATATCCATGGCTTCAAGAACAAAGAGAAAGGCTTCAGTTTCAGATAAAGGGGAAAAAATGTTGATTTAACACCCAATCCACTGCTTTCAACTATCACAGAAGAGCAAGAAGCCAGATTTATCAAAGACTTCCAAAGGAAAATTGTATCCAACCCCAAGTATGGTATACTCTCCTCCTTTCCTCAAGAATGTTTTTCCTTTCAGAACGATCTAGCTGCTTATGGTCTGGAACCCTTGATTTCTTCGTACGGTCCATACTACCTAGATTTGGTAAGAATGTTTTTCAGTAATCTAACACCCTACAAAGAAAAAATAGTCACATATGTGCTGGGCACTCGTATCTCTCTAACTCCTCAGGTTGTTGGTGAGATCTTGCACATTCCTTTCACTGGAAGCTCCCTATATGATCCTGAAAACGATATATGGGATGGCTATTAGAAAAAGGGATTTTTTTACAGCATTGGGCGGTTAAGTGAAGCTGAATTTCGCGCCAAACGGATTTGTGGTCTTGGCGGAGTATTTCCATACAGAGACTCTTGGAGTGCAGGTAACCTCCATATAGACGATCACTTATTTCATTATTTCTTGGTCTATATACTATTTCCAAGAGATGGAAATCATTGCACGGTTACCGACTTCGAGATGCAGCTTATTTATGCAAGGAAGAAAGGAGTAAATGTAAACTGGGCAAGAATGATGATGATGCATATGCTGAGAGTGGATGAAAAGTCTAAATTCCTTCCATATGCTTATTTTGTCACTTTGATTATGGAGGAATTTGGTGTGGATTTTCGTGGTTTTGAAAAGGTGAATATGGATCCTAATCTAAACAAAATTTCAATTAAGAATGTCGATTCAAGAATGGGCGTACATTTTAATCTGGAGACAAAGACCATCACCTACATTGGTGAAGATGTTGTTGGCAATGAAGATAATGACCAAGAAGCTGCAGGCGGTGAAGTTGTGCCTCCTCCTCCTACTGCTCCCTCTGGTCCAAGCAATCAAGAGCTCATGGACTACATGTCTCAACAGTTTGCTTCTATGAACACCAACATCAACAATCAATGGAGTGCAATCAATGACTCCACTACAACCCAGATAAATGATTTTCGCTCGAATGTGAACCAAAAATTCTCATACCTTTATTCTCACCTTCATATCCCACCATACGACCCAAATAACCCAGCTGCACCTCCTCCACATTACACAGAACCTCCACTTCAACAATAATTCCTGAACCAAGGCTCATGGTCTTACAACCATCCAGACATACATCACCCTTAATGTTCTGTCTGACTGTTTTTTTTGTTATGTTATTGTCTTGCTATTTCAATGTTTCGTTTGTTCAATTTTCTGTGTAACTCTTAAACAATTTGTGTTACTGTTTTTAGTTCTAAAATTTTTGTCAATATATTGCTCTATTATTATTTGCTTTAGGCGTCTTTCCCTTCTTTTTGATAATGTCAAAGGGGGAGAAAGATGTATGGTACTTTATTCTTGTATTTCCAGTGTCTTAACTTTCAAGGTACTCTCCAATCATGAAGAATTGCAAAGGATTCCAACCCTCTCCTACATAGGGGGAGTTTTGCATCTTAGGGGGAGAAGCTCTTCCGGAAAGTACATCGCATAAAGAAGGATTGTTTGTCATCATTAAAAAGGGGGAGAATGTAAAATCAAGCTTCACAAATAAGCTTTTGTTTTGATAAAGACAAACCATGGCTAACAAAGAAGGCAGAGATTTTGATCAAGCATCTAAGCATCTAAGGATAATATCTTCATTTAAAGCTCTCAACAACTTTAAAGGTATAATAATATTATTTAATTTGATCTTAAGATATAGATGCTCAAAAATGAAAAAGAAATGTTTAAGAATAATTACTCAAGCTTTTCAAAGATAAAATTTCATTTTTCTTTTGCATGCAATCGATTTACATCTTAGTGCAATCGATTGCACACTTCAAAATTTCAGATCTTTTGCTTCGGTT
The DNA here is from genome assembly GCA_948472305.1 of Vicia faba. Taxonomy (NCBI): domain Eukaryota; kingdom Viridiplantae; phylum Streptophyta; class Magnoliopsida; order Fabales; family Fabaceae; genus Vicia; species Vicia faba. The sequence continues at coordinate 214,312,117 of OX451737.1, forward strand.
TCTATGTGCAATCGATTTACATTACCTATGCAATCGATTGCATACTTAAATTTTTCAAATTTTTTGCTTATGTTTCTCATGCAATCGATTTACATTGCAAGTGCAATCGATTGCGCTCAATTATTTTTTGCTACTGACTTTGCATGCAATCGATTACATTGTTAGTGCAATCGATTGTACTCTTCAAGATTTTGAAAAAATAGCTGTTAAAAACCTTGTGCAATCGATTTACACCAAGGATGCAATCGATTGCATACTGCACGAATTTGAAAAATAGCAGCTTTGTTCATGCCTTCTCATCATGCCTTTTCATTACATCTTTTCACTCAAACTTGGCATTTGTTCATGATACATTTCCAGATCTTCATGATGTTTCAAAAGGGTGTTATGAACATATAAATATTCAATTTCAAATCTAGATCTAACACCTTCTATCAAAAATATTTTCTGAAATTTCAAAATACAAACTCAAGCATTCTTCATTTTCATGCATAAGTTTTCTGGACATTTTCATACATTAACAAACAGAAAACTTTGAGCAAATATATCTTGAGTCTTTGTATAATATTATTATTGAAAGAAGAAGATTATACATTGTCAAATAACTCTAAGTGATCAATATTACTCTACTCACTCAAACTCACAAATTGATATTTACTTACTTACTTTCCAGGATTGTTGGAATTAAGATTAAGTGTTTTTGTTGAAATCTTGTCTTTCCAAGTATTTGGATACAAGTGTATTTACATTGAGAGGATTGTTCTCATAGGTAAATTTGTGAAAATCCAAGAGGATTGTTCTTGGTCCAAGAGGATTGTTCTTGGTCCAAGAGGATTGTTCTTGGTTTGGTTGGTAGTTCTTATTTAAGTTTCCCACAATAAGGAAATCTCTTCCATGTTGAAAGGGGATTGGAGTACTCTCGGACTGTGAGGGGAACCAGGATATATCGCCCGTGTCTCTTTATTTTTCTGCATTTTTAAGCTTTCCTAAACTCACTTATAACCAGAAAAATAAGAACCATCATCACTAAAATCCATAATTTTTTAAAGTACCTAATTCACCCCTCCTCCTCTTAGGTACACTTCATACTTACAAGTTTGAATTCCCTGATGAGGATGTGATGTAATTGAAAGTAAAAGATTGTGATGAACCTTTGCCCGAGGAAGGTCCTGATCTCGAATCTCGATGGGGTATGACGTTTGGTGGAGCTGTAAATGCTTATGGTAAAGGAATTGGTGTTGTGATTATCACTCCCCATGGGTCACATATCCCTTTTAATGCAAGGTTGGCATTCTATTTTACCAATAACATGGCAGAGTATGAATCTTGTATCATGGGTCTTGAAGAGGCTATAGATCTCAGATCAAAGGAGAATGGGAGACTCATCACATTAACTTGATTCCCTATAAATATTATGTAAGAAGATTATTACATTTCTTCAATAAAGTTGTATTCCAGCATATTCCCAGAGATGCGAATCAGATGGAAGATACTTTAGCCACTTTGGCTTCCATGTACCAAGTAAATTCTTGGAACATTGTACCTTAGATTACAATTCAATGTCTTGATAGACCAGCTCACGTGTTTGCTACAGAGGGGACGTTAGATGAAAAACCTTGGTATTATAATATCAAACACTTCCTTGAGAATCAACAATACCAACTCGGTGCATCCAACAAAGATAAAAATACATTGAGAAGGTTGGCAGGTAGCTTTTTCCTTAATGAAGATGTTTATACAAGAGAAATTATGACATGTTCTTGCTCAAATGTGTGGATAGACACGAAGCGAACATGTTAATGCATGAGATTCATGAATGCTCCTTTGGTACCCATGTCAATATACATTCAATGACAAAAATGTTGCTTAGGGAATGTTACTATTGGATGACAATGGAATCTGACTGTTACAAATTAGCAAAGAAGTGCCATAAGTGTCAGATTTATGCTTACAAGATTTATGTCCCTCAAACGCTTCTCAATGTTATTTCTTCTCCATGTCCTTTTTCTATGTGGGGGTATTGATATGATTTGAATGATTGAACCCAAGGCGTTGAATGGACATCGTTTCATCTTAGTGGCAATTGACTATTTTACCAAGTGGGTGGAAGCAGCTTCTTATGCTAATGTCACCAAGCAGGTGGTGGTACTCTTTATTAAGAACACTTATATATCGGTATGGTGTGCCAAGTAGGATTATCACTAATAATGGCTCAAATTTTAATAATAAGATGATTACAGAACTTTGTGAAGAATTTAAGATTTTCCATCACAATTCCTCTGCTTACAGGCCTAGGATGAATGGGGTTGTTGAAGCTGCTAATAAAAACATTAAGAAGAATATCTAGAAGATGGTTGTTACCTATAAGGATTTGCACGAGATGGTCCCTTTTGCTTTGCATGGCAATTATACATCTGTCCGCACTTCAAAAGGGCAACCTCATTCTCTCTTGTGTATGGGATGGAAGTAGTGCTCCCCATTGAGGTTGAGATTCTCTCTTTGCGTGTAATAATGGAAACCAAGTTGTCAGGGCTGAATGGGTCTAGAACAGGTTTGACTAGTTGAATTTAATTGAAGCAAAGAGAATGACGGCCTTGTGTCATGGTCAGTTATATCAGAGAAGAATGAAGAAAGCTTTTGATAAGAAGGTCAAGCCTTATGAATTCAGAGAAGGCGACCTCGTGCTCAGAAAAGATCATGTCTTTTAACACTTATTCTAGGGGCAAGTGTACTCCCAATTATGAAGGCCCATATGTTGTCAAGAAAGCCTTCTCTAGCGGTGCATTGATTCTTGAAACTATGGATGGTGAGGAGTTCCCAAGTCCCATGAATGTTGACACAGTCAAGAAATACTTCGCATAAAGAAATAAAAGAACAACTCACTAAGTTGAAAACCGAAAGGGCGGCTTAGACAAGAAAGAGCGTCCCAGTAGGCTGAAAACCCGAAAGGGAGGTCTAGGCAAAAGGTAGAGACATAACCAAAATAAATTTTCCTAGTAGGTTGAAAACTTTCAAGGGCAACCTAGGAAAAAGTTATGGATTTCCTTGCAAGTAACTTCCTCAGACAGGACTTGATCATTGAAGCAACAATCATTTCCAGTTATCATCACACATCAACTGAAGCCTATGCTCAGGAGTTCAAATTTGTTAGAGAGAATATTGGTCATTGTGTTTAAATGTATCTTTTCAATGTATTTACCATTTTGAAAAACTTTGTAATCATCCATGGAAGTCACGTTATTTGCGAACTACCATTCTATTAATAAAGTTTGAGCCTTTATCCAATTCTTATTTTATTCTTTCTACAAAAATTTCATTTATTACTGATAGTAATTGTCAAAACAAAAAGACTTAATAGTAAAAACATGTTTTTGAAAAGAATTTGCAAATTTATTTTTACTTCAATTATGTTATTCAAGCGGGACAAAAGTAGTGGTTCCAAGGATGGCCGAACTCTGAAGTTTTGAAAATAGTCCCCTAAAAGTATTCACGGGTTACTCTTAATGATATGTGCATAGTCCACCTGTGATTGTTCCTTGGATAGTTGGATTTCATACCAGTTGACATATGGTGTTGGTTTGGGTGGTTTAATACTTCTATCCCATATTCCCCAGTTAGGGCTTGATGTAGATTTCTCTAGCTGAGTGTGATTCTTTCCTAGCTGGTTTGTGATCAAGCGAAGATTGTAAAGTTATGAAGCCATTGCTCATTTGTTGAATTCCTTCTCCCTTTATGTTTATAATTGATGAAGAATCTCTTGCAGAACATTGTTCTCTCCAGTTATGAAATTGTTGTTGTTGTATGCTCCATAGGTCGCCAGACAAGGGTAGTATCTTTTCTAAGAAGTGTTAAGACATACGTCAAATTTTTAGGTTTTCTCTCGCCAAGTGTTTAGTTTGATTTAAAATCCCTATAATTTTAACTTCTTGTTGTGATGTTAACTTCTTAAATCCCGAGATGAATCAAGGATGATGTTTCCCTTTAAGTTTGAATATCCCCATAAAGTTTCTCTGACTTCCCTAGAGAAGTTTGCACAACCACTAATCTTGATATTGAAGAATGTATTTGGGCTCCCCTCGTCGACGTGGCATTTTCTTCCATAGTGAAGTCAGTACGACATCCCTAGTTGAAGTCTATAGTATGAGGCATTGTCTTCCATAGGGAAGTCAGTATGACATCCCCAGTTGAAGTCTAGACGATGTGGCATTGTCTTCCCTAGTGAAGTCTGTATGATATTCCCTGATAAAGCCTAGAGGAGTTTATTATATCCCCGCAACTGTATTGGTTTTTTGCTATCATATTTTTCTTTGATTATTTCAAGCCATGTTTCTTCTCAGTGAATTTAAGCCTTGAAGTAGGACTTAGTTTCCTTAGTTGGTGCTTACTCTCTTATGGAATTTTCATTTTGGATGTGATGTAGTCGAGTGTTGCCTTTACCCAAGTTAGTTTTTTCTGGTTATCCCCAATGCAATATGTTTGTTTTGTCAGCATATACATGATAACAATCATACACTCATTCATACATCATGCCTAGCAGAATTAAAACTCATGGTTCATTTGCACTCATTGATGTTTTTGTTGGCATATTATCCTCTCTCCAATAGAGTGTCAATGGTAAGTAGAAAGTGTATATCCTTTCAATTTCCCTACTGAGTTATCCCTCTTGGAAGGATTTTGCTTTAGCCTTCCCACCCAGCTCATTATCTGGATTGAATTTTATCCCTATATGAGTTTATTCCTTATTGGATGGTGTATTGGTTGACTGTTTCACTCCGATTTGTTCCTGGTTTGAATTTGTGGCCCACGACAACAATATTATTTTGATCCCTATATGTTGTGAGCCCTGGATTGAGAATGTTCATTTATTTTACACGTGAAGACTTTATCCCCTCAGCAGGAATGTGTTGGTATTTCCCCACGAAATTAAAATTCATTTCCCAGCAATGTTATCACAAACCTTTCCGTACTAACAAGTGGGTGTCTGTTTATTTGAACAACATTTACTTCCCTGGTAAGTCCATTGATGCTAGAGAAGATATTTATTACTCTGATGAATGGTAGTATCTATGTTATAGGAGATATTTTGGTTGAGATTGGCTGTAATTCGATGATTGAAGACAATTTGTTGAAAGATTCTTACTTTAGTTATTACCCATTTCAAGTTATATCTTGATCAAAGAATAAATTGTTACGGTTCTTGGCGAAATCCATAAGTTGGTAAAATTTGTTACCCTTTCCAGGTGAATGCCTCAGTTAAAGAAGAAGTTAAGACACGTTCTAGGTGGAATACCAGAATTTTGGGAAACTTGTTATTGTTCTATGGTTTTTTCTACCTTCATCCTTGAGTTGGTAGTTCACTGTCATTCGTAAGTCAATATTTACCTCTTTATACTCATTGTACCTCACCCCAATAGATTTGAGTTATTCCTAGTCATAAGTATCGATGTCAATCCTTTTTTCCCAGCCATAAGTGCTGATGTTAATCCTTAATTCCCAGTCATAAATGCTGATGTGAATCCTTTATTACTAGTCATAAGTACTGATGTCAAAACAATTGTTCCAATTTATAAGTACTGATGTCAACCAATTATTCCCAGTCATAAGTACTGATGTCAATCCTTTGTTCTCAATCATAAGTACAGATGTCAACCCTTGTTTCCAGTCATGAGTACTGATGTCAAACCTTTTTTCCCAGTCATAAGTACTAATGTCAAACAATTGTTCCCAGTCATAAGTAATGATGTCAATCCTTCGTTTCCAGTTATAAGTACTGATGTCACTCTTTGTTACTCGTCATAAGTACGAATGTCACTCTTTGTTGCAAGTTATAAGCACTGATGTCACTCTTTGTTCCTAGTCATAAGTAATGATGCCAATCATTTGTTTACTAGTCTCGAGGTTGACATTCACCATTGTCTCTGAGTCAGTATTATGCTATTTCTTCTACCTTCAACCTTGAGTGGGTAGTTTACGATCCCCTGTGAGTCGATGTTACTCTCTTTTTGTTATCTCTTCTATGAGTGGGTAGTTCATAGTTATCTATCGGTCGTTGTTATCCATTTCTTTTTCCTAATTTATTGAGTTTATGATACTTTTTCACCTCTTTGGGCTTTACCCTAGTAGAGTTGAGCCTTATTTTCCCCAACATAGTTGTTTTTTTCTCCAACGGAGTTAACTTTCTTTCCCCATTCGAGTCGATAACGCTTTTAATGATTACCTGCTTGTTAGCTTGTTGCTTGCATTGTTAAGAATTTCCTTCGTTGAAATCTTACTATGCATTTGGTTTCTTTAATCTTGATTTTGGTGTTGCGTATTTATAGTCATCCCAAGAATTGTGTCGTACCCCAATAATTTATTTTCCTAATTGAACTCTCTTCATTATGCTGCCTGTTTTATTTTTGCATCCCAAGTGGTGTTCTATGTCACCTATGGAGTTGGTCATTTACATTCATAATCATAAGCATTGCATGGCATCTTAGGGCCAAAAATAGGGTTTGTTTTTTATTAAGTATCTTCAATCGCGTTGAGTCGAAGATTTTAACCTTCGTATCACCGGATAGAAGACAATTAAATAAAGGAAACTCTTATAGCCCAATTTTTGCCCCTAAGATCTCTCATTATCTCATATTATCAATACATCAAGATCACACATTAGCGTTGGTTCTCCCTTCTACTTCATCTTATCTTTAAGTTTTCTCTTGAGGGATCACCAAACACCTTGTTTTGTATATCTTTTACATGCATATCTTGTGTTTATTAACTCTTAGCTAATATCAAAATAGGAGTATATTTTCTCTTTGGATGTTTGTATTGTGGATGATGACACAATAGTAGTCATCAAGAAGATTCATAGGTTCATGTGTTTATTTCCATGCCTTCTTCAAAAATTTTCATTGAGACTTAATCTCCACCTATTATTTTGCTTCAAGAAAACATCATTTCAAGGTCTAATATGATCCATCATGCACTAATTTTGCAAAGAAAACACAGTTGATTCAAGGTTTGATTCAACAAGTTTGACCTAATTGAACAAGAACTTGATTAATTAATTATAAGTGATTAACTCACTCAATTTTCAACATTTTTAGTTGGTTCGTTTTACTATGGACTCTTATCATCATCTACAATAACTTATCTTCACATGACTAGATTCAATTATGCAATAAATATCATCAAAAGTTAAAAGGGGTTCCAAGTCATTTAAACACTCTCTGAGCTAGGGTTTGTTGACTTTCAAGGACCATATCTTGTTCATTTTTTTGAGATATTAGGTTGATTCCAAATCCATGATTCTGTTTGAAGAGTCCTTAACAACTTCTCTTCAAGGATCCAAGGCTAATTTTGAATGGAAGATCACTAATGGTTGAAGAAGATTACAAGTCCTTTGGGAAGACCATCAAATTCTCTTGTGTGATTTCAAAGGATCATAACTTGGTCAATTTTATCTCCTTTAGATCATTCTTTTTCACAATAAAGTTCATAATGTCTAATATAACTATGTTTCAATATGCGAGACTTGAAAATGTTTGGAAAGTCATTAAAGAATTGAAAAGATTATAGGATTTTAGGATTTTTTAGGATTTTTGAATGAACTCAATTCCATAATTCAATTTAAAGGGTCTACTTCATTTCATATTAAAGGGTAAAGAGTAAATTTTGAGTGGAATGTCATGTAATTTTCCAAGACATTATAGGTCATTTTTAAGCTCAATACTTCGACTTTTTCTAAGTACAAAGAATCCGTGTGTTTTTCATGATTTCAAATGGATATAACTTTCTGCTCAAGCATCCAAATGAAAACTTCCAAAGCACATTGTCAAGATGGATCACCCAACTTTCCAAAGAACCCAAGATTGCATCATAAAGGTCTCTGAGTTGCTTGCACCATGGTTGAAAATTTGGTACCTTGAAACTTAAGTTTCCTCATTAAGTCAGAATTTAATTTTCAGAATATGCACACTAATGAATAATTTGCTGTGAGTTTTTTACTTAAACATGATTAACAAAGTTGCAAAGCATGATTAGAGCCTTGAAACACAAGTTCTGGCTGAGTTTTGAGGAATTTCAAGTCACACTTTTCTCATGAATTGGGTGCACACAAAATGATCAGATTGCTTATCATTCACCCCATACCAGCATTCCATTTCATCACTTCTATAAATAAAGGAATCCCCTTCTTCATTTCTCAAGCTTGAACATGCAAAATCACACTGCCAAACTCTCTCTCCATAGCTCACATTTTTTAGTTTTCGATTTCTCACTTCCTTCACTTCCAGCCCTTATTTTTTTGAATGATTATTCATCCTTGAACTTCACTGAAGCTAATAGATGAAGAATTAAGCCTTTAGGTGCTCTAAATCGTGCTAGCCAAGTCAAGTTTCAGAGAAAATTTTCAGACTTCGTTCAGGTAGGAATTGACATAAATTCTTCTAACTCAAATTACTGGAATGGTCTATGATGTTCATAGATGCGTTTTGATGGTTTAATTTTGGTTAATTGATGCGTTTAATACCTCTATTTTTAAATTCAAATTTCTCAAACTTTTCTGGTTTTATTTCAAATCGAGTAAGCTATGGTTTAAATGAATTTTTCGCGAGGGGTTGATTAGAAGCGTTTAGATGAGACGACTTCAATGATACCACCGAAATTCTAATGTTTTCGTTTGAAGAATCTGACAAAATCCCAATTCTTAGGTCTGAAATTCAAGGATGATCCGGTGTGAAATTCAAGGATGACCATAACATGCACAGCGCGTAAGATCCATCATATATGCTAATAACTCGTTTTGTCATTGATCCGCTGGTCTACATTATTTTAGCTTTATTTTTATTTTATGATTTTTCTACTTAATTGTTTTAAACTTGAAAAATTCATAAAAAATTTATTTCAACTTCTAAAATTGTGAAAAAATTAACAAAATACTTATATATATATATATATATATATATATATATATATATATATATATATATATATATATATATTAGTTTTATTATTTGAACAGTGACTTGGTTCTAATTTGGTTACTTGAGTATTACTTTGGGACAAGTTCTTCAACCTTATTGGATCTTGGGTGTTGATAGGTTGAAAAACCAAATCCACTAAAATGGATGAATGATGTTGATGATATTTGAAACCCTAATTTCATCTGAGACATTGGTTATACTATTATTCCTGCCTCTTTATCTTATCCCTTTCTTGTTTTTACTTGTTCTACATGTTTTTGGAGAATGATCTACATATCATTTCTCTAACATGTATGATACATAGATTGTTATTGACCATCCTCAAAATGGGTGTGGCTTCTACATAACGATTGCTTAACATAGCGCTAAATTTGTCCCGATTCGAAAAATAATCATTCGTGGCCAAAACTTTTTGTTTGAAAGCCCAAGTATAATTGATTATTGGATTTTGGTTCAAAACCTTTGAAGCTTGTTGTTAGGAGGCTTTAGTCTTACCAATCCTCTTAAAAGCCTTCATCAACTTTGGCCTAAGTTCGATCTTCAATTATCGTTGGTCATATATGTTGGCTTTGAGTACTTTAAATGAATGATATAATTGACAAAAAGCAAATGAAACTTGTTGTTGAGAGGCTTTTATTTTATCAATCTTCTAATGAGTTTTCAACAGAAATCTTCAAGATGGTCATTTAACTAACCTTTTCTCATACTTGACCTCTAAATTCTAATTCACTAACAATTAACTTTACTTTATGCCTTTATTTTGTACCTTTTCTTTTATGTACCGTTTATTTTGTTTAGCATTTACATTTCATGCCATTTTTCTTTTGCTCACTTGAGCATTTATTTTTTATGTCATTTTTTATTTGCTCACTTAAGCTTTATTTTTTTTAAAGACACTTACTAATCAAGTTGAACCTTAAAAGACTTATTTCTTTATGGACTACTTGGTTACTATCCTAGAACTGTGGAGTTGTGGATTCCTGAGACTTAGGATTAGAAGCCATGAAACCTTGGAACTCTGTAATCTTTGGTTGATATTTTTGTTAATATCTTCTAAAGTCCTTGTGATTTACTCAAAGACATTGGTTTGATTTTTTATATGTGCCGTATTTTCATGCTTTGTTTGTGATTGAGAATTCTTCTTTATATAATTGTTACTCTGCCCAATTTTTGTCAATGAAGACTTTGCTTGGTTCTTAATTCATCTGAAACTTGGTATTCCTTAGAGGTTTAGTATTTTTTATTGCTTGGTTTTAATCCAAAGTATGGGAATTCTACATTGACTTCTTTATGTCAAGTGTTGGCTTCTTGTTGGTTATACTATTCTTTTCCTTACCTTTTACTTTGTGTCCTTAGTATAGTCCTGTGATACGGTGGCAAAACCGACTGTTATACTTGTTTTGCATTTGTATTTGCAAATTTTGTAGTAAACAAGAGTCGCCACCGACTTTTCTTTTATCCAAATTAAGGAAAGGGTGAAAAGAACAGAAAAAGACCTTTTCGAGAGTTTTCTGAGTAAGGGGGTAGATAATGGAAAGGGAAGGTGTTAACACCCTTTCCATCCATAGTTTTCTACGGGCTCTTAGAGGTTTGCTCATTGTAAAATACCTTTTTGCTTTGTGTGTTTGAAAATGTTTTGAAGATGCCTTAGTGCGACGATTTACTTTGTGTTTAACTCTTGTATCAGTCCTCAAGAGTGTTAGCAAAACAAATGTTTTGAAAATTATTTTTTTTGAAATGTTTTTGTGTAGGTGAAAAAAGTTGTTTGAACAAACTTCTAACAACTATCTACTTTTATACTCTAAAAGGTTGTTCTTTTCCTCCTATTCTTTAGACAATGCTATCCTACTATTAGTGAGTAGGTAGCCCCACTGTTGTATGTTTGAGAGACAACCGAAGGGACGTTTACAATCATAAAGGCAACTTGTGGAGACGCTTTAGCAATTTTGTTTAGGGACTAGATCATTTACCGAGAAGGCAATTGTAGCGTCATCGTGGGACTATCATCTTTTGATTTACGGGTCTTTTCTAAAGTGTCCCCGTTTCGAGGGACGTACTGTTTTTCCCAAAGCAACCAAAGTGGGGATACCCTAGAGGTGTATATGTCCAATGTGTGCTTGTTTCAGTTATTTGTCTTTGAATTTAAGTTTGCTAGCGCTTTGTTTTCAGTCTTTCCATACAATCCTATTTACTAACAGTAATATTGTACAGAAAATATAAAGTGCGGAAAGTAAATCCTACACTATTACATCCCATGAGCAGTTACAATATTTAGAAGAAAAAAATGCGAAAAAATAAATTAACTATTACAAAATCAAATGTGCGGCCTATACATTCTTTCTAGAATTTAAATAACAAAATAAAAATAGAAAAAAAAGAAGAGATTGTTTAGAAAGAAAATCAAATGTCCTAAAAAGCTTAAGTATTAAGAAAAATATTTTTTGTATTTTTGTGATTTGATTTTATTATTTAAGACCTAAGTCTAAATTAATTACAAAATAACTATGAAATAAATACTAAAACATGATTAAGTTAAATTAAATTTATTTATGAAAATTAAATTAATTAAAAGAAAAGAACTAAATCTATTTTTTTTGTGATTTTATGATTTTATGATTTTTTTGATAAAAAAGAACTAATTGAAATGAAAAGAAAATAAATAATTAAAGCATAAAAAAACAAAAGAATGGACCATGTTGTAAAGAAAAATGGGGGGATGTGCTAAGCAAAACCCCAAGCCCATTAGCAAGAGAGCCCAGACGCTGGAGAAAAGTCTTCAGAATCATGTGTATCTCTCCCATGAGGCCTATCATGGGTTTGGATTGAAAGTCCTCGTATCACAGAATCCAAAGCTCAAAAATCTTATAACCCTAACCATGGCATCTTGCGTATAGGGTGTTCATCTGCACATGCGATCGTCCAAACCTGTTCTAAATGGTTTCATAAACACATATCAATGCATAAAAATAATTTATATGACATGAGTAGACAATTTGAGATTCCAGAAATTTTACCAAAACTGGTACAATTGGATGTGAGAGGTTTAGACGTGGAAGGGCTTGGTTATGAGTCTAGTTCAACTCTTGGGAGCCTCGGGGAGATGAACGGATCCTTTATTTTGCTTGAGAGAACCTGGAAGTATGGTTAAGAATTTTTCAACTTTGAGAAATTTCTGTGGATTTTGTAGAGCTTTGTTATGCAATGGTTTTTCTGGTGATTCTTTTGCCTTTGTTTGCCTTTATATATTGAATGAAATAGGAGCCAACAAGTATGGAAAGGGACAAGGTAATCATGCCCATAAAATAAATATTCCAACATATTAAAAACTTTCCTTCTTTGCATGATTCTTGTTTTTTGGATGCCTTGCAAGAATCTGGACATGTTTGTGGCTTGTATTTGGGCTGACAAATAAGGAATGGAATCAAGGTAATCATGCCATGGTTTAAACAAGAAAACAACTTTAAAACTTGCCAAATTTGCAATGTTTCTTACTTTATTGAGTCCCCACGAAATTGACAAGGTTGTAATGTGTTGTCATGAGTTGTCTTGGGCCTTTAGATGATTGAAACAAAAAGCCCAAGCCTTTATACCATTGTTTCATATTTTATTTGATTTTATTTGCATTTAACTGAATAAAAATTCAAATAAAATAAATAAAAATCATAAAAATATGTGAATGAATTTATAGGTCCTCTAACACCTTATGAACATGTTTGAACATCAAAAGTTAGGCCCACTAGTTCAAAACATCAAGTTCGCTCACTTTGCATTTCACGCATTTCTTGAAAATTGCCCAAGTTGTGCACCTCATAACATGCTCAATTTTCATCTTTTGAATGTGATCTTTAACTTTTTGGAAAGCTCAAGATGTCTTCTACAATTTCTATTTTAATCATTTTTGCATTTGGAGACATTATCTTGATGTATGTTTCCTTGACAAAAAGTGTCTTATGTTGACTTTCTGAAAATGACATGTAATGTATGAGCTTGTATCTTTCAAAATGGTGCATCTCTTGAAATTGAGGAAAAAAGAGAAGTTGTAGGGAATTAGATTCTATTAAATATGAGATTTGGTTGGGGGGAAATGGATGAATTATATGAAAGTTATGTCTGGTCAAAGTTTTGTTGACTTTGCCTATAGAAACCCTAATTTAGCAATTCTTGACTTTTGATAGATTAGGAGCATTTCTTGAGGAATCATGATCAACCCTTGATAAAATGATGGATATCACTTCAAAATGTTGATGTTGACCAAAAATCATGAAGTTTGGCTGTATTTGGGCCACATTTGACTTTTGATCTAGTATAGATGATTTTCAAACATTTGAGCTATTGACTGAGAAAACTTGTAGTGCAAGGCATGAAACTTGGCGTGGGCAATCTTGAAGGCATATTAGGACAATGGAAAACATTATAGACCTTTGGATCTCACATATCTTGATGAAAAGTGAACCCCTAGTTAGAGGTTCATTGCTTAGGAGGAGAATTTGTATGATCAATTCTTGGTCAACCTTGAGCAATTGAGGACCTCTAGGAGCATGTTTCGAGTAAAAAAGGGGAGAGAAAATTTTGGGGTACAATAGCTTCCCTTGTTCAATATTCTTAAACCTGAGGATTTATATTGGCTTGTCTGCCTTTCGTGATCTGAAGGTGGAAGATGATTGAACGCTAGAGTGCCCAGAAACTTGCACTCACATGAAGTAACACCGATGGTTGATGATGTCGGGAATGGGCTTAAACATTCCATTTAGAGAAGATGAGAGAGAGTTTCCAGAGATGGGCTTAAAGATGCCTTCCAAAGTAGATGCTGACTTTATAAGAGGTCTTTTATGGGGAATTCCTATTCCTGCTATCTGAGGAGGAGTCCTCTGGAGAATGTGGGTTTCTATTGTTCTCCTGCTTGAGGAAAACTCTATGGGAAATATAGTCTAGGAACTTCAGTTGTCCAAGGATCTGGTGAAGAGTTACCTTTGTACTGGAGAGATGAAGGTTTGTTGTTTTCTGGTTGAAATCCAGGCTTTACAGTAACTTGCTAGGGATAATGGAATTAACTGTTCTCTAAAAATGTATTAGAAAGAGCCTGTGTAGGGCTGTTTCAGGATGAGTCTGTGTTAGTCTGCATCCGAAGATATATGAGAATGAGCCTGTGTGGAGATGCTTCAGGATGAGTCCGTGTTAGACTGCATCTGGAAAGTTGAGAAGGAATCCGTGTAAGATTGCTTCGTCCGGTCGTGTATATAGTTTTCCTGTCTGGTTTCAGGTGTTAATCTACCAATTATCTGTTCGCAAATAGTTGTCCTGTCTGCTTTCAGGTATTAATCTGAAACTTGAAAAATTTTGGTCGCAGAGTTAGTTGCTCTGGCTGGTTTTAGGTATTAATCTCTGACCTGAGAAAGAAAGATAGTTTTCCTGGCCTGTTACATGTATTAATCTTCAATCTTTTTATGTAGATAGTTTTCTTGGCCCGTTATAGCTATTAACCTACAATCGGTCATACACAGATAGTTCTCCTGGCTTGTTACAGGTATAAATCTTGAACATGAAAATTATTGGTCATTGAAATAGCTGTCCTGGCTTGTTACAAGTATTAATCTATGGTATGCTAAATTTGTTGGTAAACCCATCTTGCTCCGGGAGTTCATACCACCTAGTCGTGCAGATAATTTCCCCGTCTGGTTTCGGGCATTAATCTTTGACCTGTTGTAAAAGTTGATAGCATTTGTCTATTTTCTAATTTAACCTAAAAAGGTAAAATTAGTTTCATGCAACATCATGATTTGTGAATTGCATGATAATCCCAAAATAAATGAGATTGTGATATATGTATTTGTATTCACATGCCATGATGTATGAATATGTAATGCTATTGTGCAGGATCTTTGTTTGGGAAAATAAATCCATGGCTAATGTTGGGAAGCTGAATCCCGGACTGCTGTTGGTGAGTGGAGAAAGTGATTCTTCAATTTACCCCGGGGATAGTGAATGGAGATAGTTTTTTTGGAAATTCCCTTTCTCTGTCGAGGATCTTCGACTTCTGTTTGAGAATTATTTTTCCGAGGGGAAGAGTATTGTTGGAAGATTTCACCAATTTGTAGAAATAAACTCCATTGGGGGATGAACTCTCATAATTAGAGCAATAAACTCTATTGGGGATAAGGCTTTATAAACACTTTAGATTTATAAAACTCTGTTGCTGGAGGTGAACTCCATAAACTGCTCGGGGATTTTGTTGGAATCCTATTTGAGAATCTTGAGAAGCTTGGTGACTTCACTGGGGAATTTTTGTTGTTGGAGCAGTAATTGGAGATTTTTCTCTGCCGGGGATATGAGAACTCATGACATCACTAGGTTGTGTGCTGGGAATATGGTAGTGTCCTTGTAGTAGGACATCTCTGCCTCTGTACCTGCTGGAGAAGGTATTTGTCGGGGAAACCAATTTTTGGGGATCTTGTGGCTGGCCCTTAGATATTGTCCCGTTCCTTAAAGTCATTAGCAACCGTATTTCTGTTTTTAGGTGTATATTTGTAAGCAGTAATCACATTCAAATGCATATGTTCAAAAATAATCACTGGACTTCTTTGCACATAAAATAGAAAAAATTAACAAAAAACAGGAGTTTTGCACTTTCAAAGGAATAACTTTGTATTAACTTGAATAAATGTTTTTTCACAAGGAGACGAACATCCTAGTAAGAGAATTTCGTCGTAAGAATAAAAACTATACAAAATAGTATACAAAGAAAAACAACTATGTGAAATGATCTCATTGGGTTCCCATTATGCTATTGCCTTTATGTCTTTGAGCGTCTCATCTCTTTCGATGCTTGCCCGAAGTTAACTGGATTGATTAGTACCACTTGAGCTTGATAGTTGATATTAAAGATTAGTTGTCAGGTGATCCAACGAGACATAGTTATACGCTTTAAATCCCTAACTTTTTCCTGGACCTCCCTTTCGGGTTTTCAGTCCACCGGGATACCCTTTTTTGCTCAATCCGCCTTTTCAGGTTTTCGACTTGCCGGGTGTACAATTTTTTTCCTTAATGTATATCCCTAACTTTTTCCTAGGCAAGTCGACCTAGCGGGTCTTTGTTTATGTGTAGTATCTTTTAACTATGTCCGCGTTTACCGGGTGTGGAAGGTCGTCATTGTTCATAGTGGTTAAGATCATGGCTCCACCAGAAAATATGTTCTTGATCACAAATGGCCCTTTGTATGTGGGAGTCCATTTTCCCCGGGGATCACCTTGTGGCAGTATGATGCGCTTGATTACCAGGTCACAGCATGATACACCTGACGTCTGACCTTCTTGTTAAAAGATTCGATCCTACGTTTTTGATACATCTGACCATGGCAAACAGCTGCAAGCCTCTTCTCGTCAATCAGATTTAACTGGTCAAGTCGAGTCTGGACCCATTCGTCTTCACTCAACCCTGCATCCTTCATGATTCTCAGGGAAGGAATCTGGATTTCAATGGGCAGGACAACTTCCATACCGTATACCAAAGAGAAAGGAGTTGCCCTTGTCGATATGCGCATTATGGTGCGGTAACCATGAAGAGCAAATGGTAACATCTCATGCCAATATTTATATGTCACCGTCATCTTCTGGATGATCTTCTTGATATTTTTATTAGCAGCTTCTACAGTTCCATTCATCTTTGGCCGGTAGGGAGAAGAGTTATAATGTTGGATTTTGAATTGCGTGCAGAGCTCGGTGATCATAGTGTTGTTGAGATTGGTACCATTATCTGTAATGATTTTTTCATGAATACCGTACCGGAAAATAATGTTCTGTTTGATGAATCAGGCTATAACGTTCTTGGTAACAGAAGAAAATGAAGTTGCCTCGGCCCACTTCATGAAGTAATCAATGGAGACAAGGATGAAGCGGTGTCAATTAGAATTCGTAGGTCTGATTCCACCAATCATATTGATGCCCCACATTGCAAATGGCCAAGGAGCAGTCAAGACATTTAAAGTAACTGGAGGTACATGTATCTTATCAGCATAGATCTGGCATTTGTGACAAGTTCACGAATGCTGATAACAGTCTGTTTCCATAGTGGACCAGTAGTATCCTGCTCGCAGGATCTTTTTAGCCATTGAGTGCCCACTAGAATGAGTGCCAAAGGTACCTTCATGCAAGTCATCCGTAATCCTTTCTGCCTCACTCTATTCTACACACTGAAGCAAGGTAGAGTCATGGTTGCGCTTATAGAGGATCCTGTTACTAAGGAAGAACTTGGCAGAGAACCTTCTTAGGAACTTCTTATCATTGACGAAATCTTCTTCAAGATACTCTTGGGCTTCGAGATATCTTTTGACTTCTTGGAACTAAGGTTTGTCCACTACTTCTTCAGTTTCAATCTCATGACAGTATGCTGGTTCGTCCATTCTCTCAATAGTGATCTGAGGAGCCTCCTTATCCCACCTGACCTTGAACATGGATGACATAGTGGCTAGCGCATCCGCTAATTGATTTTCCTCTCTTGGAAAATGCTCAAAAGTAATTTCTTCAAAGTATGGGATTAATGTCAACACATGCTCTTTGTATGGTATACGATTAGGATGCTTCGTGTCCCGTTCTCCTTTGATCTGGTTGATTACCAAAGTTGAGTCTCCAAACATGCTTAAGAACTTGATCCTTAAATCGATTGCAGCTTTGAGACCTATGATACATGCTTCATACTCACCCATATGTTTGGTACAATTGAAACATAGCCTAGCAGTGAAAGGAGTATGACAACCTTAAGGATATATGATCACAGCGTCGATGCCATTGCCAAGTGCGTTGGAAGATCTGTCGAAAACCATAGTCCATCGGGATCCTTTTTCAGGTCCTTCATCCCGTCCAAGTTCTTCACAATCAGTTACTAGCATGATGTTCTCGTCTGGGAACTCAAAGTTCATGGATTGGTAGTCGTCCACAGCCTGATGAGCCAGATGATCAGCTAGAACACTTCCCTTAATTGCTTTCTGGGTTGTATATTGAATATCGTATTCGGTCAGGATAGAGCGGGCTTCTCAAAGATGTACTTGATAGGTTCCATTTTAGAGATCAACAAGGTATTGTGGGTCAACATATACTGTCTTAGTCGGCGAGCAGCCCGTGCCAAAACGCAACAAGTTTTCTTGAGCAGTGAGTATCTTTTTTCACAATCGATAAACTTTTTTCTAAGGTAGTATATTGCATGCTTTTTTCAATCAGACTCGTCATGCTTCCCCAGCACACACTCCATTGAGTTCTCTAATATTGTTAAGTACATGATCAAAGGTTTTCCTTCAACCGAAGGCATCAGAATTGGAGGCTCTTGAAGTTATTCCTCGATTTTGTCAAAAGCATATTGGTAATCATCATTCCACTTCACTGCTTGATCTTTCTTCAGCAATTTGAAGATTGGTTCACAAGTAGTGGTCAGATGTGAAATGAACCCGACGATGTAGTTTAAACATCCCAAGAAACCCCTAACTTCCTTCTCAGTGCGAGGAGCCGGCATCTCTTGTATAGCTTTGACCTTTGCAGGGTCCACTTCAATGCCCTTGTTATTGACAATGAAACCTTATAGCTTACCGGATCTTACTCCAAAGGTGTACTTATTCGGGTTCAACCTCAGTTTGTACTTCTTCAACCTTTCAAATAACTTTTGTAGATGATAAAGGTGTTCCTCTTCAGTCTGAGACCTGGCTATTATGTCATCAACGTATACCTCTATCTCGTGATGGATCATATCATGAAACAGAGCTACCATGGCGCGCTGATAGGTTGCTCCGACGTTCTTCAACCCGAATGGCATAACCTTGTAAAAAACATTCCCCACTGTGTGACGAAGGTCGTCTTCTCCATGTATTCAGGTTCCATCTTGATCTAATTATACCCGGAGAAACCATCCATGAAGGAGAATACTTTATGTTGTGCGGTGTTGTCAACCAGAACATCAATGTGGGGAAGCGGAAAGTCATCCTTGGGGCTTGCCCTGTTCAGGTCTCTATAATCCACACACATACGTACCTTACCTTCCTTCTTAGGTATCGGCACTATGTTTGCAACCTATTATGGATAGGAAGTAACAGCTAAGAAACTGGTGTTGAATTGTTTCATAACTTCGACTTTGATCTTCTCTGACATTTCAGGGCGCATACGGCGAACCTTCTATTTTACGGGAGGGCAATCTTCTTTTTCCGCAGACGATGAACCACAATATTAGTGTCAAGTCCTGGCATGTCTTCGTATGACCAGGGAAATATCTCCACGTAGTCATGTAACATCTGTATTAAACGTACCTTGACACTATGCTCTAGATCGGCACCTATCTTGACTTCTTTCTTGTCCTTTTCAGTACCCAAGTTCACTGTCTCAACCGGCTCTTCATGGGGAAGTATTGCCCTTTCTTCCTGTTGTAACAGTATGGCAAGTTCTCCTGGTACCTCACAATCTTCCTCACATTCATCCTCGGCTTGATAGATCGGATTTTCAAAGTCATCATAAGCAATAGCAGAACTGTTATCAATGTGATCCATAATGGATGTGGATCTGCAGTTTGATATATGGATGTGTGTAAGAGCATAGCTGTATATTTTTGATAAATTAAATAAGCAGAAGAGAAAAACAAAGAGCGTAAAAATTGCATGGAAAACGTCCAATGTTTTATTGATGACATATCCTAAAAAACAAAAAGAAAAATTACTCTTGAATAAAAGAGATGGGAACAACATCCTTGGCCTCCCAATTGCTGAGTCCACCACTAATAGTCGGGAAGATCCACTTGTCTAGGTCATAACTACTGTAAGCATCTTCTGAAGTGGAGACAACATCAATAGAATTGACTCCCGGTCCATGCTTGGGCATAGGTGTAGTTATGGCATTGGGAGTCTCAGGGGGACCAAATTTAACCTCTTTTGCATCAATCAGGTCTTGCACCTTGTTCTTCAAAGCACAACAGTCATTCGTGTCATGCCCTGGAGCCTCAATGGTAGGCACATCGAGCATTTGGATTGTAGCGGGGATATGCAGTATTAACACTCTTCGAGGCCTCCTTCAGAGTCACCAAATTGGACTTCAATAGATGTGGTAGGACTTGTGATAAAGTCATGTTGATCCGAGTGAACTGTCTTCTGG
Source organism: Vicia faba (assembly GCA_948472305.1). Classification (NCBI taxonomy): domain Eukaryota; kingdom Viridiplantae; phylum Streptophyta; class Magnoliopsida; order Fabales; family Fabaceae; genus Vicia; species Vicia faba. The sequence goes on from OX451737.1 coordinate 214,332,200, forward strand.
GTGCATCTGGCCTGCGCTGATTGTTTCATTGTTGGTTTAATGCAGGAATGGAGATCATAACAGCCCCTACCGTTGGAAAGCATTCAGTCTTGTTCTGATTCCTCTGGCCATATGCAACATTGACCTCCTTCCTTCCTGTGAAAGGTTTCTTTGCAGTACTGGAGGATGCATCTCTCTGTATTTTACCACTTTTGATTCCATCTTCCACTCTTTCTCCTGTCAAGATAAGCTCAGTAAACCCAGCAGAAGAACTCCCAATCATATGGTTAAAGAATGGCCCGGATAATGTGCCCAAGAACATGTCCACTAACTCTCTATCAGACAATGGAGGCTAGACTCTTCCCACAAGGTCTCTCCATTTTTGGGCATAGTCCTTTAATCCCTCGCCAGAACCCATAGACATGCTTTGCAACTGTGTACGAGTTGGGGCGAGGTCAGCATTATATTGGTACTTCTTATAGAAAGCAGCAGCCAGGTCCTCCCAATTATGCACATTGGTTCTTTTTAGTTGATAGAACCATTCTAGCCGTGTTCCGTACAAACTCTCCTGGAAGAAATGTACCCACAGATCCCTATCAGTAGTGTGGGGTTGAATTTTCCTAACATACGACCTTAAATGCAACTTAGGACAGCAAACACTGTCGTACTTAGCAAATGCAGGGACTTTGAATTTTTGTGGGGTGACCACCCCTGATACCAGCCCTAGCTCTTCAAAATCCAGCCCGGGTACCCTCTGTATCTCCATAGAATTGGGGAGACACTCCATCTGTTTGTACTTATCATCAACGGGAGGATACTGCTTGTCAATATAGTCGTCCTCTTCTTCTTCAGGCCCAGGGTTGTTGTTTTCTTCTGTGGGCTTTTCTCCTTGATTGTCCCCTTCTTCTGACGTGGTTGCGAAATTTATAGCTCGCCTAACCAGTCCTCTGATCCTTCTTCCCAAATTCACTACACGAGTTGGTTTCTTTGGCTTCTTGGTCTTCTCATTGACAAATAATACTTTCAGCTCCTCTTGCCCCTTGGCCATGACCATGATCATTTGTTGAAACTTAGCAATTTGAGCCTGAAGATCCTTTACTGTTTGCTCGAGAGCCATTTAGTTTGCTGAAATAAACAGCGAAAATAAATAAGAAACCTGTACTGAAGGCCTGCTTATACAATGAAATGTATGATATGCTTATGCAATGTTTTCAATGACCTTATTGGATTTAAGCTCTTTTAAACAAAACAGAAAACAAAACTCTTTATTAGTAAGTTTTTAAGGAAACAAAATATTACGCGGAAATAAACGTTGAAAGGAAATCCTAAACTCCTAAGTCTCCCATGGGAGCTTCCTCTTGGTGTTGAGGTAGGTATTGATATTCTTCTCAACGTGAAGCTGCTTTGTTAATTCCAACATTTTCTTCTCACTGGAATAGAATTGATTCTCAAAAGTATCCCGTTCTTCCTTGAGTTGGATCAAAGACTTTTGTAACTCTTCGAAGTTGGTTAGCATATCAGGATGGAGAATAATGCGGGACTCGCCCCCTTGAAAAATAGGTTCCAATCACCAATAAGATGGCATCGTATGGAATCATAAGACTTTGGGCTCGAGCTCGTACCCATTTGAGGTAAGGTTCCAAAGGGATGGAGTTCTTGTGCCCCAAAGTCTTACTATCGGTCTTCTTAATAATGCCCCGAGCGCGGATGAATCTGTGACGATAATTTTGCAGATCATTTGAGTAGTTGAACATAATACGCCGGATGAGCATATTAGGTGGACCATCTCTCTGTGTGTAACCAAACTCACGTAGTGCTAAAGAAGGATTGCAGGTGATTCCTCCCCTAATGCCCAAGAGTGGCACATTAGGAAATTCTCCGCAGCAATCAATAAAAGAGATGTCTCCTTGAGAGTGAGGACACCAATGGATGTCGGAGTGAGAGGGGGACATTAATCTTTGACTCCACCTTAAGCCTAAATAATTCTGCATTAATGACCGATGAAGGTGCGAAATAAACCACTTATATAGTAGAGGGGTGCAACACATGAGAGTTCCTTGCTTCTTTAGAGTACGGGTATGGAGAGAATGTAGGATATCCACGAGCAATGTAGGAACCGGATTCTGAGCAAGGAATATGTTAATGGCATTCACGTCTATAAATTGATCTGAATTAGGAAACATGACCAACCCATGGATCAAGAGAGCTAAAACATCTTCGAAGGCATGGTAACTCATAGCATCTAGGAAAATTTGAGCTTTCTCCATTAGAAATTTTGCAAGAAGGCCTTTAACTCTGCTTCTTCTTTCCCAATGGGATTCAATATCAGATGGCTTCAAGTGTAAAGCTATGGCAACATCTTCAGCAGTTGGATCTTGTTCTAAACCAGTGAAAGGTACTCGCTCTAATATAGGTAAACCAAGTAACTTAGAGAATTCTTCCAGTGTAGGTACCAGTTGATAATTAGGAAATGTGAAGCAATGGTGCTCAGGATCAAAGAATTAGAATAAAACACTCATCAAAACTTCGTCAAATCCGGTGTTAACCAAGCTGAGAAAATGACCATGTCTTTTGTTGAATGATGAGTCCTCGGGAAGTTTCAAGACCAATTCCTTGAGCTTGGGAAGAATTTCAATGAAGTTAATCCAGATGGTTTTTTTGCGACCTGAATTCATATCCTACAAAACAACAAAGTGGTAAATCCGTAGGTCCTTGAAATGGTTAATGTATATGAATGTCATGATGTCATGATTATGCTTAAATCACAGTTAAACACAAGCAAATCACACAATAGACCTTAGGTTCAAAGACTCGCATGATGTTTTAAGGTAAGTACCCTCTTGAATGTTCAGTTGGCTCAGCATATCCTATTAATAGTAATCGGGTTCTAAGGAGCCTCAATATCCTTGACCTTCCCATCAGGAATTGTTTCAGCTCACACACTGAAGTATTGTAGCAAAAAAATCCCAAAAGTCTAGTCACAATGAGTGTAGCATCGAGTATCAGCCAATTTTCGGTCGGAACTATAACCGGCTATCTTAATACTTCCTAATGGCTAGGATGAGTCAATTAAAGGTTCTAAAGGCCAGTTAACGCTTAGTGACACTATGAGGAAGCCTAATGTTATCCTTGACTTACTCAAGGAACATTAGTACAATCCAGAGTATCGCGCTAACGTAGCCAGCACTTCGTCCGTATCGGTCTATGCTGTACAACCTTCATGATTTATTGCTACTTACCTAAAAGGTGCCCCAGATCTTCGTGTAGGATCTTTACAAGAATACCCCAACAAAACCTCAAAGATAAATAAAGCAAACACACAATAAAGCATTTAAAATGATGAACTAAAACTCTAAGGTAACCCCACTTTTTTATTCCCCAACAGAGTCGCCAGTTCTGTGATACGGTAGCAGAACCGACTTTTATACTGGTTTTGCATTTGTATTCGCAAATGTTGCGGTAAGCAAAGAGTCTCCACCGACTTTTCTTTTATCCAAATTAAGGAATGAGTGAAAAGAACAGAAAAAGACCTTTTCGAGAGTTTTATGAGTAAGGGGGTAGATTATGGAAAGGGAAGGTGTTATCACCCTTTCCATCCATAGTTTTCTACGGGCTCTTACAGGTTTGCTCATTTTAAAATACCTTTGTGCTTTATGTGTTTGAAAATGCCTTAGTGCAGCGATTTACTTTGCGTTTAACTCTTGTATCAGTCCTCAAGAGTGTTAAAAAAGAAAATGTTTTTTTGTAGGTGAAAAAAGTTGTTTTGAGCAAACTTCTAACAACTATCTACTTTTATACTCGAAAAAGTTTATTCTTTTACTCAAATCCTTTAGACAGTGTTATCCTACTATTAGTGAGTAGGTAGCCCCATCGTTGGATGTTTGAGGGACAATCGAAGGGACGTTTATACTCACGAAGGCAACTTGTGGAGACACTTTAGCAGTTTTGGTTAGGGACTAGATCATTTATCGAGAAGGCAACTGTAGGGTCATCGAGGGACTATGATATTTTGATTTACGGGTCTTTTCTAAAGCATCCCCGTTTCGAGGGACATGACTTTTTTTCCGAAGGCAGCAAAAGCGGGGATACCCTAGAGGTGTATGTTGAAGAATTTAAAAACACAAGAAGGGGGGGGGGGGGGGGGGGGTTGAATTGGAATCTTAAAAATCAATTCAAATAACACGATGATTTTTATCCTGGTTCGTTTGAACTCAAACTACTCCAGTCCACCCGCCAAGGTGATTTCGCCTCTCTCCAACGAGGTCTTAAATCACTAATCAAACTTGATTACACAACTACTTTGACTACTACCAAAGTCTTATTGAGTATAACCACAACCCGGTTTATCTCAAGGAATTTTACTAAACAAAGTATGAATAAAGCAGTGTACAATATGTTTTTCCTTACAAAAACAGTATCACAGACTTGTGATGTATTACAAAGTTTAGAGAGTAGTATGAATGAGGAGTAGAAACGTTGAAGTATTGTGAAATTGTAGTGTGTAAATCGTAAATGATTTATCCTCATCCCTTGTTTAAATAGGCGCGACAATCTTGAGTATTTGGAAACTTGATAAATGTCAGTTAATGTGCTTTTCTCAAATAAAAGATTCTTGTCTGTTTGTAGACGTTGAATTTGATATTGCTTTGATGAATTGTAATGCTTCAGAATATTAAGGAATCTATTTTCTGCTTGATTCAGAACTTTGGAAGGTCAGAATCATAAGGTCCTGTTTGCAGCGTTAGACTTTCTTTCAGAGTTAAAACGTCTTTCTCTTAGCGCAACTTATGATCTTCATTCATCAGAACTTTCTGGGAATAGTCTGTTAGAACATAGTTTGATTCTACAACCCTCATAAGATTTTTGATGATAACAAACACAAAGAACAAATATGCACTCTAAAGTTGGGTTCTATGTTGTATAGAAGTTCTGACGAAACTGAATCAGAAGTTAAGCTACAAAGGTGCTCAAGCTGAGTAAGCAGACTGATATCAGAATGTTCTGAAGAATGAAGAATAGAATTTGCGCTAAAGAAAAAGACATCTTAATTCTGAATAGAAGTCTAAAGTGTAATCAAAACCTTATGAGTCTGACTTGCCAAGTTCGGAAGCAAAGTAGCAAGCAAGATTCCTCAAGTTCTGAAGCGTTACTTTTCCATCAAAGCAGATCAATTACAACGGCTACAATCAAACAAGGATCTTCATAATATGGAAAGTGAATTAAGTGCCAATTATCATGTTTCCATTTGGAAAGATTTCCACACCTATTTAAACAAGCTCCAAAGCTAAATCGTTCATGATTTACACAACTGCTTCATACAATCTTTCATCGCTGCAAATTACATTCATACTATACTCTAAAATTGTGTAATACATCACAAGTTTGTGATACAGTTTTTGTAACGAAAAACATCTAGTACACAATGAATTCTTATTTTTGATTAGTGAATTTCCTTGAGATAAACGGGGTTGTGGTTGTACTCAAGAAGACTTTGGCAGTTTTCAAAGTAGAATTGTAATCAGTTTTGATTAGTGGATTAAGACCTCGTTGGAGAGAGGCGAAATCACCTTGGCGGGTGGACTGGAGTAGTTTGAGATCAAGCGAACTAGGATAAAAATCATCGTGTCATTTGCTTTTGATTTTTAAGTTTCAATTAACCCCCCCCCCCCCTTCTTCTGTTTTTCACTTCTTCAATTGGCATCAGAGCGCCTGGTTCTGAGTTCATACACTTAATCGTGTCAGTACAAGATCCAAGCTTAGAAAAACACTATGGTGGGACCAAGTCAGAACATCAGCAATGACTATCATGATGATAAGGATAGAATCAGCGGAAAATCTCCAACCTTTGATGGATAAAACTTTGACTACTGGAAAGACAGAATTGAGAGCTTCTTTCTGGCTCATGATGCTGATTTATGGGATATGATAATTGATGGATACATGCATCCCGTGGATGAAAGTGGTCAGAAGATAGTTAGAAAAAGATTGTCTGACCAACAAAAGCATGACTTCAAAAACCATCACAAGGCCAGAACGATTCTTCTCAGTGCCATCTCATATTCAAAGTATGAGAAGATCTCAAACAGAGAGGCAGCCAAAAACATGTTTGACTCTCTGAGAATGACGCATGCAGGCAACATACAAGTTAAAGAAACCAAGGCCCTTGCATTCATTCAGAAGTACGAAGCCTTCAAGATGGAAGAAAGTGAATCCATTGAAGCAATGTTCTCAAGATTCCAAATTCTTGTTGCTGGGCTGAGAGTTCTTGACAAAGGGTATTCTACTGCTGATCATGTAAATAAGATCATCATAAGTTTACCGAAGCAATGGAGGCCAATGGTCACTACTCTCAAGCTGGAAAAAGATCTCAACAAGATATCTCTCGAGGAACTTGTCAGCTCAATCAGAAGTCATGAGATAGAGCTAGAAGATGACGAGCCTCAGAAGTAAGGTAAGCCTTTAGCATTAAAATCTAACAAAAAATTTGATTCTAAAGATTTGCAGGTTGTGGAAGAAACCTCTGATGGATCCTCATCAGAAGAAGACGAATTGTCTCTTCTCTCCAGAAGAGTCAATCAGTTATGGAAGCAGAGGCAAAGAAAATTAAGAAACTCTAGAAGATCAGGGAATCAGAATGAATCACCCTCTAGATACAGAAAGTCTGAATCCTCCTCTGTATACAGAAAGTTTGACCCCTCCTCTGGTTACAGAAAGTCTGGATCTGTTTCTGGTAATAGAAAGTCAAGCAACAGGGACATCGCCTGCTATGAGTGCAATGAACAAGGGCACTGCAAAAGTGATTGTCCAAGGCTTCAGAAGGATAAACCCAAAAAGAAGTTCTTCAAGGAAAAGAAGAAAAGTCTCATGGCAACATGGGATGACTCAGATACTTCTGACGCAGACACAGAGTCAGATGATGAAAGAGCTAACATTGTTCTTATGGAAAACGTGACAGAAGACAGTGAAGCATCTACGTCAGAATCAGACACATAAGAGGTATTTCCTGATTTTTCTGTTAATTTTACTAAAGTTGAACTAGGAGAAAGTCTGAGTGAAATTCTGGAAAGATATCAGCAGCTTCAAGTCAAATTCAAGAACCTGAAAAGGGATCTTGTTTCTGACTCTAAAGAAACTGAGAGTCGAAGATTACAAAATTTTGAGTTAAGAGAAAAGATTTCAAACTAGAAAATGATTTACAAAACTCTCAGAAGGAAACAATCTCATAGGATCCTAGTAATGCTGATAAGATCATAAAGGAATATGATCAAAGCTTTCAGAAGATTTTGGCTAAAAACATAGATAGAAGCAAGATGGCTCCAATGATATATGGAATTAGCATAAATGGCAGAAAAGGAATAGGATAGCAAGGTAAAGTATCCCCACCTAAGAAAGTCATGGACTTAGTAATTAAACGCACACCATTAAAATCTCACTTCACTTATGGGCACACACATGATCTGAAATACACTAGTAATGATTATTCTGCCAAACCAAAATTCAAATAGAATCTTAGTAAAACTAACAAAAAAGGACCCAAAAAGATATGGGTACCTAAGGACAAAATTATATATGTAGCAAATATCTTTAGCAGCAAGGCTAAAACACCAGTCATGGTACCTGGACTCTGGATGCTCTTGACACATGACGGGAAGAAAGCATATGTTCCAAAGTCTGGAACTTAAACCTGGAGGCTACGTGGGTTTTGGAGGAAATCAAAGATGGAAGATCATTGGCTCTGGAATAGTAGGTAATGGTAACCTCCCTTCTATTAATAATGTGCTTTTAGTTGATGGATTAATGCATAACCTGTTACCCATAAGTCAATTAAGTGATAATGGTTATGATACAATCTTTAATCAAAATTCATGCAAAGTTGTTAGTTAGAAAGATGGAACTATCATGTTTAATGGAAAGAGGAAAAACAACATTTATAACATAAAACTTTCTGAACTAAAGAGTCAGAATGTAAAATTCCTTCTTTCTGTTAACAATGAGCAATGGGTCTGGCACAGAAGATTGGGGCATGTTAGTATGAGAAGAATATCTCAGATTAACAAACTCAATCTGGTTAGAGGACTTCCTAATCTGAAGTTCAACTCAGATGCTCTGTGTGAAGCATGTCAGAAAGGAAAATTTGCAAAACCCCCTTTTAAAGCAAAAAAAGGTTGTTTCTACCTCTAAGCCATTACAAATTCTACACATAGACTTATTTGGACCAGTGAAAACTGTGTCTGTTAGTGGCAAGAATTATGGGTTAGTGATCGTAGATGACTATAGCAGATGGGCAAGGGTAAAGTTCTTAAGACACAAGGGCGAGTCACATTCTTTGTTCGTTACTTTCTGTAACCAAGTTCAGAATGAGAAAGATCTTAGAATTGTCAAAGCCAGAAGTGATCATGGTGGAGAGTTTGAAAACAAAAAATTTGAAATATTTTTTTAATGAAAATGGAATTTCTCATGATTTCTCTTGTCCTAGAACTCCCCAACAAAATGGAGTTGTAGAACGAAAGAACAGATCATTACAAGAAATGGCCAGAACCATGATCAATGAGACTAACATTTCTAAGACCTTCGGGGCAGAACCAATTAACACAGCATGTTACATCCAGAATAGAATCTCTATAAGACCTATTCTGGATAAGACTCCATATGAATTGTTGAAGAACAGAAAGGCCAACATTTCTTATTTCCATCCTTTTGGATGTACCTGTTTTATACTTAACAATAAACAACATCTGAAAAAGTTTGACTCTAAAGCATAATAGTGTATTATGTTAGGATACTCTGAACGCTCAAGAGGCTACAAAGTACACAATACAGAAACACAAATTGTAGAAGAGCCAATCGGTGTTACATTTGATGACAAACTTGACCCTTAAAAGCCAAAGCAGAATGAATCTCTTGCAGATATAGAAGTTGAATTCACAGGTGCTAAAGGCAATTCATCAAAATCTCCCAACAAAGACGCGCCAACAACATCAGAAGGAAATGTCACAGACAATTCAACAACCTCTGCAAAACAACTCCAGAAAAGACTATCTAGAAGCGGCATAGCTCACCCTGAAGATAAAATTCTTGGAAAGAAGGAGGATCCAATCAGAACAAGATCAACATTCAGAAATTTCTGAAGAATCCCTCATGGGACTGGTATCTCTGATTGAACCAACACAATTAATGAAGATCTTCTGGACAACGACTGGATTCTGGCTATACAGGAGGAGTTAAATCAATTCACCATAAATGACATATGGGATTTGGTTCCTAAACCAAAAGGATTCAACGTCATTGGAACAAAGTGGGTGTTCAGAAACAAACTGAATGAACAAGGAGAAGTCGTCAGAAACAAGGCACGACTGGTTACACAAGGTTATAGTCACCAAGAGGGGATAGACTATACAGAAACCTTTGCTCCAGTCGCCAGGTTAGAATCTATCAGACTCTTAATCTCTTTTGCTGTAAATAATGGCATCACTATGTATCAGATGGATGTCAAAAGTGCATTCTTAAATGTACATTGATGAAGAGGTATATGTGCACCAACCACCTGGGTGTGAAAATTCCAATCACCAATAATATGTTTTCAAACTAAAGAAGTCACTTTATGGTCTGAAATAAGCTCCCAGAGCTTGGTATGAAAGACTAAGTAACTTTCTGTTAGAAAAGGAATTTACCAGAGGGAAACTAGACACAACCTTGTTCTGTAAGACATTTAAGAATGACATTTTAGTTTGTCAGATTTATGTAGATGATATTATATTTGGATCTACTAAACCTTCTCTAGGAAGAGAATTTGCTAAGTCTATGCAGGCAGAGTTTGAGATGAGCTTGATGAGAGAACTTAAATTCTTTCTAGGAATTCAGATCAACCAAACTCCAGAAGGAACTTACATTCACCAGATCAAATACGTCAGAGAACTTCTGAAGATATTTGACCTATCATAATGTAAGCCATCAAAGACTCCAATTCATCCCACATGCATTCTGGAAAAGGAATAGGTAAGTAAAAAGGTAGAGCAGAAGATCTATAGAGGTATGATTGGTTCTCTCCTATATCTTACAGCTTCACGGCCTGACATTTTATACATCGTTTGTCTATGTGCCAGATTCCAATCAGATCCTAGATAATCTCACTTAACAGAAGTTAAGCGAATTTTCAAGTATCTGAAAGGTACTACTAACCTGGGTTTGTTTTATATAAAAACCAATGAATACAGTTTAGTAGGGTAATGTGATGCTGATTTTGCTGGAGACATAGTAGAACGAAAAAGTACTTCTGGAAGTTGTCAATTTCTGGGAGATAATCTGATCTCATGGACCAGCAAGAGGAAGTCCATAATTGCTTTGTCATCAACAGAAGCTGAATACATTGCAGCTGCTGGATGCAGCACACAGATGCTCTGGATGAAAAGTCAGCTTGAAGACTTCAACATATTTGAGAGTAACATCCCTATTTTCCGTGATAATACTTATGCAATATGTTTATCTAGAAATCCGATTTTGCATTCTAGGGCTAAGAATATAGAAATAAAACATCATTTTATTAGGGAGTATATTCAGAAAGGAATCCTCACTTTAAAATTTATTGACACAGACCATCAATAGGCTGATGTTTTTACAAAACCCCTTTCTGAAGATAGGTTTAATTTCATTCTGAAACATCTCAGCATGAAATTATGTCCAGAATAAGAAGTTTTATTTATATATTCTGTAACCCTCATAACTTTATATTTTCTTTGTGAACATCTGATCAACATGTCTTCTGAAGTTAAGAGTACAGTTGCTTCAGAATCTATCTAAGAAGATCTGAACCTTTCATTTCAAAGATAGAGGCGTGCAGTTCACACCATCAAACATCTGTCATCCTCTCACAAGCTACCTTCTAAGGCTGAACACGCGTTCAAATTATGAAGGGTCCAAGGCTCTGATTGGATGCATTGAGACACACATTCGTGGTAACTGTTCAATATCTACACGCAATCCTCTAATTTCAGGTTTCATATTTACAATATAATCATTACTTTGCTTTCTCTTTCTTACTGATTAAGTTTTCAAAACTGTTTATAAATACATAATCACTATTTCATTCACTTCTTCTCGCATCTATTATTTTCTCTACTCCTTCGTTTTGCAAAAACCCTTTTCTCAAAAATTTCAAAACAAATTGTGTGAACAATGGCATCTTCCTCAAGCATCAAAAATCTCCAAAGTGCTCCTGGTTCTTCTTCAACAGCTGAACAGTATGAGGAACCCATAAGAACGTTTCTCACTCCATTCGATACTATTGAAGTGTTATGTGAGTTAATCATCGATTTTGAAAGCTTAAATGAAAATGGTTTTGATTTGTCTGAAGATGTAACGGCTCAAGCCTGGAACAAGTACTTTGATCATTTTCTAGGTCCAGTATTCCCCATTCTTGTTAAGGAATTCTGGATTCATTCTACTTCATCTAATCATCAAGTTACATCATAAGTAATGGTGAAGAAGATTGTTATTACTGAAGACTTGATTGGAAAACTTATTGGGTACAATGGCGATGGAGTTAGGTGCAACGACATGGCTGAAAAGTGTTCTGACCTAAAGTCCATTGCAAGAGTTATTTTTAATTCTGGATAGCCATCTATCAAGATAAGGTACTTGAAGGATTACTATAGAATCTGGGCAAGGATAATTCTGGGATGTATAAACCACAGGAAGCCTACAAGCTCTCCTTACTACATCAACATTGATCAACAGTTTATGTTGTATTTTATTTCAAAGAAGACCAAAATAAATCTTCCACACTTGCTATTCATTCATCTGAGAACAAGCGTGAAAGAAACAAGGGAAGAATAAAGGAGAAAGAGGGATTGGATTCCTCTGGGCAGATTAATATCTGATATTTTGATGGAGAACAGGTTAATAGAGCATCTGACAGAAGCTCAGCAGATTAGCACTCTGGAGGCATGTGCTAGAAAACCACTTAATGCCAAGAATCTGAAGAAAATGAAGATTATTGATAGAATTAATAAGGAACCAACAATTGCTACTCATGAAGTCATCACATCAAGGAGAATCCCTATGAAAGATTTTCCGTTATTTTCTGAGATTGATGGTTCACCAGAGATTATGGTCAGATACCTAGAAGCTTGCAAGGAAGATGGAACAGATCCAGAACTTAACATTCGTGATCTGCACAAGTAAGCTCCAGATGTTGCGTTGAAGAAATCCAGAAAGAGAAAGGCAGCATGAGAAGGATCCTCTCAGAGGACACCCAGAGCTGCTAAAAAGAAAGGTAACACTTCCTTTGTTTATGTAGTAGAATCAATAATTTTTCCAACATCTGAAATCACCCCCCCTCAACCAACAGAAGATCCCTCACCTCAAACTTTTGAGGAGTTTGACATAGAGTTTGATCCTTCTTTAACCCTTGGCAACTTCCTAAATGAACCTCACTCCCTCAATCCTCATCTAGAACAAAATCAGCCAGAACTTGCTAGAGTTCTTTCTGAAATTGAACTATTTGATCAAGACTTTCAATCACCTATCTCAGAAAATCCAAAACTCCATACTCCACAACCAGAACATCAAAACCTCAATTCTCCTCAACCAGAAAATGAAAATCCTCACACTCCCCAAACTGAAAATCCAAACTTTGAAACCCCTGAACCATAAAATCAACATGTTACCGCAAACCAATCAGAAGAATCTTTCACAGACTCTGATACCACTACCCTTATTCCTCGAATAACAGAACCTCTAATGGTTCGTCAACCTCTCTCCATATTAGACATTCCAGAAATACCATCACCCTATCATTCTACACCACCAAACACTCCTCGGTCACCAATCATAATTTTTTATTCTCCTACTCCCTCTCCCATTAACCGTCCAGCTGATCATCTTAGAACAATCATTGATTTAGAAGCGCTGGACTACCTAGTTTCAGCCTCCAATAAAATTGCCATTCCCAAACCCAAATCAACCATAACCAAAAAATATGCTGGTAAGAACTTGTTGATTTTTGAAACAGAAATAATGGAATGGGTTAAGTCTTTAAAGCAAGAAAGTGTGGAAAATTCAAATCCTGCTGCTTCTGATTCTCATTGGGATCGATTCAGAAAATGGTTCAACTCTGAATCCCAGAGGCTGAAAGAATTAAGTTATAAAATGGCTCAACAGAACTTCAGTGATCAACTGAAATCTCTCAAAGATCAAGTTCTGAGTCACTGGGAAAAGAAAGAAATTGTTCTGCTGGACAATGCTCCTTGGAAAGAGCATTGACCTTCAGAAGTTAATAAACCATGTTCTGATAGTCACCCTCTGGCTATTGTTCAAGAAAAGGAAAATGCAACTGAAGAAGAAATTGAATTAGAATATGTTGCAGAGTGTTCTGAAAGACTTACATCCTCTGAAGAAACACCAACTCCATCTCTGGTCATGCAAACTCTAGAAGAGCTAAAGAAGGAGAATGCTGTAATCAACGCAAGATTGGATAAGCAAGAAGACACAGCCAAAGAAATCAAGGATATGTTGGGAAAGCAAGAAGAATCAAGCACTCAGATTAAGAGCTTGTTGGAAGCGTTGTTCACACGACTTCCCCCTCCATCTTAGATTTTTTAACTTGTTTTCTGCATTCATCAGCTTGTCTTATATGTTTCTGAAAAATGTTATTGAAATATGTTTTAATACAAATCATCATTTTTGACTCTGGTTATTTATATTGATTTTTGATTCCTGACAAAATGGGGGAGAACGTAAGATATTTTCAATAATAGTATTCCGGGAAAAAGTCTCAAACATTCTGAATATCTTAACCTCTTATTTTTTCTGAAAGCATAACAGGAACAAAATTCTTATAAAGACAGAAGGAGATGCTTCAAAAGCACTGATGAGAAGGAACTTCAGGGAAGTATTCCATCTCTATCTGAGTACTCAACTCAAGGGGAGACTCTCTTAAGCTTTTTGTTTTGTGTATTTTTATTGAAAAATCCTAGTTTTTGTCATCGTCAAAAAGGGGGAGATTGTTAGAACATAGTTTGATTCTACAACCATCATAAGAGTTTTGATGATAGAAAACACAAAGAACAAATATGAAATCTAAATTTGGGTTCTATGTTGTACATAAGTTCTGACAAAACTGGATCAGAAGTTAAGCTACAAAGGTGCTCAAGCTGAGTAAGCAGACTGATATCAGAATGCTCTAAAGAATGAAGATCAGAATTTGCGCTAAAGAGAAAGACATCTTAATTCTGAACGAAAGTCTAACGTGCAATCAGAACCTTATGAGTATGACTTCCCAAGTTCTAAAGTAAAGTAGCAAGCAAGATTCCTTAAGTTCTGAAGCATTACTTTTCCATCAAAGCAGTATCAATTACAACGACTACAATCAGACAATGATCTTCATAATATAGAAAGTTCATTAAGTGCCAATTATCATGTTTCCATTTGAACAGTTTTCCATGCCTATTTAAATAAGCTCCAAAGCTATATCGTTCACGATTTACATAAGTGCTTCATACAATCTTTCATCGCTGCAAATTACATTCATACTATACTCTAAAATTGTGTAATACATCACAAGTTTATGATACAACTTTTGTAACGAAAAACATCTAGTACACAATGAATTCTTATTTTTGATTAGTGAATTTCCTTGAGATAAACCGAGTTGTGGTTATACTCAAGAAGACTTTGGCAGTTGTCGAAGTAGAATTGTTATCAGTTTTGATTAGTGAATTAAGACCTCGTTGGAGAGAGGCGAAATCACCTTGGCGGGTAGACTGGAGTAGTTTGAGATCAAGCGAACCAGGATAAAAATCATCGTGTCATTTGCTTTTGATTTTTAAGGTTCAATTTAACCTCCCTTCTTGTGTTTTCACTTATTCATAGTCTATGTTCACAGCGGGAACATCCTTGTAGCTTAACTTCTGATCTACTTCCATCAAAATTTCACTATGAAACAAAATATAATTTTAGAGTGCATAATTGTTCTTTGTGTTTGTTATCATCAAAGCTCTTTCGAGGGTTGTAGAATCAAACTATGTTCTAACAATCTCCCCCTTTTTGAAGATGACAAAAACTAGGATATTTCAATTAAACTAGACAGAACATAAAGCATTAGAGAGTCTCCCCCTGAGTTGAGTACTCGGATAAAGATGAATTAATTCCCCGAAGTTCATTCTGATTAGAGTTTTGTTTGTGTTTTGCTTTAAGAAAAAAATGAGAAGTTATGATATTCAAAATGTTTGGGATGTCTCGATATACTATTATTGAAAATATCTTATGTTCTCCCCCTTTTTGTCAGGAATTAAAAAACAATATAAACACTAATATTCCGAGTCAAAAAGATGAGTTATATTAAAAAATGATTTCAATAACACTTTTAGAGCCAAATAAAACAAGATAAATGAATGCAGAAAACAAGTTATAAAAAAAACTAAGATTGAGGAGGGGGAAGTCCTGTGAACAACTCTTCCAGCAAGCTCTTAATCTGAGTGCTTGATTCCTCTTGTTTTCCCAGCATTTCCTTGATTTCTTTGCTCGTGTCTTCTTGCTTGTCTAATCTTTCTTTGATCATTTCATTCTTTTTCTTTAACTCTTCCAAAGTTTGCATAACCAAAAATAAAGTTGGTGTATCCACAGAAGATGCAAGTTTCTAAGAACATTTTGTAGCAGTTTCTGATTCAGTGGCTTCTTCAGTTTCTTTGCCTTTGTCCTGGATAATAGACAGTGAAATATTTTCAGAGCATGGTTCAATAACTTCTGAAGGTTGGTGCTCTTTCCAGGGAGAAATTTCCAGCAGAAGAATAGATTTCCTTTCCCAGTGACTCAAAACTTGATCCTTGAAAACTTTCAGCTAATCATAAAAGTTTTGTTGGGCCGGTTCATAGCTTATCCTTGATTTTCTGGGATTATGAGTTGAACCATCTTTTGAACCGATTCCAGTGAAAATCAGAAGCAGCAGGATTTGGATTTTCTAAGCTTGCTTGCTTCAAAGAGTTAACCCATTCCATTATTTCTGTTTCAAAAATCAATAAATTTCTACCAACATCTTCTTTGGTGATAGTTGGTTTTGGTTTGGGAATGACAATTTTGTGAGAAGTTGAGGCAAGGTGATCCAGCGCTTCTAAGTCTACGACTGTTCTAAAGTGGTCTTCTAGAAGATTAATAGGAGAGGGAGTAGGCGAATCAGAAATGATGATTGGTGATGAAGGTGTGTTTGGTGGAGCGGAATGGTAAGGTGATGGAATTTTTGGAATGTCTTGGATGGAGAGAGGTTGACGAACCATGAAAGGTTCTATTATTCCAAGAATTGGTGTGGTAGTATCAGAGTCTGTGTATGAATTTTCTGGTTGGGTAGCGGTAGCGTTTGGATTTTCTGGGTGAGTGGTTTGGAAGTTTGGATTTTCTTTTTGAGGAGTTTGAAAGTTTGGATTTTCAGGGTGAGGAGTTTGAAAATCTGGATCAAATTGATCAATATCAGAAATAACTCTAGCAAGTCCTTGCTGATTTTGTTCAAGATGTGCATTGGGAGAGAGAGGTTCATTTAGTATGTTTTCTAGAGTTACTGAGGGGTCAAACTCTATATCAAAATCTTTAAATGTTTGAGGTGAGGGATCTTCTATTGGTTTTGGAGAGGAGGGTGTTTCAGATGTTGGAAAACTACTGATTCTACAACAGAAATAAAATAAGAGTTACCTTTCTTTTTAGCAGCTTTTGGAGTCTTCTGAGAAGATCTTTCTCCTGCAGCATTTATTTTTCTGGACTTCTTTTGGACAACATTTGGAGCTTGCTGATGCAGATCACAAATGTTTAGCTCTGGATAAGTTCCATTCTTCTTGCATGCTTCTAAATATCTGACAACTATTTCTGGTGAAGCATAAATTTCAGAAAATAGAGGAAAATATTTTAGAGGGATTCTTTTTGACGTGATGACTTCCTTTATAGCAATGGTTGGCTCCTTCTTAATGTTGTCAATAATCTTCATCTTTTTCAGGTTCTTAGCATTAAGGGGTTTTCCAACACATGTCTCCAGCGTGCTTATCTACTGAGCTTCAGTCAGATGCTCAATTAACCTATTCTCAGTCAGAATATCTGAAATTAACCTGCCCAGAGGTATCCAATCCCTCTTGGTTCCTTCGTCTTATCTTGTTTCCTTCACGCTTTTTCTCAGATGATTGAAAAGCAAGTGAGGAAGGTTTATTTTTATCTTCTTTGCAATGAAGTATAGCAGAAACTGTTGATCAATATTTATGTAGTCAGGAGAGCTTGTTGGCTTCCTGTGGTTGATACAGCCCTGAATATTCTTTGCCCAGATTCTGAAGTAGTCCTTCAGATCTTTAATCTTGTTGGATGGCTTCCTAGAAGTGAAGATTACTCTTGATATGGCTCTTAGGTCAGAACATTTCTCAGCCATGTCGCTGCAACGGATTCCTCCGCCATTATAACCAATCATTTTGCAATCAAATCTTCAGTGATTGCAATTCTCTTCCCTATTACATAAGTCGTTACTTGGTGATTAGAGGAGGTTGCATGAATCTAGAATTCCTTTACCAAAATTGGGAACATTAGACCTAGAAGATGATCGAAATACTTGTTCCATCCTTGAATAGCTACATATGCAGTAAGATCAAACCCATTCTCCTTCATGTTTTCAAAGTCAGTGATAAGCTTGCAGAGAACCTCAAGAGAATCAATTGGAGTAAGTAAGGTTCTTGACGGTTCTTCGTACTGTTTTGCAGTTGATGAAGATGAACCAGGAGCACATTGAGGATTTTTAGCGCTTGAAGATGAAGCCATTGTTCACACTGACTGTTTGAGATTTCTGAGAAAAAGGGTTTTTGCAAACGAAAACTAGAGAGGAAATAGAAGCGAGAAGAAGTGAAAGTGATAATGAATGTGTATTTATAATCAATTTGAATACTTAATTAATAAGAAAGAGAGAAATATTAATGATTACACAACAATTATGAATCCTGAAAATAGGGGATGGCATGGAGATAAGAAACAGTTACCATTGACATGCGTCTCAATGCATCCAATCAAAGCTTTAGAACCTTCAGAATTTGAACGCGTGTTCAGCCTTAGAAGGACGCTTGTGAGAGGATGACAAATGTTGATAACGTGAACTACACGCTACTATCTTTAAAATGAACCGTTAAGATCTTCTTAGATAGATTCTGATACAATTGTCCTTCTAACTTCTAAAGAATTGTTGATCACATGTTCACAAAGACAACATAAAATTCTGAGGGTTAATGAACATATAAGTAAAACTCTTATTCTGGACATGATTTCATGTTGAGATGTTTCAGAATGAAATTAAACCTATCTTCAGAAAGTGGTTTAGTAAACACATCAGCCCATCGATGGTCTGTGTCAATAAATTTTAAGGAAAGGATTCATGTCTGAATATAGTCCCTAATAAAGTGATGTTTTATTTCTATATGCTTAGCCCTAGAATGCAAAATAGGATTCCTAGATAAACATATTGCAGAATTATTATCACAGAATATAGGAATGTTATTCTCAAATATGTTGAATTCTTCAAGCTGACTCTTCATCCAGAGCATTTGTGTGCTGCATCCAGCAGCTTCTATGTATTCAGCTTCAGTTTTTAACAAAGCAATTGTGGATTGCCTCTTGCTGGTCCATGAGATCAGATTTTCTCCCAGAAACTAACAGCTTCCATAAGTGCTTTTTTTTCTACTCTGTCTCCAGCGAAGTCAGCATCACAGTACCCTACTGAATTATATTCACTGGTTTTTCTATAAAACAAACCAAGATTAGTAGTACATTTCATATACTTGAAAATTCTCTTTACAGCTGTTAAGTGAGATTCTCTAGGATCTGATTGGAATCTGGAACATAAGCATACATTGTATAGAATGTCAGGTCTTGAAGCTGTAAGATATAAGAGAGAACCATTCATACCTCTATAGATCTTCTGTTCTACCTTTTTACTTACCTCTTCCTTTTCCAGAATGCACGTGGGATGCATTGGAGTCTTAGATGGATTACACTCTGATAAGTCAAATTTCTTCATAAGTTCTTTGACGTATGTGCTATGGTGTATGTAGGTTCCTTCTGGAGTTTAATTGATCTGAATGCCCCGAAAGAATTTGAGTTCTCCCATCAAGATCATTTCAAACTCTTCCTACATAGACTTAGCAAATTCTCTTCCCAGAGAAGCATTAGTAGATCCAAATATTATATCATATACATAAATTTGACAAACTAAAATGTCATTCTTAAATGACATACAAAATAAGGTTGTGTCCACTTTCCCTCTGGTGAATTCCTTTTCTAACATTAAGGTACTTAGTCTTTCATACCAAACTCTGGGAGCTTATTTCATACCATATAGTGATTTCTTTAGTTTGAAAATATATTCTGGATGTTTGGAATTTCCAAACCCAGGGGGTTGGTGCACATAAAATTCTTCATCAATGTATTCATTTACGAATTCACTTTTGACATCCATCTGATAGAGAGTGATTCCATTATTCACAACAAAAGACATTAGTCTGATAGATTCTAACCTGGCGACTGGAGCAAAGGTTTCTGTATAGTCTACCCCCTCTTGCTGACTATAACTTTGCGCAACCAGTTGTGCCTTGTTTTTGATGACTTCTCCTTGTTCATTTAGTTTGTTTCTGAATACCCATTTTGTTCCAATGACGTTGAACCCTTTTGGTTTGGGAACCAGATCCCATACGTCATTTATGGTGAATTGATTTAATTCCTCCTGCATAGCCAATATCCAGTCGTTGTCTAGAAGAGCTTCATCAATGGTAGTTGGCTCAATCATAGATACCAATACCATGAGAGATTCTTCAGAATTTCTGAATGTGGATCTTGTTCTGATTGGATCTTCCTTCTTTCCCATTTTTTTATCTTCAGGGTGAGCTAGGCTACTTCTGGATAGTCTTTTATAGAGAGGTTCTTCAGATGTTGCTGTAGTGTTTTTGATATTTCCTTCTGATGTTGTTTGTGAGACTTTGTTGGGAGCTTCTGATGTATTGCCTTTAGTACCTGTGAACTAAACTTCTATATTTGCAATAGATTCATTTTGCTTTGACTTTTGAGAGCCTAGCCTGTCATCAAATCTAACATTGATTGACTCTTCTACAATTTATGTTTCTGTGTTGTATACTCTGTAGCCTCTTGAGCATTCAGAGTATCCTAACATAATACACTTATGTGCTTTAGAGTCAAACTTGTTCTGATGTTCTTTAGTGTTAAGCATAAAACAAATACATCCAAATGGATGTAAATACAAAATTTTGGGCTTTCTGTTCTTCCATAGTTCATATGGAGTCTTATCAAGAATAGGTCTTATGGAGATTTTGTTCTGAATGTAACATGTTGTGTTAATTGCTTCTGCCCAGAAACTCTTAGCAATGTTAGTCTCATTGATCATGGTTCTGGACATTTCTTGTAAAGTTCTGTTCTTTCGTCCTACAACTCTATTTTGTTGGGGAGTTCTAGGACAAGAGAAATCATGAGATATGCCATTCTCATTACAAAATATTTCAATTTTTTTGTTTTCAAATTCTCCACCATGATCACTCTGACTTTGACAATTCTAAGATCTTTCTCATTTTGGACTTGGTTACAGAAAGCAACGAATACAGAGTGTGACTCGTCCTTGTGTCTTAAGAACTTTACCCATGTCCATCTGCTATAGTCATATACGATCACTAACCCATACTTCTTTCCACTAATGGATGCAGTTTTCACAGGTCCAAATAGATCTATGTGCAGAAGTTCTAATGGTCTAGAGGTAGAAACAACATTTTTTGCTTTAAAAGGAGGTTTTGCAAACTTGCTTTCTGACATGCTTCACACAGAGCACCTGAGCTGAACTTCATATTAGGAAGTCCTATGACTTGATTGAGTTTGTTAATATGAGATATTATTCTCATACTAACATGCCCCAATATTCTGTGCCAGACCCATTGCTCATTGTTAACAAACAGTAGGCATTTTACATTCTAACTTTTTAGTTCAGAAAGTTTTATTTTGTAAATGTTGTTCTTTCTCTTTCCATTAAATAGGATATATCCATCTCTCTGACTAACAACTTTACAGTAATTTTGATTAAATATTATATCATAACCATTATCACTTAATTGACTTATGGATAACAAGTTATTCATTAATCCATCTACTAAGAGAATATTATTAATAGAAGGGAGGTTACTGTTACCGACAGTTCTAGAGCCAATGATCTTCCCTTTCTGATTGCCTCCAAAACCTACGTAGCCTCCAGATTTATGTTCCAGGCTTTGGAACATATGCTTTCTTCCCATCATGTCTCAAGAGCATCCAGAGTCCAGGTACCATGATTGGCGTTTTAGTCTTGCTGTCCAAGATATCTGCTACATATACAATTTTATCCTTAGGTACGCATATCTTTTTGGGTCCTTGTTTGTTAGTGTTACCAAAATTCTGTTTGAATTTTGGTTTAGCTGAAAAATCCATACTGGTATATTTTAAGTCATTTTTGTGCCCATAGGTAAAGTGAGATTTTAAAGGAGTGCATTTAATAACTAAGTCCATGACTTTCTTAGGTTGGGATACTTTACCTTTGTATCCTATACCTTTTATTCCATTTCTTCTAGCTTCATAGATCATTGAAGCCATCTTTCTTCTATCTATGTTTTTAGCAAGAAACTTCTAAAAGCTATGGTCATATTCCTTTATGAACTTATCAGAGTTACTGGGAACCTCCGAGGTAGTTTCCTTCTGAGTGTTTTGTAAATCGTTTTAAAGTTTTGAAAATTTTTCTTTTAGCTCAGAATTTTCAACTCTCAGATTCTTAGTTTCTTCAGTGTCAGAAACTAGATCCTTTTTCAGGTTCTTGAATTTGACTCGAAGCTACTGATATCTTTCAAGAATTTCACTCAGACTTTCTCCTAATTCAGCTTTAGTAAAGTTTACAGTAAAGTCAAGAAATACCTCTTCTGTGTCTAATTCTGATTCTGACCCAGATGATTCAGTATCTTCTGTCACGTTGGCCATAAGAGCAATGTTATCTCTTTCATCTTCTGATTTTGTGTCTGTGTCAGAAGTATCTGAGTCATCCCATGTTGCCATGAGACTTTTCTTCTTCTCCTTGAAGAACTTCTTTTTGGGTTTCTCCTTCTGAAGACTTGGACAATCGCTTTGGTAGTGCCCTTGTTCATTAGACTCGTAGCAGAAAATGTCCCTGTTGCTTGACTTTCTTTGTTCAAAAGATGGTTCAAACTTTCTATTTCTAGAAGATGATTCAGACTTTCTGTATCCAGAAGATGATTCATTCTGATTCCCCGTTCTTCTAGAGTTTCTGAACTTCCTTTGCCTCTGCTTCCACAGCTGATTGACACTTCTGGAGAGAAGAGACAATTTATCTTCTTCTAATTAGGATCCACCAAAGGTTTCTTCCATAGCCTGCAAAACTTTAGAATCATATTTTTTGTTAGATTTAAGAGCTAACGGCTTACGTTGCTTCTGGGACTCATCATCTTCTAACTTTATCTTATGACTTCTGAGTGAGCTGACAAGTTCTTCTAGAGATATCTTGTTAAGATCTTTTGCCAGTTTGAGAGCAGTGACCATGGGCCTCTATTTCTTTGGTAAAATTCTGATGATCTTCTTTACATGATCAGCAGTTGAATACCCTTTGTCTAGAACTTTCAGCCTAGTAACCAGAATTTGGAATCTTGAGAACATTGTTTCAATGGTTTGGCTTTATTACATCTTGAAGGCTTCATACTTCTGAATGAGCACAAGAGCTTTGGTTTCTTTTACTTGCAAGTTGCCTTCATGCGTCATTCTAAGAGAATCAAACATGTTCTTAGTTGTCTCTCTGTTTGTGATCTTCTCATACTCTGAATATGAGATGACACTCAGGAGAATAGTCCTGGCCTTGTGATGATTTCTGAAGTCACGTTTTTGATGATCATACATTCTTTTTCTATCAATCTTCTAACCACTTTCATCCACAGGATGCATGTACCCATCAATTACCATATCCCAGAAATCAGCATCATGAGCCAGAAAGAAGCTTTCAATTATGTCTTTCCAGTAGTCAAAGTTCTCTTCATCAAAGATTGGAGGTTTTCCGCTGATTCGGTCTTTCTCATCATGGTAGTCATTGTTGATGTTCTGACTTTGTCCCACCATAGTGTTTTTATTAGCTTGGATCTTTTACTAACACGGTTAAGTGCTTGAACTTAGAACCAGGTGCTCTGATGCCAATTGAAGAATTGAAAAACAAAAGAGGGGGGGGGGGGAGGGGGTTGAATTGGAATCTTAAAAATCAATCCAAATAACACGATGATTTTTATCCTGGTTTGTTGGAACTCAAACTACTCCATTCCATCCACCAAGGTGATTTCGCCTCTCTCCAACGAGGTCTTAATTCACTATTCAAACTTGATGACATAACTACTTTGACTACTGCCAAAGTCTTCTTGAGTATAACCACAACCTGGTTTATTTCAAGGAATTGTACTAAACAAAGTATGAATAAAGCAGTGTACAATATGTTTCTCCTTACAAAAATAGTATCACAGACTTGTGATGTATTACACAGTTTAGAGAGTAGTATGAATGAGGAGTAGCAGCGGTGAAGTTTTATGAAATTGTAGTGTGTAAATCCTAAACGATTTATCCTCATCCCTTGTTTAAATAGGCGCAAAAATCTTGAGTATTTGGAAACTTGATAAATGTCAGTTAATGTGCTTTCCTCAAATAAAAGATTTTTGTCTATTTGTAGCCGTTGTATTTGATATTGCTTTGATGAATTGTAAAGTTGAATTTGATATTGCTTTGATGAATTGTAACGCTCCAGAACATTAAGGAATCTGTTTGCTACTTGCTTCAGAACTTTGGAAGGTCAGAATCACAAGGTCTTGTTTGCAGCGTTAGACTTTCTTTCGGAGTTAAAACGTCTTTCTCTTAGTGCAACTTTTGATCTTCATTCATCAGAACTTTATGAGGATAGTCTACGTTCGCAGCAGGAACATCCTTGTAGCTTAACTTCTGATCTACTTCCATCAGAACATCTCTACAAAACAGAATATAATTTTAGAGTGCATAATTATTCTTTTTGTTTGTTATCATCAAAACTCTTACGAGGGTTGTAGAATCAAACTATTCTCTAACATATGTGTGCAATGTGTGCTTGTTTCAATTATTTGTCTTTGAATTTAAGTTTGCTAGCGCTTTGTTTTCAGTCTTTCCATACAATCCTATTTACTAATAGTAATATTGTATAGAAAATATAAAGTGCGGAAAGTAAATCCTACGCCATTACATCCCATGAGCAGTTACAATATTTATAAGAAAAAAATGTGAAAAGATAAACTAACTATTACAAAATCAAATGTGCGACCTATACATTCTTTTTAGAATTTAAATAAAAAAAGAAAAATAGAAAAAAAGAAGAGATTGTTCAGAAAGAAAATCAAATGTCCTAAAAAGCCTAAGTATTAAGAAAAATATTTTTGGTATTTTTGTGATTTGATTTTAATATTTAAGACCTAAGTCTAAATTAATTAAAAATTAACTATGAAATAAATACTAAAACATGATTAAGTTAAATTAAATTTATTTATGAAAATTAAATTAATTAAAAGAAAATAACTAAATCTATTTTTTGTGATTTTATGATTTTATGATTATTTTGATAAAAAAGAATTAATTGAAATGAAAAGAAAATAAATAATTAAAGCAAAAAAAAAAAAATGGGCCATGTTGTAAAGAAAATGGGGGGATGCGCTAAGAAAAATCTCAGGCCCATTAGCCAGAGAGCCCAAGCGCTGGAGAAATGTCTTCAGAATCATGTGTATCTCTCCCATGAGGCCTATCGTGGGTTTGGATTGAAAGTCCTCGTATCACAGAATCTGAAGCTCAAAAAGTTTATAGCCCTAACCATGGCATCTTGCGCATAGGGTGTTCATCTACACATACGATCGTCCTAACCCGTTCTAAATGGTCTCACAAACACACACCAATGCATAAAAATAATGTACATGACATGAATAGATAGTTTGAGATTCAAGAAATTTTACCAAAATCGGTACAATTAGATGTGAGAGTTTTAGACGTGGAAGGGCTTGGTTATGAGCCTAGTTCAACTCTTGGGAGCCTCTGGGAGATGAACGGATCCTTTGTTTTGCTTGAGAGAACCTATAAGTGTGGTTAAGAGTTTTGAAACTTTGAGAAATTTCTGAGAATTTTGTAGAGCTTTGTTATGCAATGGTTTTTCTGGTCATTCTTCTGCCTTTGTTTGCCTTTATATAGAGAATAAAATAGGAGCCAACAAGTATGGAAAGGGACTAGGTAATCATTCCCATAAAATTAATATTCCAACATATTGAAAACTTTCCTTCTTTACATGATTCTTGTGCTTTGGATGCCTTGCACGAATCTGGACATGTTACTGGCTTGTATTTGGGCTGACAAATAAGGAATGGAATCAAGGTAATCATGCCATGGTTTAAAAAAGAAAACAACTTTAAAACTTGCCAAATTTGCAATGTTTCTTCCTTTCTTGAGTCCCCACGAAATTGACAATGTTGTAATGAGTTGTCATGAGTTTCATGAGTTGTCTTGGCCCTTTAGATGATTGAAACAAAAAGCCCAAGCCTTTATACCATTGTTTCATATTTTATTTGATTTTATTTGCATTTAACTGAATAAAAATTAAAATAAAAGAAATAAAAATCATAAAAAAATATATGAATAGATTTATAGGTCCTCTAACACCTTATGAACATGTTTGAACATCAAAAGTTAGGCCCACTAGTTCAAAACTTCAAGTTCGCTCACTTTGCATTTCACATATTTCTTGAACATTTCCCAACTTGTGCACCTTATAACTTGCCCAATTTTCATATTTTAAAATTTATCTTGAACCTTTTGGAAATATCAAGATATCCTCTACAATTTCTCTTTTAATCATTTTTTAATTTTGAGACATTATCTTGATGTAAGTTTTCTTGACAAAAAGTGTCTTATGTTAACTTTCTGAAAATTACATGTAATGTATGAGCTTGCATCTTTCAAATGGTGCATCTCTTGAACTTGAGGACAAAATATAAGTTGTAGGGAATTAGATTCTCTTCAAAATTAGATTTGGTTGGGGGAAAATGGATGAAGTATGTGTAAGTTATGTCTGGTCAAAGTTTAGTTGACTTTTCCTATGGAAACCCTAATATAGAAATTCTTGATTTTAGATAGATTATGAGCATTTCTTGAGGAATCGTGATAAACCCTTGATAAACTGATGAATATCACTTCAAAATGTTGATGTTGACCAAAAATCATGAAGTTTGAGTGTATTTGGGCCACAATTGACTTTTGACATAGTATAGTTGATTTTCAAACATTTGAGCCATTGATTGAGCAAACTTGTAGTGCAAGGCATGAAACTTGGAATGGGCAATCTTGAAGGCATATTAGGAAAATGGAAAACATTATATACCTTTGGAGCTCACACATCTTGATGAAAAGTGAAACCCTAGTTAAAGGTTCATTGCTTAGGAGGAGAATTTGTCTGATCAATTATTGGTCAACCTTGAGCAATTGAGGACCTCTAGGAGCATGTTTTGAGTAAAAAGGGGGAGGGAAAATTTTGGGGTACAACAAGCCCATTCATATCCTCCTATCTTATTTAATTTCAAAAATCTTCTCCCTCCTTTTCAAAACTCTTCTTGTTTTCTAACTTAAACCACTTTCATAGCAAACTTGGACTTAGGTCTATGCATTTTCAAAAATCTTTTCTTAATCAAACTTTAATCAATCTAACCATACTTTGACATCAAGAAGGAAATAAAATAGAAAAAGCCAAAGCATCATCAAATAAATGACTACAAAAATTATAGAAAAATCAGAAATGATCTATAGAAATAGATCTCAAAAGTTGGGATTCAAAATGTTTTAAAATGATTAAAATAAAATTCATGAAATTTAAGTAAAAAGAAAACAAAGAGAAAATAATGAAAAATACTAAAAATGACTTTTAAAATCTGGAAAAAAACATATAATGTGGAAAATAATTTTAGAAAATTATGAAAAAAATTAAAGTGAAAAAGGTTAAAGGACTAATTAAAATTAAATCAGAAAAGAAATGGCAATTAAACAAATTAAATAATAAAATAAAATATAACCAACGACTAGCATGCGTGTCAGGTTATGATTGGACAAAGGATTTGAATTCAGCGAAATAACGCGTGAACTTCACTTCATCTTCAACCTTCAGCACTCGATTTAACAGGTTCATAAACTAAAATTTTAAGCTCAAAAACTCATTGTGAAAGCTTCGTATTCGTTCATCATTCATGTGTATCTTCATTAGAGCAATTTATTTGCTCTAAGAAGAGAGAATTTGCAGAAAAACTCAAAAACCCTAAGAGCTTTAAAGTAAAATTAAATTTCAAAAAATAAGAATAAATTTGAGATAGATGAGGGTTTTTACTCAAAAGAACAAGACGTAAAGTGTGATAACTTTTTTGAGTGAAAAGGAAACTGGTAGATAACTGTTCGAAGTAAGCTCATAATGTCTGAATATGGTGAAATGGAGTTGGTTCTTAGAGGTGTTGTTGAACTTCTGTAATGCTTCAAGTAGCTTCAGATGATGCCGATGAAGGATTCTAGGTTGAGACTTGAAGTTAAAATGTATCTAAAACGAGTTTAGGTTTTCTGGTTTTTTAGAGGTATCAGGATTGAGAGAAGCAATGTTTCTTTGGCCATTTAAGCTTGGAAATGAGATAAAAAGCTTTCTCTATTTATAACAGAGTGGGTGAGCGCATCATACATGCCAAATTGGGTCTTAATCGTGAGAATCAAGTTTTGAAAATTCTAGATCGTAACCATGTAAAATGAAGCATGGGATGTGTAATTTGTTGAGGAATTCAAGTCGTTTTGTGTTGTACCAGATGCGTTTGGTCATGAGAAAGAAGTTTTCATATGTGCAAAGTGGTATCAAGTAACTTTTAGGTCATTTTCAGTTATAGGTCACTTGATACAAACAGAGTTCATGTCACCGTGTTCATGCTTAGGCCAAATGAAACTCCCTCGTGCATTTTCTGATTTTATTATTACCAAATGATCCTTTCATGGCATAGAACACAATGCAAAAAGAACCAATTGTAAAGGATGCTTGATATGAAAATGGCATGAGTTGAAAGTTGGGGTCGTGGCACTAAAAAACAGGTATGGCATTAGGTCAAACATGTCATGACCTAGTTTTATGCACAAATAGCCTCCAATATTTGAGGGACTTTGGGTTGGAATTGATGTTTAACCTCTGAATAAAATTTGCAGATGAGATTAAAATGGACATTTGGCTTAAATAAGGCTCCAAAAATATTGAGAAATGAGGAAGTTATGGTGTTTGGACCAAAAGCATGCCATACTTGGTTTTTAGGTCACCCACACTTGTACCAACTTGTCATTTTGATGTTTTATTGCATTTCAAGGCACAATGATGATCACATAAACACCAAATGGAGTATCCTTGATAGACCCTTGTTTAATTTTGATGGATCCTTGAGAAAAAATGATGAATGAGGCTTGAAAGTAAACACATGAACCTATCTTGAATTAACCTTGAAAACATGCATTGAACTTGAACTTTATTTGATCAATTAGGGTTGAACGAAGCTTGTCATGAATGTGACCTAAGATTATAGGTCATGTCTTGAAGAAAAAGTCTTTTTGACCACTTGTTAACCTTGACTTTTACTTAGGGGATCAAAACCCTAACTTAGAAACCCAACTTGATCTCTTGATGAAAAATCCCTACCTTGCAAAACAAAAAAGCGAAACAAAGCATATTATTGTATTTTGGATAAGGTTAGCAAAGCATAAAATAAGTAAAAATAAAGATAAAAGAAAATACAAAGTGTTTTACCCCAATTTTTGCCACTAAGATCCCTTCATCATACCATTTTAATTCAATCACAACAAGATCATATTAGGGCTTGTGGTTCTTCTCCCTATCTTTAGCTTTGCTCTTTGAGGAATCCCCGAGCACCTTGACTTGTTTTATTTTTTGATCATGAATATTTTGTCTTGATTTTCCTTCTAATAAAAAAATGCAGTGGTGGTTTGTCTTACTTGTTGATAATGTAGGTAAAGGGAATGTGGCTTAGCAAGTTGATCCATGGGTTCATGAGTTTATTTCCATGCCCTAGTCAATAAAGCTTGAGAAATTCAAACCTCACCATTGAAGTTGTTTTGGAAGGGATGTTATGGAAAGTTTTATTTTGGTTCACTATATTTCCAAGTTATCAAATTGATTCAAAAGTACAATGGGTTGATTGAAGAAGTTGTCATGGTTGGACAAGGTCTTGTTCCTATTGGTCACAAGTGTATATTTCTCTCAATTCTCAAGATATGGAAGTGGTTTTGGTTTCTATGATTCCTCATTATCATACTCAACAACTTCTATTTACAAAGCAATAGTGTTGGTACAAGAAGGTTGTTCAAAATTATCAAAGTTCCTCAAAGCATTTTCTTGATCTTGGAGCTAGGGTTTTGAACTTCAAAGAAGTATATCTCGCTCATCTTTTGGTATTTTTGAGTGATTCAAAAGACATCCTTATCTTCAAAGGGTTATTAACAAATCACTTAAAAATTTTAAAGGAGTTTTCATGTGGAAGAAACTTAATGATGAAGAAAGATTACAAGTCCTTTAGATGAACCCTTATTTTCTCATGTGTGACTTCAAATGATCATAACTTGGTCAATTTTTATCACCTTGAGCCTAATATTTTTCCAAAATGATCTTGAGGATTTTAAATTTATTCCTTATTTTATATTCAAAGTGAGAAAATGGTTGGAAGATGCCCTAAGGATACAAAAGATTATAGGTCATTTCATGATTATTTGCCAACTTCAACAATTCATAACTCTCTCAATTTTTGGATATTTTGAATGGTTCAAGTTTCAAAATGTCATTCAAGAGGTCTATTTCATGCCATCTTTTTTAATCAAGATCAAATTCCAAGTGGAAGGCCATGTTTGGATGCAAAACATTATAGGTCACTTTTGAATAAAAATTTGAAATATTTCTAAGTATGGAAAGTCAATCCTTTTTCTCCAACTTTGACTCAATGCAACTCTAAGCTCAAGCATCCATTTGATTACATTCTTTTTCCATTGAAAATCTTGTAATCTCATATTTCTAAAGCATAAAGAATCATGCCCTAAGACCCCTTGAGTTAAAAATGCCATTGTTTTGAAATTGTTAGCTTGAAACTAAAGTTTCATCACAAGTCAGATTTTGAAATCTTTGTTTTGGATTCTAATCACAAGTTTTCCACACATTTTTTCTTCTAATCGTGTTTAGAAACTTTCCAAATGTGTTTAGCATCATGAAACGCACGATTTGGCTGAGTTTTGATGCTAAACAAGTCACATTTTGTTCATGATGCAGACCTCCCACAATTTCCCTCCAAACTTCATCATTTCACACGCTTGAGGATCCCATTCATTCTCCTATAAATAAAGGGTCATCCCCCATTCATTTCCTCAAGGTTGGATAGCCAGAATCACCTTGCCAAACTTGTTCCATAACTCAAATTTCTGTAACTTCGAAATCAGTGGTCAAGCCTTTTTCAATCCAATTTTTCTATCAATTTACCTTCCTCGGCCTTCCCTTTGCATAAACAACCCCCTTACCTTGAATCTTTCCCCCTCTTTTTGGGTTATTCGCCATTTTCCCATTCCTTTGGAAATAATAAAGCGCGGTGGCGATTTTTATTTTTAATCCCTATAAGTCTTGTCAATCCAATGGCTTAGTCTTAAACATTTCTACTGCTACAAGAAAAAATGGCGACTTCACTAGAGACAAATTAACCTCATGTTGGTTCATCCCTAAGTGGGTTAAACCTATCTTTGTTTATATCTATATATGTGCTATTGTTGTTTATGTGTTATATGTTGTATATATGTTTTCCTAGATTTTCCTGGTTTTCAGAGTGCGTGGTGATTACTCATGAGTCCTATACCCAGACTTGGGTAAACTTTAAGATAGGACGGGCGGTATAGTCATGTTAACTTTGAGGGAGTAATCCTAAAAAAGGAGGCATGATATCCCTCACTCAGTGGAGGCCCCTTTGACTGTAGTGTTGTTTACCGAGTAATCGGGAAGACGTATTGCTTTCAACCTAGGAGCCTACTGAAGCTGAGGACCGTAGAATACCTAATCCATCTAGGCCTTTTAGGTGTAGTGCAGAAGCTATGATGGAGTAATCCGGAAATAGTTGTCATGCGATACTACGCTCAGACGAGTTTTTCTTGAGAATATTACTAATTACCGAGTCAATCGGGAAGTTGGTAATATCCGAAGGAAGAATGTAGACTCTGGGAACCTCTAGAACCTTGTTCGACAGGTGATAACTTTTAGACCATACCTTATGGGTAGTACCTTCAACCTCATGCTCGTGACGTTAAACCTATGAACCCTATGTTTGTGATCTTGTGTGTGATTATTGCATCATACATCCATGCACTCATAAGCATCTTTTGAAGAAATTTTATTTCAAGGGACTTAAAAGTTGACCATTTGTGAATATCTTAGGTACTTTTTGACCATGGGTCCTGGAAAAAGAAATACCTAAAAATACAGTTTCAAAGATCCTAAGATAGATGAGTTGATCAGTCTAATTCCCGAGATTGAGTGTTATGCATATTTTCAGAAGAAGTATGGATCCATCATTCCTCTCATGAAGCTTAGGATGAAGGAGGGTATTATCTCGACCTTGGTCCAGTTCTATGATTCGATGTATCATGGCTTTACTTTTCCCGACTATTAGTTGGTTCCTACACTGGAGGAGTATTCTTATCTGTTGGATTTACCCATTACTGATTGTGTTCCTTTTACTGGTTTGGAGGATGAGCCAAAAGCACATGAGATTGCTGCTTTGATCCATCTGGGGAAGTCTGAGGTTGAAGCCCATATGACTACTAAAGGAGGAATTAGAGGATTACCAGCTCAGTTCTTATTGGAGAAAGCTCGTTACTTTTCCAGGATGAAGAGTATAGTTGCTTTTGAGTCCATCTTTTCTCTACTTGCTTACGGATTGTTCTTATTTCCTAATGTGGATAAGTTTGTTGACGTTAATGCTATCAGGATGTTCATGATTGGAAACCCAGTTCCTACATTTTTAGGTGATGCTTATTAATTTATT
The DNA here is from genome assembly GCA_948472305.1 of Vicia faba. Classification (NCBI taxonomy): domain Eukaryota; kingdom Viridiplantae; phylum Streptophyta; class Magnoliopsida; order Fabales; family Fabaceae; genus Vicia; species Vicia faba. The sequence continues at coordinate 214,364,347 of OX451737.1, forward strand.
CATCTTCGGAATTCTTATCATGGGGGAATGATTGTCTGTTGCACGCCTCTGTTGTACCGGTGGTTTATCTCTCATATGCCTCAGTATGATGCTTTCTAGGATGTCAGGAAGGAACCCCGGTGGGCTCCTAAGATCATGGCGCTTACTCACTCGGATATTGATTGGTATCCTCGAGCTTACTAGGATATAGAGATTGTCAACAATTGTGGTAGTTTCCCCAATGTACCTATTCTTGGTACAAAGGGAGGAATTAACTACAACCCTGTTCTTGCACGACGACAACTTGGTTATCCGATGGGGGATAAACCAAATAGTATTCATTTGAGTAGTTTCTTTCTGAAGGAGGGAGAAGGCCATAAGGAAACTAGGGAGCAGATTGCGAAGGCCTGGCGTTACATTCATAAGAAGAGTAGGAAAGACTTGGGACCTAGGGGGTTGTTTCTTTGGAGCCTTATCTTCAGTGGGTCCAAACGAGAGCTATTCAGCTGAATATGTCATATTCCCAAGAAGCACCTATGCCTGCTTTATTTGTGAAGATCACTCCTCCCTTATTGGATGATGTGGAAGAGCTACAACTTGCTTTGGTCAGGATACAACAAGAAAAAGATTCTTGGAAGAATAAGTGCCAAACTTTAGAGATTTCCTATAGAGAAGACTTGAAGGAGAAAGACAAATTGGTTGAGATCCTTGAGATTCGGGATGTAGAGATGATGGAAAGGCAAGGGGATTTATTTTTTCCTAAGCCTCGTTCAGTTGATAGTTTCTCACTTCCTAATTATGGTGATTGGAAGGAAGTTGCCACTAGATATGCTGAAGAAAACCAGAGGTTGAAGGCTCAAATTACCAGGCTTACAAGGAAGCGCCAACGTATAGAGTGATCTCCATCAGCTTTACTTCTTAGGGTTTGACTTTATTTTCATCTTGTACTTGGGATTGTTGAAATTTGTAACCTATTTTGAAGTTATTATAATAAAAAAAAATTTCAGTATTTCAAATGTGTTATTACTTTCATCTTGCATTTGTTATGCATATCCTAGTGTCTTACCAAGCTTCTTTACTTCGTTCAACAAGCTGACTCACCATTACAACACTCGAGCTAATTTACAAAGGAAGATGGACAACCTAGAATAAGAGAATCGTGAGCTACGCGAGGAGGTTTCTGCTTTGAAGGTCGGCATGGCTAATCTTACTGCTCTGATGGAATCTCTGGTGGCTGCTCAGAATCAGCCACCGAGTGTTCAACCTCAACCAACAAGGGCTACTGCTGAAGCTATGACTGTTCCTGTGTCTGCTACCCCAGTTGTTGTTCAGAATCACATGCCTAAAGGTTATCCATGGGGAGTTCCAGAGAACTTTGTGCCTGAAGGTTTCAATCTTGGTCCTCGAGAAGCTCCAGTCGTTTAGACTACTGTTACTTCCGCACCTCCTGTGGTGCATGTTGCTCCTGCTGCACCTCCTTCGGTGAATATGGTTCCATTTGATAATGATGATATTTGTTGTCCTTTTCCTACACCAAGTGAAGACTTGGGCCTTTATGACAGAATGGATGATTTTCAAGAACAGTTTGACAAGATGCAGAGGGAGATGAAGGCCCTCAGAGGAAAGGAATTATTCGGGTAGAATGTGAATGAATTATGCTTGGTCCTGAATGTTAAGATACCTGCAAAGTTTAAGGTCCCAAAGTTTGAAAAGTACTAGGGAAACACTTTCCCTCGTGCTCATCTGGTGATGTATGTAAGGAGAATGTCTACCCATATTGATGATCAGCATCAACTGATTCACTTTTTTCAGGATAGTTTGACTGGTGTTGCGCTGAAGTGGTATATGAGTTTGGATAGTATCAATATCCATACTTTCAATGACTTGGGAGGAGCATTTATCAGACAATACAAATGCAACGTGGACATGGCGCCTGACCGTGATCAACTCGAGGCCATGGTTCAGAAAGACAGTGAATCATTCAAAGAATATGCACAGAGATGGCATGAGGTAGCCGCCCAAGTGATTCCTCCCATGGAAGAGTAGGAGATGACTAATATTTTCTTGAAGACTCTGGGTGCTTTCTACTATGAAAGGATGGTAGCGAGTGTGCCAAGTGACTTTACTAAAATGGTAGGCATGGGTATCCGTTTAGAAGAGGCTGTAACAGAGGGCCGTTTAACAAAGAGTGAAGGTTCTAGAAGTGCGAAGAATCCATCTTATGGGTTTACCAGGAAGAAGGAAGGAGATACAAATGTTGTCATGCCAGAAAGGAGAGTTAATCCTCCCAGAAGAAATTAGCAGCGTCATCAGCAAGTCGCCTCAGTTACTTCGGTTGTTGGTGTAGCTCCAACCACTGTTGCTTATCATAGACCATCCTAGCAGGGGAATCAAGGGTGAAATCAGAGAAGGGAGAGTTATGACCCTATCCCTATGAGTTATACAGAGTTACTCCCGACGTTAATTTAGAAGAAGTTGGTTCAGACTCGACCACCTCTCGATGTACCATCACCGTTGCCTTGGTATTATAAAGCATATCAAACATGTGCTTTCCATCAGGGAGCACCAGGGAATAATGTTGAGAATTTCTATCCTTTGAAGACTGAGGTACAAAAATTGGTGAAGTCTGGTATTCTATCTTTCAAAGATGTGGGCCCTAATATGAAAGACAATCCTCTACCCAAGCATGGAGGAGCAAACGTTGTGAATATGGTGGCCGGTTGTCCTGGTGACTTCTAGATTTTTGATGTTAATCTAGTTAAGGGAGATTTGGTGAAAATGCAGGCAGACCTCTATGAATTTAGCTACTATACGCATGACCATGCCGATTGTGCTATTTGCAGTACAAACATACAGGGTTGTGATAAGATAAAGACTGATTTGCAGGAGATGATGGATGAGGGCCTCATCCACATAATCAGGCCTAGGGCAGAGTATGAAGAGGAAGTGAACATGGTTTCTGGATGTCCTGGAGATTTCAAAAATTTTAATGTGGAGTATATGAATGTGGATCTTGTACAATTGCATGCTACTTTCTGCCACATGGCTTGTCAGGTGGAACATCAGTATGGATCTTGCCGAATTTGCTGCCTGGACTCCCGAGGATGTTCAATCGTAAGTAAAGGTCTTCAATTATTGTTGGATAATGTAACCATCAAGGTTACAGGTCAAAGGGATGATTATTATGAAGTTGATATGATTGAGGTTTGTTTGGCAGAAGAAGAGTCAGATGATGAGTATGCCTCTGCAAATGAGTATTTATCCTATGATGAGGATTTGTTTTCTAGAGATGACTCCATAATGACTAGTTATGTTAAAGAAGGGGTAAACGTCATTGTGCCTTGTTTTGGTGCACCCACCCATTTTAAAGTTGATTATCATAGCAAGCCGACTATTACTCCATTGGTGATTAGTTTGTTGGGTCCTGTCCCCTACAAGTCAGATAAGGTTGTACCCTACAAATATAATGCTACAATCTTAGAGGATGGTGTGGAAGTTCCCATCCAGCCAATGTCTGATGTTAGAAATATTGTCGAGACTAGCAGAGTGACCCGCAACGGTCGTATATTTGCACCAGTTGTTCGTGGAGATGTTAGTGCTGGAAAGAAAATTGTTGAAAATGTTGAACCCAAGAAGGAAGTGGGTGAATCTAGTGAAGCTACGCTAGAAAAGGATGTGGATGATATTTTGAAGATAATTAAGATGAGCGACTACAGAATTGTAGATCATCTATTGCAGACTCTTTCAAAAATATATATCTTGTCTTTATTGATGAAATCCTCTGCTCACAGAGAATCTTTGATGAGGGTATTGGACCAAACTTTTGTGGAAAGTGACATGCATGTAGAACAATTCCGAAGTGTAGTGGGGAACATTACATCATGTAATAACCTGAGTTTTTGCAATGATGAATTGCCAGATGAAGGAAGGAATCACAACCTGGCCCTCCACATCTCCATAAACTACAAGAATGGTTCACTTTTCAATGTGTTAATTGATAATGGATCTGCATTGAACGTCATACCGAGATGCACGCTTATGAAATTGAAATATCAAGGAACGCCCTTGCGCCCAAGTGGCATTATTGTGAAAGCATTTGATGGATCAAGGAAATCTATTATTGGTGAAGTGGACTTGCCTATTCATATAGGCCCACATTTGTTTCAGATTACTTTCCAGGTCATGGATATTGTACCCGCTTATAGTTGCTTGCTGGGACAACCGTGGATACATGAGGCAGGGGTTGTCACTTCGACTTTACACCAAAAGTTGAAGTTTGTACGTAAAGGAAAAGTGGTAATTATAAATGGAGAATAGGCATTATTGATATCTCACTTGTCCTCTTTCAGCATTGTGGAGGAGGATGAAGCTACTGTTGGAACTCAGTTCCAAGCTTTATCCATTGATAACATAAGGGAAAATGAGAATTCCATGGTTTCGCTTAAGGATGCGCAACAGGTTGTGCGCAATAGCCATAGTGAAGTTTAGGGACAGATTATGGACCCACATGTAAACAAGAATAGAGTTGGCTTGGGGTTCTCTATGAAGAATGATAAAGGTAAGAGCATGCAGCGGAAGTCTACTGCAAGCAAGTATCAATACATCTTTCATATATGGGGTTATCTTCATCCAACTATCTCCGGGATTAATGCCATTGTGGAAGATAAAGCTGAGCCAGAAATGCCAAATTATGTGACGTACGGAGTTAGGGTTCAGAACTGGATCACCATTGACGTTCCCTCTTGCATACGTGTTTAAAAGTAATTTGTTTTGTTAATCTTTTTGAAAAGCTTTCACTCGGCCCTAGGTGAAAGTATTAATATTGTATGGGCTTATCTGTTTGCTGTGACTTTTAAAATCAATAATAAAAGTTATCTTTGTTTTCCAAATTATGTTTTTTATTTTTTGCTTTTTCTTGGAAAATGGTAATCAGAAAAAAAAAACCTTTCAAAATAAATAATAACTAAAATTCAATCTACATGATCAATTTTTATATGTGTCAGTTTCTAAAAACAATCATATGTGCAGATTGATTAAAAAAACCCGTTGAATACAATGACCCTGCACCTTCTCCTAACTTTGAATGTCCTGTGTGTGGGGCCTAAGAAGAAAACTATGATGAGATCCTAGAAGAGATCTCGCGGTTGCTTGAGCGCGAAGAGGATGCCTTTCAGCCATATAAAGAGCCATTGGAAGTAATCAATTTGGGTTCAGAAGAAGATCCAAAAGAAGTCAAGATTGGAGCATTACTGCATCCTGGTGTGAAGAGCAAGTTGACTGAGATATTGAGAGAGTTTGTGGATATTTTTGCTTGGCCTTACTAAGATATGCCTGGTCTAGATACAGATATTGTAGAGCACTGTTTGCCGTTGAAGCCAAAGTGTCTTCCAATCAAACAGAAGTTGAGAAGTACTCACTCGGATATGGCAGTGAAGATCAAAGAGGAAGTCCTAAAGCAGATTAATGCCGGTTTTCTTGTGACATAAGTGTACCCTCAGTGGATTGCCAATATTGTTCCAGTACCGAAGAAAGACGGAAAAGTTCGCATGTGCGTAGATTACAGAGATCTAAATAAATCTAGTCCAAAAGATGATTTTCCATTGCCACATATTGATATGTTAGTGGATAGCACAACAAAATTCAAAGTTTTCTTGTTCATGGACGGATTTTATGGGTATAATCAAATAAGAATGGCTCCAGAGGACATGGAAAAAACAACGTTTATCACACCCTGGGGAACATCATGTTACATAATGATGCCCTTCGGGTTGAAGAACGTTGGTGCAACGTACCAGAGGGCTATGACAACCGTATTCCATGACCTGATGCACAATGAAATTGAGGTATATGTCGATGATATGATTTCTAAATCCCAGACTGAAGAAGGGCATGTAGAAGATTTACTGAAGTTGTTTCAGCGTTTGAGGAAGTATCGTCTCCGCTTGAATCCAAATAAATGTACCTTCGGTGTTCGATCAGGGAAATTGTTGGGTTTCATTGTTAGCCAGAAAGGAATTAAAGTTGACCCTGATAAAGTCAAAGAAATTCAAGAGATGCCAGCGTCGAGAACTGAAAAGCAAGTCAGAGGGTTCCTCGGGCATTTGAATTATATTTCGAGATTCATTTCTCATATAACTGCAACGTGTGAACCAATCTTTAAGTTGTTAAAGAAAGATCAAGGTTGTGTGTTGAAAGATGACTGCCAAAGGGAATTTGAAAGTATTAAAGAATATCTGCTTGAACCTCCTATCTTGCTCCCTCCTGTTGAAGGAAGACCATTGATTATGTATCTGACAGTGTTAGATAATTCCATGGGTTGTATTCTGGGACAACAAGATGAAACAGGGAATAAAGAGTATGCCATTTATTATCTCATTAAAAAGTTTACTGATTGTGAGTCGCGGTATTCCATGCTGGAAAAGACATGTTGTGGTCTGGCCTGAGCAGAAAAACATTTGCGGTAGTATATGTTGAATCACACTACTTGGTTGTTCTCCAAAATGGATCCGATCAATTACGTTTTTGAAAAGCCTGCTCTTACTGGGAGAATTGCCCACTGGCAGATGCTGTTATCTGAATATGATATCGAATACTGCATTCAAAAAGCTATTAAAAACAACATGTTGGTAGATTATCTTTCTCACCAACCTGTTGATGATTATCAGTCTTTGAAGTATGATTTTCCTGATGAGGATGTGATGTTTCTAAAAGTGAAAGATTGTGATGAACCATTGCCTGAGGAAGGTCCTGACCCTGAATCTCGCTGGAGTATGATATTTGATGGAGCTGTGAATGCTTATGGTAAAGGAATTGGTGTTGTGATTGTCACTCCACATGGATCACACATTCCTTTTACTGTAAGGTTGACAATTGATTGTACTAATAATATGGCAGAATATGAGGCTTGCATCATGGGTCTCGAGGAAGCTATTGATCTCAGAATTAAAATTCTAGATGTGTATGGTCATTTAGCTTTGGTAATAAATCCGATTAAAGGAGATTGGGATACTCGTCACCCCGGCTTGACCCCTTACAAAGATTATGCTAGAAGATTGTTACCCTTCTTTAATAAAGTTGAATTCCATCACATCCCCAGAGATGAAAATCAAATGGAGGATGCTCTGGAAACTCTGGCTTCTATGTATCAAGTAAATACTTAGAATGATATACCTCGAATTATGGTTGGGAGACTGGATAGGCCCACCCATGTGTTTACAATAGAAGAGGTAGAAGATGAGAAACCTTGGTATTATGATATCAAGCATTTCCTCCAGACTCAGAAATACCCGATTGGTGCATCGAATAAGGATAGAAAGACATTGAGAAGATTGGCTGGCAGCTTTTTCCTCAGTGAAAATGTCTTGTACAAGAGAAATTATGACATGGTCTTGCTCAGATGCATGGATAGACACGAAGCAGACATGTTGATGCACGAGATTCATGAAGGTTCATTTGGCACTCATGCCAATGGACATTCGATGGCTAAAAAGATGCTAAGGGCAGGTTACTATTGTCTGACAATGCAATCTGACTGTTATAAATTTGCAAAGAAGTGTCATAAATGTCAGATTTATGCGGACAAGGTTCATGTGCCTCCGACACTTCTCAATATAATATTTTCCCCACGGCCTTTCTCTATGTGGGGTATTGACATGATCGGGATGATAGAACCCAAAGCTTCGAATGAACACCGTTTTATCTTGGTAGCAATTGATTACTTCACCAAATGGGTGGAAGCTACTTCATATGCTAATGTTACTAAGCAGGTGGTTGTGCGCTTCATTAAGAATAATCTCATATGTCGGTATGGTGTGCCGAGCAGAATTATCACCGACAATGGCCCGAATCTGAACAACAAGATGATGATAGAAATTTGTGAGGAATTCAAGATTGTACATCACAAATCATCTCCCTACAGGGCAAAGATGAATGGGGCTGTTGAAGCTGCTAATAAGAATATCAAGAAGATCATCCAGAAGATGTTTGTTACTTATAAATATTGGCATGAAATGCTCCCTTTTACTTTGCATGGATATTGAACATTTGTTTGCACTTCAACAGGAGCAACCCCTTTCTCCCTTGTGTGTGGATTGGAAGCGGTACTCCCAATCGAGGTTGAGATTCCCACTTTGCGTGTGATAATGGAAACCAAGTTGGCAGAGGCTGAATGGGTTCAGAATAGGTTTGATCAATTGAATTTGATCGAAGAAAAGAGAATGACGACTTTATGTCATGGGAAGTTGTATCAGAAGAGAATGAAGAAAGCTTTTGATAAGAAGGTCAAACCTTGTGAATTCAGAGAAGGCGACCTCGTGCTCAAAAAGATCATGTCTTTTAACGCTGATTGTAGGGGCAAGTGGACTCCTAATTTTAAAGGCCCATATGTTATCAAGAAAGCCTTCTCTGGCGGTGCATTAATTCTTGAAACTATGGATAGCGAGTAGTTCCCATGTCCCATGAATGTTGATGCAGTCAAGAAATAATTCGCCTACAGAAATAAAAAGAACAGCTCGCTAAGTTGAAAACCTGAAAGGGCAACTTAGGCAAAAAAGAGTGTCTCGGTAGACCGAAAACCCGAAAGGGCGGTCTAGGCAAAAATTAGAGACATAAACAGAATAAATTACCCGCTAAGTTGAAAAACCGCAAGGTCGGCTTAGGAAAAAGTTAGGTATTTTCTTGGCAAATAACTACATCATACAAGACTTGATCAAGAATCTTCTCGGATCCTCATCATACTTCAACGTAAGTTGCTGCTCAGGATTTCAAAAGTTGTTAGAGGGGATAGTGGTCATTGTATCTCATGTATCTTTTCCATTATATATTACAATTTTTCGAACTTTGTAATTATCCATGGAGTCTTTCCATTCGCAGACTACCATTCTATCAATAAATTTGAGCTTTTGCCCAATTCTTTGTGTTTCTTGTTTTATTTAGATTGAAAAGACTCCATTTATTATTGATAATAATTTTCAAAGCGAAAAGGTTAAATAAAAAGAATTGTTTTTCAAAAATAATTTACAATTTACTTTTACTTTAGATTTTGTGATTCAAGGGGAAAACAAAAAGTAGTGATCCCAGGAACGGATGAACTCCAGTGGTTTTGTGAAGTTTTGTTTCTCCCCGGGAAGGTTTTCTCAAGACGTTTTCGCTATATTAGGTTTGTGACTCCAGTGTCCCCAGTCAAGGCTTGGTTCATTTTTCTTCTTTTCTGAGTTTGCGTGAAGATCCAATTCAAGTTTTCTCCAGTGAAGGTTTCGCTTATTGGATAGAAGTCCTCTTTTCACAGAAAAGTTGGTACAATTATTACTCTCAAAGAACACGTATCTCCGGTTTCCCAGTGAAGAACATATATTTGTTTCCCCTTTGATGATATGGTGTTTGATCTCCTCAATGGAGTCGGTACAAAGTCCCCAATAGATGTCTCAACAATGAGGCGTTATATGCCTTGGTGAAGTCTATATGTTTTTCCTCCTTCAAAGTGGGCCTGAATTCCCCAGTGAATGATTTGATGATTTGGTGTCCATATGCTTTATTTGAAATTAGTTTTGTAATCCCCAATAGATGTGTTACATTTGAAAATATGTATTTCCCCGTTGAAGTCTGAGTGTTATTCCCTGGTGAACCCTGGAGAAGGATGTTATATCCATGTATGTGTACTATTTTGTAACTTGTTATGTTTCTCCCCAGTGAAGTTAAGCCATGCAATAGGACTTTGCTTCCTCAGTTGGTTCTTATTTTTTCTTTTGGGATGTTCATCTTGGATGTGATTTAGCCGAGTATTGTGTGCTCCCGAGTTGGTTTTGTTTGTTTATCCCCAGTACTATATGTTTGTTTTGTCAGCATATGGACGATAGCACTCATACATTCATACATACATCATGCATAGCTAAACTTAGAAAATCATTGCTTATTCATACCCATTGATACTTTATTGAGATATTACCGTATTTTGCAGATTTGTGTTGTCCTCTCTCCAATAGAGTGTCGGCTTTAAGCAGAAAGAGCATATTCTTTTAATTCCCCCCACTGAGTTATCCCTCGTGGAAGTTTTTTTTGCTTTAGCCTTCCTACACAGCTCCTTGACTGGATGATTTGGGTTTCCATCTTGAGTTCAATTCTCAAAGAATGTATTTTGGTAGACCGTTTTACTCCAGTTTATTTCTGGATTGAATCTTTGTTTCCCAACAATTTTATTACTTTGGATGTCTGAAAGCTTCGAGTTTTGGTTTGAGAATGTGCATTTATTTTACACGAGAAGACTTTATCTCCTCAGCAGGAATATGTTGGAATTTCCCCAAGAAGCCATTTTGTTTTCCCCAGGATGTCATGACATTTTCCCCAGGAAGCCATTTTATTTTCCCTAGGAAGTCATTTTACAATTCTCCACAACAGCAAGTAGTAGGTCTCTTTATTTGAGACAACTTATATATTACCCTTTACAGGCAGAGTGCCTTGGTTAAAGAAGAAGTTGAGACCCATTCTAGGCGAAACACCAGAATTTTGGGAAAAACTTGTTATCTTTTTGCTACCCTTAGTGAACGTTGGTAGTTCATTGTCAGTGAACGGCGGTGCTATGATATATTCTCTTTCTACCTTCAGCGAAAGTTGGTAGGTCACCTTCAGTGAACGTCGGTGATTGTTATCTTTTTGCTACCCGCAGTGAACGTTGGCAGTTCATCGTGAGTGAATGGTGGTGCTATGATAGATTCTCTTTCTACCTTTAGTGAAAGTTGGTAGGTCACCTTCAGTGAACGTCGGTGATTGTTATCTTTTTTCTACCTTCAGTGAACGTTGGTAGTTCATCGTCAGTGAACGACAATGCTATGATATATTCTCTTTCTACCTTCAGCGAAAGTTGGTAGGCCACCTTCAATGAATGTCAGTGATTGTTATCTTTTTTATACCCTCAGTGAATGTTGGTAGTTCATCGTCAGTGAGCGGCGGTGCTATGATATATTCTCTTTCTACCTTCAGTGAAAGTTGGTAGGTCACCTTCAGTGAACGTTGGTGATTGTTATCTTTTTTTCTACCCTCAGTGAACGTTGGTAGTTCATCGTCAGTGAACGGCGGTGCTATGATATATTATCTTTCTACCTTCAGTGAAAGTTGGTAGGTCACCATCAGTGAAAGTTGGTGATTGTTATATTTTTTTCTACCTTTAGTGAACGCTGGTAGTTCACTGTCAGTGAACGACAGTGCTGTCATATTTCTTGTTCTCTCTACCTTCAATGAAAGTTGGTAGTTCATCGTCAGTGAACGTCGGTGATTTTTTCTCTCTACTTGCAGTGGACGTTGGTAGCTCACCGTCAGTAAACGTTCGTGTTGTTTTTCTTTCCTCTTTCTACCTTTAGTGAACATTGGTAGTTTCGCCTTCAGTAAAAGTTGGTGTATCCTTTGACTTTTTACCATCCTCTATGAGTCGGGTCTTTTGATCCACCAGTGTTTTATTTTCCTGGTTGGGTTCCCCTTTTGATCTTTATTTCCTTTGTTACTTCCCCAGTGGTGTTTTGCGTTTCTTTGATTTTGATCATATGCATTCATACTCATAAGAATTTCATGGCATCTTAGGGAAAAAAATTGGGTTTGTTTTATATTTAAGTATCTTCGATCGCGTCGACACGAAGATTTTTAACCTTCGTATCTCTGGATAGAAGAAACTTAAATAAGGGAAGATGTAGTACCCCAATTTTTGCCCATAAGATCCATTCATCATACCATTTTGATTCAATCACAACAAGATCACATTAGGGCTTGTGGTTCTTCTCCCTATCTTTAGCTTTTCTCTTTGAGGAATCCCCAAGCACCTTTACTTTTTTTCTTTTGTGATCATGAATATTTTGTCCTGATTTTCCTTCTAATTAATAAAATGCAATGTTGGTTTGTCTTACTTGTTGATAATGTAGGTAAAGGCAATGTGGCTTAGCAAGTTGATCCATGGGTTCATGAGTTTATTTCCATGCCGTAGTCAATAAAGCTTGAGAATTTCAAAACTCAACATTGAAGTTGTTTTTGAAGGGATGGAATGGCAAGGTTTATTTCGGTTCACTATATTTCCAAGTTATCAAATTGATTCAAAAGTACAAGGGGTTTATTGAAGAAGTTGTCATGGTTGGACAAGGTATTGTTCATGTTGGTCACAAGTGCATATTTCTCTCAATTCTTAAGATATGGAAGTGGTTTTGGTTGCTGTGAGTCCTCATTATCATCCTCAACAAATTCTATTTACAAAGCAAGAGTGTTGGTACAAGAAGGTTGTTCAAAATTGTCAAAGTTCCTCAAAGCATTTTCTTGATCTAGGAGCTAGGGTTTTGAACTTCAACGAAGTATATCTTGCTCATATTTTGGTATTTTTGAGTGATTCAAAATAAATCCTTCTCTTAAAAGTGTTATTAGTAAATCACTTCAAAAGTTTCAAGGAGTTTTCATGTGGAAGAAACTTAATGATGAAGAAAGATTACAAGATTAACCCTCATTTTCTCATGTGTGACTTCAAATAATCATAACTTGGTAAATTTTTATCACCTTGAGCCCACTATTTTTCCACAATGATCTTGAGGATTTGAAATTTATTCCTTCTTTTATGTGCAAAGTGAGAAAATTGATGGAAGATTCCCTAAGGATACAAAAGATTATAGGTCATTTCATGATTTTTTTCCCAACTTCAACAATTCATAACTCTCTCAATTTTTGGAGATTTTGAATGGTTCAAGTTTCAAAATGTCATTCAAGAGGTCTATTTCATTCCATCGTTTTTGATTAAGAGCAAATTCCAAGTGGAAGGGCATGTTTGGATGCAAAACATTATAGGTCACTTTTGAAGAAAATTTTTAAATATTTCTAAGTATGGAAAGTCAACCCCTTTTCTCCAACATTGACTCAATGCAACTCTAAGCTCAAGCATCCATTTTATTCCATTATTTTTCCATTGCAAAGCTTGTAACATCATCTTTCTAAAGCATCAAGAATCATGCCCTAAGACCCCTTGAGTTGAAAATGCCATTGTTTTGAAATTGTTAGCTTGAAACTGAAGTTTCATCACAAGTCAGATTTTGAAATCTTTTTTTTTTATTCTAATCACAAGTTTTCCACGCTTTTTTGCTTCTAATCGTGTTTAGAAACTTTCCAAAGGTGTTTAGCATCATGAAACACACGATTTGGCTGAGTTTTGATGCTAAACAAGTCACATTTTGTTCATGCTCCAGACCTCCCACAATTTCCCTCCAAACTTCATCATTTCACACGCTTGAGGATCCCATTCATTCTCCTATAAATAAAGGGCCATCCCGCATTCATTTCCTCAAGGTTGGATAGCCAGAATCACCCTGACAAACTTGTTCCATAACTCAAATTTCTGTAACTTCGAAATCAGTGGTCAAGCCTTTTTCAATCCAATTTTTCTATCAATTTACCTTCCTTGACCTTCCCTTTGCATAACCAACCCCCTTACCTTGAATTTTCCCCCCTCTTTTTAGGTTATTCACTCTTTTCCTATTCCTTTGGAAATAATAAAGCACGATGGCGATTTTTATTTTTGATCTGTATAAATCTAGTCAATCCAATGGCTTAGTCTTAAACATTTCTACCGCTACACAAAGGGTGCTTGATAATCTCCCATGCAACAAACCCAAATACAAAAGGTTGGGTCATTTCCATGTTTGTGAGCTTAATGAAATGCAAATGATGATAGGTGGGATATTAGGGGGAAAATTAGGGTATGACAAATGCTCTATTTAAGTTTCTTCTATCTAGAGATATGAAGATTAAAATCTTTATCTCGATGAGATGGAAGTTACTTAAGTATAGAAGACCCAATTTTTGGCCCTAAGATGCCACAAAAAATGCTTATGATATGCATGCAAATGATAGGACTCTGTGGGAAAAACTCTACTAGAGACCAAACTCTATGTAGACTAACTACGCCCATGATTTTGCTGGAGAGAAAATCAAAGGAGAACCACCAGGGAGACATAACACATTTGGGAACAACACGAATCTACGGGAATCTATGCTCGGAGAGAAACCAAAGTACAGTCGGAATAAACAAACAATGAAAGGATCCACTGGGAAAATGCCGCAAGGAAAACATCACTAACTCTAGTGGGGAAACACACTTTGAGAAAGGATAACAGGTTCTATCGAAAAAATCTTCAGTAGAACCGTGGGAAGAAATTATTGGCTCCACTAAGGAATAATTTCTATAAAAGGATTAATGACTCTACTGGGGAAAATACTCTCAGTATATAGTGAGGAAAGACATTACTACCGACTCAAAGATGAAGGCAATAAACTTAAAAATACCGGCTCATGGGTGATGATAAACTACCAACTCATGGATGAAGGTAGAGAAACAAGATACACCAACTAATAAATTAAGGTGAAGAACAAATTGATACATTGAATCATAGATGACAGTGAACTACCAACTCATATACGAAGGTAGAGGAACAAGATACACATACTCATAGATGAAGTTGAAGAAAAGATTGATGCACAGACTCATAGGTGACAGTGATCTACCAACTCATGGAAGAAGATAGAAAAAGATCATATTGATAACAAGCTTCTGAAAAATTTTGGTATTCAACCAGGAACAAGTATCTATTTAGTCTTTAACAAGGTCTTCCACCTGGAAAGGGTAACAGACAAGCTTCTTTAATAAAGAAACTACCACTTTCTGGGGATTAAGGTTTTAACTTGGATCATAATAGGCTTCTAAGATAAAGAGAAAACCACCTGTTCAAATAACGAACATGTACATAACATTGATATGATTGAGAATTTCATAACGAGCTTCTCTATCGGGGACATACTACAGAGATTTCCACTTGATGTAAAGATAAGTATAAATGTATTTAGGATATTAAAGTTTCTCACATAAAGAGACTGCCACTTGATATTTCAAAAAATGATCATAATGCCAGGAATTGAAAAGCTTCTCAAATAAAGAGAATACAACTTGTTGTTTCCAAAAGAGTGTTGTAACAACGTTGTTATGAACATAACTTCTTTATCCTCTTCCGTGGATGCAAACCAAAAATAGACTATTTTCTTAGGAAAATAGGATCCTCAAAGGGTTCTAAATAAAACCTTCATCATCATCTAGGTATCCATCCTAGAGAGATCAACCATTGTTGCAAGAGACCAAAGTTTAATTCAGGAACGAACTAAAAAGAAAAAATCAAACAAGACTATACCCAATAAGGAATAAACTCGACATGGGACTTATTCCTTCCAGATAATAAGCTAGAAAGGAAAGCTAAAACACAATTATCCCCCGTGGTATAAGCTCTGTGGGGAGGTAAAGAAAATACTCTTTCCTTGGGGTGACACACTACCATGGGAAGTTGATTTTGAAACACCAAAAAATTCCAATGAGTGAAAATACACCTTCGGCTATGCATGGAGATGTTTTTATGAATGTTAGAATGTGTTAAATGTTATGTTTATGCTGACAAAATAATACACCAACTCAGATGGATAAACCTATAAGATTAAGCAAACTAAATACCCGGCAAAATCACAACTAGATGTAGACTATGTTGGATGGCTTGCCTTCTATCAAAAGTTCCTCTTATAGGGAAATGAAAATATGATGGAGATGACCACCACAAATATTCTAAAATCAACAACCTTTAGAAGGTACAAAAACAAATTGCACAAAATATATTCTGGAATGATCCACTGGGAAACATAACATTAATATTCCAAAATAAAAACCTTCTGAGAGTGACTTGCACTGCTTCTGCTATGGAGAAATCCAAATCTACAATGCCATAACAAACATACTAGAGGAGAAAATCAAGGATCTGCAAGGAGAAACCAGATCACCTATATCAAAGTAAACTAGCCACAAACTTTGTTTGATTAAGACTTGGCTGGGGAAATCATGGATTCAACATCTGATCAAAGTCCCACAGCGAAAAAACTTGTATAATCAAATCAAAGATGTCTGCAAGATGAAACCATCATTTAACAAGGACTCAGTAGGGGAGATTTGGATCATCAAACAAAAGACCTCTGCATACGAAAATTCATTGTTTGACCCAAACTCAACTGAGGAAACCTGAATCATCAAACAAAAAAATTATGGGGAACCATAAGAACCACCGTACTGGGCAATCTGTGTTCCGTACTTTGAGACTTGACCGTTTTTGGAACAATCATAAACATTCCTCTTAGTTTTGTTCACACATCACAAGAAAACATTTTTTAATTTTCAAAAGCATGATTATTATTAATCCTTTGTTTCAGAAATTACTTTAAAAAATAAATGTCATTTTGCAAAAGAAACAATTACAAGAATCAGAAACAATGTGCAAAAGTTTGAGATTTTATTAATAGAATGGCAGTTCGCAAATGGCATATATCCATGGATCATTACAAAGCTTGGAAAACGGTAAAATGGAAAGGCTACATTGAAATACAATGACCACTATTCTCCCTAACAACTTTAAATTTATGTAATCAAGCTTCCATTGAGAATGATTTAACTAATAAATCCTGATAAGGATATTGCTGCTTCAAATAATCAAGCCAGGCCTGATGCAGTTACTTGCCATAATCCCTAACTTTTGCCTAGATTCCAATTTTGGTTTTACAATCTACGAGGATAAATTATTTCTATTTAAGTCTCAAATTTTTGCATGGACCTTCCTTTCGGGTTTTCAACCCACCGAGACGCTCATTTTTGCCAAAGTTGCCCTTTCGGGTTTTCAACTTAGCGAGCTGTTATTTTGATTATTTAGGCGGAGTATTTCTTGACTGCATCAACATTCACTAGATGATGGAGCTCCTCACCATCCATAGTTGTAAGAGTCATTTCATTTCCAGATAAGACTTTCTTAACAACATATGTGCCCTTGTAATCAGAAGCCCACTTGCCACGGGAATCATTGTGAGGGGGTAAGATTTTTTTGAGAACGAGGTCGCCTTCCCTGAATTCAGGAGGATGAACCTTATTATCAAATGTTTGTTTGATTCTCTTATGATAAAATTGACCATAGCATAAGTTTTTCATTCTCTTATCTTCAATCAAATTCAATCGGTCATATCTTATTTGACACCATTCAGCCTGTAACAACTTGGCTTTTATTAGGATTCATATTAATGGGATCTCAAAGTCTATAGGGATAACTTCATCCATTCCATATACTAAAGAGAAAGGGGTTTCCCCTGTTGAAGTGCGGACATATGTTCGGTACCCGTGCAAAGAAAAAAGTAGTATTTCATGCTACTACTTGTAGGTCACCACCATCCTGCAAAATATTCTTAATATTCTTATTATCCGCTTCACCAGCCCCATTCATCTTGGGTCTGTAAGGTGAAGAATTGTGATGTTTAGTCTTGAAGCTTTCACAAAGCTCTTTCATCGTCTTGTTGTTCAAATTTGAACCATTTTAAAAATGATCTTACTCGGAATACCATACATGCAAATCATTTGATTCTTGATATACCAGACCACAACCTAATTCATCACATTAGCATATAAGGCCACTTTAACCCACTTGGTGATGTAATCAATAACTACCAAGATAAAACAATGTCCATTCGAAGCTTTGGCCTTGATCATACCAATCATGTCAATTCCCCACATAGAGAAAGGCCTTGGAGATGTGATAACATTTAGTAGAGTTGGAGGCACATGAATCTTGTCCACATAGATTTGACATTCATGGCACTTCTTGATAAATTGACACCAATAAGATTCCATCGTCAGTCAATAGTAACATGCTATGAGCATCTTCTTAGCCAAAAATGTCCTTTGGCATGAGTACCAAAGGACCCTTTATGAACTTCCTGCATTAACATGTCTTCTTCGTGTCTATCCACGCATTTGAGCAAGACCATATCATAATTCCTTTTGTATAACACATTTTCATTGGGAAAGAAATTATATGCCAATCTCCTCAAAGTATTCTTGTTTTTACTAGATTCCCTATGTGGGTAAACTTGATTTTGGAGGAAACACTTAATATCATGATACAATGGCTTATTATCCATAACTTTTTCTACTGTATACAGATATCAAACCTCCACCTACTGCACAAATTATTGAAAGAGATAACTATAGTGCCAAACCTCCAATCTTTTATAGAGATAAGTTTTACTACTGGAAGGATATAATTGAAAGCTTCTTTTTAGGTCACAACATATATCTATGTGATATGGTAGTCGATTGATATACACATCCAGTAGATGCTAGTGGTAACAAAGTAGAATGAAGAGTGATGATAGAACAACAAAAGAAAGATTATAAAGATCATCACAAGGCTAGAACTATCTTGCTAAATGCTATCCTCAATAATGAGTATGAAAAAATCACTAATAGAGATATTTTTAAATCTATTTTTGATTCTTTAAGAATGAATCACAAAGGAAACACCCAAGTCAAAGAAACTAAGGCACTTGCCTCAATTCAGAAGTATGATACGTTCAAGATGGAAGATGATGAAATTGTTGATAACATGTTCTCAAGGTTTCAAACTTTTCTCACAGGATTGAAGGTTCTGGACAAAGGTTATTCTACTTCAGATCATGTGAAGAATATTATCAGAAGCTTGACAAAGAAATAGAGCCTTATGGTAACTACACTCAAACTTTCCAAAGATATGAACAATACTTCTCTTGAGGACATGGTTAGTTCTTTTTGAAGCCATGAGATTGAGCTTAATGGGGATGAGCCTCAAAGAAAAGGAAAATTTGTAGCTCTCAATGAAGTGGTAGATCTAAGAAAACTAGAGCTCTTCAAGCTGAAGAGGTTGAAGAAGAATCTGATGAAGATTCTGACGAAGACGGAGATGAGTTGTCGCTTCTGTCCAAAAGGGTTAACAAAGTCTTGAAGAGGAAGCAAAGCAACAACTTCATAGGAGAAATAAGGATCAGTGGTCTCTTTGAGCCTACTTCTAGACAAAGCAATTCTGGTGGTAGTAAAGGTTTCACTTGCTATGAGTGCAAAAAGTCAGGTCACTACAAGAACGAGTTTCCTAAGATCAAAAAGGAAAAGCCGCAAAAGAAAGTATTTAGAGGAAAAAGAAAGGAATGATGGAAACCTGGGAAGATTCTGATTCCTCAGAGGATGATTCTGAAGAAGAACAAGATAACATAGCACTGATGGATAGCGTTAAAGCTTCTGATGAGATGATCTATCCAAAAGTTTATGTTGATTTTGATTTAGACATATAAGATATATTTTATGACCTTTCTCATTCTGAATTAACATATTCTTCACTTGAAATTCTGGAAAAGCACGAGTTGGTTAAGAACGAATTCAAGGAACTTAAAAAGGTTCATGAATTTGTTTCGAAAGAAACAGTGAACTTAATGAATAATCTTCATCTTTAAAAGAAGAAAATTATATTCTTAAGATTGATAACTTTTTCCAAAAAGAAAGAGTTCCAATCTTGAGAAGGAATTTCTTTCAGAAGCTTCTGTGAGAACAAATGATGTCATACAAAAATGTGACAAATCATTCTAGAAATTTCTTGCTAGAAGCCTGGGTAGAAGCGTAATGGCTTTAATGATCTATGGCGTAAGCAGAAATGGTACAAAAGCTATTGATTATGATTCTTATGAAGAATCTAATTCTGAAAAAGAAGATAAACCAAACACTTTTCATTCTTATTTTGTCTCTGCTGGTTCTGAGCCTAAAGTAAAGGAAAAAGGTAAAACTCTTTTTGTTCCTAAGGCTAAACCTTAAGCAAAGACCCATTTCAAGAATGCAATTAAATAAGTTTATCCTGCTCCAAAGCCTAAGGTTGAAAACATCTATGGGGAGACTTACAAAAAAGGACCCAAGAAGCTATGGGTACTTAAGAAGTATATAATCTATGTTTCAAATATCCTTAGTAGTGAAGTTAAGACACTAGTCATGGTACCTGGACTCCGGCTGCTCGCGACACATGACGAGAAGAAGGCATATGATCCAAATCCTAACTTAAGCATGGAGGCTTTGTGGGTTTCAGAGGTGATCAGAAATGGAAGATCACGGGCTTCAGAATAATAGGTAATGGTTCTCTCCCTTCTATTACTAATTTTCTACTTGTTGATGGATTAATGCATAATTTATTGTCCATAAGTCAATTAAGTGACAATGGTTATGATATAATATTTAATAAAAATGCATGTAAAGTTATTAGTAAGAAGGATAGCTCAATCCTTTTCAATGGAAAGAGGAAGAACAGCATCAATAAGATTATACTTTTTGATCTTAAAGAGAAAAACATAAAATACCTTATGTTTGTTAATGAATGCAATGGATTTGGCATAGACGTTTGGGCCATGTTAGCATGAGAAGAATTTCCAAGATAAATAAGCTTGACCTAGTCAGAGGCCGTCCAAATCTGAAGTTCTTATCAGAAGCTCTTTGTGAAGCATGTCAAAAAGGCATGTTTTCAAAAACTTCTTTTAAAGCAAAGAATGTTCTTTATACCTCTAGGACTTTGGAGCTTCTTCATATTGACATATTTGGACTAGTGAAAATTCCATCTATAAATAGTAAGAAGTATGGATTAGACATTGTTGATGACTATTATAGGTGGACATGGGATAAGTTTCTTAAACACAAGAGGATTCACATTCTATGTTCACTACCTTCTATTCTCAAGTGCAAAATGAGATGGACCTCAGATTTGTCAAAGTCATGAGTGATTATGGTGGCGAGTATGAAAATAAAAACTTTGAAAAGGTTTTTGATGAAAATGGCATTTCCCATCATTTCTCTTTCCCTAGAACTCCACAACGAAATGGAGTTATAGAGAGGAAGAATAAGACTTTGCAAGAAATGGCCAGAACCATGATCGTCGAGACTAACATGGAAAAGTACTTCTAGGAAGAGGAAATCAACACAGTGTGTTACATTCAGAATAGAATCTCCGTAAGAACTATTTTGGGCAAGAATACTTATGAATTATGGAAGAACATAAAATCCAACATTTCATATTTTCATCTTTTTGGATGTGGTTGTTTTATTTTAAACACTAAGGAGAATCTTAACAAGTTTTATTCTAAAGCACAAAAATTTATCATGTTAGGATACTCTGAACGTTAAAAAGGCTATAGAGTGTATAACATTGTGTTGTACCCCAAAATTTTCCCTCTCACTTATCAAGAATTTGCTCACAAGATCTCCTTTGGCTCAAGACTGCACTAGGGTTGATCAGCTCAAGACACCTCCTTAAGCACTGATGACTAAAATTAGGGTTTGAGATTTCTCAAGGATATTTGAACTTCCAATGCCCCATATGACTTTAATGGATCATTATGGACCCTCAAGATTACTCATGTCAAGTTTCAAGCCTTCGATCACAATTTTGCTCAGTCAATTGAACAATTGACCTAAAAATTAGCTATATTTGAGGGAAAAGTCAACTATGGCCAATTTACAGTCAAACTTCATAATCTTTTATCCAAATAAAATTTTAAACTCATATGTATCATTTGATCAAGTTTGGACCATAATTCCTCAAGAAATTTGATCAAATCTTCAAAAGGGCAAAATGGTCAAAATTTGGGTTTTGATAGGGAAATGGCAATTTCTGATTTTTGACCTAGAAAATGATCAATTGGTTTAAAGCATGATATCAAGGGTACAATTGCATCATTTTGACCTAATGACATGGCTCAAAACATTTCTCAAGTCCAATGAATTGACAGATGAATTTTCAGCCAACTGATCAAAAGTCAACTGTATACTGAAAAGTCAAACTTTGACTTTTTGGTCAAAATCAAATGCCAAAGATCACAATTCATCAAAGCATGCCAAAATATGAAACTTGTTCATCAAGAAATCAAAAATTCAAGATTTCATGTTGAAAAGTTAAAATTTCTTAACTTAGAAAGTTTTCTAAGTGTTGGAAATTTCTTATTTTTTCACAACTTTATGCAAAATTTTCACCATGATGAAAGATGATTCAACAGAAACTTTAAACATGAAAGTTGTAGATCTCCATGAAATCTACAACATTTATTTACACAAATCCTTCCAAAATTGCTTGGATCTCAAGTTATAATTTTAAGAACACATGGTCATGAAACAAAACACTTAGTGAAATTTTTCCCTAATTTGGTCAGGATTTTGACCTAACTTCATGGCACTTTTTCATATAGTTCCAATGGGAATTTTCAAATATGATACAAATAGGGGTTGTAGATAACATTACAAGTTTTCCAAAAGGTCCAATAACTCTTTGAGATCATTTTTGAGTAGGGAGAATCGAAGGAATGAAGTTAGGGTTTTCACACTTGAATTTCAAGTCATTTTGTGATGAACAAGATTCAAAATTCAAACTTATGCTGCATAACCTCTAGTTTGCAGGCCTCAAACTTGTTAGGCACTCCTTATTTAATTGCTTGAGCAGCTATTAGAGGTATAAATTCAAGCATTCAATGCAAGGCCATGCTTTATATCCATTGTTGGAAGAAAATGCACAATACCATTTTGATAAAGTAGCTTTTTGCATAAAACTTGTTCTTGAGCCTTGCGCTTGTTCTTTTCTAATCATACATGTCTCATAACTCAAGAGAAGTTGATATCAACACTTACAATCACTCAGCCCATGCTTGTACTTCCCCTTGAAACTTGTTTTCCCACTTTTCTTAAAAATCAAGTAACGTAGCAACTAGCTTGTAACTTATACTTCTGACTCTCCAAAGCGCTCAAGACCTTTTGCTTATACATATACAAGTTATTTTCCACAAATCCCACGCATTCTTAAGCCATGAAAAAACCAAGAACACAGAATCACCAAAAATACTTCAAAACTTGCCATTTCTGAGTTTTGAATCCAATCTCCAAATTTGCTCGTGCGTTTCTTGGCCTTTTACTTTCAAAAGCTTCTAAGCAACATACACAAACAATCCTAACACCTGCAACACCACTGTAACACCTCCATCATCATCCACCATTTTCAAAAACAACACCTTGCACCTTGACTTCTCCAGAACTCCTCATGCACTTTTAGCTCAAGCTAAGCATCACATTAGCTTCCTGGGAACTTGAGGAAGCTAATCCAATCATTGGAACTCACTAAAAGCTTCTCAAACTAAAAACATAATACCTTCTCGCAAGGTAAGTTATCTCAACTCTGAACTTTTCATACAAGCATCATTGATGATTTATTTGTGAATGAAAAGTGTAGATATCATTACCCTAAAGCTAACCATGTCCATAATTTTCATTTACATTGCTTGAGCTTAGAGAATTTTAAGATTGAAGTTTCTGAAATTTTTACGGTTCAGATTAGTGCCATTAAAATTCATGCTTGTCTTTGATCTATAATTTTATTACTTTGCATTTCTAAAATCGTGAGGAAATTTGCTACATGTTTCCTGTTTACATTTTTCATTTTTGTTGAGAATTAAATAAGATACAGAGGTTCTGGCTGGGCGTGAGGTTGAAGATGAAGTTGGCCTCAGGAACGTGTTTACCATATATATTTATGGTTTGATTTATATAAACGGATGTATAGCCACCCCAGTGGTAGAAGCGCGCGCTTGTGACTATAGGGACCTGGGTTCGAGCCTCAGTGGTACCCTTTTGGATTTTTTTTACATTTTTCACATATTCTGATTTTTTGGCAGCGCTGGGCCTCATCCCTTGGGCCTTATGTTTTTTTTCACTTCTAACCCCCTTGCTGGCTATTCAAACCCTGGCCCATTTTATTTCTTTTTTCTCAAATTTTATTTATTTGTTTTCTTAAATATTTTATCTAATACTAAAAAATAACAAAAAATATAAAAATATTAAATTTATATTTTGATATAGTTTATTTATTTTTTACAAAAAAAAATTATTTTTATTTAATCATACTTTATTTATATTATTAATTTATTTGTAAATTTAATTAAAAACTAGGGTTTTAGTTATTTTCTTAAAATATATTATTTTAAAAACCCCAAAAAAAGACCAAAAATATTTTATAATACTATAAATTCTTTTTTAAGACAAAAATACCAAAATTATTCTTCTTATAAATTTAATTTCTTTTTTAATCAATTAATAGATTAGGGTTTTATTTAAATTCCTTTCCTAGTAAATTTATGTTTTACTTTTAACTAATTTACTTAATTATTTTTCTTTTAGTTAATTAGGTTAAAACGAAAACCCCTTTTCTCTAAAAAATCCAAACAAAAATCCATTTTCTTTCCCTTTTACATTCTTGTATATTTATTCATTTTTTGTATATTATTTATCCAAATTCAATATGGTTGTAATAGATAATTAGGCTTTATTTTCTTGTAATCCCCATTTGTAATTTGTACACCCCTTCCACAAGTATTGTAATAGCGTAGTAATTTTAAATTCTGCAATTTATCGCTTTATATACAAATGATAGTAATTAGGATTTGTATGGAAAGACTAAAACCAATCAATTTGAAAACCCTAATCAAAGACATAACCAAGCATGAAAAACAATACACTTGCACACAAGCACCCCTAGGGTAAATCCACTTGGTTGCCTTACAAAATGGTCATATTATGCATGTGAGGTATCTTAGCAAAAACAAGCAAAATATAAGATCATAGCCCCTCGATGACGCTATCTATGTTGCCTTTCAAATGATCTTAGTCCCTAAAAGAGAATGCTAAGATACTTTGCAACATTGCTAATCATGGTTATATGATGACCCACGCATGTCTCATTTACATCTAAAGATAGAGTTACTTACCAAGTCAATTGTAAGATAACAATGTCAAAGGAAAGAGGAAATGAACATGAAAGACTTTTGAGTAGGTAGAATGTTCCTAGTTACTTGCTCAGTTTCAAAACGAAAAACATCCTTGCTATTTTCAAAACAAACACCAACACTTTCAAAACATATTTCAAACTTAAAAACATTTTCAAAAGATCAAACATCTTTGTATACATTCTTACGAACAAGAATCATTACAAAGTTTACCTAAACAATGGCTTCTTTACAAAATACTTTCAAAAATCACACAAAGCATAATTTCCAACAAAATCAAGTGATCTAGCAAGTAACTAAGAGCCCATTGAAAACCATGGATGAAAAGGGTGCTAATACCTTCCCTTTTCATAATCTACCCCCCGAACTCATGAAATAATCTCAAAGGTCTTTCCTGTGCTTTTTCACCTTTCCTCTTGGATAAAAGAAAAGTCGGTGGCAACTCTTGTTAACTGCAACATTTGCGATCAAACGCAAAATATCCAAGTCAGTCCTCCCACCGTAACACAAAACTGGCGACTCTGTTGCGGAGTATTCTAAAAGTGGGGTTACCTTAGGGTTAGATCACATTTAATTTCTTTCATTGTTTGAATTGTATGCTTTATATTATGGTTCTTTGTTTGGTTTTGAATCCTCTACCCGGATTTGGGATACCTTATAGGTAAGTAGCAATACGTTGTGGAAATTGTGCGGGGTATACCGACATGGTCTAAGCAATATCTACGTTAGTATGACATATTTGTGGGTACCAGTAGCCCTTGAGTTAATCAAGGAGAATATGGGGCCACTGAGTGGTGCCATGAAGCACTAATGAACTTTTAGAACCTTTACTTGACCAACTTGGCCTTTAGGACGTAGTGAAATGACCGACTTTGGTGCAGTCCGAAGTTGGTAGATACTCAATACTACACTCATTGAGGTTTGGTTTTTTGGGATATTTCGGTCTCCATTAAAGAGGCTTGTGCTGAAACAATGACCAAGGAAACAAACAAAGGATATTGAGCTCCTTAGAACCCGGTTACTATTGCTAGGACAGGTTTGAGCCAACTAAACTTCAAGAGGGTACTTACCTATGAGACTCCATGCAAGCCCAAATATAAGGACTTGTTTGCTTTGTTTGTATATACATACTTGTACATAACATCATGAACATCATAACATCATACTCAAATTCACTAACCATTTCAAGTATCTTGGGATTTATCTTTGTTCTATTTTGTAGGACATGGATTCTATTCGCAGGAAAACCATTCAAGTCAATCTTTTAAGGATCCCTCCACAACTTAAAGAGCTAGCTTCAAGGATTCCTGAGAATTCTCCATTTACCGAGAGACATGGTTTCCTACTAAACTTGGTCATCTCCAACACTGGAGAAGACATGATGAAGGTGCTCTTTCAGTTCTTTGATCCTTTACACCATTACTTCACATTTCCCGACTATCAACTTGTGCCAACTTTTGAAGAATTCTCCCAACTCTTGAGGATTCCCATTCTCAATCAACTACCTTTAAACGGTACGGAAAGAGATCCAAATCCAGAAGAGATTTCTCAAGCTCTACACTTGCAACCATCTGATATCACAACCAATTGGGAAACAAGGAGTGGTGTCAAGGGTTTCCTAGCAAAGTTCTTGTTTGAGAAAGCCCAAAACTGTTGGAACTCTTTGGATTTGCAAGCTTTTGAGGAAATTGTGGCTCTCCTCATCTATGGGATGGTTTTGTTTCCAAATCCTGACCAACTTATAGATGTGAACACCGTCAAAATCTTCATGTCTCGTAACCCGGTGCCTACTTTGCTAGGGGACATCCTACATTCCTTTCACACTCGCACTATGAGGAAAAGAGGTATCCTTATATGTTGTACTCCTCTTTTGGCAAGATGGTTTATTTCGCATCTTCCCCGATCTGTATTAAAGAATGAGCAAGGTTTAAGGTGGTCACATAGGTTGATAACACTCAAACATTCATACATTCATTGGTGTTCCTGATCTATAGAGAATGTTACTATTGTCGACCGTTGTGGAGAATTCCCTAATGTCCCTTTAATTAGAATTAGGGAAGGTATCACCTACATCCCCTGCTTAGCCTTAAGACAGTTTGGTTAAGCCCGAAGGGATGGCCCACATGAGATGCTCATTCAAGGTTTGGTATTTGACTACGAGAACGACGATCAAGGTCATCGCCAGAGATTTATTCGAGCTTAGAGGATGTTGAACAAGGTAGATAGTAAGACATTAGGTCATAAGAATTCCATCCCTCTTGAGCCTTACCTCAAATGGGTATGAACTCATGCTCAGAGTCTTATGATGGATTATCCCTCCATTCTCTAGGTAATCATTGAGCCTGTTATGGAAGGAGATGTTCCATACACTATCCTGCATCCTGACATGACCACCTCTCTTGAAAACATACAAAGAGATTGGATACAACTCAATGGGGAGCGAGACACTTTCGAAGCTCAATTCTACGCTAGCGAGAAGAAGGTTTTGGCGCTCACCAAACAACTTCATGAGGAGCGGACTCTAAATGCCTACATCGCACCAAAGAGGATGCGTACAACCTTTTTATCTTAGAGTTTTTGTATTGTTTTACCCAAAGAGGCATTGATGTACTCAAAGCTTTAACTTATTAATATAACGTGTGTTTCCTTTTTGTCTAAAACAAATTTGAATCTCTAAAAATCCTTGAAATCATTGCATATGCGTTTACCATTCATTATAACATAAGCAGGTTTCTTGCAACAAGTCTCCTTATCTTTCTACTGTTTATTTTAGTAATATGGATCTCAAACAGATGGTGAAGGACCTCCAAGCATAAAATGCTCAGTTTCAACAGATGTTCTTAACTCTAGCCAAAGGACAAGAGGAGTTGAAGACCTTGCTGGTTGAATAGAAAAAGAAGAAAACAAAGAAAATGACCGGAGTTATGAATATAGGAAGAAGGTTCCACGAACAAGCTAGACGAACTTTAGACTATGCAACGTTATCTGGTGATAAATACAATCAAGATGGGAAAGGCAAGGAAGCAGTTTTCCAGCCAGATTCAGAAGAGGAAGAGGAAGAAGAAGATTATTCTGAAGAACAATATCCTCCGGTCGACGACAAGTATAAGCATATGGAAGAAAATTTAAGTGCAATGGAAATTCAAAAAGTTCCTAGATTGGACTTTGAGGAGTTGGGGTTAGTATCTGGGATTGTCATTCCTCCAAAATTCAAGGCACCGGTGTTCGTCAAATACGATGGAGTTTCATGTCCCAAAATTCATCTTCGGTCCTATGTGAGGAAAATATAGCCTCATACTGCTGACAAGGATTTATGGGTACACTTCTTTCTAGACAGCCTGTCCGGAAACAACTTGATTGGGTTTATCAGCTAGAAAGAGCCAATATTCATAATTGGGAAGATATTGTCGCTACCTTTTACAAACAATACCAATACAATGCAGACCTTTCTCCCACCTGATCTCAACTCCAGAGTATGGCCATAGTTTCAAGTGAAGGCTTCAAAGACTACGCGCAAAAATGGAGGGACTTAGCAGGAAAAGTCCAGCCTCCCTTATCAGAAAGAGAGCTAGTATACATGTTTTTGGGTACCATGTCCGGTCCTTTCTTCAATCACTTAATTGGCAGTTCATCGGTAGGTTTTACCGAATTGATATTGACCAGAGAAAGAGTGGAAGTCGGGATAAAGAATGGGAAGATTAAAAAAGATGCATCCTCTGCTGCTGTAAGAAAACCATTCATTGGAAAAAAAGAAGTTGTTGCTATATATCCTCAGAGAAATAAAGATAGGACTGAACACCGTCCAATGGTGGGGGCTGTCATGATTCCTAAATCTGCACCTGCTCAGCAAAGAAGCAACCAGCCAAGAACGGAAACACCAGTCAGACAGTTCACCCAAATTAATATGACATAATCTCAAGTATTGCCACATTCGTTAAGATCCAATCTAATGAATTTGAAAGAAGCTCCAAAGAATCCTAACACAACCTCTCCTCATTATCGTCCTAATGCCTGTTGTGCATACCATTCTGAGAGTCCCGTCCATGACACTAACAATTGTTGGGCTCTGAAAAACAAGGTACAAGACCTTCTTGAATCCAAAGGGATTGAATTCGATGCGCCAGAAATTCCCAATGTCATCATTGCCCCTATGCCCAAGCACGGTCGTGATGTCAATGTCGTTGAGGAAGATATGTTTTTTACTTTAGTTGATGAACTTGTAACCCCACTCCTGACTATCAAAAAGAACTTGTTAAATGTCGGTGTATTCCCAGGCTGTGATGAAAGTTGTCATTTCTGTTTATCCCCACCAACTAGCTGTCATTTGTTAAAAGCATGCGCTTAATGCCTAATAGATGACAATGAGATTTTGTTCAAGAAGACTTCTATTCCAACTGTTTCTTATAATGATGTTTCCATCGTGACCATTTCCGCCAATTCTTCCAGGGTCTCCACCAAAAGACCCGTTAGAATTACATCAGTTCCTAAAGTAGCTCTATTGATAATTACAATTCCTGGACAAATCTCGTATTCGTCAAACAAAACCGTCCCATGGAATTATGGAGGTGATGTCTACTATCACGGTATCATGAAAGATTGGCAAGCCGCTGAAGATTCATGTTCTGAGAAAGTTGACTCCGATATCAGTAACATCGCAAGGACTAGCAAGATAACCCGAAGTGGAAGGGTATTCTCTCCAGAAATTTATCCTCCAAAAGTTGTTTCCGGACCTGTAATCATTCTTGTTGTTGTTGCTCCTCCAAAAGTTATTCCCACTCCTGCAATCATCTCTGCTGATACTCCTGTTGGAAAAACTGCTGCAGTCCCTGTTATCACCCCTACTGACATTCCCACTGCCAAGTCAACCGAGACTCGAGGCAAAGGTATTCTGGTTGAGCCTGTCCAGACGAAGGCACAATCAGCGGCTATCCCTGAGACCTCCCGAAAAGAGATGGAGGAAATTCTAAAGTTTATAAAAAGAAGCGACTACAACATAGTCGGACAACTGGGGAAAACTCCATCAAAAATTTCCATGATGGCTTTTTTTTTATGTTCCGAGGCTCATGCAAAGGCCATGGTAAAATTCCTTAAAACTGCCCATGCACCCCAAGAAACATCTGCCGATCAGTTCCAAGACTGCGTAGCCAGCTTGACCGCAGATAATGGTTTATGTTTTTTGGATGTTAATTTAACACCAAGGGGAAGGAAGCATAACGAGGCATTACATGTCTCAGTCGAATGCAGGGGCATGACTTTGGCTCATTTCTTGGTTGACACTGGTTCGTCTCTGAATGTGTTGCCTAAAAAAGCTCTTGATGGGCTTGACTGTAAAGGATTGACCTTGAAGCCTAGCAACATAGTAGTGAGGGCCTTCAACGACTCAAAAAGGATGGTACGTGGGGAAGTGGACATCCCCATAAAAGTTGGAACCCAAACATTTGATTCAACTTTTTATGTAATGGATATTCTCCCTTCATATTCCTGCTTATTAGGCCGACTGTGGATTCACAATGCTGGTGTCGTTACCTCTACGTTGCATCAAATGCTGAAATATCCAATTCAGGGGAAAATCATCATTGTTCATGGAGAAGAAGAGTATATGGCCAGTCATCTAAATTCCTTCAGATATATGGAATTAGATGGTTAATTTATTGAAACTCCATTCTAGCACTTTGAAGAAGTCCCACAAACTGTGGCAGTAACCAAGGTTGTTTCTCAAGTCCCAAAGATTACAAGGCCTCCGCTCAAGATGTCGTCTTTGAAAGATGCCAAGGAAGTGATAGAAGAAGGTGGGTGCACTATTTGGGACCAACTGCCAGATATCCCATACAAATCTGACAAATTTGGTTTGGGTTTCACTTCAGAAGCCCAGAAAGTTGTGCGCCGTGCTCGTGCCGGAGGACCACCCTTGTAGATCAGCAATCGCGATGTCAACACAGTGGAGGATGAT
Organism: Vicia faba; assembly: GCA_948472305.1. Lineage (NCBI taxonomy): Eukaryota > Viridiplantae > Streptophyta > Magnoliopsida > Fabales > Fabaceae > Vicia > Vicia faba. Next base: position 214,394,960 of record OX451737.1, read on the forward strand.
GAAGACAACTATAACCTGGAGGATTGGATTTTCGCAATTCTTAGTGGAGGGCTCAGCAACTAGGAAGCTAGAGATTTTGTCCCAATCACTTTTATCCAACAGTAATATGTCTTTAAATTTTGTCGGATCTGTAATATTAAACAATTCAAACACTTAAAACCTTGTGTCTTACCCGAGGCAAAATGGTCCATTTGTAAGGGTTATTATCTCATTTCCATGTGACATCAATGAATCATGGACGTTTTTTCACACAAAACTTTGTGCTCATTGTTTTTCTCTTTACATTTTCATTTCTTTCAAAGATATCTATACTCTTACACACACTCACATTCAAATTGAAAATCTATATCCGTTCAAGATCCCATGGGTAACGATCCTGCTATGGCCTTTTGTGATTCTGAAAATATAATCTATCAAGCCGAAGACGAAGGTGAGGAAGATTATGAAGTACCAGGGGAACTCACCAGGTTGCTACAACAAGAAGAGAGGACCATTCATCCCCACGAAGAACTAGTGGACACAATTAACCTAGGTACCGAAGAAGATAAGAGAGAAGTCAAGGTGGATGCCAATCTGGAGCCCAGTGTCAAAGAGTGTCTGATTCAGTTACTACATGATTATGTTGATGTCTTTGTCGGGTTGTACAAAGACATGCCAGGACTTGATGCAGATATCGCAGTATATCGTCTACCTACAAAAGAGGACTACCCTCTGGTAAAACAAAAGGTTTGTCACATGCGACCAGACATGTCAGAGAAGATCAAGGAGGGAGTCATGAAACAATTCAACCCCAGATTCTTGGCCGTCACCTCCTATCCGCAATGGGTCGCCAATGTTGTTCCCGTACCTAAAAAGGACGACAAGGTACGAATGTGTGTGGACTACAAAGATTTAAATAGGGCAAGCCCTAAGGATGATTTCCCACTTCCCCACATTGATATTCTAGTTGATAATACAACACAACATAAGTTGTTTTCCTTCTTGGACGGTTTCTCAGGCTACAACCAAATCAAAATGGAGCCTGAGGACATGGAGAAAACAACCTTTATCACAAAATGGGGCACATTCTGCTATAAGGTTATGCCATTTGGGTTGAAGAACGCTGGGGCAACCTATCAGCGTGCCATGGTAGCTCTATTTTACGACATGATACATCACGAAATAGAGGTCTACATGGACTACATGATAGCTAGATCTCAAACAAAAGAAGAGCATCTTGGTCATTTACAGAAATTATTTGAGTGGCTAAAGAAATACAAGTTGAGGTTGAACCCAAATAAATGCACGTTTGGGGTGAGGTATGGTAAACTCTTAGGATTTGTCGTCAGCAGTAAAGGTATTGAAGTATATCTTACCAAGGTGAAAGCAATACAAGAAATGCCTGCTCCTCGTACCGAGAAGGAAGTAAGAGGATTCTTAGGACGTTTAAACTACATTTCAAGATTCATTTCTCACTTGACAGCTACTTGTGAACCAATCTTCAAATTACTAAAGAAAGATCAAGTAGTCAAATGGAATGATGAGTGTCAAACTGCCTTCGACAAGATCAAAGAATACCTGTAAGAGCCTTTGGTTTTGATACCACCAGTCGAGGGAAGACCCTTGATCATGTATCTAACCGTTTTGGAAAATTCAATGGGGTGTGTGCTGGGGCAGAATGACGAGTCTGGCCAAAAAGAGCATGTTATTTACTACCTGAGCAAAAAGTTTACCGACTGTGAAACAAGATATTCAATGCTCGAAAAAACTTGTTGCGCTCTGGCATGGGCTACTCGTCGTCTAAGACATTATATACTGACCCATACTACCTTATTGATATCTAAAATGGATCCAATAAAATACATCTTCAAGAAACCTGCCCTCTCTGGGAGAATAGTGAGATGGCAGATGATCCTGACAGAATATGATATAAAATATACTACCTAAAAAGAAATAAAGGGAAGTGTACTAGCTGATCACCTGGCTCACCAAGCTGTGGAGGACTATCAGTCCATGAAGTTTGAATTCTCAGATGAAGACATCATGATGGTAAACAACTGTGAAGAATTCAGACCATATTACAGACCTGAACAAGGATCCCGATGGACCCTGGTTTTTGATGGGGAGTCCAACGCACTCGGAAATGGTATAGGTGATATACTCATATCTCCTGAAGGATGTCATAATCCCTTTACGGCAAGACTCTGCTTCAATTGTACAAATAACATGGCAGAATACGAAGCGTGCATTTTTGGTCTCAAAGCTGCCATAAATTTGGGGATCAAATCCTTAAGTGTATTCGGAGACTCAGCCTTGGTCATCAGCCAAATCAAAGGGGAATGGGAAACCAAACACCCTAACCTTATCCCTTACAAAGAACATGTGTTGAAATTGATCCCACATTTTGAGAAGGTTACCTTCGAGCATTTCCTACAAGAAGAAAATCGGCTAGCAGACGCACTAGCCACAATGTCATCCATGTTTAAACTTAAATGGAATAACGAGGCTCACGAATATCTGGAAGGAGCTTCAGTCAATGATAAGAAGTTCTTAAGGATATTCTCTTCTAAATTCTTCCTTAGTAATGGCATTCTCTACAAACGCAACCATGACTCTATTTTGCTCCGTTGCGTAGACAAGGTTGAGGCAGAAAAGATCATGGTTGATCTACATGAGGGCACTTTTGGCACCCATTCCAGTGGGTATACGATGGAAAAGAAGATCCTACGGGCAGGCTAATACTGGTCTACCATAGAAGCAGATTACTATCAACACTCTCGAACCTGCCACAAGTGTCAGATTTATGCTGACAAGGTGCACGTACCTCCGGTTCCTTTGAATGTCTTGACGGCTCCTTGGCCCTTTGTTATGTGGGGCATTGATATGATTGGGGAAGTCAAACCAACAACCTCTAATAGACACCGCTTCATCTTAGTGGCCATTGACTATTTTACAAAGTGGGTTAAGGCGACCTCTTTCGCTTCCGTTACCAAGAATGTTGTAGCCCGATTCATTAAACAGAATCTCATTTGTCGATATGGTATCCCAGAGAGGATCATCACAGACAATGGTACGAATCTAAACAATACTATGATCACCGCCATGAGCGAGAAATTCAAGATCCAACATCATAATTCTTCCCCTTACCGACCAAAGATGGATGGTGTTGTCGAAGCCGTGAATAAGAACATCAAAAAGATCATACAGAAAACGACAGTCACGTACAAAGACTGGCATTAGATGCTACCATTTGCTCTCCACGGTTACCGTACCACAACATGCACATCAACCGGTGCAACACCCTACTCTCTGGTATACGGTATGGAGGTTGTCTTGCCTATTGAGGTCCAGATCCCCTCTCTGAGAATTATAAAGGATGCAGGTTTGAATCAAGATGATTGGATCCAAACTCGACTTGATCAACTGAACTTGATTGATGAGAAAAGGCTTACTGTTGTCTGTCATGGTCAAATGTATCAAAAACGGATGATCAAGGCTTTCAACAAAAAGGTAAGATGCCAAGTATATCAAGTCGGGGATCTGGTAATCAAACGCATCATACTACCGCAAGGTGATCCTAGGGGAAAATGAACTCCTACATATGAAGGACCGTTTGTAATTAAAAGCATATACTCTGGTGGAGCAATGATATTGACCACCATGGATGGCGACGACCTTCCGCACCCTGTGAACGCGGACATAGTCAAAAGATACTATGCATAAGAGACCCGCTAGGTTGACACACATAGGCAAAACAAGGGCATCCCGGCGAACCAAAAAGGTTCGGGAAAAAATTAGGGATAAAACAAAAAAATTTATACACCCGACAAGCTGAAAACCCGAAAGGGAAGCTTGGGCAAAAAAGGGTATCCCGATGGACTGAAAACCCGAAAGGGCGGTCCAAGTAAAAGTTAGGGAATTAAAGCGTATGACTATGTCCTGTTGGATCACCTTACCGGCAATTTTCAAACTCGACGGTTTTGATCAATCCAATCAGCTTCGGACAAGGCAACAAATATATAAGATGCTCGGAGACATGAAGGCTATAGCAGAATGGGAACCCCATGGGGTTATTTCACATAGTTATCTTTTCTTTGTATCAAATTTCCTTTTTTTGTTACGACGACATTCTCTTACTAGAATGTTTGTCTCATTATACAAAAAAACTTACTCAAATTCAATACAAAGATATCTCTTTGAAAGTGCAAAACTATCTATTTTTCTTTACTCTTGTGTTTTGTTTACAAAAACGTCCAATTATTTATTTTTGAACATATGCATTTGAATGTAACTACCGTTTACAAATGAACAAAATAGAAAGACAATCACTAATGGCTTTAAGAAATAGGGAAATCTCTCTAAGCTATTTCCGTAAAATTCCCCGCAGTGTGTAGTTTAATCCCCAGCGGAACAAAACTTCCAGTTATCACTCCCCGGTAGAAGTCGCCAAAATTCTCAGCATTTCCCAACAGGATTTTACAAGCAGCACACGACATTTCCCTTACAACAAAGTTTATTTCTCTAAGTTGAAATTCATCAACACTTCAAAACATAAAGACTTGCACTCCGTATCCTCAGTAGCAGTCGGGGATTTATTTTCACCTATCCAACAAGCAGTGCAGCAGATTAGCTCACATACGCATACATCGCATCCATATATCATAAACATTAACACGAATGCATGTATCACAATCACATTATACCATGCATTTCATACAACATGACATTGCATATTAGCTAACATTTTACCCTTTTTAGGATAAGGTTAATCAACAGCTACCATTAACAATGTTCAAAGTTTTCAGATACAATTCAGATACGCTCCAGACACGGATGCCATCCTGATACTCATTCAGATTCAATTTTCAGATAGAGTTTAGATACGCTCCAGAAACGGATGCCATCCTGATACTCATTCAGATTCAGTTTTCAGATACAGTTCAGATACGCTCCAGACACAGATGCCATCCTGATACTCATTCAGATTCAATTTTCAGATACAGTTCAAATACGCTCCAGACACGGATGCCATCCTGATACATATTCAGATTCACTTTTCAGATACAATTCAGATACGCTTCAGACACGGATGCCATCTTGATACTCATTCAGATTCAACTTTCAGATACAGTTCAGACACGCTCCAGACACGGATGACATCCTAATACTCATTCAGATTCAAATTTCAGATATAGTTCAGATACGCTCCAGACACGGATGCCATCCTGATAGTCATTCAAATTCAGTTTTAAGATACAGTTCAGATACACTCCAGATACGGATGCCATCCTGATACTCATTCAGATTCAGTTTTTAGATACAGTTCAGATATGCTACAGACACGGATGCTATCTTGATACATATTCAGATTTAGTTTTCAGATACAGTTCAGATACGCTTCAGACACGGATGCCATCCTGATACTCATTCAGATTCAACTTTCAGATACAGTTCATATACGCTCCAGATACGGATGCCATCCTAATACTCATTCAGATTCAGTTTTCAGATATAGTTCAGATACGCTCCAGACACTGATGCCATCCTGATACTCATTCAAATTCAGTTTTCAGATACGCTCCAGATACGGATGCCATCCTGACACTCATTCAGATAAAGTTCAGATACGCTCCAGATACGGATACCATCCTGATACTCATTCAGATTCAGTTTTCAGATACAATTCAGATACGCTCTAGACACGGATGCCATCCTGATACTCATTCAGATTCGACTCTCAACAATAATATTTGAATGGAATCTTTAAGCCCATTCCCTATACCATCAATCATCACATCACCAAGTGCAAATTTCTGGGCACTCTAATGTCCAATCATCTTCCACCTTCGAGTCACGAATGGCAAAACTCACCAATCTAACTCTTTAGGATTAAGAAGATTGAACAGGGGAACTTGTTGTACCCCAAAATTTTCCCTCTCACATATCAAGAATTTTCTCATAAGATCTCCTTTGGCTTAAGACTGCACTAGGGTTGATCAGCTCAAGACACCTCCTTAAGCACTGATGACTAAAATTAGGGTTTGAGATTGCATAAGGATATTTGAACTTCCAATTCCCCATATGAATTTCATGGATCATTATGGACCCTCAAGATTACTCATGTCAAGTTTCAAGCCTTGGATCACACTTTTGCTCAGTCAATTGAACAGTTGACCTAAAAATCAGCTGTATTGAGGAAAAAGTCAACTATGGCCAATTTACAGTCAAACTTCATAATTTTTTATCCACATCAACATTTTAAACTCATATTTATCATTTGATCAAGTTTAGACCACAATTCCTCAAGAAATTTGATTAAATCTTCAAAAGGGCAAAATGGTCAAAATTAGGGTTTTGACTAGGAAAGGGCAATTTCTGATTTTTGACCTAGAAAATGATCAATTGTTTTAAGGCATGATCTCAACGGTCCAATTGTATCATTTTGACCTAATGACACGGCTCAAAACATTGCTCAAGTCCAATGGATTGACAAATGAATTTTCAATCAACTGATCAAAAGTTAATTGTATACTGAAAAATTAAACTTTGACTTTTTGGTCAAAATCAAATGCCAAAGATCACAATTCATCAAATAATGCCAAAATATGAAGCTTTTTCATCAAGAAATCAAAAATTCAAGATTTCATTTTGAAAAGTTAAAATTTCTAAACTTAGAAATTTTTCTAAGTGTTGGAAATTTCTTATTTTTTCACAACTTTGAGCAAAAGTTTCACCATGATGCAAGATGATTCAAAAGAAACTTTCAACATGAAAGTTGTAGATCTCCATGAAATATACAACATTGCTTTACACAACTCCTTCCAAAATTTCTTAGGTATCAAGTTATAATTTTAATAACACATGGTCATGAAACAAAACACTTAGTGAAATTTTGCCCCAATTTGGTCAGGATTTTGACCTAACTTCATGGCACTTTTTCATATAGTTCCAAGGGGAATTTTAAAAAATGATACAAAGAGGGGTTTTATATAACATTACAAGCTTTCCAAAATGTCCAAGAACTCCTTGAGATCATTTTTGAGTAGGGAGAATCGAAGAAATGACGTTAGGATTTTCACACTTGAATTTTAAGTCATTTTGTAATGAACAAGATTCAAAATTCAAAGTTATGCTGCATAACCTCTACTTTGCAGGCCTCAAAATTGTTAGGAACTCCATAATTAATTGCTTGCACATCTGTTAGGGGTCTCAATTCAAGCATTCAATGCAAGGCCATGCTTTATATCCATTTTGGGAAGAAAGTGCACAATGCCATTTTGATAAAGTAGCTTTTTGCATAAACTTGTTCTTGAGCCTTGCACTTATTCTTTTCTGATCACACATGTCTTATAACTCAAGAGAATTTGATCTCAACACTTACAATCACTCAGCCCATGCTTGTACTTCCCCTTGAAACTTGTTTTCCCACTTTTCTTGAAAATCAAGTAACATAACAACTAGCTTGTAACTTGTACTTCTGACTCTCCAAAGCACTCAAGACCTTTTGCTTATACATACACAAGTTATTTGCCACAAATCCCACGCATCCTTAAGTCGTGAAAACACCGAGAACACACAATCACCAAAAATACTTCAAAACTTGCCATTTCTGAGTTTTGAATCCAATCTCCAAATTTGCTCTTGCGTTTCTTGGCCTTTTTCTTTCAAAAGCTTCCAAACAACATACACAAACAATCTCAACATCTGCAACACCACTGTAACACCTCCATCATCATCCACCATTTTGAAAAACAACACCTTGCACCTTGACTTCTCCAGAACTCCTCAGGCACTTTCAGCTCAAGCTAAGCATCACATTAGCTTCATGGGAACTTGAGGAAGCTAATCCAATCATTGAAACTCACTAAAAGCTTCTAAAACTCAAAACAAGATACCCTCTTGCAAGGTAAGTTATCTAAACTTTGAACTTTTCATACAAGCATCATTAATGATTTATTTGTGAATGAAAAGTGTAGATATCATTGCCCTAAAGCTAACCATGTCCATAGTTTTCATTTACATTGCTTGAGCTTAGAGAATTTTAAGATTGAAGTTTATGAAATTTTTAGGGTTCAAATTAGGGCCATTAAAATTCATGCTTATCTTTGATCTATAATTTTATTGCTTTGCATTTCTGAAATCGTGAGGAAATTTTCTACAAGTTTCCTGTTTACATTTTTCATTTTTGTTGAGAATTGAATAAAATACAGAGGTTCTGGCTGGGCGTGAGGTTGAAGATGAAGTTGGCCTCAGGAATGTGTTTACCATATATATTTATGGTTTGATTTATATAAACAGATGTATAGCCACCCCAATTGTAGAAGCGCGCGCCTGTGACTATAGGGACCTGGGTTTGAGCCCCAGTGGTACCCTTTTGGATTTTTTTTTTACATTTTTTACATATTCTGACATTTTGGCAACGTTGGGCCTCATCCCTTGGGCCTTATGTTTTTTTTCCACTTCTAACCCCCTTCCTGGCTATTCACACCCTGGCCCATTTTATTTCTTTTTTCTCAAATTTTATTTATTTGTTTTCTTAAATATTTTATCTAATACTAAAAAATCACAAAGAATATAAAAACATTAAATTTATATTTTGATATAGTTTTATTTTTTACATAAAAAAATTATTTTTATTTAATCATACTTTATTTATTTTATTAATTGATTTGTAAATTTAATTAAAAACTAGCGTTTTAGTTATTTTCTTAAAATATATTATTTTAAAAAACCAAAAAAAGACCAATTTTTTTTTATAATACTATAAATTATTTTTTAAGACAAAAATACCAAAAATATTCTTCTTATAAATTTAATTTCTTTTTTAATCAATTAATAGATTAAGGTTTTATTTAAATTCTTTTCCTAGTAAATTTAGGTTTTACTTTTTACTAATTTACTTAATTATTTTTATTTTAGTTAATTAGGTTAAAACCAAAACCCCTTTTCTCTAAAAAATCCAAACAAAAATCCATTTTCTTTCCCTTTTACATTCTTGTATATTTATTCATTTTTTGTACATTATTTATCCAAATTCAATATAGTTGTAATAGATAATTAGGTTTTATTTTCTCGCAATCCCCATTTGTAATTTGTACACCCCCTCCCACAAGTATTGTAATAGCGTAGTAATTTTAAATTCCGCAATTTATCGTTTTATATACAAATGATAGTAATTAGGGTTTGTATGGAAAGACTAAAACCAACTAATTAGAAAACCCTAATCAAAGACAAAACCGAGCATGAAAAACAATACACTTGCACACAAGCACCCCTAGGGTAAATCCACTTGGTTGCCTTACCAAAGTGTCATATTATGCATGTGAAATATCTTAGCAAAAACAAGCAAAATATAAGATCATAGCCCCTTGATCACGCTATCTATGTTGCCTTTCAAATGATCTTAGTCTCTAAAAGAGAATGCTAAGATACTTTGCAACATTTCTGATCATGATTATACGATGACCCACGCCCGTCCCGTTTACATCCAAAGATAGGGTTACTTACCAATTCAATGGTAAGATAACAATATCAAAGGAAAGAGGAAATGAACATGAAAGACTTTTGAGTAGGTAGAATGCTCCTAATTACTTGCTCCATTTCAAAACAAAACATCCTTGCTATTTTCAAAAAAAACACCTACACTTTCAAAACATCTTACAAACTTTAAAACATTTTCAAAAGATCAAACATCTTTGCATACATTCTTACGAATGAGAATCATGACAAAGTTTTCCTAAACAATGGTTTCTTTACAAAATACTTTCAAAAATCACACAAAGCACAATTTCAAAAAAAAATTAAGTGATCTAGCAAATAACTAAGAGCCCATGGAAAACCATGGATAAAAAGGGTGCTAATACCTTCCCTTTTCATAATCTACCCCCCGAACTCATGAAATAATCTCAAAGGTCTTTCCTATGCTTTTTCACCTTTCCTTTTGGATAAAAGAAAAGTCAGTGGCGACTCTTGCTAACCGCAACATTTGCGATCAAACGCAAAACACCCAAGTCAGTTCTCCCACCGTATCACACATTGAAACACTTATTATTGAGGAATCTATTCATGTTAGATTCAATGATAAGCTTGACTCTGAAAAGACAAAGCTAGTTGAAAAGTTTGAAGATCTGGAGATTACCTTTTGAGACTTAGAAGGTAATGATGCTTCTACAAACGAACCAAAGAAGAAGGACTCTGAAGAAGTGCAACCTGAACCTGTTGAAGCTTAGACTCCTTTGGGAAGAAAATAACCAGATCCTCACATTCAGAAGAATTGATTATGGGTGGCATATTTGAACCAATCAGAACCAGATCCTCTTTCAAACCTTCTAAAGAGACCCTTTTGGATATGGTGTCCTTTAGAGAGCTTACCTCTATCGATGAAGCGCTTCTGGATACATAATGGATTATGGATATGTAAGAAGAGTTGAATCAATTATCCATCAATGATGTGAGGGAGCTTGTGCCTAGACCCAAAGGAACTATTGTGATTAGAACCAAATGGGTCTTCAAAAACAAGCTCAATGAAAAAGGGGACGTGGTAAGAAACAAGGCTCGACTAATTGCATAAGGTTATAGTCAACAAGAAGGGATAGACTATACAGAAAAATTGCACCAGTTTCTAGGTTAGAGTCTATTTTTCTCTTAATTTCATTTGATATTAACCACAACATCATCTTGTATCAGATGGATGTTAAAAGTGCATTTATAAATGGCTACATAATTGAGGAAGTGTATGTACACCAACCTCCTAGTATGGTATGGTATGAAACAAGCTCCTAGAGCTTGACATAAAAGATTAAGAAATTTTCTTTTAGAAAATGATTTCACGAGAGGAAAGGTTGATACCACATTGTTCTGTAAGTCCTCCACAAATTAAATTCTAGTAATTTAAATATATGTTGATGATATTATATTTGGTTATGCTAATACCACTTTACGCAAGGATTTTTCTAAGTCTATGTAGGATGAGTTTGAGAGGAGCTTAATTGGAGAACTCAAGTTATTTATGGGGATCCAAATCAATCAAGGATTCGAATAAGTGTTCATCCATTAGATCAAGTACACCAAAGAAATTCTGAAGAAGTTTAACTTGTCTGAATGCAAGACAACAAAGATGAATATGCATCCTACTTGTGTTTTGGAGAAGGATTATGTAAGTGGTAAGGTAGATCATAAGTTGTACAGTGGTATGATAGGTTATCTATTGTATTTGACTGCTTCTAGAATTGATATTTTATTCAGTGTCTTTTTGCGTGCTTTCTTCCAATCAGATCCTAGAGAATCTCACTTAACTATTGTCAAGAGGATTCTTAGGTATCTAAGATGTAATACTACCTTTAGTCCATGTTATAGAAAATAAAGTGAATACAAGTTAGTAGATTATTACGATGTTGACTATTCTGGAGATAGACTAGAGAGGAAGAGCACTTCTAGAAGCTTCTAGTTTTTGGGAGACAACTTAATCTCATAGTCAAGCAAAAGGCAGTCAACAATTACGCTCTCAACTGCAGAAGCTGAATATATTTCTACTTTTGGATGTTGCACCCAGATTCTCTGGATGAAAAGTCAACTTGAAGATTATCAGACACATGAGACTAATATTCCTATCTTCTTTGACAATACTTATGCTTTTTGTTTGTCCAAGAATTCAATTTTACATTCTAGGGCTAAGCATATTGATATTAAACATCACTTTATAAAAGACTATGTTCAGAAGGGAATTTTATCTTTAAAATTCATAGGTACATACAATCAATGGACTGATATCTTTACAAAACTCCTTACTGAAGATAGGTTCATTTTCATTCTAAAGCATTTAAAAATAGTTTTGTGTCGAGAATGAGAAATATGCAATCTTAGAATGTTGGCTTTCCAGAATGGAAAAATTAGACTCTGAGGCTTGATTATTTTTGTTTGCTTCTAGGATGTGAGGCTTCTGATGAGTGAAGTTCTCATGTATCAGAAGTGTCCAAGGTCATAATCTTCTTGCTAGAATGCTTCTTTCCTTTAGAAAATGAATAGTTCACTTCATTAATGAGTTTTAAGGATAGTAAAAGGTTAGTGATTCAAAATAAGACAATGGTCTTTTCTGAAGCACACCTAGCACTTGATGTGACACATTGGGAGAAGAGATATTATTGGGATTAGGTAAGAAATATTTATGCTATACCCCTTGTCAGAATTTTTTCACTTTTCAAAACTTTTTAATCATTGCAAAAAATCAATTTAAAACCCACTTACTCCAACTCCACGCATTTTTGCTACCACTATCCCTCATTTTCTCTCTTTCAAGCCTAGTTATTTGAAACCCTAAAACCCTTTTGGTTCTTGCTCACGGTTCAAATGCCTTCTCAACAACAACAAAGCTCAACTGCTCAACAAGATGTTCAAGGTTTTTCTCTACTACTACAACAACAAGTCCAATACCCTGATCTTTACTTATCAACTCCAGTGAATCAATTATCTGTTCTTGTGGAATTGATAGTTGATTTTGAGAACCTATCTGTACACGAGTTCGATCTTTCTGAAGTTATCAAGTTTCAAAGATATGAAACTTACTTTGCTCGTTTGAAGGGATTAGTTTATCCCGATCTGGTTAAGGATTTTTGGGTACATGCTTATTTGACATATGGTAAGTCTGTATGCTCAAGTCTTATAGGTCAAAGAATTTTCATTATCGATGATGATATTGCTAAACTTCTTCAACATGAGGGTACTGGTGTTCGATTCTACAAAAATTAATTTTTCATGGAAAAGACACATAATAAGGCTTATGCAAGCATTGTAGCTGAGGTTACCCCTTCTATCTTCAAAGATAAAAGGAATTGAGTAAGGCAGCAAATCTTTTTAATGTCCTAAGAGTTTAGTTCAAAATCTTTACTGGTTGCATACATCACAAATATGCTACAAATTCTGCTAATCCATCTCTTTGGATCAAAAGTATATGCTGCACTACTTAGCCAAAGGAAAAAAGATAATCTTACCTGCAATTCTCTTCCGGTATCATCAATATGTAGTCAGAATCTCAAAAGATAGCAGCAAGAATGAAAGGAATTGGATTCCTTTTTGAAAATTAATCAGTGACATTTTGATTGAGAGTAAGCTTGTGGATTCTTTGAATATACAATTCGAACAATTATTCATGGTTAGTAGATATTTCAATGGTAAAGATTTGTTAGATTTTTCCCTTATCTCTGAAATAGTTAAGTTACCTAAATCTTTGATCGAAAAGGCTATCTCTCATAGAAGAATTCCTGTTAAATATTTTCCAGCCTTCAACCTTGCAAGACTTTCCGAGAAATGCAAGATATCAAACTGCACTTCACAATTAACTTTGAAACCAATAAAGGTCCCTTAATCCACAACTTTCTTGACCAATCTTGTTAGACCCTCTACCATAATTGCAAACATGAACGGTGATAATGGATCACCCAGTCTAAGTGCACATTCCATATTAACTTCCTTAGTTTGATTACCATTTACAACCATAAACATCGTACTGGAAAATAAGCAAGCTTCAATCCAAGCCCTCCATTTAAAACCAAAGCCAAGTTTTCTAAGTAAATCTCTTAGAAAATTCCAGGTAACCCTATCATACACCTTCTCGAAATCTACCTTTAGAATCAAACATTCTTTATTTCATTAGTGGCATAATTAACCAACTCATTTAGGACTAGAACACCATCATAAATTTGTCTTTTGAGTATGAATGTTGATTTATTAATGGAAATTATAGAACCCGTGACGGATTTCACCCTGTTAGCAAGCAACTTTGCTATGATCTTATAAAGGCATCCAACAAGACAAATAGGTCTATATTTATTAAACTATTGGGGATTCTTACATTTAGGAATAAGGTTATAGAAAGATGAAGAAATGGAATTTGGTAGCTTGGCATTAAGATGGAATTCATTCACAGAGGATACCAGTCATCCGCTTCTTCAGCCAGCATGTGAGTACCGAATCTCACATTTTGTGCCTCAGAATAGTCCATAACCCAAAAGATCCTCTCAATCCCGTTGAGACAAGTTTGTGCTCCATCCGGATTATGCCTACCATTGAACGTAAGTGGGTGGTTTCTGTGAAACGTCTCCAAAACACGGGATCCATCATTCCCACCAGCATTAGGCTGATGTTGGACAGCTTGAGCCAAAGTCTGCAAAGCAGGAGCAAGTGCAATATCATTCCTTCCAGCCATTTTCCCATTGCACAACATAGCATCACACAATGGTTAGAAGAAACACATCGAAAGTATTCAACTGTCACACAACACTACCGACTCAACAACCTAGTCGGACGGACCGACCTGCTCCGATACCACTAATGTAACACTTTATTTTACCCATCGGTAATTTAAAAACAACAGAGTAATTTAATTCTTAAATCAAACACCAAGAATAAGATGCCACATTTTTTAACATATAAAAAATCTAATCGAGAATCAATAAACAGATACATAACACATTTTCAGATGATTCGAAAACATTTTCAACATAGTCCTTAAAACTCAAATTTATTATTGTAGCGGAAAAATGAATTAATTTTAATAATCAACATCATCAATTAAATCATAAACGGGCATTTTATCAAATAAAAGAGAGCCTGTAATACTCCAACAAATCATCAAAACAAAAATTCCATTTAAGCAAAACAAGCAAGCGTTCATTCCTTGGGTGTTACATATCAGAGCTGACAATGACTCAAACTATGCAATGTGAGGCAAACTCCTCATCTAACCTCAACCTCGAGCTACTTCGAATCATCTGCATGTTACCAATATAAAGGAAACATTCAAATAGAAGGGGTAAGATATCATAACAATATAAGAGGAAGCATAATAATTATCAGATAGCAATTCAAGCATGCATAATTCTACTTCTTTACCTCACACCTTTTTTCATTCATAGCAATCACAAGGCACATCAACATAAAATGAATAATACAAATAACACATAATATACATCATAATATAATACATGCATCTTTCACCTCATATAGCATCAAGTTAATTAATAATGTAATGCAATGCGACTAACACCAACTAAAATGCATGTGGTACCATCAGGGCATAAGCCCTCTCCAAAATGCCAAATAGGGCAGCAACATGGCATAAGCCCTAAATAATTTGCCAATCCAGGCCAACAATAGGGCATAAGCCCTCAACAATGAATGCATGCAACAACATAACTATGCAATAACATAGCATAAACCCTCAAAACTACGTCATTCCAAGCCATCAGCAACATTATTATCATCGTGCAATATCATATGCAAAACAACGTTATAATTTCACACCATCATTCACATACTTACACATAAACTCCGCTATCGCAGTTTACCTGAAAATACATACAGATAGGTGTCAGTTGCTATCAAATAATATTAATGTGTTGCAATTTATTTTTATAAGATAGAAAATGATTTTTGCTTCGTACTAATCCAAACGACGCGTCAAACGAACATCTGAGTCAAAAGTTACAGATTTTCAAAGTTTCATAAATATTGGTTCAAGACAAACCAGAAATCGGTTTCCCTCAAATTGGAAACTGATTTCTACAATTTGACAGTAACATGTGATACAAAATTTTGCTGCAGAAATCGGTTTTTGCCATGACAAAAACAGTTCTAGCAAAAAATCATGTACAAGAAACTAGTTTCTCCAAAATTAGAAACCAATTTCCTCAGCCCGACAGTGAAAAATTCTGCAATTTTCACTATTACGAAAATCAATCTTTTCAACCCCAAAAATCCCAATTTTCAATCTAAAAAGTGTTATTTGGTTTCATAAGATACACATACATCATACCTATCATTTCAACATAATTCATATCAACAATTTGACCAATTTCATCCAATTTTGCATCAATAGTTCGTCAACATATAAAACCCTACAAATCAAGATAATGAGAAATCAAGAACATACAATCATGAGACATAATCACTACCACTCCCCATCATCATGTAAACCATTATAGAGTTACAACCCCACTGTTACCTTAGTTTAAAGATTCCTAAACCTCTACCGCGCTTTCTATTCTCTTTCCAAATGATTTCCTCTTCTTCTCTCTTTCTCGTTCTCTACTTCTCTTCTCTCATTCATAGAAAAAAGTCACGATCTAATTTTTAATTTCCCATTATGACCACTTAACCCATTGGATCCCTAAATACATATTCCAACTTTGCCCTTCTCTAATTAATTAATTATTTAATCTAATATAATATACTACTTATCTTATTATGTTACTAATAATAAAGTATATATATTAGCTTCTCACTACACCCCCATGACTCTGTGGTTTTGTTCATACACCCCTAATGCCTTTATTCTCATAATATTTATTGTAGTACTCTCTAATCAAAGCACAACAACACATCTCATTATTCATATAAACACACAAAGACACTACATTCATTTAATTACGTAATTAAAATAATCTAAATTAAAAACGGGGTGTTACAACTCTCCCCCACTTAGAATATTTTCGTCCTCGAAAGTTACCTTACACAAACAATTCTGAATAAGACTCCTGCATCTTACTCTCTAATTCCCACGTTGCGCTTTCTCCAGCAGCTCCTCCCCAAATCATTTTCAGCAAAGCAATTTCATTTCCCCTTAGCTTCTTCATTTCATGATCCTTGATTCGTACAGGCACGGTCTCAACAGTAAGATTGTCCCGTACTTGCATATCGTCGATAAGAATCACATGAGAGGGATCTGAAATGTATATCCGAAGTTGTGACACATGGAACACATCATGTAAATTCGACAGATTAGGTGGCAAGGCCAGCCTATACACAATAGTCCCCACCTTATCTGAAATTTGGTACGGACTGATAAACCGAGGAGTCAGCTTCCTCGACTTCACAGCACGACCTACACTGGTCACTAGAGAAACTCTCAAGAATACATGGTCTATTGCTTGGAACTCAAGATCCTTCCTCCTCTTATCATGGTAATTTTTTTGTCTACTCTTCAAAGCCTTCATCTTATCTCGAATTAATTTCACTTTCTCTGTAGTCTGTCGCATAATTTCGAGTCCGAGCGCTACACTTTCACCAGATTCATACCAACACAAAGGCGTTCTACACCTCCGACCATACAATGCCTGGAAAGGTTCCATACCAATACTATAATGGAAACTATTGTTGTAGGTGAACTCTATCAATTTCAGATAGTTGTCCCACATACCCCCCTGTTCAAGAACACATGCTCTCAGCAAGTCTTCCAACGAATGAATAGTCCCCTCTGTCTGACCATCTGTCTGTGGGAGATACGCATAATTCAATCTCAGATTAGAGCCTATTGCATCCTGCAAACTCTTCTAAAAATCAGAAGTAAAACTCAGATCTCTATCCTACATAATACTCGACAAAACACAGTGCAACTTCACAAATTCGCGGATATAAATCTCTGCCAACTTCGGCATAGGAAAACTTATATTAATCGGAATGAAATGGGTTGATTTTGTCAGTCTATCAATAATCACCCAAATCGTATCTTGTGCTCTCAGAGTATTTGGTAGCCCTGTCACAAAGTCCATTGATATATTACCCCACATCCACTCTGGAAAATCTAAAGGTTCCAACAATATCGCAGGCTTCTGATGTTCGACTTTCCACTTCTGACAAGTCAAGCATGCATACACAAACTGCGCCACATTACGCTTTAGTCCCGGCCACCAAAATAATTTCTTTAAGTCTTGATACATTTTAGTAGCTCCCAAATGAATAGTTAAACTACTTTGATGAATTTCTTCCAGAATCATCCTTTTCATATCTACGTCATTCAGGAATACGAATTCGGTTGCCGAATCTAAATACACCTTGCATATCTACTTTAAAATAAATGTATTCAGATTGGTCATCCCCAATCATAGATTCTACAAACTTCATATCTAACTTCTTAGCTTCTTTAATATTGTCCAGAAAATCATTGTTGATCTTTATCATTTTCAACATAACACACTACGACGTTAATTCACAAACTAGAATCAAATCTCTGAACTGCTCAATCAATTCTAGCTCTCTAACCATCATAGCAGACATATGTAAAGTCTTTTTACTCAAAGCATTAGCTTCAAAATTAGCTTTACCTGGATGATAATTTAAGCCAAAGTCGTACTTTTTCAACTATTCTAACCACATGCGTTGCCTCATATTCAATTCATTATGGTCAAACAAATACTTTAAGTTATTGTGATCACTAAACACTTTAAATATAGAACCATAAAGGTAATGCCTCTAAGTTTTTAGTACAAACACCACTACAACTAACTCTAGACCATGAGTAGGATAATTCCTCTCATGAGTCCTCAACTGTCTCAACGCATAAGCCACCACCTTATCATTCTGTATAAGTAGACCTTCTAGACCCAATTCAAACCCCCTTTTCTTGTGTTTCTTTCACCTTCAATGGTTACCCCATAAACTAAAAAACAAAAGACTATCTAATTTTTGAAATTTTGTTTCTTGAATAAAACAGACATCCGCCATACCTGTTTGAATTGTATGTTGAATCTGCCTCCTCTTTGCACTGTTGCACCCACCCCTAATATTGTACGATATTAATATTCATTGAAACATGACTTTAGCCTCCATCCTTGCATTTTTTCCTTCATGATCTCTTTGCTCCATAGGTGAAATAGCCTTCTCGTATATCTCCTTATCTTCTCCACAAACTATCCCTAACTCTGTAATTTCCTTCCATGTTTTTCCTCCAACATTTGATTCCAGATTCTCCCATAATCGACCATTCCCCTATACCACGTTTGATTCCGTATTTGAGTTACAACATAAAATGGATCCACTAGAGAAAAGTTGAGAACAATCACTTCCAGATCCCTTGTCAGCCATTTTCATAGTAATCAGAGACTTCCTAGGACTAAGAATCAAGAAATAAGAGGGTTAGGAAATCCCTATTTCGTGATGCCTTTCCTCATTAATATTTTTATTACTTAATAGTGGATTCCTTCACACCACATTATTTGGACTGCATTGTTCATTACTCACTATTGGGCCACTATCTGAAATCCCCAATCCCACTGATGTGTTTCCCAATTGGGCCTGGATCGGATCACAATCATGGGCCGAAACAGTAATAGGAGAACACTTTCTAATTACCTTTTTAGCCTTTCCTTTGACACCAACTGGATTAGTTTATTCTTTTTCTTATTTTTCCTTACGTGTTTGACTTTGTCTACCTCCAACAATGTCCTTTCCACTTTTCATGGAGGAACATCACACCTGACAACCTCAAACTCCTTCACACTTTCATTCTCTCCTTCCAAGACTGACTTTTCGCCTCCATAAAAAATAACAATGGCTTTTTCCACTCTAATTTCACTAGTGCAATCAACATCAACGCTGCCCCTACCCTCTCCCCCCTCCACACAACCAACAAACCCTTGTACTTCCTCATCGTCTTCCTCCTAGCTACCGGAACTAGACTTTATATAGTATTAAAATAAATATATTTTGTTTTTCTTATTTTCTTTTAACTTTCACTTTATTTGACAATTCAAAAATAGGTAAGGACAATCTCAATTTCTTAAAAAAATGAAGATGGTTCTTAATAATTAGTAATATTTTTAGCTTATAAACGTCAAGTAATTTCAATTGAAGTCACCTATTTTAAGAATATATAAATTAAAATATTAAATTTTTTATAAATGAACTTTTCATTTCTTTTATAAAATAGAAATGATCTCAACTCTTCAAAAATAATTTACTTTTCATTCACTTTTTACTCGTTTTCACTTTTCAATATTTTTTCTCTGTCTTTCCTTCTTTTCTCTTTCTTTTCACATCCAAGCAAAATCTAAGTAGTCTTGCGAGCACATGGTTGAAGGAATTTAGTACTTATTAATTATGATGGACAACAAATTTTAATTGTTATTCTATTAAGGAATCAAAAGTGTGTGGTGAAGTAGTGAAATGAAGTTTTGGTGCGGTAGAGTAAGTTTTCGGTACGAGAAATACAGGGTGAAACTTCAAAGTTACTATTCCAACATCTAAGTCGGTGGCTGAGTAAAAGTTAGTATGAGAGAGAGAAAAAATTGAATATCTGAAATGATGCGATTTAATTTTTATATAGTTGGACAATTTAAACCATTCAGGTGTGCTTCAAAATCTTGTGTCAATAGTCATTCAATTAGATTTAACATTAGGAGATATGGTTGGAATCATGATTTTGTCTCCTCAACAGAGACGAGGGTTCCCCGATTCTATGCATCTAGTTCCCCGATTCTATCATACACCTTCTTGAAATCTACCTTTAGAATCAAACATTCTTTATTTCATTAGTGGCATAATTAACCAACTCATTTAGGACTAGAAAACCATCATAAATTTGTCTTTTGAGTATGAATGTTGATTTATTAATGGAAATTATAGAACCCATGATGGATTTCACCCTGTTAGCAAGCAACATTGCTATGATCTTATAAAGGCATCAAACAAGACAAATAGGTCTATATTTATTCAACTATTGGGGATTCTTACATTTAGGAATAAGGTTATAGAAAGATGAAGAAATGGAATTTGGTAGCTTAGCATTAAGATGGAGTTCATTCACAGAGGCTACCAGTCATTCGCTTCTTCAGCCAGCATGTGAGTATCGAATCTCACATTTTGTGCCTCAGAATAGTCCACAACCCAAAAGATCCTCTCAATCCCGTTGAGCCAAGTCTGTGCTCCATCCGGATTATTCCTACCATTGAACGTAAGTCGATGGTTTCTCTGAAACGTCTCCAAAATACGGGATCCATCATTCCCACTAGCATTAGGCTGATGTTGCACAGCTTGAGCCAAAGTTTGCAAAGCAGGAGCAAGTGCAATATCATTCCTTCCAGCCATTTTCCTGTTGCACAACATAGCATCACACAATAGTTAGAAGAAACACATCGAAAGTATTCAACTATCACACAACACTACCGACTCAACAACCTAGTCGGACAGACCGACCTGCTCCGATACTACTAATGTAACACTCTATTTTACCCATCGGTAATTTTAAAAAAAACAGAGTAATTTAATTCTTAAATCAAACACCAAGAATAGGATACCACATTTTTAACATATAAAAAAGCTAATCGAGAATCAATAAACAGATACATAACACATTTTCGGATGATTCGACAACACTTTCAACGTAGTCCTAAAAATTCAAATTTATTATTGTAGCGGAAAAAGGAATTTAGTTTAATAATCAACATCCTCAATTAAATCATAAACGAGCATTTTATCAAATAAAAGAGAGTTTGTAATACTCCAACAAATCATCAAAACCAAAATTACATTTAAGCAAAACAAGAAAGCGTTCATTCCCTGGGTGTTACGTATCAGAGCTGACATTGACTCAAACTATGCAATGTGAGGAAAACTCCCCATCTAACCTCAACCTCGAGCTACTTTGAATCATCTGCATGTTACCAATGTAAAGGAAACATTCAAATAGAAGGGGTGAGATATCATAACAATAAAAGAGGAAGCATAATAATGATCAGATAGCAATTCAAGCATGCATAATTATACTTCTTTACCTCACACCTTTTTTCATTCATAGCAATCACAAGGCACATCAACATAAAATCAATAATACAAATAACACATAATATTCATCATAATATAATACATGCATATTTCACCTCATATAGCATCAAGTTAATTAATAATGTAATGCAATGCGACTAACATCAACTAAAATGCATGTGGTACCATCAGCGCATAAGCCCTTTCCAAAATGCCAAATAGGGAAGCAACATGGTATAAGCCCTCAACAATTTGCCAATCCAGGCCAACAACAGGGCATAAGCCCTCAACAATGAATGCATGCAACAACATAACTATGCAATAACATAGCATAAACCCTCAAAACTACGCCATTCCAGGCCATCATCAACATTATTATCATCGTGCAATATCATATGCAAAACAACGTTATAATTTCACACCATCATTCACATACTTACACATAAACTCCACTATCGCAATTTACCCGAAAATACATACAAATAGGTGTCAGTTGCTATCAAATAATATTAATGTGTTTCAATTTATTTTTATAAGATAGAAAATGATTTTTGCCTCGTACTGATCCAAACGAAGCGTCAAACAAACATCCGAGTCAAAAGTTACATATTTTCAAAGTTTCATAAATATTGGTTCAACACAAACCAGAAATCGGTTTCCCTCAAATTGGAAACTGATTTCTACAATTTGACAGTAACATGTGATACAAAATTTCGCTGCAGAAATCAGTTTCTGCCACGACAAAAACAGTTTTAGCAAAAAATCATGTACAAGAAACTAGTTTCTTCAAAATTAGAAACCAATTTCCTCAGCCTGACAGTGAAAAATTCTGCAATTTTCACTCTTATGGAAATCAATCTTTTCAACCCCAAAAATCCCAATTTTCAATCTAAACAGTGTCATTTGGTTTCATAAGATACACATACATCATACCTATCATTTCAACATAACTCATATCAACAATTTGACCAATTTCATCCAATTTTGCGTCAATAGTTCATCAACATATAAAACCTCACAAATCAAGATAATGAGAAATCAAGAACATACAATCATGAGACTTAATCACTACCACTACCCATCATCATGCAACCCATTATAGAGTTACAACCCCACCTTTACCTTGGTTTAAAGATTCCTAAACCTCTACCGCGAATTCTATTCTCTTTCCAAATGATTGCCTCTTCTTCTCTCTTTCTCGTTCTCTACTTCTCTTCTCTCGTCCACAGAAAAAAGTCACGATCTAATTTTTAATTTTCCCCTTATGACCACTTAACCCATTGGATCCATAAATGCATATTCCAACTTTTCCCTTCTCTAATTAATTAATTATTTAATCTAATATAATATACTACTTATCTTATTATGTTACTAATAATAATAAAGTATATATATATATATATATATATATATATATATATATATATATATATATATATATATATATATATATATATATATATATATATATATATATATATATATATATATATATATATATATATATATATATATATATATATATATATATATATATATATATATATATATATATATATATATATATATATATATATATATATATATATATATATATATATATATATATATATATATATATATATATATATATATATATATATATATATATATATATATATATATATATATATATATATATATATATATATATATATATATATATATATTATCTTCTCACTACACCCCCATGACTCTGGTTTTGTTCATACACCCCTAATGCCTTTATTCTCATAATATTTACGGTAGTACTCTCTAATCAAAGTACAACAACACATCTCATTATTCATATAAACACACAAAGATACTAAATTCATATAATTATGTAATTAAAATAATCTAAATTAAAAATAGGGTGTTACAACTCTCTCCCACTTAGAATATTTTCGTCCTCGAAAGTTACCTTACACAAACAATTCTGAATAAGACTCCTGCATCTTACTCTCTAATTCCCATGTTGTGCTTTCTCTAGCAGATCCTCCCCAAATCATTTTCACCAAATCAATTTAATTTCCCCTTAGCTTCTTCATTTCACGATCCTCGGTTCGTACAGGCACGGTCTCAACAGTAAGATTGTCCCGTACTTGCATATCATCGATAGGAATCACATGAGAGGGATCTGAAATGTATATCCGAAGTTGTGATACATGGAACACATCATGAAAATTCGACAGATTAGGTAGCAAGGCCACCCTATACACAACAGTCCCCGCCTTATCTGAAATTTTATACGGACTGATAAACCGAGGAGTCAACTTCCTCGACTTCAAAGCACGACCTACACTGGTCACTGGAGAAACTCTAAATAATACATGGTCTACCGCTTGGAACTCAAGATCCTTCCTCCTCTTGTCATGGTAAATCTTTTGTCTACTCTTAAAAGCCTTCATCTTATCTCGAATTAACTTCACTTTCTCTGTAGTATGTCGATAATTTCGGGTCCGAGCGCTACACTTTCACCAGATTCATACCAACACAAAGGCGTTCTGCACCTCCGACCATACAATTCCTCGAAATATTCCATACCAATACTAGAATGGAAACTATTGTTGTAGGTGAACTCTATCAATGACAGATAGTTGTCCCACATACCTCCCTGTTCAAGAACACATGCTCTCAGCAAGTCTTCCAACGGCTGAATAGTCCCCTCTGTCTGACCATGTGTCTGTGGGTGATACGCAAAATTCAATCTCAGATTAGAACCCATTGCATCCTGCAAAATCTTCTAAAAATCAGAAGTAAATCTAGGATCTTTATCCTACATAATACTCGACAAAACACAGTGCAACTTTACAATTACGCGAATATAAATCTCTACCAACTTCAGCATAGGAAAACTTATATTAATCAGAATGCAATGGGTTGATTTTGTCAGTCAATGAATAATCACCCAAATCGTATCTTGTCCTCTTAGAGTATTTGGTAGCCCTGTCACAAAGTCCATTGATATACTATCCCACATCCACTCTGGAACATTTAAAGGTTCCAACAATCTCACAAGCTTCTGATGTTCGACTTTCCACTTCTGACAAGTCAAGCATGCATACATAAACTGCGCCACATTACATTTTAGTCCCGGCCACCAAAATAATTTTTTTAAGTCTTGATATATTTTAGTATCTCCCAACTGAACAGTTAAACTACTTTGATGAATTTCTTCCATAATCATCCTTTTCATATCTACGTCATTCAGGAATACGAATTCGGTTGCCGAATCTCAACGCACCTTGCATATCTACTTTAAAATTAATGTATTAAGATTGGTCATCCCCAATCATCGATTCTACAAACTTCATATCTAACTTCTGAGCTTCTTTAATATTGTCTAGAAAATCATTGTGGATCTTTAGCATTCTCAATATAACACACTACAGAGTTAATTCACAAGCTAGAATCAAATCTCTGAACTGCTCAAACAATTCTAGCTCTCTAACCATCATAGAAGACATATGTAAAGTCTTTTGACTCAAAGCATCATCTATAACATTATCTTTACCTGGATGATAATTTAAGCCAAAGTTGTACTCTTTCAACAATTCTAACCACCCGCGTTGCCTCATATTCAATTCATTATGATCAAACAAATACTTTAAGTTATTGTGATCACTAAACACTTCAAATATAGAACCATAAAGGTAATGCCTCCAAGTTTTTAGTACAAACACCACTACAACTAACTCTAGATCATGAGTAGGATAATTCCTCTCATGAGTCCTCAACTATCTCGACGCATAAGCCACCACCTTATCATTCTGTATAAGTAGACCTTCTAGACCCAATTCAACCCCCATTTTCTTATGTTTATTTCACCTTCAATAGTTACCCCATAAACTGAAAAACAAAATACTATTTAATTTTTGAAATTTTATTTCTTGAATAAGACAGACATCCGCCATACCTGTTTGAATTGTATGTTGAATCTGCCTCCTCTTTGCACTATTGCACTCACCCCTAATACTGTATGATATTATATTCATTGAAATTTGACTTTAGCCGCAATCCTTGCATTTTTTCCTTCATGATCTCTTTGCTCCATAGGTTAAATAGCCTTCTCGTATATCTCCTTATCTTCTCCACAAACTATCCCTAACTCTGTAATTGCCTTCCATGTTTTTCCTCCAACATTTGAATCCAGATTCTCCCATAATCGACCATTCCCCTATACCACGTTTGATTCCGTATTTGAGTTACAACATAAAATGGATCCACTAGAGAAATGTTGAGAACAATCACTTCCAAATCCCTTGTCAGACATTTTGATAATAATCAGATACTTCCTAGGACCAAGAATCATGAAATAAGAGGGTTGGGAAATCCCTATGTCGTGATGCCTTTCCTCATTAATATTTTTATTACTTAATAGTGGATTCTTTCACACAAGATTATTTAGATTGCATTGTTAATTACTCACTATTGGGCCACTATCTGATATCCCCAATCCCACTGATGTGTTTCC
This sequence comes from Vicia faba, assembly GCA_948472305.1. NCBI lineage: Eukaryota > Viridiplantae > Streptophyta > Magnoliopsida > Fabales > Fabaceae > Vicia > Vicia faba. The sequence goes on from OX451737.1 coordinate 214,420,965, forward strand.
CAATTGGGCCTGGATCGGATCACAATCATGGGCCGAAACAGTAATAGGAGAACACTTTCTAATTACCTTTTTAGCCTTTCCTTTGACGCCAACTGGATTAGTTTATTCTTTTTCTTATTTTTCCTTACGCGTTTGACTTTGTCTACGTCCAACAATGTCCTTTCCACTTTTCATGGAGGAACGTCACACCTGACAACCTCAAACTCCTTCACACTTTCATTATCTCCTTCCAAGACTGACTTTTCGCCTACATAAAAAATAACAATGGCTTTTTCCACTCTAATTTCACTAGTGCAATCAACATCAACGTTGCCCCTACCCTCTCCCCTCTCCACACAACCAACAAACCCTTGTACTTCCTCATCGTCTTCCTCCTAGCTACCGGAACCGGACTTTATATAGTATTAAAATAAATATATTTTGTTTTTCTTATTTTCTTTTAACTTTCACTTTATTTGACAATTCAAAAATAGGTAAGGACAATCTCAATTTCTTAAAAAAATGAAGATGGTTCTTAATAATTAGTAATATTTTTAGCTTATAAACGTCAAGTAATTTCAATTGAAGTCACCTATTTCAAGAATATATAAATTAAAATATTAAATTTTTTATAAATGAACTTTTCATTTCTTTTATAAAATAGAAATGATCTCAACTCTTCAAAAATAATTTACTTTTCATTCACTTTTTACTCGTTTTCACTTTTCAATATTTTTTCTCTTACTTTCCTTCTTTTCTCTTTCTTTTCACATCCAAACACATGGTTGGAGGAATTTAGTACTTATTAATTATGATGGACAACAAATTTTAATTGTTATTCTATTAAGGAATCAGAAGTGTGTGGTGAAGTAGTGAAATGAAGTTTTGGTGCGGCAGAATAAGTTTTCGGTACGAGAAATACAGGGTGAAACTTCAAAGTTACTATTTCAACATCTAAGTCGGTGGCTGAGTAAAAGTTAGTATGAGAGAGAGAAAAAATTGAATATCTGAAATGATGCGATTTAATTTTTATATAGTTGGACAATTTAAACCATCCGGGTGTGCTTCAAAATCTTGTGTCAATAGTCATTCAATTAGATTTAACATTAGGAGATATGGTTGGAATCATGATTTTATCTCCTCAACAGAGACGAGGGTTCCCCGGTTCTATGCATTTGGTTCCTCAACGCTTGATATTTTGCCTTCTTGTGCCCCTTGTGGATGACCCATATCAGTTTCCCCTAATCCCTTATTCATAAGTCGTAGAGAAAATGCTTTACTAGGTTCATGTTCAGTCGAGATTTTGGTAGAGTAATATAAAGATTCGTAATGGGAATTTGAATCTTTGGGAATAGGTACATTAAATTTCTCCCTCGTAACTAACAACGTTTCACAGGTACTTCTGAACACATGTATGCATGTCCGACAATAATGATTCCTTCTAGTGCTAGGGCACTTGAATGATATTGAATCGTGTACGATGGAATCTTGACCATTGGTGGTGTGATTCACGCTTCCTAACACCAAAAACCACAAGGTTTATCTTCTCCGGAGGATATATAAAGAGTTTTGTGGATTACTATGTTATCTTTTTTCTTTCATTTGTGAACATTTGAAAGCTCTTCTGCTTTGCCAACAACCTCCTACCACTACAAGAAAAATGGAATTTTATGACACATTAATTGTGACGGTTCCTAAAAAACCGCCCTTAATTTTAATTAACGACGATTTCCCTACACTGTCGCAGATAATTTTCTTCTTTTCTGTATGGAAACATTTGTTATAAGGGATAAAAAATACATTAAATGCCAGCAAATTTTACATGAACCGCCTTTGCTCAATTTCTGAGACACCTATATGAACCTTCGCCATGTTTGATGAACACACAAAGGCCCACGCTGAACAAAGTTTTCATTGTCGTGCTTACTCTTTAATTTATTTTATTATTTTTCTAAAAAATCCCATATCTCTCTGTTTCTACTATGTCTTCTCATGTCTCTCGGTCATTCTCCTATCATATCTCAAATCTCTCAATATGGTTTTCCTCTTTATCTCATGTACACAATTAGTTTTGTTCGGCTCTTTCAAAAATTCTTGGGAAACTGAAATCCCTTTTCCTTTTTTTTGTTAAGCAACGGGCTTCACTGCTTTCTGCTTCCTCCATCATCATCGGAGTTCACTTTATTATTATTCTTCCAGTTAATCATGAATCAGTAGTTAGATGATGTGTCTAAAATTTTCTTTATGATCTTAAAAGTACATAAATGTAGTTCTCTTGGTTCTTAAGGTTTTCTTTCACAAAGGGATGCTTTAACCTTTTTGACCAGTTTTTGCTTTTACAAAGGGAGGTTTTGATGTTCTTCATCAAGTTTTTCTTTCACAAAGGGAGAGTTTTTGATGTTCTTCATCTGATTGACTTAAAGTTTCTTCATAATTTTTAATTTTTTGTGCATTTCAGGTTTCAATTTAGGGTTTTGTTTATTAACTTTTAACTCTTTAAAAGATTCCACGCCTTCATGACTATATGTAAGTTTCTCTAATAAATGATTATACAAATGTTATATGTACTATCATTATGCAAAAGTTCCTCTCTTCAATCAATCTTATGTGGGGAAACTTTGTGGAATGTTTGAAAGGGTTTATACTAGATCTTACATATTTTTCTGTTTGTAATTGAAGAATTCAGTGTTTTAGGTTGAAGATAGATGTGAGAGAACTAGATATTCAATTGGTTGTTTTAGAGTATACCTTATGTTCTTGATGGTATCAAGGTGTAATTTCTTGATTTTATGCTTATTATAATGCCTGCTACATGTTTGATAAAATGTTATTGAGAAAAACATACTACATTATTCTGCTTTAATGCGTTGCTGATATTCTTTTTCATTGAAAGTAGTTATAAGAGTAAGATTCTTCATAGTTTCAAGTTCTCATTATGTTTATGGTGCAACAAATAGCTAATTCCTACTATAACATCCAGTAGCAAGGTGAGTTTATATGTCACTCTTAAGTCCTCAACACCATATAATTGTTTACTTACTGATACATTAGTAACTTGGTTTTCTTGACCATGTAACTCAATGATACCTAAATCCCATAACTTGATGCATTTAACTGGTTTTCTATGGAGTCTAATGTGTCTTTTAATCTACATCGATGAACATGTTAGGTAGAATCAAGGTTTGAGCTTTGGCAATTGTGAGTGCTATCTAATTGTCTATTTTCTTAAATTGTATTACCATGGGTCAGGTAATTTATTGTATTAGGCATGGTAGATTCATTCTGGATGGATATTCCTTGTGTATAGACTCTAAGATATTGGAATTTTTAAGGATCTTGGGAACTCGTATGTCCTTGGGTGTGGTCTTCTGATCTGTCCAAGAGCTCCATATACCTCATGGGCAAGTTATTGTGTCGTTAAACGCATATGGTTCAGATCCATCGTAAAAACTCAACTTCTCTATTCTTAGCCAAAACTTATTAAAATGTTCTTTGTAGATGATATCACAAGAGCTCCCCCCATATAATAGAATCCTCAATACATCAAAATTAGCTATTGTTGCTGTTATCACCAAAGGAAAATCTCATTTGGGATTCCTCTCACCTTTTTGCTATGTTGGAACCCGAGGATTAACCTTTTTGGCATTCCATTAGGGGTTGTTCCTTCTTCTATTTTGATTTCGATTAACTCAAAGTCCTCCTCTTCATGGTCCCATTGGAGGTTTTTTTCTTTGGGTAAACCCTCTTTTAAATCCTCCTCATCCTCGACGATATTGTATTTCTTCCCCTTGGACCCGCTTATGACCTCAAGAGTTTGTTAGACTTGAGTCTTCATACACAAGAGGAGGGGGAATTGTGTGGTTTTCAAAAATGTGGTTTTCAAAAACTTTGTAAAATAAAATCAGAGTTGAAAAGCATTTTTGAAAAACTTAGTAAGGGAAAATAAAATGAAGAAAATAAATTGTAGAGATTAAAGGAGTTAAGGGAAGAAGAAGAACACAAAGATTTATTCAGGTTCAGTACAAAACAACTTAGTCTTGTTCCTAAGAATTGATCTTGAGAGTTTCCAATAAACATTGAGAGCTTTTAGTAGGAATGAATCACGAACCCCCCTATACAAAAAAAAAATGATGGCTGATCTTAAACCAAATAATACAAGACGATAAATATGTGTGTTCACGTCTTTTATTCAAAATAAAATCAGGAGTGAAGTGTCCAATCTTCCTCCTCAATGGTGAATAGAAGAGGTTAGTCTTCTCTCCACAAACATATACCTTGGAGAAATTAGTCTTCAAGTACCTAAACCTTTGAGGTCAAACACCTTGGTTTTACACGCGATAACAAATAATATCTGAGATTTTAAAAATGGGATGATCTCGAACCTATAAAGATTTTAATATAGGGCTGATATTCAACCTATCTTGGTTTTAATATCGAGCTTACTAAGAACCTTGAAGATTTTATAACGGGATGATCTCCAACCTAAACTAGGATTGAATCACACAATTCCAAACCAAAGTTTTTTTTACGGGTTTAGCTTCTAATCTAAATAAATCCCTAAATGGATAATATTCAACCAATGTGTATAAAAAAGATTCCTTTGTATAATTTACAATTCCACCCTTTCTAGAATTACAAATGTGTCCTCACTCACAAAAGGATTTTCCTTACAAAAAAACTTAGGCTAAAACGTTAGTGAGAGAAAGTTAAAGAAAAGTTTAGGGAGAGTGGGAGATGGAAGTGTCAAAACACGATTCTGGATTGTTTGGAATGAGAAATGGAACCTCTATTCATAGGCCTGAGGTTGGCTCTAAAAAGAATTTTAATTTAATGCATTTTAAGGAAATCTAATAGATTAGAGCTCTTATCTAACCGATTAAATGGTAAAAGTATTCATTTGTAAGTTCTCAAAAAGGAAGGTTTAGATATTTATCTGTTGCACAAAATCAAGGGGCATTAAAATAGCTTGGACCTTAAGTTAGTGTATTTCGAATTGATTAGACAACTGTTATAACCAAATAAAAAAGTAAAAAAAAATTCTAGTTATTTTGACTGCTCCTAATTTATCTTAGACAACTTCTAGATGTTTTTTAAAATACTTTATTTTGGTAAAGAGTTTTTAAAATAGCTTTGCGTGTGTGTGTACTTTATCCGCACGCTTTTATGAAAACATACTTTTGATTTTACAATTGTTCACTCATTAGTAAATTAGAAGTTTACCATATTACTTCAAGACTTTTCCAGATACTTCTTTTTTTTGTTGACACATGCTTGAGTAGTTTGAGATGAGGCTTTAGTTGTATTCCATTTGATTTCCATCATCAAATAGTCAAGTCCATCAAACCCTAATGATAAGGTTTGAATATTTATCCTCTTAATCGTTCATGCTTGACTTATCGTAATACATTAGTTGTCATCATCAAAAGTAGATGTCCTTGTTCAAACCATATCACCTACACCAAATCATGTGGTTAAAAATTTTCTTTACCCAATTTGTTGGGATCTCTTGGGTTAGGAGTCTTAAAGGTAATACTTCTTCCGTAATCACATAGCCATGGTATATAATGGAGAGTAAAGTATACTCTCTATTTAACTCAGGGGGAGTTTAAAATACTTTAAATATATAAATGTGTTGTTTTTCTTTCCACCTCCCCTGAGAGAAGCATCGTCATTATAAAAAGGGGAGAATGTGGATCTATGTGCTTGGAGGTAATAAAGACCGGCATCTCAAGTTTTGATGACGACAATGCATGACAAAAAAACCTTTAAAACTAATGATAACCAAAGCATATTATAAGAGACCTCAAGATCAAGTTCTTATACAAACATATACTATCTAGCAAAATATGAAAGTTACTATAGTGAAAGGTGTGAAAGCTCGCCAAGTCATGTCTGTCAGGTTGTATGAGTGAACTGAGTATTGTAAAAGTAAGATAGTAATTTAAGAGTACTAAGGAAACTCACACACACTTCAAAATATTTTCTACCTTGAAAATGTTTTTCTAAATCCAAAACCAAGTGATTAAAAAGCTATCCAAACATTTTTTAAACCATGTAATCAATTGGAAATATGAGTCAATTGATTGGAAAACTTTTTGATCTACATATTCCATTAGAACACTTGTACAATTGATTAGAAGGATGATAATCGATTATACAATCAGCAAAGATATCAAATTAATGACTTGCAACAACTCTATATCCAAACTTTCCTAATTAGGATTTATAATCGATTATATTTGAGATGTCTAATCGGCAATGAGAACCAATGAGTTCATTAACTTTGATGCTGCTTAAGTCTTAGACTTATTCAATAGCTATAACCTTCATATCAAACTTCTTAGTTAGTGATATGAGGATTTTGTGACCAACTTATCTTCAGACATCTTCTCTCTTAAGGATCAAAAGTTGTTGGCTATATCACAAAGGAAAATATTGAAGTTAGATATCGATTCACATTCTCTCATTCTAAGATTCTCAAATTTGGTTGTGAGAAGCTGCAATCTTGACATATGAACTTTGGATGTGCCCTCAAGTATAGGTTTGAGGATCTCCTAAGCCTCTTTGGCTTCATTACATGTGTTTATTAATATAAACATGTTCTTGTCCACACCATTGAAAATAGTATTCAAGGCTTGAGAGTTTCAAAGTGCTTCTTAATCTTCAGCAGTATACCACTCAGCTTATGGATTTAATATTGATGTCCCATATTGAGAGGTAGTCACAGGGTGTTTCCAACCTTTTATTATAGCCTTTCATGTTTTGTTGTCTATGGATTTAAGGAAAGAAATCATTGTAGCTTTCCAGTAATCATAGTTGGTGCTATCCAAAACAAGTGGTCTATTGAATGATCTGCCTTCCTTAGTATTGCCCATGTGAATAGAAAATATATTCCATGGAGCTCACCCAAACAAAATAGGGTTCCTGCTCTGATACCAATTGCAATTATGTTATTCGCAAGATAAATGTTGGACACAATATTTGAGATAATGTCTACAACTTGCTTATATTAAATTAACAAATTACAGTAATTAAATAAAAAAGAAATAAAAAAGGATTGTTAACTCAGTTCGGTGCAACATCACCTACGTTTGGGGGGCTTCCAACCGAAGAAAGAAAATCAACTCTCAATAGTATTAGTATAAATACACTTAGATAAACAACCTTTGTTCAATGCTTACCTTCTTAATACTACATGTGATTTTATATTTAGGACTCCCCATAAATATGGGAACCCCTCTCTCTTTCTCTAAATCACTAACCCTAGTGATCAATGATCAATGATTGTTGAATTACAACTCAACTAACACACAAACCTCTATGTCATAGATTTGGAATTTAGGTGTTGTAGAGGTGTACAATTAACAACAAGAACAAAGACTCAAAGAACAAACCCTAACACACTAGATATTCAACTCTTTCTCCGTGTCTTCAATGTTAGGAATGATTCTTCTTAAATAGAAAACCATCTGCTGGGATTTTCTTTAATGGCTACAAATTTGAGACTAACCAGATTTGACTTAGATGTAGATTTGATTTCATTTTCAAAAACATCCACCATGAGATTTGATTTGATTTTCAAATTAAATGTTATTTCATTTTTTTTATCATGAACAACATTTTTATAAAATATTAATAAATAACACATTGCCAAAAGATACACCAACAAATCTCCTTAGAAACACACAAAGTCACGCCAGATTTACTCGTAAACCTTGGCCTACAGACTGAGGCCAGATGTTGCATACATGCTGGAACATCTTGTTCCACATGAAACCTCTTCAGAATTTACATATTGTTGTTCATGTTGTTTTACCTAAAGCATCCAATCAAAGTAACAACAATTACTACTTAATTTGAATCATAGCTTCAAAAATTCAATATTCCACCTTAGATTTAAATAGTTATTTCTTTGATCCAATCACATATGAACAATAAGACTTGAGTTGTGAATAATTAACTCTTATTATGATTCTTTCTCATGATGAAATCTCTTATGAAAACATAAGACAAAAAATGTCAAATTGTCTTTTCTTCTCTAGTGTGTCTACTCCTAGCACCTTGATTCTTTCTCTTGTTTAAAGAACTAATTTTTGAGTGTTAATCCATGTCAGATTGCCTATTTCTTTTTGGTACATTGTTTGGGTAATTTAGTTATTGTGAGAAATCAGATAAAGAGAGTTGATCAATATTATAAAGATTAGAGCTTGATCAAGCTCATGATTATCATTAGTATCCAATACCCATTTTATCCAAAAGCTTGAAAGAACCTTTTGTGTGTTCTTTATTCACCACCATCTAACTCCTTATCGTTATTTTATGAATCATACAATGTGTAAGTGAGATTCTTTTGACAATGTTCATCCTCTTCAATATTAGTCCTTATCCATTGTTATGGACCTTCATCTCTAAAGATTGAGTGTTTGAGGGAGACTAGTGGTACATTAGGGTGCCTAATGTTTTTGTGTGAAGTTTACTGTTTGTAACAGATGTAGAGATAGTTTCTTGAATAAGGTTTGAATATTATAGTATCCATCAAGAAGAGAGTTTCATTATACTCCATTGAATACTTTGGTGAGGCCGATTACAAATAGTTTGTCAGGCACAGTTGGAAGTTGTCCAATTATGGTAAAGTTGTGTGTTGATTGTTCATAAACAAAGTTGTGAGCTTTCCAATTAATGCTTATATAATGGAAATTTCTCATACAAGAAATCAGTGGAATCAAGGTGGATCGCCACATACGAAGACTTGGAGCAGGTTATTATGGATAGCAAGGTCATTGGATCAAGATCAATATGGATCTTGTATTTGTTAGTAGTTTTGAGTATCTGCATCAACAAAGGAAATTATCGTGAAATATTTTTTTGTAACCAAAATACTTGTATCAAACATATCAACTAGTGGAAGATCTTAATTATTTCTCGATGGTTTTAACACTATTGAAGAGTGGAGTAGGAAAAGCAAAAACGAACGATGAACCACTATATATCTCAGTGTATCTTTTCTTTCTACATTTATCTCCTTTAGTTTTATGCATTCATTACTATAAATATTGCATTATTGAGTCATCGCATTACTTGTATGTCACTTTTAATTATAGCGCTTTAATGTGTAAGCTTAGGTCTGCGATTCATCAAACATATTGAATCATCATAAATCTAATTATGTCTTAAATGAATTTCTATGTAAAGTGTTTTTAAATCGCTTTGTTTAAAGAGGATTTGGTTATATTATAATTGATTCATATTATATGGAATCATGTCTTTAGTGATATCTTGTAATGTTTCTGTTGGATCAATTTATTAAGATGTTTCTAAGCTCTCTTATGTTGTGTTTTTCTTACATGTAGTTTAAAATCTCTAATTTCATTTTATGGGACCTAAATGTTTTTGAAATTGTTTATTTAGGGATAGGTCTATCCGAGTCCCTCCTCTAGACCTATTTGTGTCCATGTTCTTACCCAAAACCTTTGTGATCTTTCTTGCGGTCTCGCTCATCTCTTTGGCCTCTATCTCGAGAGTACTTGGCGACCTCACTTTTTGATCATCTCTTCAATTACATATTTTTAGGTGAATGCATTCATTAGTGTCGTGGCTATGATTTGATGGAAATGATAGTACTTTGACTTATCTATCATGCCTAATCGAATAGGGTTATGATTTCTTTGAACTTAGTGTTCATGCATTATCTCCAAATTTTCTAACTCAGTGTGTTTAAAGTAGTGTATGCAAAAAATATGGACTAAGGCCCATCGCTCTTTATCGTCTCAGTGATGATTATTATCCTTTTTTAGAGCCCGACAATATTTGTGGTTTCTCGCTCCCTTGGTCTTCTTTTCATATGGGAGCTCTTCTTCATAATCGATATTGAGTTGGGACCTATTCAGCCAGTCACATAGACTTCAAGGTCATTTCAACTCTAATTTGTCTCGGAACATGTAATTTGATCTTAGTCCCTTCTTGAATATACAAAATTTAATTGGTCATCCGTACATCTCACTTTTATTGCTATCTTGGTGCATCGACATATGTACTCTTGCAGAGTCACTTTCTTCTTCTACATGATCTCGTTGAGTACGACCATATTGGTGGGTTTTCGCTTTTGAGTGATTAACCAAGTAGTGAAAGAGTCGCATAGTTCCTTCCATGAATATATGCTCCCTCCGGGGAGGGTTTTGAACCATATCATGAAAGCTCTAATATGGTTTAACACAAATAACTTACACTTCATAGCTCCCTGGGTGTGGTAATAATCTAACCTATTGTCCACATATTTGTCTGGATCTCTATTACAATCATAACCTTCCAGCTTTGTGGGCTTCTAAAAGGACCTTGAGACTTTGCTGTCTAGAATGGACAAAGAGAGTGGGTTCCTCTTCTGCTCATAGGTTAAGAAATTTTCATTTTACTTTTTCCTTCTATAGGATTGATGCAGTAGCGAGCTACGAGGACGGTGAATCTCAGGTTGAATATGATTGTTACTTCTCCCTTTGAATTCTGGTATCTTTTGTTTCTATTATGACCCAACAACTTCAAAACTGCTTTGTAAGTCAAGATTGCGTCTATGGGAGCGAAATGCAGTATGACTCTAAGGTTTTCACGTGAAGCTGCCTCACGCGTAGTGTTGATTCTCAGACGAATGTATTGTAGTTTCTCTTCAATTATGAGTATCATGTCCACTAAGGATTGAGATTTTTGCTTTTGTATGAAGTTGTAGAATCTATTCAGTAGGCCGACAACTACTTCATGCCTTAGTTAGCTTGCAGTTGTTGAATATTCTAGAGCATCTCTTGTCCAGGTACTAATTATTGTGAAGGAGGTTATTGTGAAGGATGGTCTTGGAAAAGTTGTTGCATAGGTTAGATAATAGAAAGGTCTTGAATGTTCCCGTACTAATTGTTAGTACCATGTTTTTTGGATTGGCATAATTTTTTTCTAAAACATGGTTTGTCATAACATGTTTGTTGTTATGTTACTTTCAGCCAGAGGTCAAAGACAATGTCATGACATCTTAGTCTGGTGCAGCAGGTTATGCTATTTGATTTATTCTTGGCAGATTTAAAATGATTATGTGATATTCCTTTTGGTTTATCTCACTTATTTTTCGTAGGTCAAGGATATTTAAATCTGGAACAAATAATATCTCCAGTTGTACATAAGTTGCTATAATTGGTTAATTGAGACAAATTAGGAAACCTTGTTTTTTGTTCCATGATTCATGGAGATTTTCCTGCATATATTTGTGCATCCCTCAACATGGAAAACAAGGAATATGTGGGCGCAACTGCAAGGCCCAAGAATTGTTGAACAGTATTTAATGAAACTACCTATACCTCATATCATTAAGAACTTTGTAAAAAAAAGGGGGAAGCCAGATCTTTTCTTAGTTTTGGGTTTGAGGGATATTCAAGGGAGTTTCTGTTTTTATTGTACATCCTCATGTATCTTTGATACGTTTGAGTTAACAGGTTGTGCTTGACTGTTTATCAAGTTATTGTTCTCCTCAGAGCTATGAAGCAAGAGTTAAGTATTGTTCTTGGTCGAAGCTTTTAAGCAAGACTAAGTATTTGTAACTTTGAAGTGTGTTCTTCCTATTTTAGTTTTGTGACAATTCCTGGGACTGGGATTGTTTGTTTATCACTACGATTATTGGAAGTGAGATGAAGATTTCTCAAATATAGGAGGTGCCTAGGTAAAAGTTGCAATGGATAAAGATTAGGTGAAAAGTTGTAAACTGGAGAGTTTAGCTTTGAACTAGTACTACTGATAGTGGATTTCCTTTCTGGATTGATATCCCTCATAGTAGGTGAGTTTGTATCGAACCGGGTTAACATATTGTCGTGTTCATTTATTTTTGCAAGTTTTAAATTATGCATTGCTATTGTCCTGTTGTTGTTTCCATCAGCGGATGTCATAACATCTGTTGTGACATTGTGCTTGTACATTGGGACATCAGTCTTGACATCTATATTGTGCATGCCAGAATTTCAATTAACATCAAGAGCAGGCACCCTACTTTATTTACTCGGTGAGATTCAGGGATATATTTTCTGGCACTATGGATTACAAAGGTGAACGGTTGGATAAACCACCTATGTTAAAGGATGGAGATTATGCTTTTTGGAAAGATAGGAAGATAGTTTTTTTTAAAAGCCATGAACAAGAAATCTTGGAAGGTTATGATGAAAGGATGTAGTCATCCTGTAGTGAAAAACAAAGATGGTATTTAATCCTTGAAGTCAAAAGAGGATTGGTACAAAGAGTAAAATGAGTTAGCTTCTTCAAACTCCCAAGTCCTGGATGCTATACTTCATTGAGTAGACAAGGATGACCTCAAAAAGATAGCTATCTACACTACTGCTAAAGATGCTTGGGATATTCTTAGGACAAATTATGAAGGAGATGAATCCCCTATGAAAGAGCTTGTCGATTCTGTTACTACCCTAACAGGAAGGTGCAATTCTATGATAGAATATAGCTCTTATGTTGAACTATTAGTGTCCTTGTAATACGGTGGGAGAACTGACTTTTGGTTTTGCATTTTATCGTAAATGTTGCAGATAGAAAGAGTCGTAACCAACTTTTCTTTATCCAATAAGGAAAGGGTAAAAAGAACAGGAAAGACCTTTAGATTTATTAAGTTCGGGGGGTAGGTTATGAAAAGAGAAGGTGTTAATACCTTTTTCATCCGAAGTTATCTACGGGCTCTTAAGTGCTAGCTCACTTTGAAAATGCTTTGTGTGTGTTTGAAAACATTTTGAAAATTCCAATAGTCAGGAAACATTGTAATGATTCTTGTATTGGTTAAGAATGCGTACAATGTGTTTATTTGAAAATATTTTTGAAGGTGTGATTGTGAGAAATGTTTTTGTTTTGAAAAATATGAGAAAGAAATTAAGAACTATCTACCTACTCAAGGTCTTTCATATTATTTTCCTCCTCCTTTAGATAGTACTACCATACCATTAGTTAGTAGGAAGCCCTATCGTTGGATATGAAGGGACAGGCGTGGGTCATCGTACAACCATAAAAGGAAACTCATAGGGGCGCTTTAGCAATTCGTAAGGGACTAGATCGTTTTACCGAAGGCGGCATCAAAAGGGTCATCGAGGGACTACGATCTTTTTAACCGAGGGACAGTGCTAAACGTCCCCATGTTCGAAGGACATAACTGTGTTTCCGAAGGCAACAAGTGAGGTTACCCTAGAGGTGTGAGTGTGAAGAGTGTTTTGATTTTAGTTAATTTATCTTGCGTTAGGTTAACTATAATTTTCTTTTATATCTTGTCATACAATCCTATTAAGCTAAACAGTTATATGCAAAGCATAAAAATGTAAGTGCAGAAAAGTAAAATCCTACGCTATTACAAGGCTTCGGGAATGGGGGTATAAATAGTAAAAAAAAAGGGGGAAATCGAAACCCTAATTAACTATTACAAACCGTAAGCAATTACATAATTGAAAAATGAGAAAATAGTAAACTAAGCGAAAAAATGTAAAATAAAAGGAAACAGGAAAGGAAAATGTTTTTGTCGATTTTCTTGATAGAAAAATATTTGATGATTAACCTAATAACCTAATTGATTTTAATTAATTAAAAAAATGATTGGTTAATTAAATTAAGCAAACTCTAAAAAATCTAAGTTGATTTTAATTTAATAAAAAAAGATTAGTTAAAAACCTAAAAACCTAAATTCTCTGATTAAATAAAACCCTAAAAATTAATTTAAATTAACTAAATAGAAACCTAAAAACAATTAGGGTTTAAGGAAAAAAAAGTGTTTGTGAAAATGTTAGGGTTTATAAAAATAATGAAGAAAAGGAAAAGGAAAGAGTAAGAAGATGAGAGAATTTGTGAGAAAAAATAAACCTAATGATAGGGGTGGGTGTTGAACCCACGCCCTCAGAACCTTCAGCTAACACGTTCACCACTGGGCCAAGCGCGCCTTGGTGATAGTAGATAGCTTTAGTGCATTTTGTAAGTTATCCTGCAAAACATGAAAATATGAAGAAAATAAATGACAAAAGGCAGGATCGAATCCATGCCCTTTGACACAAATTCCTTAACGCACACGCTTCAAGCGTTGGGGTGGTGATACATCTGGTATATTAAACAAAGCAATATATATATATATATATATATATATATATATATATATATATATATATATATATATATATATATATATATATATATATATATATATATATATATATATATATATATATATATATATATATATATATATATATATATATATATATATATATATATATATATATATATATATATATATATATATATATATAAGAATATTTCCTGAACCGCAGAGGCGTCGGAGCCCTAACTCCGGTCGTCTTCTCTAATAATCTCTTTTTGCCAAACCTGCGAAACAGCCAAAATTAATAATCCAAGGGGACCCTATCCCCCTAAATAAGGGTCTGCGATTTCAATGAGATGTTTATCTTTGCCTAAATCGCAAGGGATTTTGAGTTATGCTGAAAAATGCATGATCAGTGTAGCTATGGTTTTTTGCGATTTGGCCAGCATGGGACCTCCACGATGGTTCTATCCTACACGATCAAACCTCATGAACATGTTAATGACATTAGTATGTGTTAAAACAAACAGAAAATTCAAAATACGATTTTTTGCAAAAGTAAGAGATTGGAGATGCATGCGATGGCGTTTCATGAGCTTTGGGTCATTATATTTGATCTATACTTACCCTGTAGGATTTCTGGAAGTGAATAAGATGGCTAGTTTGTAGTGAAAGGGTTATGATAAGGGTTTGAAGGTTTTTTAAGGTTCTTAAAAAGTTTGATATTTTTGACAATTTTCTTGAGGCAAGGGTTTCGTGGTTGACTTGTATGAAGAGTGGAGATTATATAATGTGGAATTACGTCAAAGATAGGATTGGTTTGGACCTTGTGTAAGAATCCTCATATTTTATCTTATTTATTTTTGAAATATTAATGAATAAATAAAAAATAATTAAAATAAAATAGATCAAGGGGTGCATGAACAAGATCTGAGGTGTATGAGAAGTGTAATACACGTTTGGACTTTAAGACAATGGCCCATTCATCCAAAATATCAAGTTTTTTCAATTTGAACTTCATGCATTTGCTTAAAATTTCCCAACTTGCACTGATTATAACTCACTCAAGTTTTATCTTTTGAAGGTGATCTTGGACTTTTTGGAAAGCTCGAGATGTCTTCTACAATCTCACTTTTGATCATTTTTGCATTTGGAGATTTTATCTTGATGTAAGTTTCCTTGATAAAAAGTGTCTTTTTGTTGACTTTTGAAATGACCCGTAATGTATTGGCTCATATCTCTCAAATGAAGCATTTTTTGGACTTGAGTTTAGAGTTAAGTTGTAGAGAATTGAATTCCCTTTAAAATGAGCTTTGGTTAGGAATTTTCTGATGAAGTATGTAAACGTTATGCTTGGTCAAAGTTAAGTTGACTTCTCCTAAGGAAACCCTAATTTGGCAACTTTTGACTTTTGATGATTTGAGGGTTTTTCCTAAGGAATCATGATCAACCCTTGATCAAATGATGAATGTGACTTCAAAATGTTTATTAAATATCTTGAAGTTTGACTATATGTTGACCACAATTGACTTTTACCTAATACAATTTATTTTTAGTCATCTGAGCAATTGACTTGGCAAACGTGTGATGCAAGGCATGAAACTTGGTATGAGCATTCTTGAAGACATATGAGGAACAATGGAAGCCACTTGAAGCCTTTGAAACCCAATGTTCCTTGTGAAAAATGGAACCCTAGTTGTGGACCCATTGCTTATGAGGAGAATATGTCTGCTCAATTCTTGAGCAACCTTGAGCATTTGAGAACCCGAGGAGAATGTCTTGAAGAAATGGGAGGGGAAATTTTGGGGTACAACAACTTCCCCTGTTCAATCTTCTTAAACCTAAAGAGTTAGATTGGCATGCTCGTCATTCGTGATCTGAAGGTAGAAGAGGATTGAACACTTAAGTGCCCATAAATTTGCACTCGCATGTGCAAGAAGTAACACTGTTTGATTGAAAATATTGCTTGAATGGGCTTAAAGATGCCATTCGGAGAGGTGAGGAAGTGTCGTTGGAGATGGGATTATAGATGCCACCCAAAGTAATTGTTGATGGAAGTACCAGAATGAGTCTACGTTTGACTGTATCTGAAAAATGATTTCCAAAATGAACCTCTAGGGAAGGTGCTTAAGTATCTGCTTATCAGATTTAGTCTCTGACGGAAAAGCTTGTCATGTAGTTAGTAGCCCCGTCCTGTTTCAGGAATTGATCTACAATCAACTTTTATTGGTAAACTCGTCCTGTTTCGAGAGTTCATACTGTTATACCCCAATTTTCCCCCCTAAGATTCCTCTATCATCTCATATCAACCCAATCATATCAAGATCACACTAGGGTTTGGTTTTTCTCCCTATCTTTAGGTTTTCTCATGAGGGATCACCAAACACTTTAATTTGTATATTATCGTCATATTTTTCTTGTGTTGATTAACTTTTAACTAACAAAGACAATGAATGTTTGCTCTAAATGATGATACTATAGGTGAGGGCACAACACACTTCATCAGGTTGATTCAAAGGTTCATGAGTTTATTTCCATGCCTTCTTCAACAAAGCTTCATTGAAATTTAAGCTTCATCATTGAGACAACTTTAAATAAATGTCATGACAAGGTCTACTATGATTCATCATGCTTCAATTGCCAAAGGAAGTCAAAAGATGCAAGATTTGATCAAAGAAGTTTGACCAAATTGGACAAATTCTTGATTCTTTAATTACAAGTGCATAACTCCCTTAATTCTCAACATTTGGAAGTGGTTATTCTTACTATAGGTTCTTATTATCATCCACAAGAAATATTGTCAAAATTGAAAGGGGTTCCAAGCCATTTTGATGCTCTAAGAGTTACGATTTTGGACTTCTAAGGGCTATATCTTGTCCATCTTTTGATATTTTTGGGTGATTCCAAAGATATGCTTCATATTAAAGGGTTATTAACAAATTAATTCAAAAGTTTCAAGCAAATTTTGTGTGAAAGATCACTAATGATTGAAAAAGATTACGAGTCCTCTAGATAGGCCATCAAATTCCCTTATGTGACTTCAAAAAGTCATAACTTGATCAATTTTTATCTCCTTGAGCCCATTATTTTTCTACAATGATCTTAAGAGTGTGACCTTTAACTCTTCTTTTATGTGCAAAACTTGAAAATGGTTAGAAGATGCCTTAAAAGCTCAAAAGATTATAGGTCACCTTATGGATTTCCATCAAACTCAAATGATCATAACTTGTCCAATATTTCAAATTTTTGAGTGATACAAGTTTCACAATACTCTTTAAGGAGTCCACTTCAAGCTAGCATCATTAATCAAAGCAAAAATTTGGAATAAGACCTTGTTTGGAGTCAAAACATTTTGGGTCATTTTTGAAGAAAAACTTATAATTTTTTCTAAGTATAAAAGTCAGCACCTTTTTTCTTATTTTGACCAAACAAAACTTCTAGATCAAGCATCCAAATGATCCCTTTCTTGGCACATTAAAAAGAATGTTAACTCATATTTCCAATGCATCAAGAATCAGGTCCTACGGTTCCCTAAATCATGCACACCATGAGTTCAAAGTCAGCTACTTGAAATTGAATTTTCCTTCCAAGTCAGAATTTGAATCCATATTTTGCCTTCTAAACAGAGTTTTCACGCGTTTTTGCTTCTAATCATGTTTAGCAAGTTACCAACAGCATTTAGCATCATGAAATCTAGGTTTTGGCTGAGTTTTGATGCTAAGAAAGTCACACATTGCTCATGTTTCGGATTCCCACGAATTCACTCAATTACTCTCCCATTTGCACGATTAAGTATTGCCTAATCCTCTCCTATAAATAAGATGCACATTTCACCTATTTCCATAAGATTTTGATAGCCAATTGACCCCTTCCAAGATCTCATTTGAACTCTTAAGGCTTGAATTTGTTTTCTCATTTCCACTCTCTAAATCACCAAAAGCTCCATTCAGTTAGCTCCATTGAACTTCTTTGAAGCTAACCATACTCTTACCTTCAAGAGTCGTGACCTATTTTGAGCTATAGAAGTCCAGTTTCAGAGAAACTTTCTGCTACTTTGTTCAGGTAGATTTCTTAGTCAAATCAATCCAAATAAAAGACAAATATACTCTCCTCATCCTTCTGATTCTCATGCTTCTTACAATTTTTGATTTCATTAAGATTTGAGTGAGATATTCCAGAACTTCATGCTGGCTATTATTTCTGATTTTTTTAAAATCAAACCTTGCTCACTTTATGTAAATTTGGCGCGAGGGTACCATTAGAATCGTCTTGAAGAGACGAATCTAATTGTACCAATTTGGTTGACTAATTTTACAGTTTGTGGAACTCCAATCAAGGGCTTCCGAAGGTTGAAGACGACATATCTGTCGTTCTTTAACCAATGATGGTGTGACATGTAATTTTTTTGAATCCTATATCGTGTGTTTGCTTTATCATACACGCGTTTTGAGAGTCCTTGGATCTGATTACTTCCATTAGTCAGACTCCATCCAACACGCCATATTTTTAGTTGTTTCTAATTATTAAAAAGTGATTCGGTGTAATTTTCAAAGCTGACCATCATATGCACAGCGTACCTGATCCTTTGGATCTGTTTACCGGCGCGATTTGACTCTCATCCAATGGTCCATATTTTTTTAAATTTTATTTTATTTTCTATTTTTTACATTAAACTTCAAAAAATTATAGAAAATTCAATTCTGACCCCAAAATTATGAAAACATTCACAAAAATATTTTGAAATATTCTCTTTCTGATTTTTATTTTTTCATAATTTTATTTTCAGATTTGATATTTTTTATGATTTTTCCTTTGTTTTGACTTGTTTCTAATTGTTTAAAAATACTTTTTGGTATTTTTAAATTCTAAAAAATTTCGTAAAAATCATTTTCTTTATTTCTGACTTTCTGAAATTTTTTTAGAATTTTATTTTGATTTTTTTTATTTCTTATCATTTTTACTTGCTTAAGTGATTTTAAATAATCCTGAAAAATACTTTTCTGTTTTTAAAAAAATTGCTAAAAAATTTTGAAAAAATATTTGAGATCACTTCTGACTTTTCTATGGTCTCTTTTAATTTTTCTTTGATGTTTTGAATATAGTTTGCTTTTTTGCCTTTTATTTTTTTTTTAAAAAACAATTTAAAAATAATTTTTCTCATTTTATTTTGTTTATTAATTGCAATATTAATTTTATATATATTATGTTTGATCTTGAACTATGAGATTTTAATAATGAGTTTCATTAACCTCATTGGATCTTGGGTGTTGAGTTTAACTCCACCAAAATGGATGAATGGTTTTAATGATAGCTTGATTAATTTCTTTGGTTCAAATATGGAATTCAATTCTTATCCTCTCCCTCTTCATCTTATCTCCTTCTCATGTGTACTACATTTTGTTGGAGAGTGATCTATATATCATTTCTCTAAATATATGGTACATAGATTACTAATGACCAACCTCAAAATAGGTGTGATTTCTATATAAGTCCAATTTTGATTGCTTAACATAACACTAAATTTTGTCCCGATTAGAGAAATAATCATTTGTGGCCCAAACCTATATTTGCAAGCCCAAGTATGTTTAATTTGAGACCTTTGAGCCAATAACCTTGAGGTTCATCATTAGGAGGATTTGGTCTTATCAATCCTCTAATGAACCATCATAAATTTTGGTTTAAGCAAATCATTTAAACATCATTGATCATATGTTGTCACCACGGTAATTTGAAATGAATGATATCTTGACAAAAAGCAAATGAAACTTGTTGTTGAGAGGCTTTGATTTTATCAATCTTCTAATGAGTTTTCAAATGCAATTTTCAATATAATCATTCAACTAACCTCTAATTCTCACCTCATTAACAATTAACTTTTATTATGTATCTTTTTTACTTATGGCATTTATCTTATGTCTTATTTTTATGCTCCATTTACTTTAGCATTTACATTTCATGCTATTTTCATCTTTGCTCACTTGAGGATTTATATTTATGTCATTTTGTTTCGCTCACTTGAGCTTTTCATTTTATTTTTGAAGTTACTTAATAACCATCTTGAACAATAAAAAAACTTTAAGATTACTTGGACTATTTGGTTACTATCCTTGGAATTATGAAGTTATGGACCTCTTGGACTTAGGATTAGAAACCTCAACTATTCTTGGGACCTTGTAACTTCTATTGTTATTTTGTTTGGAGTTTTTGGGGTTTACCCCTAGATATTGGGTTGCTTTTCTTTCTGTGCAGGTTATTTTGATGATATGCTTTGTTTGTGATGGGGAATTTCTCTGTATACAGTTGTTACTCTGCCCAATTTTATTTGAAGACTTTATACATCTGAAGTTTGGTATTCTTAAGAGGTTTAATATCTTTGCTTGTTTGGTTCCAATATAAAGGATAGTAATTCTACATTGACTCATTGTGTTAAGTGTTGGCTTCTTATTGGTTAGACGGTTCTTTTCCCTAACTTTTATCTTATGATTTAGGATAGTCCTTTCATCTCCTCCCATCTTTAATTTCAAAAATATTCTCCCTCATTTTCAAAACCCTTCTGGTTTTCTAACTTGAATCACTTTCATAATAAACTTGGACCTAGGTCCATGCCCTTTTCAAAAATATTTTCTTAAACAAACTTTAATCAACTTAATCAAACTTTGATATTTTTTGTAAGAAGATTAAAACTCAATCAATCTCATTCAAACCATTTTTCCACTTTGACATTTTACTTTATAACTTTTCTCAAAAGATTAGACTCTTGTCTACCGTTGTAGTAATGTGAACTACTATACTTCTATGATATGTAGTGAAGTGAGATATTTTCTACTTGGGTATTGAGTGAGGCTTCGTTTATTTTGAAATTCAAGCTATATCCTCCACTTTGAGATGACATAAATTCTTCTTTCTCACAATCGTGGGTAGTAAGTATGTTTCTTCCACTCGGATATGACGATGATGTCTCCTCTCTTAAAATTAACCAATACACTTGTGTTTATTTTTTAAAATTTTTAAAGGTGAACTACGAGTACCATGATCCCCTATTGCACGAAAGGTGGTATGTAGACACTTAATGTTCACAACCGCGGCATGTGGAAAATTGTAAAACATATATCTTTTCTCATCTCCACCATCCATTTTTGTATACAACAATTATAGCCAAAATACACAAGTCTTTTAAAGAGGTTCCTGTGGAGTACCTTAGATGTTTAGGGTGCTAATACCTTCCCATTGCATAACCAACCCCCGTACCAGGATTCTTTCCCCCTCTTTTTTGGGTTATTCTCTATTTTCCTATTTCTTTGGAAATAATAAAGCGCGGTGGCGATTTATATTTGATCTGTGCGAGTTAAGTCAATCCAATGGCTTAGCCTCAACATTTCTACCGCTATAAAAAATGGCGACTTCACTGGGGAATGATTGACCAAATGTTGGTCCATCTCTAAGTGCGTTGAGCCTATCTTTGTTTATTTGTGTATGTGCTATTATCTATTGTATTTTATATGTTTTATATATGTTTGTCTGGTATTTCTTAGTTTTCAGGGTGCTTGGTGATTTCTCATAAGTCCACTATCCAAACTTGAGCAAACTTAAGATAGGATGTGCGATATAGTCATGTTAACTTTTAGGGAGTAATCCCAAAAAAGGAGACATGAGATCCCCCACTCAGTGGAGGCCTATTTGATTGTAGTATCGTTTACCGAATAATTTGAATGACGTGTTGCTTTCGACGTGGGAGTCTGCTGAAGCTGAGAATGGTAGAACCCTTAACCCATCTTGGCCTTTTAGATATAGTGTGGAAACTATGACGGAGTAATCCAAAAGTGGTTGTCACACGATGCTACACTCAGATGAGTTTTTCCTGAGAATATTACTAGTTACTGAGTTAATCGGGATGTTGGTAATATCTGAAGAAAGGATGTAGACTCTGGGAACCTCTAAGAACCTTGTTCGCCAAGTGATAAACTATTAGTCTATACCTTGTGGGTAGTACCTTTGACTACATGCTTGTGACGTCGAACCTATGAACCCTTATGTTTGTGATCTTGTGTGTGATTGTTGCATCATGCATTCATGCACCCATGAGCATCCTTTAAAACATTTATTCCAAGGGACTTAAAGTTGACTTTTTTCAAATATATCAGGTACTATTTGACCATGGATTCTGGAAAAAGAAAGACTCGTAAGTATAGTTTCAAGGATCCTAATATAGATGAATGTATGAGTTTGATTCCCAAGATCGAGAGTTCTACATATTTTTGGAAGAAGTATGGATCCATAGTATCTCTTATTAAGCTCAAGATGAATGAGGGTATTCTTTTTACTTTGGTCCAATTCTATGATCTGTTGTATCATTGTTTTACTTTCCCTGATTATCAGTTGATGCCTACATTGGAGGAGTATTCTTACTTACTGGGTTTACCTGTTACCGATCATGTTCCTTTCACCGGTTTAGAGGGGAGCCCAAGTCTCATGATATTGTTGCCATGATTCATTTGGGGAAGTCCGAGATTGAGGCTAACATGACTACCAAAGGAGGAATTAGAGGCTTACCCGCACCGTTTTTATTAGTGAAAGCTCACTACTTTGCTAGGATGAAGAGTGCAGTTACTTTGATGCTATCTTTGCTTTGATCGCCTATGGGTTGTTCTTATTTCCTAACATTGACAAATTTATGGATGTCAACCCCATTAGGATCTTTTTGATTGGGAATCCAGCCTCTACGTTATTAGGAGATAAGTTATTATTCCCTTCATCTTCGGGATTTTTATCATGGAGGGATGATCTTTTGTTTCACGCCTTTATTGTATCAGTGGTTTATTTCTCACTTACCTCAGTCTATTGCTTTCTGGGATATCAAGAAGAAACCTCATTGGGCTTCGAAGATTATGGCTCTCACTTATTCTGACATTGTTTGGTATCATCAGGCTTATTATGATGTGGAGATTGTTGATAGTTGTGGTAGTTTCCCCAATGTACCTCTTCTTGGTATAAAGGGAGGAATTAACTACAATCCCATTCTTACGCGTCGTCAACTTGGATATCCGATGAGAGACAAGCCAAATAGTATTCATCTAAGTTGCTTCTTTCTCAAACAAGGAGAGGATCATAAGGAAGCTAAGGAGGAGATTGCAAAGGCTTGGCGTCATATTCATAAGAAGAGTAGAAAAGATTTGGGACCAAGAGGATCTATTTCTTTGGAGCCTCATCTCCGGTGGGTACAAGCAAGGGTAATTCAATTGAAGATGCCATATTCTCGTGAAGAACCTATACCTGATATGATTTTGAAGACTACTCCTCCCCTTTTAGATGATGTGGAAGAACTTCAGCTTGCCCTGGTTAGGATGCAGTAAGAGAAGGAAGCATGGAAGAACAAGTGTCAGACTTTAGAGATGTCATACCAAACATAATTAAAAGAGAATGATGACTTGATCAAGAATCTTGAGAGTCATGATGTGGAGATGATGGAGAAGCAAGGGGATTTGTTTTCCTCTAGAGCTCAGTCAGGACCTAGTTGCTAACTTCCTGACTCTGGTGATTGGAAAGAAGTCACCGACAGGTATGTAGAAGAGAACAAGAAGTTGAAGGATCAGGTTGCAAGACTCATGGGAAAGCGTTAGTGTGTGGAGAGATCTTCATAATTTTTGCCTCCTTAGTATTTTAGATTCTATCTTTATTCTCTTGTACTTTGGATTATCGAAACTTGTACTAAAAGTAGTAATCCATTCTGAAGATATTATAATGAAATTTTCAGTATTTCAAAATGTGTTAGTACTTTAATATTTGCAAATCGTCTATAATCCTTTGAGCTCCTTCAAATATTATTAATAACGATAAATAAATCATATGCATTGCATATCATGCATCATTTTGCACATATTTTTTGTATCTCTATTCATACCCAGGTGTCTTACTATGTTTCTCTACTCCATTCAGAAGCAAGTTTTCTCACTGGTATAATACTCGGGCTAATTCCAGGAAGAAAATGGAGAATCTTGAACAAGAGAATCGCGAGCTGCATGAAGAAGTTAATGCTTTGAAGGCCGGTATGGCCAATCTGACTGCTTTGATGGAATCATTAGTGGCTGCTCAGAATCAGCCACCACTTGTTCCTCCATCTGCTCAGCCACAACAAACAATAATTGCTTATGAAGCTCTGATAGTTCCCATTTCTGTTACTCCAGTTAATGCTGCTCAAAACCGTATGCCTCAGGGTTACTCGTGGGGAATGCCTTAAAATTTCATGCCAGAAGGTTACAATCTTGATGCTCAAGTTGCTCCATTTTCTCAAGCTGCTGTTATTCCTTCACCTCCTTTGGTGCATGTTACTCTAAATACTAGAAATGAGATCCATTATACTGCACCTCCTACGGGGAATGCTATGCAGTTTGTTAATGATGAAGTTTATCATCCTGTTCCTCCACCGAGTGAAAGTGTGGGTTTCTATGACCCATTGGATGATTTTCAGGGTCAGTTCAATGAGATGCAGAAGGAAATGAAGGCTCTTCGAGGAAAACATTTATTCGGACAGAACATCAGTGAATTATGCTTAGTTCCTAATGTAAAGGTGCCAGTGAAGTTTAAAGTGCCGGAATTTGAGAGGTACAAGGGAAAATCTTATCCTCGTGACCACTTACTGATGTATATCAGAAAGATGTCCATCCATACTGATGATCAGTGTTTGCTTATTAATTTCTTCCAAGATAGTTTAATCGGTGCCTCTTTGAAGTGGTATATGAGTTTGGACAGTAGCAATATCCTCACCTTAAATGATCTAGGGGAAGCCTTCATCAAACAATATAAGTACAATATGTTCATGGCGTCGGATCGTGACCAATTAAGAGCAATGTCTTAGAAAGACAAGGAGTCGTTCAAAGAATATGTGCAGCATTGGCGCGAGATAGCTTCCCAGGTGGTATCCCCGATGGGAGAACAAGAAATGACCATGGTCTTCCTGAAAACCCTTGGATCCTTTTATTATCAAAGGATGGTCTCTAATGCGCCGAGTGATTTCACCGAGATGGTAAGAATGGGTGTTCGTCTATAAGAAGTTGTCAGGTAAGGGCGCTTGACGAAAGACGAAGGGACAAAGAATTCATCATACGGGTTTTCTCGAAAGAAAGAAAGTGAAACAAATGCTCCCATTAAAGTAAGGAATATTAGACCACCTAGAAGACATCATCGATACCAACAACAGGTTACTTCTGTAACTCCAGTTATCAATATAGGTCCAACTATTATTGCCCATAGAGACCACCTCCTCAGGGAAATCAAGGGAAAAGTCAGAGAAGATTTTGACTCTATTCCAATGAGCTATGAAGAGTTATTCCCGGCTTTGATTCAGAAGAAGTTGGTTTAGACTAGACCTCCCCCTGTTATACCTTCACCTTTAACTTGGTATTACAAGGCAGAAAAAACTTGTGCTTTTCATCAAGGAGCCTCAGGGCACAATATCGAAAACTGTTATCCCTTGAAATCTGAAGTACAAAAGATGGTGAGATCTGGCCTCCTATCCTTTAAAGATGTTGGTCCTAATGTGAAAGGTAATCCTTTTCCTAAACATGGGGGTGCAAATGCTGTAAATATGGTTGTTGGTTGTCTTGGCGACTTCTAAATTTTTAATATCAACCTGGTTAGAGGGGATTTAGTGAAGATGCATGTTGATCTCTAGGAATTCATCTATTATACGCACGACCATGGTTATTGTAGTATTTGCAGTACAAATGTCCAGGGATGTGATAAAATAAAAGTTGATCTTCATGAAATGATGGACGAAGGTCTCATTCCTATAATCAGGCCAAGGGCTGAGTACAAAGAAGATGTGAATATGATCTATGAATGTCTCGATGAATTCCAGATTTTTTATGTGAATTATATGAATGATGATTTGGTACAGTTGCGCGCTACATTCTGTCACATGGATGGCCAAGAAGATCAACATTATGGGTCTTGTCATATCTGCTGTAGGGATTCTCGTGGTTATTCTATTGTAAGAAGGGGCGTTCAATTGTTGTTAGATAATGGTACTATCAAGGTCTCGGGAAATATAGATGATTACAATGGGGGTTAATGTGATTGAAGATTGCTCGGTCGAGACCATGTCAAATGATGAATATGTTTTGGCAGATGAGTTCTTTTCTTCTGATGAAGATATGTTCTCCAGAAATGATTCTGTGATGTATAAATATTCTGAAGAAGGGGTGAATGTTATTATGCCGTGTGTAATATGGTGGGAGAACTAACTGTTATACTGGTTTTGCATTTGTATTCGCAAATGTTGCGGTAAACAAGAGTCGCCACCAAATTTTCTTTTATCCAAAAAGGAAAGGGTAAAAGAACAAAAAAAGACCTTTCGAGATTATTTCTGAGTAAGGGGGGTAGATTATGGAAAGGGAAGGTATTATCACTTTCCATCTGTAGTTATCTACGGGCTCTTAGATGCTAGCTCATTTGAAAATACTTTGTGTTTTTGTGTTTGGAAAAAATGATTTTGAAAAGACGCCTTAGTGTGGCGAACTTTTTAATGTTTCTCGTATTGTTGAGAACATATACAAAGTGTTTTTGAAAATATTTTTGGGAAGGAGTGTAGGTGTGGAAAATGTTTTATTTTGAGCAATCATCTAAGAACTATCTACCTACTCGAAAATGGTTATTCTTTTCCTATTTTCCTTTAGATAGTGTTATCCTACTATTAGTGAGTAGGTAGCCCCATCGTTGGATGTTTGAGGGACAATCGAAGGGTCATCGTTACAGTTACAAAGGCAACTGGGCAAGATACTTTAGTAACCACCCTAGGGTTTTAAGATCATACCGAGGCAACATCGAGAGGGTCATTTTTTGGATCTTTAAACTAGAGGATATCCACTAAAATTTCTCACGTTTTGAGAGTTGTGACTGTTTTAATCCGAAGGCAACCGAGGTGGGGGTACCCTAGAGGTACGCATGTGTAAGTGCATTGTGTTTTAGTTATTTATCTTGGGGTTAGGTTTGCTAATGTTTTGTTTTTAATTTCTTGCCATGCAATCCCATTACCATACATCTAAATAGGTAATATATGTACAAGAATTTAAAGTGCGGAATTTAAAATCTAACTATTACATGGCTTCGGGGAGGGGGAATTTACAAGTCCAAAAATGGGGAAAGTAAAAAGGAAGTAAATAAAGTTCTAATTTTAACTATTACAACCCATAGTCAGATACAATAATATGAAAATGATAATGCGAAAACACTAAACGCGCACGAATTAGAAAGGGCGTCTAAAACCCTAAAAAGTTCTAAAGTAAAAGAAAATTCTTTTTGTTGTTTATTTTGTTTTATTTCAAAAAAGTGTTTGAATTAAAATAAAAATAATTAATTAACTAAATCCAGTCTTAAAGAAAAAATATTAATTATTAATGAAAATTAAAATTAAGAAAAAGGAAACTAAATCAATATTTTTTTATTTTTTTATTGTGAAAATGAAATTGAAATTAAATCCTAAGTTTACTTGATTTTTAATTTTAAAAAAATGAGTCAAGATAATTAATTAATTACTTTACAAAATTAATTTTAATTGAGAAAGTCCTAAATCTATTTTATATTTGTTTTTTTCTTCTGATTAAATAAATAAAAAAAGAAATTAAAATAAATAAATAGATCAAAGAAAAGAATGGGCCTGATGTCAAAAAAAACTAGGGGGGGGGGGGTGCAAGTTGGAAAATGTGAGGCCCAAATCTGGGGAGGCCCAAACTTGCGCTGACTCTAGTGAGGGATACCCCTTGAGGGTTCATGATGAGGCTGCACGCTTGGGGCGCTGGATCCAAGTTAGCTGGGGTCTGATGGTGATGACTAGGCCATGTATGATGCAGGCCTTGGATCTGGGAGCACTAGATCTACAAAGGAAATTTAGAAAAATAATATGGCAAGAGGCAGGGATCGAACCCCTGCCCTTGCACACACACAATGGCTTAACACATACACATCCAACCGTTGGGATGACTTTACATTCGGGAGTGTATACCAAATAATAATAATATAATGCAAACAAGCTAAAATGTTGAGTTGTCAAAGCGCGCTCCAGTACGGTCCAAATATTTGAATGAACCAATCATATCATCCCTTTTTGCCACGCTTCAGTCAACGCCTGTCAAGCCATTGAAGGTGGTGGCTCCGGTCATCCCTTCCGATTGGCCAAAATCTCAATCCTGCGAAATATCATGAAAACAAAAACAAAAATGACCCTACCCCCCTAATTTGGGGTCTACGAATTCAATTGTGGTGGCCTTTGACCTGAAACGGCCTGTATCGTCCTACTCAAAGCTCGACCGTTTTAAAACCCTAAAAATGGAAACCCCTAATTCCTGCATCAAACCTTAACAAAAAGGGTTCTAAAATACCCCAAGCATCAATATGCATATATGTGTATGCTTGCAATCAATTTGTAACATAAATAAATAGAATTTTAAGACCACGATACCATACCCAACTAGAGTGATTGAAACTAGTGGTTCCTATCGGCGTTGGGCCTGTCCAAGGTATGGAAATGATCCCTAGAGACCTCAGGAGCACATTGCAAGGTCTGGGTTAAATGGAGGAAGGCTGGAGCAAGATCTTTGAATTTCATAACTTTTAATAATATTTTTGAGAAATTTTGGTATGGCTTCTTAGGCAACTTGTGCGTGTCCTCTTGGCCTGCCTTACTCCATTATATATAGAGGAGTGAGGAGAGTAAACAAATGTGGAAAGAAATCATCCCATTAATCCATGGTTTAAACACCAAAATCAAATTTGAAAAAGTGTCCTTATTTGAGAGATTCTTTCCAAATATGTTTTTCAATGAACCTTGATTGTCTTGCATGAATTTATGGGCCTAAGGCTGACCCAACGCACTAGCCCATATGTCCAAACCATTGATCTATTATTTTATGCATTTTATTTTGTATTTATTTGATAAAAACAAAAATAAATATGAACAAAATATAGAACTAGCGCAATGCAAGGTGAGAGTGCATTTAGGAGTCCTTGAATAAGTCATAAGAATATTTGAATCTAAAAAAATAGGTCTATGAACTTAAAAATGAATTTTTGCTCAAAGTTGATTTTTTGCAATTTCACCAATTTACCCAATTTGCACTAGTCATAACTTGCTCAATTTTCATATTTTGAGAATGATCTTGAGCTTTTTATAAAGCTCAAGATGTCCCCTACAATCTCTATGTTGACCATTTTTTTCATTTGGAGAAATCATCTTGATGTACCTTGCCTTGACAAAAAATGCCTTTTTGTTGACTTTCAAAAAGACATGTAATGTATTGGCTTATATCTTTCCAATGATGCATTTCATGGGTTTGAGGGAAAAATTAAAGTTGTAGAGAATTTAATTTTCTTCACAATGAGCTTTGGTTGGGAAAAATGTATGAATCATGTGAAATTTATGCCTGGTCAAAGTTCAGTTGACTTTTCCTATTGAAACCCTAATTTAGCAACTTTTGATTCTTGATAAATTAAGAGCATCCTTTGAGGAATCATGATAAACCATTGATCAAATGATGAATATCACTTCAAAATGTTGATGTTGACCAAAAATATTGAAGTTTGACTGTATATTGGTCACAGTTGACTTTTGACCTAATATAGTTGATTTTCAGACACTTGAGCAATTGACTGAGCAAACTTATGATGCAAGACATGAAACTTGGCATGGACATTCTTGATGCCATATTAGGGACCATGGGAATCACTTGAAGCCTTTTTAACCCAAAGTTCTTTGTGAGAAGTGAACACCTAGTTGGAATTCTATTGCTTAGGAGGAGAATTTGTCTGGCCAATTCTGGGTCAATCTTGAGCAATTGAGGACCTCTATAAGCATGTCTTGAATAAAATGAGATGGAAAATTTTATGGTATAACAGTTGCCCCTGTTCAATCTTCTTAAACCTGAGGATTTAGATTGGCTTGTCTGCCTTTCGTGATCTAAAGGTGGAAGATGATTGAACACTAGAGTACCCAGAAATTTGCACTCGCCTGTGTACAAAGTAATGCTGTTGGTTGATGATATTGGGAATGGGCTTACAGATTCCATTCAGAGAAAACGATGGAGAGACGTCGGAGATAGGCTTATAGATTCCATCCAAAATAAATGTTGTCTTCTAACTTGAAGAATTATCATAATAAATCTTAGGTCGATATACCCTAAGCCATAAGAGATCTCTTTATTTGGCTTCGTACTAGAATGAATTTGTGTCCGATTGTATCTTAGCAGATGTGTTGGGGAATAGAGTTCAGGAGTTTTAGTTGTCCATGGTTCTACTTGGGAGTTATTTCTTGACTGGGGAGAATGAAAGTTAGTTGTTATCTGGACGAAATCCAGGCTTAATAGTAACTCACTGAGGATAATATAGTTGAATGCTATCTGGTCGTATTCCAGGCTTCACAACGACTTATTGGGGAATATGAAATTAACTGTTATCTGGTTAGTTTCTAGGCTTTGCAGTAACTTGCTTAAGGTTAAACTGTTATCTGGTTGAATTCCAGGCTTCGCAATAACTTAGATGAAAGGATGAAGCTAATTGCTATCTGGTCAGATTCCAGGCTTCATAATAACTTACTGAAGTTAATCTATTATATGGTCGGATCTAGGCTTCACAATAATTGAAGAAGTTAAACTTTTATCTTGTCGCATTCCAGGCTTCGCAGCAACTTAAACTGTTATTCGGTTGAAATCTAGGCTTCACATAGCTTGAACTATTATCTGGTTGAATTCCAAGCTTCACAAGGTTTTAGATGAAATTAAACTGCTATCTGGTTGGTTCCAGGCTTCCCAGTAATTGAAGAAGTTAAACTGTTATCTGGTCGAATTCCAGGCTTTGCAGCAACTTAAACTGTCATCTAGTTGAAATCCAGGCTTCACAGTAACTTGAGCTTGTTATCTCAGATAGTTGCCCCACCTTGTTTCGGTAATTAATCTAGAACCTTCTTTTATTGGTTGTTGAGATAGTTGCCCTGTTTGGTTTCAGGAATTAATCTTTAACCTGGTCTTGTAGATAGTCGCCCCGTCTTGTTTTGGGAATTGATCTACAATCATTTGTTCTTGGATAGTTGCTCTGTTTGGTTTCAGGAATTAATCTGGAACTACTGTAAACTGTTGATGATATTCATCTGTTGATATTTCCTGAAAAGGTAAAGAGTTAGTTGTATGCCATGTCATGTTGCATGAAATGCATTGGGTAATGATGTTCTCAAAATAAATGAGACTGTGCTATATGCATTTTAGACGTATATGCTATGGCGCTTGTAAAATGAAGTATGAATGCAATATGTGAACATATCAGTTGTTCTTTGCAGTGTCACTGAACTAGAAAAAATAAATACCTGATTGCTGCTAGGGATGAAGAATGTACTTCCTCAATATGCATTGAAGTTAAATTTGCTGGGAGATGGATTTATGTAACTAGAGAAATAAACTCTACTAGTGAAAATAAACTTTGTAAACTTCTTATAGACTATGCTGAGGAAAGCTCCAAGATGCTGGAGAGATGATTGAAGCTCTTAATCTATTTAAGAAATTCCGGAATATCTGAAATCATTAGGCTATACGCTGAAGATATAGCGGTGACCTGCGGGAAGATGCCCCTGCTTCTGTACCTACTAAGGAATGTACCCTTGCGGTTGATGAATTTTGTGAAACGATCCCCAAGGGGTGTTCTGTGGGGATTTACAAATGGCTTTTCAACATTTTCCCGATTCTTAAAAACACTTTGCAACTTGTCTTTCTGTTTTTATGTGTGTATTTGTAAACAGTAATCACATTCAAATACATATGTTCAAAAATAATCACTAGACCTTTTTGCAAACAAAACAGAAAAATAAATAAAAAATAAGTAGTTTTGCACTTTCAACGAGATAATTTTGTATTAATTTGAAGAAATCTGCATATAGCAGGCGTCTTTGTACAAGGAGACAAACATCCTAATAAGAGAATGTCGTCAAAAATGAAAATTATACAAAATAGTATACAAAAAGAAAACAGTTATGTGAAATGATCTCATTAGGTTTCAATTCTGCTATTGCCTTTACATCTTTGAGCGTCTCATCACTTTGTTGCTTGGCAGAAGCTGACTGGATTGATTTGTACCATTCGAACTTGTCAATTTGATAACGAATTCTAGCTGTAAGGTGATCAAACGGAACATAGTCGTATGATTTTAATCCTTAATTTTTTCCTGGACCGTCATTTCAGGTTTTCAGTCCACCGGGATACCCTCTTTTTCCCAAGCCGCCATTTCAGGTTTTCGACTTGCCGAGTGTATAGATTTTTCATATATATATATATATATATATATATATATATATATATATATATATATATATATATATATATATATATATATATATATATATATATATATATATATATATATCCCTAATTGTTTCTCGAACCCCTTCGGTTCGCCGGGATGCCCTTATTTTTTCCTAGGACAGTTAACCTAGCGGGTTTCTTTTCATGCGTAGTATCTTTTAACTATGTCCGCGTTTACAGGGTGTGGAAGGTTGTCACCGTCCATGGTGGTTAATATCATAGCTCCATCAGAAAATAAACTCTTGATCACAAATGGTCCTTCATATGTAAGAGTTCACTTGCCTCTGGGATCACCCTGTGGAAGGATGATGCGCTTGATTACTAAGTCACCAACATGATATACCTGAAGTCTGACCTTCTTGTTAAAAGCTTTGATCATATGTTTCTAGTACATACGACCATGACAAACAACCACGAGTCTTTTCTCATCAATCAGGTTCAATTGGTCAAGTCGATTCTGAATCTATTTGTCTTTTTTCAAACCTCCATCCTTCATGATTCTCAAAGAAGAGATCTAGACTTCAACGGGTAAGACAACTTCCATACTGTATACGAGAGAAAAGGGGGTTGCCCCTGTGGACGTGCGCATTAAGGTACGGTAACCATGAAGAGAAAATGGTAGCATCTTGTGCCAGTCTTTATATGTCACTGTCATCTTCTGTATAATATTTTTGATATTCTTATTAGCCGCCTCCACAACGCCATTCATCTTCGGCTGGTAGGGAGAAGAGTTATAATGCTGGATCTTGAATTACGTGTAGAGCTCGGTGATCCTAGCGTTATTGTGGTTGGTACCGTTATCTGTAATAATTATTTTTGGGATACCATACCGACAGATAAGATTGTGCCTGATAAACTGTGCCACAACGTTCTTGGTAACAGAAGAAAATGAGGTTGCCTCTACCCACTTCGTGAATTAGTCAATGGCAACAAGGATGAAGCAGTGTCCATTGGAAGAGGTAGGTCTAATATATCCAATCATATCAATGCCCCACATTGTGATTGGCCAAGGAGCAGTCAAGACATTTAGCGGAACCGAAGGCGCATGTACTTTGTCGGCATAGATTTGGCATTTATGACAAGTTCGTGAGTGATCATGACAATTTTCTTCCATAGTGGACCAATAGTATCCTGCCCGTAGGATCTTTTTAGCCATTGTATACCCACTAGAATAGGTGCCAAAGGTACCTTCATGCATATCCTCTATAATTTTCTCTGCTTCTCTCTTATCCACACACCGCAGTAAGGTAGAATCATGGTTGCGCTTGTAGAGAATTCAGTTACTTAGGTAGAACTTGTCAGAGAACCTTCTTAAGAACTTTTTTCATTGATGAATGCTCCCTTAGGGTACTCTTGAGCTTCGAGATGCCTTTTCACCTCGTGGAACCAAGGCTTTTCTTCTACTCCCTCAGTATCACTCTCATAACAGTGGGATGATTCTTCTAATCTTTCAATAGTGATATGAGGGGCTTCATTATCCCATCTGACCTTAAACATGGATGACATGGTGGCAAGCGCGTCCCCTAACTGATTTTCTTCTCGTGGAATATGTTCAAAAGTAATCTCTTTGAAGTATGAAATCAATGTCAACACATGCTCTCGGTAAGGGATGATATTAGGGTGCTTTGTGTCCCATTATCCCTGAATCTGACTGATTACCAAGGTCGAGTCTTCGTATACTTGTAAGAACTTAATCCTCAGTTCAATAGCAGCCTTGATACCCATAATGCATGCCTCATATTCAGCCATATTGTTGGTACAGTTAAAGCATAGTTTGGCGGTAAAGGGTGTATGGAAGCCTTCTAGGGAGATAATCACAACACCAATGCCATTTCCGAGTGCGTTGGAAGCTCCGTCAAAGACCATAGTCCATCGGGATCCTTTTCCAGGTCCTTCTTCCAGTCTAGGTTCTTCGTAGTCAGTTACTAGCATAATGTTCTTGTCTGGGAATTCAAAACTCATTGACTAGTAATCGTCTACAGCCTGGTGAGATAAATGATTAGCTAATACACTCCCTTTGATTGCTTTTTGGGTAGTGTATTGAATTTCATATTCGGTCAGGACCATTTGCCATATTGCTATTCTTCCGGAGAGAGGGGGTTCTCGAATATGTATTTGATAGGATCCATTTTAGATATCAACAAGGTAGTGTGAGTCAACATATATTGTCTTAGTCGGCGAGCAGCCCATGCCAAAGCGCAACAAGTTTTCACGTGCACTAAGTATCTTGTTTCACAGTCGGTAAACGTTTTGCTAAGGTAGTATATTGCATGCTCTTTTCGATCAGACTCGTCATGCTACTCCATCACACACCCCATTAAATTCTCTAATATTGTTAAGTACATGATCAGAGGTCTTCCTTCAACTGGAGGAATCAGAATTGGAGGTTCTTGAAGATACTCTTTGATTATGTCAGAAGCAGTATGGCAGTCGTCATTCCACTTCACTACTTGATCTTTCTTCAGTAATTTGAAGATTGGCTAACAAGTAGCGGTTAGGTGAGAAATGAATTTGGCAATGTAGTTTAGTCATCCCAAGAATCCCCTAACTTCCTCCTCAGTGCGGGGAGTTGGAATTCCTTGTATGGCTTTAACCTTTGCAGGGTCTACTTCAATACCTTTGCCACTAACAATAGAACCTAAGAGCTTACCAAATCTTACTCCAAAGGTGCATTTGTTGGGATTCAGTCTTAACTAGTACTTCTTCAGCCTTTCAAATAGTTTTTGCAGGTGATCAAGGTGCTCTTCTTCAGTTTGAGACCTGGCTATCATGTTGTCTACATAGACCTCTATCTCGTGATGGACCATATCATGAAACAAAGCTACCATTGCACACTGATAGGTTGCTCTGGCATTCTTCAACCCAAATGGCATAACCTTGTAGCAGAAAGTGCCCTACCGTGTGACAAAAGTTGTTTTCTCCATGTCTTCAGGTGCCATTTTGATCTGATTATTACCAAAGAAACTGTCCATGAAGGAGAATATCTTATGTTGTGTGGTGTTGTCAACCAGAACATCAATGCGGGGAAGCGAGAAGTCATCCTTGGGGCTCGCCCTATTCAAATCTCTATAATCCACACACATACGCACTTTACCGTCCTTTTTAGGTACTGGTACCACGTTTGCAACCTACTGTGGATAAGAAGTACCAACTAAGATTCCGGAATTGAACTATTTCATGACTTCAGCCTTGATCTTTTTTGACATCTTAGGACGCATACGACAAACCTTTTGCTTCACTGGAGGGTAGTCTTCTTTTATTGGCAGACGATGAACCATAATATCAATGTCCAGCCCCGGCATGTCTTCGTATGACCAGGAAAAGATCTCAACATAGTCATGTAACATCTGAATTAATCGGTCTTTAACACCATTTTCAAAGTTGGCACCTATCTTGACTTCCTTTTTATTCTCCTCAGTACCCAAGTTTACTGTCTCAACCGGCTCTTCATGAGGGTGTATTGCTATTTCCTCTTGTTGTAACAGTATAGCAAGTTCTCCTGGTACTTTACAATCTTCCTCACCTCCGTCCTTGGCTTGGTAGATCGGATTTTCAAAGTCATAACTGGAAATAGTAGAACTGTTATCTATGGGATCCAGGGTGGATATGGATCTGCAATTTGATATGTGGGTGTGTGTAAGAGAGCATATCTATTTTGAACAAGTAGAGTAAAAATAAAAACAAAGAGCGTAAAATTTGCATGCAAATCGTCCAATGATTTATTAATGAGATATGAATGTGAAGTGATAACCCTCACAAATAGACCGTTGTGCCTCGGGTAAGACACAAGGCTTTAGAGTTTAAACTGTTCAAAAATTACATATCCTCAAAAAATAGAAAAACAATTACTCTTGGATAAAATAAATAGGCACAAAGTGTCTAGCTGTCGAATTATTGAATCCACCATTAATAGTAGGGAAGATCCAATTGTCCAGATCACAGCCACTGTTAGTGTATTCCACAACATTGACTCTATGGTTGCTGATGCATAGTGGTGGTCCTCCAGCGCGAGCACGGAAAATATCTTTTTAAGCTCCTGAAGTGAAACCCAAACCAAATTTGTCTGACTTGTAGGGGATATCAGGAAGTTGGCCCTAAATAGTACACACACCTTCTTCAACTATAGCCTTAGCATCTTTTATATAAGTCATTTTCAGTGGAGGTCTTCTAATCTTTGGAACAACGGTAGCATCTTCGGTAACAACAATCGTCTGAGGAACCTCTTCAAAATTGTGACAGGCGGTCTCAGTGAACTCGACGTCCATCTCGACATATCTGAAAGAGTTCAAGTGGCTTACCATATACTCTTCTTCTCCATGGACTGTAACAATCTTTCCATTAACTGGATACTTTAACATCTGATGTGTAACACGGTGGGAGAACTGACTTGGGTGTTTTGTGTTTGATCACAATTGTTGCGGATAGCAAGAGTCGCCACCGACTTTTCTTTTATCCAACAAAGGAAAGGGTGAAAATAACAAGAAAGACCTTCGAGATTATTTCTTAAGTTCGGGGGGTAGGTTATGAAAAGGGAAGGTATTATCACCCTTTTCATTCGTAGTTATCTACGGGCTCTTAGTTGCTTGCTAGATCACTTGATTTTGTTTGAAAATGTGCATGTGGTGTGGGTTTTGAAAGTATTTTTAAAACGTTTTTGTAATGGTTCTCATTTCTATAAGAACACGTATAAAGTGTTGTTTTGAAAATAGTTCAAAGAGGTGTTTGTGGAATGTGTTTTTGAAAGTGATTTTGAACAGTGTCTTTGTAATGGCTCTCAGTACTACAAGAACGCGTACAAAAAGCTTTGTCTTTTGAAAATGTTTCAAAATGAAAGTGTTAGTGTATTAAATTATTTTTGTTGTGAACAAGCGAGCAACTAGGAGCATCCTACCTACTCAAAAGGTATAATTGTTCTTTTCCTCCTCCTTAAGATGTTACTATCTTACCATTGGTTTGGTAAGAAGCCCCATCATTGGATGTGAAGGGACGGGCGTGGGACGTTTGTATAGTCATAGAAGGCAACCTATGGGTCGTTTTTAGCAATGTCGTTTAGGGACTAGATCATTTACCGAAGGCAACATTGAGGGTCATCAAGGGACTGCAATGTTTTATCAAGGGTCTTTGCTAAAACGCCCATATTCGAGGGACATGACTATTTTTCCGAGGAAACAAGTGAGATTACCCTAAGGGTGCATGTGTGTATAGTGTGTTTGATTGCATGCATTTTTGTCTTTGAATTTTAGGTTGTCTACTTGTTGGTTTTTATCTTGCCATACATCCTAATTACTAACATTTGTACAAAAGCAATAAAAATGCAGAAAATAAATCCTACACTATTACAACCACATTAAATTGCAAGGAAATATAAAGATAAAATAAAATAAAGAAAGGAAAAAAAGGCTTTTTCGATTCAGGCAGAAGAACTCTTCGATTCTGCTTCTATGGCTCTTTTCGATTTGGCCTGGAAGTTGTGAAGGCGTGACTTTCGGTTGTGGCCTGGAAGCTGGTGTAGGCGTGAATTTTGATTGGGGCCTGGAAACTGGTGTGGTATGCCTTTCAACTGAGGCCTGGGAGTCAACATGGTGTTCCTTTCGACTGGCTCCTGGGAGTCAGTATGGCCATCTTTTTGGCTGCCTCTTTCTTTCAACATGGAATTCCCTCTTCTCCTTAAGTCCTTTGCCTCATCCTTCGATTTGGCCTGGAGTCAGTGAGGAAGCCTAAGGCTTTGTTTCATACTCCTGTCTCCTGTTTCTTTCGTTTGATTTTTTGAATAGTAACATGGCTTAAGGCCATGCTAGCATCACCTTGAATCCAGGTTAGTTCTTAAAGTATGTTTAATAAAACAAAGAGCAAAGCTAAAAGGGTTAACTATAAATACAAGTTAAAATGGTGGAAACGAAAAGAACAAAAATGTTATGTACATGTTTTGAAACGAAAGGGGAGATTATTCAAATATTATGCCTGAAACGAAAGATTCAAGGGTAAGAGTGACTTACCTTGCTTCAAGTTGGAACGTGTGTTGGACCTTGAGTGGTTGCCCTGAGTGCTTCTGGATTCGAAGGGAGGAGACAGGGGTTATGCCTTTAGCACCGGATTCGAAGGAGAAAGACAAGTGTGATGTTCTTTCTACTGGATTTGAAGGAGAACAAAGTATGGGGGATTACTTCAGATTCGAAAGAAGCAAGTTTTATATTCTGGGTTTATGTTTGCAAATATGTTTAAGTGTTTAAGAGTGCTTGATGATTTTTGAAGATTCGTTCCTCTAGCCCCAAAAAGTCCTCTTTGAGCATGCAAATGCTTCTCTATTTATAGAGAAAAGAATGAATGTGTTTGAAGTAACCAGCTTTGTATGATAACAAACCATGGTTTGGTTGAAAATGAAACAAGTCTTGTCAGTTTTC
Organism: Vicia faba; assembly: GCA_948472305.1. Taxonomy (NCBI): domain Eukaryota; kingdom Viridiplantae; phylum Streptophyta; class Magnoliopsida; order Fabales; family Fabaceae; genus Vicia; species Vicia faba. The sequence goes on from OX451737.1 coordinate 214,459,778, forward strand.
GTTGTTCTCACGTTTGCAGTACAAGCGGGGGGCCTACTGGCAGGAGATTTTACATATCCCTTTGGCACTACTTTTCGTTCAGACATGAATCAGGTTGGAAGCTGATTTTTGTGATAAAATTTCTCTTTATGAAAAAAAAGGGTACGTAGCCTTTTGCTATTTTAACCAAGAATGGTATTATCCAGTAGACAAAGCTTCAAAATTTTGTATAAGCCTCTGATCATATAAAGATTTGGAAGCAACATAGCCTGACAAGTAGGGTAAGGCTATGGGATTTGCTCAAACTTGCTTCGAAGGGTCCAGAGGTGGGTTTGAAAGATGCTGATTCGAAGGGAATCAAAGTTTCAATGGAAGCCTTATGTGAAGGTGGTTTTTTTATCCAGCCGAAGGCTTTCCTGCCAGAGGTTACATGGCCAAATGAAAGGGTGCATGCAGGAGGTCCTTGTTGTGGGGCGCTAGAATAAAGGGGAAATTATGTCTTGAGAGTTTGGCCAACATGCAAAACCAAAGGCTTTTGAGTCGAAGGGGGGTTGCAGGAGGCCTTTGCTTTGTGACTTCAAACAAAACATGTAAGGGGCCTTTTCTCAAACGAAAGTTTACCTTCCCAAAGTCTATATGGCCAAACGAACTTGCATTTGAAGGAAACCACAAGCCCAAATGAAGAATGTAAACCCAAGCTTGTCTTGAAGAAAGTCACACGCCCAAAGGAAGAAGCATGCAGGAGGTAAAGGGCACAAATGAAGCTTGCAACAAGGAGGCCACATGCCCAAACAAAAGAGGTATGCTAGGCTTGTAAAGATTCCCAGACGAAAGAGGCATGCAGGAACTAAAATGAGCAATTGAAGGATGCCAAAAGGAGGCTTTTTGCCTTTGAGTCGAAGGAGGCTACAATAGGCTTTTTGCCTTGTGCATGCTAGCATGGTGGAAGCCACTTGCGCACAAAAAAGGAGTTATGGACCAAACGAAGGTTTGTATGTAACTAGTCATCACTTTGTGAGTTAAAGCAAACATGGAAGGGAATATTTGTCCAGTCAACAAAGGCATGCAAGCATCAAACATCCAATCGAAGCAGGAACATAGGCAACAATTGTATTGTGAACCATGTGAAGCCAAAGATGCAATCGAAGGTTGCATGCAGGAAGCTCCTACCTTGTGAATCAAAGCCAGCCTGCCAGAGGCCAATGCCCAGTCGAAGGATGTAAGCCAGGCTTGCATCGAAAGAGGCCAAAGGGCCAATCGAAGGAGCTTAATCGAAAAAGATTTGTTTTTCTCCAATTTTGTCAAAAAGATTATTTTGATCTGTTTCCCCCCTTTTTTAACAGTTTCCTTTTTAACTTGATACTGGAAAATCCAACTGTACTTTTGCAAGCTTGAATCATGAGAATCCTTGTGAGAAATGGCTTGAGAAATAAGAGGGTAAATTTTGGGGTACAATAGTTGCCCTGTTCAATCTTTTTAAACATGAAGAGTTAGATTGGCGAGTGTGCCATTCGTGACTTGAAGGTGGAAGATGATTGAACACTAGAGTGCCCAGAAACTTGCACTCGATGATGTGGTGGTTGATTATGCAGGGAATGGACTTAAAGATTCCATTTGGAGAGATGATGTAGAGTTTTCAGAGATGGGCTTATAGATGCCATCCAAAAGTGATTGTTGACAGAAATTATACTAAGTATAAATTTGACTTCAACTGGAAAAGAATCAGAATAAATCTTTGATTTATTTAGACTGAACCAGAAGAAGTGTCTATCGGGACGGAATCAGGATAAACCACTAATCAATTTAAACTGAACCAGCAAAGGTTTGAATATTCTTTAACTGGAAAGAATTAGAATAAGTCTTGGAGCCGTTTATCTGAACCAGAGAAAATGTCTACTGGAAATGAATCAAGATAAACCATTGAGAGATTTAAACTGAACTAGCAGAGGTCTTGAATATTATTTAACTGGAAAGCATCAGAATAAATCTTGGAGTGATTTATCTGAACCAGAGAAAATGTCTACAGGAAAGAATCAAGATAAACCATTGAGAGATTTAAACTGAACCAGCAGAGGTCTTGAATATTCTTTAACTGGAAAGAATCAGAACAAATCTTGGAGCAATTTATCTGAACCAGAGAAAAATTCTATGGGAAAGAATCAGGATAAACCATTGAGAGATTTAAACTGAACCAGCAGAGGTCTTGAATATTCTTCAACTGGAAAGAATCAGAATAAATCTTGGAGCGATTTATCTGAACCAGAGAAAATGTGTACGGGAAAGAATCAGGATAAATCATTGAGAGATTTAAACTGAACCAGCAGAGGTCTTGAATATTCTTTAACTAGAAAGAATCAAAATAAATCTTGGAGCGATTTATTTGAACCAGAGAAAATGCCTACCGGAAAGGAATCAAGATAAACCATTGATCTATTTAAACAGAACCAACAGAGGTCTTGAATATTCTTTAACTGGAAAGAATCAGAATAAATATTGGAACGATTTATCTGAACAAGAGAAAGTGTCTACCGGAAACGAATCAGGATAAACCATTGATCGATTTAAACTGAACCAGTAGAGGTCCGAAGGAAGTGTTTTTCGTGTAGATGGTCACACTATCTTGTTTCGGGAATTGATCTACATTTAATTTGTTCGCAGATATTTATCCTGCCTGGTTTCAGGTATTAAGCTTGATGGTGATAGATGATGAAGGAATCTTGGATGATTACTACTTCAGCAGATAATGAAGGAATCTGAGACGATTACTACCTCAACAAATGATGAAGGAACCTTGGACGATTACTGCCTCAACGGATGATGAAGGAACTTTAGATGATTACTACCTTTGCTGATAATAAAGGAATCTTGGATGATTACTACCTCAGCGGATGATGAAGGAACTTGAAATGATTACTACCTCAACAAATGATGAAGGAACCATGGACAATTACTACCTCAGTAGATAATGAAGGAATCATGGACGATTACTACCTCAGTGGATGATGAAGGAATATAAAATGATTACTATCTCAATGGATGATTAAGGAACCTAGGACGAGTACTACCTCATTAGATAATGAAGGAATCTTGGATGATTACTACCTCAGCGGATGATGAAGGAATCTTACATGATTACTAACTTAACGGATGATGAAGGAACCTTGTACGATTACTACCTCAACAGATAATGAAGGAATCTTGGACGATTACTACCTCAGCGAATGATGAAGTAATATGACATGATTACTACCTTAACGGATGATGAAGGAACCTTGGACGATTACTACCTCAGCAGATAATGAAGGAATCTTGGAGGATTAATACCTCAGTGAATGATGAAGGAATCTGGGATGATTACTACTTCAACGGATTATGAAGGAACCTTGGACGATTGCTAAACCAAAAGGTAATGAATAAATCCAAGCTTGATTTTGTCTTGGAGAAGTTTACTGATTAATGACACTTATCTGTTGATCTTTTCCTGAAAAGTTAAATAATTAGTTGTATGCAATGTCATGATGGATGAAATGCATGGCGTACCGATGTTTCTCAAAATAAATGAGATTATGATGCTTGCATTTATAATGTAGGTAAATATGATGCATGAAACGTTGTTGGAATGTAATTTTGTCTTGTAAAATAAATTCTTGACAAGTGTTAGGGAGTTTTGGGAAGCTGAATCTCGGGCGGCTGTTGGGGATGAAGAGTATGCACACCTTTCCAGATCTTGTTTTTAGAAAGTTTCTGTTGGGGATTCCTGTTTTTGTCGTTTGAGGAGGATTCCGCTGGGGAATGTTGACTTTGTTTGAGGGAAATAAACCTTGTTGCCAATCTGTTGGAGAGGTATTTTATTTTGGCAGAACTCCTCGAAGATTCTTGAGATCAACTCAGTTGGGGAGAAGCTTTCAGAGATTGAAACTCTGGATGGGGTTCACCTTATGACAAGGACTTTGTGGGAGATTTTTCACTGCCCCTAGTAGTAAGTGTTTGTAGTATTTCCAAGAAATATTTGTCTGACCATATATGACCCTTTGTCGGGGTTCATGTTCAATTCCCCAAGTGATTCAGATACATACCTGTCCCTAGTTACTCAACACTTCTTGAGAGATCTCTTGGAATCTTGACTTGACTGCCCCAGACGTATTGGACAATGACGTGTAATGCCCCTTGCTTATAGGAGATTTTGTCATTGGAAGCGTCATCCCATTTGAAATGAATTTGTCCACTGAGAGAGCTTTCTTTCGTTGAATATTCATCGTGTGAATTTCTCCACTATCAAACAATTAGCCATATCCAAACAACGACATTCAAATAATGCAAAGTTTATGCTTGTCTTGAAGTTTTGAAAATGCGTTTTAGTAGATAAATGAAATTTGTAAGAATGTTTAACTCAGAATTTAGAGTAAATCCTTACAGGAGTCAGGATACCTTTTGTAACAGTATGCTTTCGGACTAACCCATGCTTCAAATACAACATTTGAAAGGTTGTATCATGGCTTGGGTCACGGTTTAAGAAACAAAGGATACGGCTCAAAGTGTATTTGTATCCGCCCGTTTTTCGTTATGTTCTTCACTCCTAAACTCAATTAATTGTAAATTTGAACTCATATTAAGTCCGGATGACGTTTTGGTGATGGTTAAAAATTTTGGAAACTTATTTGTTGGAAGGCAGTCACGTTTACCATATTTTCCATATTGTTGAGGATTTGTAGTGTCCTCTTTTTTGATTTACTATCCCTGATTTTTGCCTGACTGTTATTATTTTTGAGATTATAGTCAGTGGGATGCCCCCGTTTTTCTCAAGTCTCCTTCGTAGGTGGGATTTTCTTTTGAGAAATAATTATTGCCTATTTTATAGGATGAACCGTCACTGTCTTTTGATTTAGAAGGAAGTTTTTTTTATGTCATTCGTTGTATGCGAAGTGAAAGCTTACGACTGAAGGCGCATTTGAATTAACTGGGAGACTACCCTACCCCAGGTTTTGATTAAAGTTTTCAATTTGTGTAAAAAGGAAACTCCTACTTCTTTGGCTCAAAGGGGTTAACTAGGGATTATCTTCCTTATAACCCCAATGTTTAGGAATTGAAAGAACGCATGTACGTTGTCAGCAAGGTCTGTCCAAAAGTATATTGTATGAGATTATGGCATTGCTTTCTTCATCATCCCTCTAAAGGCTTGCAACTTTTTTGAAACAAGATTTGAATATCATAAAGGGAGTAAAAAGCATAGTTTAAACATAATGAAAACAAATGGATTAATTCAAGAAAAACATATGCAATTCATTAATGAAACGAAGTTTAACATTAATAGATACGTGTTTGAACAACAAAAGAGATTACAATTGAAAATACAAAATGAAAAGTACGCTCTTAATGACTTGGCATAGGATAAGTGATCACGTTAGGAGTCTCTAGAGGGTCGAACTCAATCACCTTAGCGTCAATCAAATCTTGAATCTTGTTCTTCAAAGTCCAACAACTGTCGGTGTCGTGTTCAGGACTATCAGAATGGTAGGCACATCTTACATTTGGATTGTACTTAGGAGAGGAGGTATCGGGGTTTTGAGGAGGATCCCTTAGTGTGATCATCTTTGCTTTCAGCAAATGTTGTAACACTTGAGACAATGGCATGTTAATCTTAGCGTACTGCCTTTCTTGGTATTTTATCCTACGCCTATTGCCCTGTATTTGTTGAACAGGTGTAGGATTAGAGATCAGGATTGCCCCCACGTGTTGGTCGTGGTTATTCTGGTTACGACCTTTTTGACCGTACACAACATTGGACTCTTTTTTCCCATTGTATAGATTTTTCTGAGTATCAGAGGATGTAGCTCCTAGGATCTTTCCACTTTTGATGCCAGCTTAGACTCTTTCGCCAGTCAGTATTAGCTCGGTGAACCCGACCGAGGAGCTCCCGATTAGTTGATTGAAGAAAGGTCCCATCAAAGTTCCCATAAAGATGTCAATCAGCTCCCTGTCAGTTAATGAGGGTTGCACCTTGCCAGCCAGTTCTCTCTACTTTTGGGTGTATTCTTTGAAGACGTCATTGGAACGCATGGTCATACTCTTAAATTGCACACGAGTTGGTGAAAGATTAGCGTTGTATTGGTACTGCTGTAGAAAGCAGCAGCCAAGTCCTCCCAAGTATGAATGTCGGTTCCTTCCAACTGATAGAACCACTCCAGTTGAGTGCCAGCCAAACTTTCTTGAAAGAAATGGACCCATAACTTTCGATCAGCAGTGTGAGGCTAAATCTTGCAGACATAAGACCTCAAATGCATCTTAGGACAAGAGACCCCATCATACTTGGAAAAGGTATGGATTTTGAACTTTGGTGGGATGACCACTCCGGAAACCAACCCTAACTCTTCAAAGTCCAAGCCAGGTATCTGCTGAATCTCCATAGCATTGAGGCGATCCTCCAACTGTTTGTATTTATCAACAGCGGGAGGATATTGTTCCTCAGAGTAGTCAACTTCATCTTCATCAATCTCCGGGCTGTTATCTTCTTCATGATTATTCCCCTCATTTGATGGAGTTGAGAGATCATGAGTTCTCTTGACTGGTCCTCTAAGTCATCTTCCCAAATTCAGGACACCCCTTGACTTCTTTATCTTTTTCTTCTTGTCTTTGAGAAGAAGAGTCTTCAGGTCCTCTTGCCCCTTAGCCATAGCCAGGAATATTTTTTGGAATTGGGCATTTTGTGCTTGGAGATCCTTCACCGTCTGTTCCATATCCATCTTACTGAAATAAATAGTAGGAAGATAAGGAGACATGTATGGGAGAAACCTGTCATGATATGATGCATGGTATGTGGATGCATGTTTTCAAGGATCTCGCAGGATAAACACAAGAAGATGTTATAAGTTGAATTTTGATCAACAACTTTGATTGGAGAACTTCGTATCGGTGGACGTCCTTCCACGAGAATCGAGCTCACCATGTCAAATGGGTCATAGCCCTTGACTCAAGTTATTTTGCTTTGGTCTTGACGGAATTTGATTAGAGAATGAATCCTCTTTTCCCTTGATAGGAGTTTGGTTCAACATGACCCTGCATCATAGGCCCTTGAGATCCTTGAAATGATTATTAAAAATTCTATGGTATGATGTCATGATGTTATGTACAAGTATGCAAAGTAAGCAAATTGTTATGTACAAATAGTCATATATACACTGTCGTACCCCAAATTTGTCCTACCTTGAGGATTTTTGTTTTTCGAGATTGAAATAGAAGAAATATTTAATTAAGGATGGTATAACAATATCTGATGGCCCATTATTAAAATTTAAGTCAACCAGGGGCGTATTTTAATTCAGGAAAATAGGGATTTCTAAATCAGAAATACTCATAGACTTATTCGCGAAGCATGTTGGCCAATGGCCCATGCGATTCGAAAATAGGAAATTATTCCAAAAGAATAATAAACATTAAGTTCTTAAATATTAAATAGTTGTTGAAATTAACTAAGCCCGCTTAAATGTTTTGGTTGTTAGAAAGGAGGTGAAAATTCAGTAAGCAAGCCCATTTCGTTTGGCCCATTTCCGTTTTGTGGTCATTAAAAAATAGAGGAGGGTGTGTTTACAAGTTGCAAGCCTATTAGGATAGGGATAAAACCAAAAAAGTCAATTCTCCCGCCGTATTACAGCGGGAAATTCAAATATCTTCGTAATCCATAAAACTAACTACGAACTTCGAATTGGGACTCTAATTCCTCATAAGAGGATACGTAGGCATACGATCAAAAATCGTAGCGAGTTCCCCTATAAAAATTTTTAAACCCTTTCTTTCTATTTAAAACTTAAAATCCAGTTTACCCAAAACCTAAACCTAGAGTCTAATATCCTTGTAAACAAGGTATATGAAACATGCCTAACACTTTCCTTTCGTCTAATTGAGTCTGAAACCTAGAGTCTCTATCTGCGAATTAGGGTTTTCTGTTAGGTTCCCTTCCCTAGGATAAAAACTAATAGTGGCGACTCTTGATTAAAAAACCAGTCGCAACAGTTGGCGACTCTGCTGGGGACTCTCCTTAACCCTAGATTTAGGTATTTTTGGGTTTTTATTATTTATTTTCTTTATTTATCTATTGAATTTATCTACTTTATCACATTTATTTATTCATTGTCAATTTCTCTTATCATCATATATTTACTGCGTGGCGGGATTTTCTATCTCAAAAATATTTTTAATATAACCCTTAGAGAGAAGGTTCATCTATTAGCTTAGGGGGTACATCATCCTCGCGAGTTTATGTGACGACTTCGCCTAGAGTCAGTGGACTTCCGAAAAAGGAATACTTACCGAGAGATATCCTCTCGACGAGTAGGACTTTGGAATGTCACGCATGACTCTTTGTAACGACCTTAACCCAAAATCTCATGACGAGATCTTTTATGACTTTGAGACGAAAGTATCAGTCCGTAAAGAGGCTCCATCTAAGGGAGGCCCTTGTGCATTTCCCTCTGGTGTTATTCATGACACACTTAAGGAAGCCACCTTTTGGGAGGGTAAATCAATTGTAGGTCAAGATTAAGGAACCTACCTTATAGGGCTAATTATTACAAAAAGTCCCATCACTCAACCTTACACCCACACATTCATATATTTCATGTATTCATCATACATTCGTCATATATTCGTCACCCGTTTCTTTGTCTTATTCACGGGGTACAAAAAAATAATAATAAAATCAAGATCTCAGTGACTGTCTTTAAAAATGGATACCGAAGTAAACAACTTGCCCGCGTCAACATGCCAAACATGTCTGAAATCAAGGCCACGAAAGGGAAATAACGTGCTGAAGACTTTCTCAAGATTTGTCCAGCAATAGGGGATGGTTTCAAGATCAGATATCCGTAGGAGTACCTTGAAGACTTATTTACTTTTTGCTTGATTTCATGCAAATAAAGTTTTGGTTTAAGATCGTAATATTTTTCAATATCTGAATTACGTTACTCTCAATAAAGGCAATTTGTTTCCACATGTCATTTACGTATCTATTTTAAAGATAGTCGCTAAGTAAAATAATAAACAAAGACAGATACATACCCAAGTGAATAAGACAGTTAACCCCTTTCGTATTCATACACATTCATTCACACGCATGCATTCACGAACACCTTCATATCATGTTAAAACTCATTTTTTCACAAACATCTCTCCAGTTGAACCATTGGTAGAAGAAGGTCTCCACCTCCTTGGCCTTCATATAAAACAAGGTATTATCAACAAAAAGCAATGGAGAAAATTAAGGAAACTCAGGCTGTGTTCAAAGAGGATCTCGACCAAGTAAAGGGTGACGTCACTTCAATGAAGGGGGATCTGAGTCAAGTTCTCCTAGCTTTGAAAAACATTATTGACAGGCAAGACCAGATTCCCAGGGAAGCTTTCGAAGAAGTAGCCCAGACTATTGGTGCATCAAGCAGTCACAAACTAAGGAAAGAGTCAGAGGCAGGACCCGAGAAGTCTGTCATGGCCCACCAAGAAGCTGAAACTGAAGGGTTTATCCCACCTCCGCCAAAAGCAAGGGCATCTCGTACCCTACAGATTCTAACCAATAATGCAAACAACTACTGGGACATGCAATACGGAGACTACGACCCAGAGGATGCCAACCAAGCGCTATTAAATATGATTGGTACTCATGCTGTTGATAATCCACTGGCGGTGAATCAGTACACAGCTCTGGCGGAAAGGCTAAAAGTTGTGGAGGGTTTTGACGCTTTCGAAGTAGACGCTCTCGAAATGGGTCTAGTTCCTGATGTGGTGATACCTCCAAAGTTCAAAGTACCTGACATTGAAAAATACAAGGGGCTCACTTGTCCACGTAATCATTTTCGTATGTACTGCAGGAAGATGCATGCCCATGCCCATGATCAGAAGCTGATGATTCACTATTTTCAAGATAGCTTGAGTAGGGCATCTTCAAACTGGTATATGCAATTGAAGCGAATGCATATTCGAACCTGGGCAGATCTTGCTAATGCTTTCCTAAAGCATTACAAATATAACCTGGACATGGCGCCTACCCGCATGCAACTCCAGAATTTGTCCTAGAAGAAAGAAGAGTCCTTCAAGGAATATGCTCAGAGATGGAGGGATTTGGCATCCCGTGTGCAACCACCACTGTTAGAGAAGGAGCTGGTAGACACATTCATGGGAACTTTGCAAGGGCTGTATTAGGAGATGATGGTTGGAAGTATCTCTTTGGGGTTCTCATACCTATAACCATCGGAGAAATAATCGAGACGGGGATAAAAAGTGGGAAGATATCAGGTGTCCCATCAAATTCTCCCTACAATTCAAAACAGTCTGCTTCAAACTTCACCAAAGGAAAAGAGGGAGAAATTAATGTTGTAACATCATAACCCAGGGTACAACAACCATTAGTGATCCCACTAGGGCAGCAGCAAGGCAGAAGGCCACATAGGAAATTTGATCCACTCCCGATGCCACCCAGTCAGCTATTACAACATCTAGTTACAACATCCTTAGTGGAACTCAAGCCTCTAGCTCCTCCAGTCGAGCCACTCCCACGAAGATACGATGCCAATGCCAGATGTGAGTATCATGCTAATTCTCCTGGACATACCATAGAACAATGTTGGCCATTCAAACACAATGTGTAGGATTTGTTGGATTCTCAAGACATCACTTTCGAGAAGCCCAACATCAAATCAGACCCTACACCTTCACACGATGGGCTGTCAATAAATACAATTGAAGTAGCCACTGACTCTGGGGTAAGAAGATAAAAAAACCCCGATAAACTCGCTGAAAGAATGTCTGTTAGGATGTGGACTCCCTCTAGAAGACAATGAAGCTTTTGAAAGAGCTCTACAAAGGTTAGGGGACTAGGGGATAGTCCAGTTCGGACAATACCCTGAAGAAAGATATAAAGTTGCCCTGAAAGGCGAAGCACATTTTCCTCCCATCCAAGATACCTTTGTCAACAATGGAGTAGTGCATGGAAGACATGAGGCAAAATATCCAACAAATCCAACACCCAACGGGGCAAATGAATTCATCCGAGAATGCGCCCCAGTAGAAGAACTCTAAAGATGGACCGTCGTGGAGATTCCTGAGATCTTTTTCTTTCCTAATTGATTTTTCTTGTTTTTGAAAGAACCTATGTCAGGCCCAGGGCATAGGGGTTGCTTGTAAGGGTTATTTCGTTTTGTTTCAAACAATATCTACGATTAATAAAAGTGATATTTTGTTTTCAATTAAGATCCATGTCTTTCTCTTGCATTTATTCCGTAAATTGAAAAAATGGCAATATTTTCTCTGCATATGCATCTTCAAAATTCATATACTAAAATCTGCACCAAAACATGATAAAGGTGTAAATCCATGCCCAAAATCACCGATAATGCTACTGCTGCGACCCAATATAATTTTGGTGCTCTATCAACTAAGCTAAAGAGGAGGAGGATAAAGATCTTGAACTCTCTGAGAAAATGGCGAGGGAAATAAAACGAAAGGCTAACAATATACAACAATATCAATAGGCTATTAAGACCATTAATCTAAGCACATGGGAAGACCAGGGAGAAACCAAGCTAAAGGGAAATGTTAGAGCACAGCCACAAATAAGCTAATCAAGTTATTGTGCATATCTGCTTGTTCCTACAGAAATAGGCCAAGGTCAAATACAAACATTGCTGTAAAAATAAGCAACTACAAAATACCAGGACTTGACAAAGGACTCGAGCCAAGAGCACGTTGGATACTCACGTTTGACGGGGCTTCAAATGCACTGGGGCATGATACAGGGGCAGTTTTGACTTCTCCAAAGAATGCTCACAAGCCATATACCAAGTCAACAACGAATGGGATACTAAACATCCAAAACTGATCCCATATCAGGATCAAGTTTTGAAAACTGACTGCGAAATTCGCAAAGATCACTTTTAGTCACATCCCACGAGAGGAAAGTTAAATGATAGACGCCTTGGAAACTATATCGTCTATGTTCAAAGTAACTTGGTCAAACCACGAATCATGCATCACAAACTGACGCTTCGAAGAACCCGCACATCGCCTTGCTATTAAAAAAAGTTACAATATAACAAGCCTCGGTTTTACGACATCAAGAAGTACCTCTAAAAATAAGGAAATCCAGAACATGCCTCCAGCATCGACAAACGAACCCTACGAAAATTAGCCTCGAAATTCTTTCAAAAGTAACGGTATATTGTACAAGATGAACCACAACATGGTCTAGTACTCAAGAAGATTCTGCTACCTCGTCTCAACTCACATGGTAAATGGATACCCAATTACAAAGGTCCATACATAGTCAAAACAACATTCTCCATTGGTGGTCTTATCCCCACAACAATGGATGGGGAAAAACTACCGCATCCAGAAAATTCAAACGCAGTCAAAAATACTACGTATAAGAAGCTCGCTAAGCTCGAACCTTAAACAGGAAACTTAGGCAAAAAGGAGCGTCCCGGTGGATCGAAAACCCTAAAGGGAGATCAATGAAAAAATTAGGGGCATATAAACAAAAAACTATCCCGGTGGATTGAAAACCCAAAAGGGCAATCCAGGCAAAAGTTAGGAATTTCATACAAAGAAATAAAGAACAAAAAGATTGTGATCTAAGAACCGCGACTACGAATCACGAAGGGAAAGATAGATTTGAATCATTCAACTCAGAAGAAAAGGAGATAAGATAATTAAAATGATATTGGGGGAACGACAGTAAAAATTATCATTTTTATTGCCATTTACAGTTTTGAAACCTTCTGTAATTACCTCTTTCTAGGAATTGCATCTTGTACTCTCGCCTATTCAGAGGCATATTAATAAAACACTGGCTTTCTTTGCATTTTTCAAATTGCGTTTTTTCTTTTCTCAGACTTGTTTACAAAATACTACGATCATTACTTGTGAATATTGTCTTTAAATCATTTCGGGGGATTAACAAAGTAAAAGTATTTGACAAAATATCGAAAAATCATTTTGGTTAGAAAAATATTGAAAGAAAATCCACGTCTACGTCGACGCACATGTCTACTCCGGCGCCTACAATACAAATTCCATACATATGTCCATGTCTGCGCCCATATCCATGTTCACGATGTAAAAAAAAAGGTCTACGCCCACACGTGCATCTGCGGCTATGCTTGCATTCAGCAATACAAAATATATGCATATCTACTCCAACGTCTTGCAACACAAAAATCTATACATAGGTCTACGCCTATATCTATGCATATCTACGCCTATGTCCATACACATGTTTGCGCCTATTCTTGCACTCAACAATACAAAGTCTACAAATATATCTACGCGTCCCTACGCAAAGTCTTCGTACGTGTCAGCACCTATGCCTACGCTTGCAACACAAAGTCTACATCTGAACATGCATCCATGCACATGTGTACTCCTGCCAATTATACATACGCCTACGCTTACGCCTGCACTCACAACATACGAATCCACATACGTCTACACTTACGCCTGCGCTTACAACACAAAGGCCACACATATGCCGATACATATGTCTGCGCCTACGCTTGCAACATACAAATCTATGCATAGGCCATTATCTATGTCTACATCTACGTCTACGCACGCAATACAAAATCAATGCTAAACTTTTGCTAATATTTCCCACCACGTTCAAGTTCAACAATGCTACGACGACACGACATACAATGCTAGGAATTGGTAACTCTAAGCCAATGGCTTTAAGGAGAAAATGCTGGAAATAGTCTTCATAACATTTCAAGGCATATACGCATGTTACGCACATTTCACACATATATTTTGCATATTTAAGGCATATATATCCTATACATTTAAATATTCAATACACTCAGGGGTCCACACATCAAACATCATACATTTTGCATACATATAAACATTCAATACGCATGCATATGCAGGTATCACATAGCAAACAAAAAAATAATTTCACCCTCAATTCAATTATCTAAGGATCGACCAACACAATACTTCTCCTACGGTTCAATTCGTCAACTCAGTCTTCATGCCGTGACACATTCAGCCCATCATCTAAGTCTTCCTGCAATGCTGGGCTCCTTTCAAACCCAGTACATTGCCTCTAAGCCGCAATGTATTTGCAAAATTCAGAACATTGCCTCTAAGCCGCAATGTATTTTCAAAATTCAGAACATTGCCTCTAAGCTGCAATGTATCCTCTAAAATCCATACATTGCCTCTAAGTCGCAATGTATCCTCAAAAATCAACACATTTCCTCTAAGACGCAATGTATTATCCAAGCCAACACATTTCCTCTAAGTCGCAATGTATCCTTAAAACCCATTACATTTCCTCTAAGCCGCAACGTATCCTCAAAACCCATTGCATTTCCTCTAAGCTGCAATGTATTCTCCAAACTCGGTAAGTTGCCTCTAAGCCGCAATGTATTTGCAAAACCTAGTACGTTGCCTCTAAGCCGCAATGTATTCTCATAAATCATTACATTGCATCTAAGATGCATTGTTTTTGCAAAACCTAGATCATCGCCTCAGACTTCATGATGCGATGCTCAAAAACAAAACCTAGCTTATCACATTAGACTTCATGCAGCGATTTGGGAACCTAATCTATTGCCTCAGACTTCATGTAACAATGTGTTTCGTTATGCCGAGTTCCAGATCATCGTCTTAGAATTCATGCAACGATGTTCGAAGCAGTAAGTTTAGCTTATCACATCAGACTTCACACAATGATTTGTGAACTTAACCCATTGCTTCAGACTTCATGCAGCAATGTGTTCCAAACCCCAGACCATCGTCTCAGACTTCATGCAACGATGTTTGAAACAACCAAATCACATCAGACTTCACACAGTGATTGGCAAACCAAACCCATTGCCTCAGACTTGATGCAACAATGTGTTTCTTATTCTGCGACATAGATCATCGCCTCAGGCTTCACGCAGCGATGTCCGAAAGCCAAATTTAGCTTATCACATCATACTTCACGCAGTTATTTGCGAACCTGACCCATTGCCTTAGTCTTCATGCAACAATGTGTGTCTTTATTCCACAAAATCCAGCCTATCGCATCAGACTTCACGCAACGATTTACGAACCAAACTAATTGCCTCAGACTTCATGAAGAAATGTATATCTCTTTACTCCGTATCACAAACCATCACCTCATACTTCATGCAGTGATGTCCAAAAACAAAGTCTAGCTTATCATCTCAGACTTCACACAACGATTTTCAAAACTGTAACCCATTGCTTCAGACTTCATGCAGCAATACGTTCCTTTATTCTATAAACACCGATCATCACCTCATAGTTCATGTTATGATGCTCAAAAGAAAAACACTTTAACCTACTTCATGCTGCAATGTGTTTCTTATTTTGTGACACAGATCATTGCCTCAGACTTCATGTAGCGATGTTCGAAACATCAAATTTAGTTTATCACATCAGACTTCACGCAGCGATTCGGAACATAACCCATTGCCTCAGACTTCATGCAGCAATGTATTTCTTATTCTGTGACACAAATCATCGCCTCAAGCTTCACGCAGTGATGCTCGAAAACAAAATCTAGCCTATCGCATCAGACTTCACGCAACAATTTATGGACCAAACTCATTGCCTCAGACTTCATGCAGTAATGTATATCTCTTTACTCCGAAACGCAAACCATCGCCTCAGACTTCATATGGCGATGTCCAAAGACCAAATCTAGCTTCTCGCAGCGATTTACAAAACTTTAACCCATTGCATCGGACTTCAGGCAACAATGTGTTTCTATATCCCATAATATAGCCCACCGCCTCAGATGTTACACGGCGATTCACAAACATAATCCATGGCCTCAGTCTTCAAGCAGCCATGCATCATCAATCATCGTTATATTCATCCTCCAAATGGGTGAATGATCAAAACCAAGCCAAGACGTACGGAATTAAGCTCTTAAAATCACTTGTCTCATTGTCAAACCTGGGTAAGTGATATATCATCAGCTTTGCCTACTTCCTTGATACTTTTAAGGGTATACTACATCAGTATAACCTTATGTTTGTCGGATAAATTTTTGGATACTTCAAGTATTCAATAAACTTCCAATAAAAATGCGTAAGACTCGAGTTTTCTCACCCTATTCGATTGAAAGATAATTAAATAGGGGCAACTGTCGTACCCCAAATTTGTCCTACCTCGATGATTTTTGTTTTTCGAGATTGAAATACAAGAAATATTTAATTAAGGATGGTACAACAATATCTGATGGCCCATTCTTAAAATTTAAGTCAACTGGGGGCATATTTTAATTCAGGAAAATAGGGCTTTCTAAATAAGAAAGACTCATAGACTTATTCGCGAAGCATGTTAGCCAATGGCCCATGCGATTCGAAAATAGGAAATTATTCCAAAATAAAAATAACCATTAAGTTCTCAAATATTAAATAGTTGTTGAAATTAACTAAGCCCGCTTAAATGTTTTGGTTGTTAGAAAGGAGATAAAAATTCAGTATGCAAGCCTATTTCGTTTGGCCCATTTCCGTTTTGTGGTCATTAAAAAATAGAGGAGGGTGTGTTTACAAGTTGCAAGCCTATTAGGATAGGGATAAAACCAAAAAAGTCAATTCTCCCACCGTGTTACAGTGGGAAATTCAAATATCTTCGTAATCCATAAAACCAACTATGAAGTACGAATTGGGACTCTGATTCCTCATAAGAGGATACGTAGGCATACGATCAAAAATCGTAACGAGTTCCCCTATAAAAAATTTAAACCCTTTCTTTCTATTTAAAACTTAAAATCCAGTTTACCCCAAACCTAAATCTAGAGTCTAATATCCTTGTGAACAAGGTAGATGAAAGGTGCCTAACACCTTTCTATCGTCTAATTGAGTCCGAAACCTAGAACCTCTGTCTGCAAATTAGGGTTTTCTGTTAGGTTCCCTTCCATAGGATAAAAACTAATAGTGGCGACTCTTTATTAAAAAACCAGTTGCTACATACACAAAGCAGTCAAATCCTTAGGTTTAGGCTTACATGGGTTTGTAGGTAAGTACCCTCTTGAAGTTTAGTTGGCTCAACCTGTTTTAGTAATAGTGACCGGGTTCTAAAGGATTTAAATATCATTGATCTTTCTTCATCGGACATTGTTTCGGTGCAAGCCTCTTTAATGGCGACGGAAATATCCCAAAAGTCCAATCTCAATGAGCGTAGCATTGAGTATCAACCAACTTCAGACTGCACCAAAGCCATATATCTCACTACTTCCTAATGGCCAAGTTATTCATTTAAGGTTCTAAGGTCAGTTAGTGCTTCACGACACCACACAGCGGCCCAGTATTCTCCTTGACTACTTAAGGGCTACCGGTACCAACAAATGTGTCACACTAACGAAGTTATTGCTTAGACCATGTCGGTATACCCTGCACAGTTCCCACAATCTATTACTACTTACCTAAAAGGTGCCCCAGATCCGGGTGGAGAATCAAAACAAGCCCAACAAGCAACCATAATGTAAAGCAAGCAAGTTAAACAAAGAAAGCAAGTAGAAGTGATCTAGCCCTAAGGTAACCCCACTTTTAAATGATCCCCAGCAGAGTCTCCAATTCTGTAACACGGTGGGAGAACTGACTTGGGTGTTTTTTGTTTGATCGCAATTGTTGCGGATAGCAAGAGTCATCACCGACTTTTATTTTATCCAACAAAGGAAAGGGTGAAAAGAACAGGAAAGACCTTTGAGATTATTTCTTGAGTTCAAGGGGTAGGTTATGAAAAGGGGAGGTATTAGCACCCTTTTCATCCGTAGTTATCTATGGGATCTTAGTTTTTTGCTATATCACTTGCTTTTGTTTGCAAATATTCCTGTGGTGTGGGTTTTGAAAGTATTTTGAAAATGTCTTTGTAATGGTTCTCGTTTCTATAAGAATGCGTACAAAGTATTGTTTTGAAAATAGTTCAAAGAGGTGTTTGTGGAATGTGTTTTTGAAAGTGATTTTGAAAAGTGTCTTTGTAATGGCTCTCGTTTCCATAAGAACGCATACAAAAAGCTTTGTCTTTTGAAAATGTTTCAAAATGAAAGTGTTGGTGTATAAAAATGTTTTTGTTGTGAGCAAGCGAGCAACTAAGAGTATCCTACCTTCTCAAAAGGTCTAATTGTTCTTTTCCTCCTCCTTTATATGTTGCTATCTTACCAATGGTTTGGTAAGAAGCCCCATCATTGGATGTCAAGGGACGGGCGTGGGACGTTTTCATAGTTATAGAAGGAAACCTATGGGACGTTTTTAGCAATGTTGTTTAGGGACTAGATCGTTTACCGAAGGCAACATTAAGGGTCATCGAGGGACTACGATCTTTTATCAAGGGTCTTTGCTAAAACGCCCATATTCGAGGGACATGACTATTTTTCCGAGGAAACAAGTGATATTACCCTAAGGGTGCATGTGTGTATAGTGTGTTTGATTGCATTCATTTTTGTCTTTGAATTTTAGGGTGTCTACTTGTTGATTTTTATCTTGCCATACATCCTAATTACTAACATTTGTACAAAAGCAATAAAAATGCTGAAAATAAATCCTGCACCATTACAACCATATTGAATTGCAATGAAATATAAAGACAAAATAAAATAAAGAAAGGAAAAAAAGGCTTTTTCGATTCAGGGAGAAGAACTCTTCGATTCTGCTTCTCTGGCGATTTTCGATTTAGCCTGGAAGTGGTGAAGGCGTGACTTTCGATTAGGGCCTGGAAGCTGGTGTAGGCGTGACTTTTGATTGGGGCCTGGAAACTGGTGTGGTATTCCTTTCGACCGGGGCCTGGGAGTCAGCATGGTGTGCGTTTCGACTGGGGCCTGGGAGTCAGTATGAGCATCCTTCTTGCTGCCTCTTTCATTCAGTATGAAATTCCCTCTTCACCTTAAGTCCTTTACTGCATCCTTCGATTGGGCCTGGAGTCAGTGAGGAAGCCTAAGGCTTCGTTTCATACTTCTGTCTCATGTTTCTTTCGTTTGAGTTTTTGAATAGCAACATGGCCTAAGGCCATGGTAGCATCACCTTGTGGTCAAGTTAGTTCTTAAAGCATTTTTAATAAAACAAAGATCAAATCTAAATGGGTTAACCATAAAAACAAGTTAAAATGATGGAAACGAAAAGAACAAAAATGTTACGTACATGTTTTAAAATGAAAGGGGAGATTATTCACATATTATGCCTGAAACAAAAGATTCAAGGGTAAGAGTGACTTACCTTGCTTCAAGCTGGAATGTGTGTTGGACCTAGAGTGGTTGCTCTGAGTGCTTCTGGATTCGAAGGGAGGAGACAAGGGTTATTCCTTTAGCACTGGATTCGAAGGAGAAGGACAAGTGTGATGTTCTTTCTACTAGATTCGAAGGATAACAAAGTATGGGGTGCAACTTCAGATTCGAAAGAAGAAAGTTTTATATTCTAGGTTTATGTTTGAAAATATGTATAAGTGTTTGAGAGTGTTTGATGATTTTTGAAGATTCGTTCCTCTAGCCCAAAAAGTCATGTTTGAGCTTGCAAATACTTCTCTATTTATAGATAAAAGGATGAATGTGTTTGAAGTAACCAGGTTTGTATGATAACAAACCATGGTTTGGTTGAAAATGAAACAAGTCTTGTCACTTTTCGTTGTTACCACGTTTCCAGTACAAGTGGGGGGCCTGCTGGTAGGAGATTTGACATATGCCTTTGGCATTGCTTTTTGTTCAGACATGAATCAGGTTGGAAGCTGATTTTATGATAAAAGTACTCTTTATGAAAAAAAGGGTACGTAGCCTTTTTCTATTTTAACCAAGAATGGTATTATCCAGTAGACAAAGCTTCAATCCTTTATATAAGCCTCTGATCATATAATGATTTGGAAGCAACATAGCCTGACAAGTAGGGTAAGGCTATGGGATTTGCTCAAACATGCTTCGAAGGGTCCAGAGGTGGGTTTGAAAGATGCTGATTCCAAGGGAATCAAAGTTCCAATTCAAACCTTGTGTGAAGGTGTTTTTTTTGTCCAGTCGAAGGCTTTCTTGCAAGAGGTTACATGGCCAGACGAAAGGGTGTATGCAGGAGGTCCTTGCTGTAGGGCGCTAGCATAAAAGGGAAATTCTGCCATGAGAGTTTGGCCAACATACAAAACCAAAGGCTTCTAAGTCGAAGGGGGATTGCAGGAGACCTTTTCTTTGTGACTTCAAACGAAACATGTAAGAGGCCTTTGCTCAAACAAAATTTTTCCTGATCAAGGTCCATACGGCCAAACGAACTTGCATTTGAAGGAAATCACAAGCCCAAACGAAGAATGTATTCCCCAGTTTGTCTTGAAGAAAGTCACACGTCCAAACGAAGAAAGCATGCAGGAAGTAAAGGGCACAAACGAAGCTTGCAACAAGGGGGCCACATGCCCAAACAAAAGATGTATGCTAGGTTTGTAAAGATGTCCAGACAAAAGAGGCATGCAGGAAGCATAATGAGCAATTGAAGGATGCCAAAAGGAGGCTTTTTTCCTTGGAATCGAAGGAGGCTACAAGAGGATTTTTGCCTTGTGCATGCTAGCATGGTGGAAGCCCCTTGCGCGTAAAAAGGACTTATGGCCCAAACGAAGGCTTGTATGTAACTAGTCATCACTTTGTGAGTCAAGGTAAACATGGTGGGGAATATTTGTCCAGTCAACACAGGCATGCAAGCATCAAACATCCAATTGAAGTAGGCACATAGGAAACTATTGTATTGTGAACCATGTGAGGCCAAAGATGCAATCGAAGGTTGCATGCTGAAAGCGCATGCCTTGTGAATCAAAGCCAGTGTGCCAGAGGCCAACACCCAATCGAAGGATGCAAGCCAAGCTTGCATGGAAAGAGGCCAAAAGGCCAGTCGAAGGAGCTGATTAAAAAAAGATTTGTTTTTCTCCAATTTTGTCTAAAAGATTATTTTTATCTGTTTTCTCCCTTTTTTAACAGTTTCCTTTTTAACTTGATACTGAAAAATCTAATTGTACTTGTGCAAGCTTGAATCTTGAGAGACCTTGTGAGAAATGGCTTGAGAAATGAGAGGGAAAATTTTTGGGTACAACATGATGCAAGGTGGAAGTGACAGCACCGGCCCCATGAATCCAAGGGCGTCCCAATAAGAAATAGTAAGATAGGCGAATGTCTATCACATAGAAAGTAGAATCGAACGTATGGGAACCAACTTTAATAGGGATGTCCACCTCCTCGTGTACCATTCTCTTGGAACCATCAAAATCCCTCACCACAATATTGTTGGGCCTCAATGTAAGTCCTTCACAATCTAATCTGTCTAAGGCATTCTTGGGTAGAACATTCAGAGATGAGCCAATGTAAACTAACATATGAGATATAGTATTTCCCCTGCATTCAATAGAGACATGCAGGGTATCATTATGCTTTATTCCCTTGGGCGTTAAATTAGATTCGGAGAAACCGAGTCCATTGTCAGCAGTCAGACTAGCAACGCAGTTCTCAAATTGGTCGGCAAATGTCTCTTGTGGCACATGAGAAGATTTTAGGAACTTCACCAAAGCTTTAGCGTGGGCCTCAAAGCATAATAACAAGGCCAACATTGAAATCTTTGAGGGGGTCTTCCCCAATTGTTCCACAACATTGTAGTCACTTTTCCGTATGATTTTTAAAATTTCCTTCATTTCTTGTTTGGAGGCCTCAGGAATGGCTTCTTTAGGTGCCTCTGTCCAGGCAGGCTCAACCGATACTTCTTTGCCTCGAGTCTCAGCTGATTCAGTAGTAGGAATAACAATAGGAGTAACAATAGGAGTATTAGCAGGAGTAATAATAGGAGTAGCAACAGTCTTTGGAGAGATTTCAGGAGAGAAAATCCTTCCACTTCTGGTAATCTTATTGGTCCCAACAATGTTGTCGATGTTAGGATCATTATCTTCAGCATTTTCATTTTTGACAGCCAATAGGTCATGCTTGACGGCATGGTAATAAACGTCAGCCCCATAATTCCAAGGAATGACTTTGTCGGAGGAATATGGTATTCTCCCAGGAGAGGTAATAATCAAAGGAGCAACCTTAGGAGTGGAAGTAATCCTCACAAGACCTTTAGACGAGACCCTGAGAGGATTGTCAGAAATGGTAATAATTGACAAATCTTCACACACACTTCTTGTAGAGGGAATCTTCTCAAAGAGGATCTCCCTTTCATTAATCAGACATTGAATGCCTATTTTCAGTAATAAACAACCATTAGGAAGAGACGCCCAATGGTAACAATCTTCATCACAACTTGGAAATAAATCGGCTTGTAAGAGATTCTCCTTAACCACTAGAAGAGGAGTAGCTAGTTCATCAATAAAAGAGACAAATAGGTCACCATCAACAAGATTGATACCTTGTTCGTGCTTGGGAATGGGTGCAGTTATCACATTGAGGGTCTCAGGAGGGTCAAATTCAATCTCCTTCGGATCAATAAGATCCTGAACTTTATTCTTCAGAGCCTAACAATCATTGGTATCACGCACTAGACTATTAGAGTGATAGGCAACCGAGCATTTGGTTTATAATAGAGAGATGTAGTGTTTGGATTTTAAGGAGGCTCCCTCAGAGTGACCAAGCTAGACTTCATTAGATGCTGCAATACATGAGATAAAGGCATGTTGAGTCTGGTGAATTGTCTTCTAGGCGCATCATTCCTACGTTGATTATTTTGTTGTTGAGTTGATGTAGGGTTGGAGATCATTACAGCCCCTACCATCGTACGACGATCAGCTTTACCCTGATTTCTCTGGCCATAGGCAGCACTAACTTCCTTCTTCCCACTGAAAGTCTTTTTCACAGCACTCGAAGATGCAACCCCTTGAATTTTTCCACTTTTGATGCCAGCTTCTACTCGTTATCCTGTCAATATCAGCTCGGTGAATCCAGCTGAGGAGCTTTCGATCAGATGGTTGAAAAATGGGCCTGACAAAGTACCCAAGAACATATCTACCAGCTCTCTATCAGACAGAGGAGGCTGGACTCTTGCTGCAAGATCTCTCCACTTTTGGGCATAATCTTTCAAACCCTCACTAGAACCCATAGAAATGCTTTGAAGTTGCGTACGGTTTAGAGCGAGGTCAGCATTGTATTGGTACTGTTTGTAAAAAGTAGCATCCAAATCTTCCCTATTGTGAATGTTGGTTCCTTCCAGTTGATAGAGTCATTCCAACTGTGTCCTTGACAAACTCTCCTGGAAGAAAGGAACCCATAAACTTCTGTCAGCTGTGTGGGGATGGATCTTCCTAACATAAGATCTAAAATGAAGCTTGGGACAGGAAACACTGTCATACTTTGAAAATGAGGGAAATTTGAATTTTAGCGGGATGACCACCCCTGAGACCAGTCATAACTCTTCAAAATCAATACCAGGTACCCTCTAAATCTCCATAGCATTGAGATGATCCTCCAGCTGTTTATACTTGTCATCAGCAGGAGGTTATTGTTCTTCAGCATAGTCCACTTCCTCTTCACCAGTCCTTGGGCTATTGTCATCTTCGTTTATCTTCTTGTCATCCTCTTCCTGATTATCCCCCTTATTTGATGGAGTTGTAAGTTCTAGAGCTCGCTTGGCTGGTCCTCTAAATCTTCTTCCCATATTCAGGATGCCGGCCGATTTCTTTTTCTTCTTTTTCTTCTCTTTGATGATGAGAGCTTTTAGATCTTCTTGTCCTTTAGCCAGAGCCAGAAAAATCTGTTGGAATTGAGCGTTATGTGCTTGAAGATCCTTAATTGTTTGTTCAAGATCCATTTTTTTGCTGAAATAAACAGCAAAAAGATAAGAGACCTGTCTTGAAATACCTTCTTATGTAATGATATGCATGACATGTTTATGCTATATTCTCAAGGACTTCGGGAATTTTAGATTTGTGAATCAAAATGAAACTTTTGTACCCCAAAATTTCCCCTCTTATTTCTCAAGGATTCTCTCAAAAGATCTTCTATGACGTCAAGTTTGCATCACTCATACATCAATTTAGGCTTGGAATTGGCACAACTGCAAAATGGTCAATTGCATATTAAAAAGTCAAACTTTGACTTTTTTGGTCAAGATTACATTCTAAAGATCAAATTTCATCAAGACATGCAAGAATATCAAGCTTGATCATCAAGAAAGTCAAGAAAGTCAAAAGTCAACTTGAAAAGTCAAGATTTCCAAGACTTAGAAATTTTCTAAGTGTTTTTATACATGATAATTTCATCACTTCATGCCATTCTTTCATCATGATGCAAGATGATTCAAAAGAAACTTTCAACATGAAAGTTGTAGATCTCCATGATATCTACAACATTGCTTTGCACAACCTCTCCTAAATATGATGGGATCTCAAGTTACAAATTCATGAAGTCATGACATTTTCATTTAACACCTAGAGAAATTTTCAACAGAATTTGGTCAGAATTTTACCCTAACTTCTTGGCATTTTTTCACATAGTTCCAAGATGATTTTTCCAAAATGTCCAACATGAAAGTTATAGAGGATGTTTCAAGCTTTCCAAAACATCCAAGAGCATAAATTTGTCATACTTGAGCTAAGAGATTCAAGGGCTTGAAGTTGGCCATCCATCTTTGAATTGCAAGTCATTCTAAGTGAAGAACACATAACAAAACTCTCATGATTTGCTGCATAATCTTATGTTGCAGGCTTCTTTTCTTGCAAATCTCATCATAATTTAATGCTTACACCCACTCTTGAGCTATTACCCAAGTGTTTAAACCATTGTCCAAAAGATATTTCCATTTATGGCATAAAGGCACCATTGCTATTCTTGAAAAGCAAGCTTTTTGCACAAAGTTTGTCTTGAGTCCATACCTTTCTGGTTGCTGATTATACTTCACCATAAATCATGTGAAGTAGCCGCTCAATACCAGCAACTTTGGTACTTCATCTTGGGACTATGGAGTACTTGACTTAGTTTGATCTTTGTAATCCAACCAAACCATAACATGCTGTCTTATAAACCAAATCAGATCACATGCACAAACCCCTTGCCTATAAATAGAAGAAGCATTGGCAAGATAAAGAGGTTGAAAAAGGTTATAAAAATAGAGAGAAAAGCTATAAGTCTTTTTGTAAACTAGCCATCATAAACCATAAATTTCCAAGACAACAACTCAAATTCAGAGTATAAAGATCCAACTCCAAGGTAAGTTTCTTGACTTTAGTAATTCATTTTTGAATACGAAAATGTAGTAACCATTGTCCTTGAAGCTAAAATTTTGTTTATCTTCCATTATTTTCATTATGTGTTGAGAACTAACCCATGTATGCCTCAAAACAATGTTGAAGTAGAAAAAATGACAGTATGAGCCGACACATAGCCTTATGAGTCGATACATACTGCTTTACATGCCCAAAACAGAAGGAAAAACAATGTATGAGTCGACACAAAGCACGTAAGAGTCGACACATGCAGTGTATGAGTCGACACATACCATTATGTATCGACTCATACATAGTTGATTTGGCAGTACAGGGGCAAGGAAAGTTATGTGTCGATGCATGTGAGCTTGTGTCGACACATAATAGTTCAAATGTATTTTTCCTTCTTTTTACACTATTTTTATGTTTCCTTCATGGTTATTTGATATGGTTGTAATATTTAAGTTCCTACTTCATCCCCATTTGTAAATTGTACCCTCATCCCCTAAATGATGTAATAGCGTAGGACTTTACATTTCCGCAATTTAACGCTTTCAAATACAAATGCTAGTAATTAGAGTTTTGTATGGAAAGACTAAAACCAATTAATAGAAAACCTGAATCGAAGACAACAACAATGCATGTAAATCAATTCAATTTCACCCAAGCACCCCTAGGGTAAACTCCACTTGGTTTCCTTATACAAAATGGCCATATTACGCATGTAAGGTATCTTAGCAAAAACAAGCAAATACAAGATCATAGACCCACGATGACGCTATCTAAGTTGCCTTACAAATGATCTTAGTCCCTCAAAAAAGAATGCTAAGATACCTTGCAACATTTCTAATCATGGCTATACGATGACCCACGGCCGTCCCGCTTACATCCAAAGATAGGGTTGCTTACCAAATCAATGGTAAGACAACAATGTCAAAGAAAAATAAAATGAACAAGAAAGACATTTGAGTAGGTAGATTGCTCCTAATTACTTGCTCTATCTCAAAACCAAAACATCCTTGCTATTTTCGAAACAAACACCAACACTTTCAAAAACATCTTTCAAACATGAAAATAGTTTCAAAAGATCAACGCTTTGAATATATTCTTACGAACGAGAATTATTACAAAGTTTGCCTAAAAAATGACCTCTTTACAAAATACTTTCAAAAACCACAGAAAACACAATTTCAAACAAAAGCAAGTGACCTAGCAAGTAACTAAGAGCCCATGGAAAACCATGGATGAAAAGGGTGCTAATACCTTCCTTTTTCATAATTTATCCCCCGAACTCAAGAAAACACCTCAAAGGTCTTTCATGGGCTTTTTCACCTTTCCTTTTGGATAAAAGAAAAGTTGGTGTCGACTCTTGGTAACCGCAACATTTGCGATCAAACCCAAAACACCCAAGTCAGTTCTCCCGCCGTATCACAGAACTGACGACTCTGATGGGGAAAATTCTAAAAGTGGGGTTACCTTAGGGTTAGATCACATTTCTTGATTTCTTTGTTTGACTTGTTTGCTTTACATTGTGGTTCTTTGTTTGGGTTTGAATCCTCCACCCGAATTTGGGATACCTTATAGGTAAGTAGAAATACGTTGTGGAAACTGTGCAGGGTATACCGACACGGTCTAAGAAATAGCTATGTTAGTGCGACATATTTGTGGGTATCGGTAGCCCTTGAGTAGTCAAGGAGAATACGGGGCCGTTGAGTGATGTCATGAAGCACTAATGAACTTTTAGAACCTTTACTTGACCAACTTGGCCATTAGGACGTAGTGAGATGACCGATTTTGGTGCAGTCCGAAGTTGGTAGATACTCGATAATACACTCATTGAGGTTTGGTTTTTTGGGATATTTTGGTCGCCATTTAAGAGGCTTGCGCTGAAATAATGCCCGAGAAAACAAATCAGTGATATTGAGCTCCTTAGAACCCGGTTACTTTTACTAGGACAAGTGTGAGACAACTAAACTTCAAGAGGGTACTTACCCATGAAACTCCATGCAAGCCTAAACCTAAGGACTTGTTTGATTTATTTGTATATATTTACTTGTACATGACATCATAAACATAATAACATCATACTCATATTCACTAACCATTTCAAGGATGTTTTGGGATTTATCTTTGTTCTGTTTTGTAGGACATGGATTCTATTCACAAGAAAACCATTCAAGTCAATCTTGTAAGGATCCCTCCTCAACTCAAAAAGTTAGCATCAAGGATTCCTGAAAATTCTCCATTTAATGAAAGACATGGTCGCCTACTAAACTTGGTTACCTCCAACACTGATGAAGACATGATGAAGGTGCTCTTCCAGTTCTTTGACCCTTACACCATTGCTTCACTTTTCCCGATTATCAACTTGTGCCAAATTTGGATGAATTCTCCTAACTCTCGAGGATTCCCATTCTCAATCAACTACCTTTCAATGGTACGTAAAGAGATCCAAACTAGAAGAGATTGCTCAAGCAATACACCTGCAACCATCTGATATCACAACTAATTGGGAAACAAGGAGTGGTGTCAAAGGCTTCCTAGCAAGGTTCTTGTTTGAGAAAGCCCAAAACTGTTGGAACTCTTTGGATTTGCAAGCCTTTGAGGAAATTGTGGCTCTCCTCATCTATGGGATGGTTTTTTTTCCAAATCCTGACCAACTCATAGATGTGAATGCCGTCAAAATCTTCATGTCTCGTAACCCGGTGCCTACTTTGCTAGGGGACATCCTACATTCCTTTCACACTCGCACTTTGAGGAAAAGAGGTATCCTTATGTGTTGTACTCCTCTCTTGGCAAGATGGTTTATTTTGCATCTTCCCCAATATGTATTGAAGAACGAGCAAGATTCAAGGTGGTCCCATAGGTTAATGATACTCAGACATTCAGATATTCATTGGTGTTCCCGCTCTTTGGAGAATGTTACTACCGTCGACCATTGTGGAGAGTTCCCTAATGTCCCTTTGCTTCGCATTAGAGGAGGTATCACTTACAAACCTTACTTAGCCTTAAGACAATATGGTTACGCCCGAAGGGGTGGTCCACACGAGATGCTTATTCAAGGTTTGGTTTTTGACTACGAGAACAGAGATCAAGGTCACCTCCAGAGATTTATCCGAGCTTGGAGGATTTTAAACAAGGTGGATAGCAAGACACTAGGACACAAGAATTCCATTCCCCTCGAGCCTTACCTTAAATGGGTACGAGCTTGTGCTTAGAAACTTGTGATGCCTTATCCCTCTATCCTACCAGTCATCATAGAGCATGTGGTTGAAGGATATGTTCCCTACATCATCCTCCATCCCGACATGCCTACCTCTCTCAAATACTTACAAAAGGGTTGGATCCAGCTGAAGGAAGAACGAGATACTTTCGAGGCTCAATTCTATGCTAGTGAAAAGAGGGTCTTGGAGCTTATGAAGCAGCTACAAGAAGAGAAAAGTGTGAACGCTTATCTCGCTCCAAAGAGGATGCGTTCAATCTTTTTATCTTAGAAAGTTATTTTGTAAGCCCAAGAGGAATGATGTAATCTTTCTTGTTTTTCTAATGAAAATTAACATTCTCTTGTCTATACAAATTTAAATTTCATTAATCCTTGAAATCATATTCATGTACATATTCCATGCATCATAACATGACAGGTTTTCGCATAACAGGTTTCCTTATCTTTCTGCTGTTTATTCCAAGCAAGATGGATCTAGAGAAAACTGTGACGGAACTCCAAGCCAAGAATTCTCAGTTTCAGGAAGCTTTACTAGCCCTAGCCAAGGGGCAGTAAGATATGATAGATTTTCTGGCCGTTAAGAAGAAGCCAAAGAAGAAAGCCCTGCTCAACATGGGTAGAAGGTTTGAGGAGACAACCCGTCAAATCCTAGTAGGAGGAGACTCATCTGAAGAGGACGAGAACCAGGTCGGTGAGGTCAAGAGTACTCAGGCTGAATGTGCTAATGATCAAGAATCTGATGACGATTATTTCAATGAGAAGTATCCACCCCCTGATATCAAATACAAGCAGTTAGAAGACAGATTGAAAGCTGTTGAAATCCAAGCCGTCCCCGGTTTAGATTTTTATGATTTGGGTTTGATCTATGGGGTAATCATTCCCCACAAATTCAAAGTACCAATATTTGCAAAGTACGATGGGGTTTCTTGTCCCAAACTCCATTTGAAATCTTATGTACGCAGGATACAGCCGCACACTGCTGATAAGAAGCTCTGGGTTCACTTTTTCCAAGAGAGCTTGGCTGGAACACAACTTGAATGGTTTTATCAGTTAGATTGTTCTCGTATCAACACTTGGGAGGATTTAGCTACTTCCTTCTACCATCAGTATCAATACAATGCCGACATGGCGCCAACAAGGGTTCAGTTACAAGATATGACCATGAGAAAGAATGAAGGATTTAAGGAATATGCGCAAAAGTGGAGAGACCTTGCTAGTAGAGTCCAACCTCCCTTGATTGATAGAGAGCACATCGACATGTTCATGGGCACTTTATCTAGTCCTTTCTTTAATCTGTTGGTTGACTGCTCTTATTCTGGTTTCACTGAATTAATCTTAACTGGTGAAAGAGTTGAAAGTGGCATCAAAAGTGGGAAGATCTCTGTGGCATATACCTCCACCATCAATCCTATCAAGAAACCTTTTGTTGTAAAGAAGTTAATGTTGTGTATCGGGCAAGGGCCCATACCAAGAAGAATGATCGTTCGTCTGTCAATGCTATCCGAATCTCCAATCCAACTCCTACTCCAAGACCATATGCAAATCATCAACGTTTTGAAACTACAAGAAGACAATTTACGAGGTTAGGCATGTCACTGTCTCAAGCCATTCAACATTTTATCAAGGCTAATTTAGTGACGTTGCGCGATCCTCCCGCCAACCCTGACACCTCGTCACCAAAGTATAATCCAAACGCTATATGTACTTACCATTCAAACAGCCCCGAGCACGAGATTGACTAGTGCTGGGCCTTGAAGAACAAAATCCAGGATTTAATTGATAACAAAAATATTGAATTTGATCCTCCTCCAATGCCGAATGTAATTACCGCTCCAATGCCAAAGCATGACAAAGGTGTTAATGATGTGGAAGATGAAATTTTTGTTACCTCTGTTGAAGATTTAAGTACTACGCTGAATATAATCAAGAACAATTTGTTGAAAGCTGGGATCTTCCCTGGCTGTGAAAAAGACTGTGTGTGTTGTACAAGACGACTCGATGAATGTGAAGGGCTGAATAAAGGCATACAATGCCTGATGGATAGCCACGAAATTCTGTTTGAAAAGACTCCATTTTCCAAGAGTTTGATTAACAAATGTGAAGACATCTCCATTATTACCATATCAAAAAAAACCATTAGGATCACCTCCAAAGGTACTATTAGGATTTCAAATGAACCCACCATTGCTCCATTAATAATTACCAATCCCGTACCGATTCCTTATTCTTCAAATAAAGCAGTACCATGGAATTACGGTGCTGAGGTGTTCTATCATGAGATTAAACAAGATGCCTGGATCGGAGAAGAAAAAGATGACGATGTCGACAACATAGTTGGCTCAAGCAAAGTAACTAGAAATGGGAGAATATTCTCGCCCAATATCTCACCTCAAGTAGTTACAAAGACGCCCATCCACATTACTGCCGCCAAGCCAAGTACCAAGACAAAAGGGAAAGGGAAGGTTGTTGAGCCTGATGTGATTGAAGTACCCTCCAAGGACGTAACTAATGAAGAACCCTCCGCTTTCCAGATGGATGAGATTTTAAAGATCATAAAAAGAAGCGACTTCAAGATTGTAGAACAGTTGGGGCAAACCCCCTCTAAGATTTCAATGTTCTCATTGCTGCTTTGCTCCGATGCCCATGCTCGAACATTAATCAAGTTCCTGAAAAAAGCTCATGTTCCCCATGAGACAACAATAGACCAATTTAAGAATTGCATGGCTAGATTGACAACTGATAATAGTTTGGGGTTTTCATATGCTGACTTAACACCTCTCAGGAAGAATCCCAATAAAGCTTTAAATGTTTCTATTGAGTGCAAAGGGACTACCTTAGCACATGTTTTAGTCGACACTGGTTCTTCTCTGAATGTGTTACCCAAGGGGCGTTAGACCGTCTTGACTGTGAAGATTTAATCTTGAAGCCAAGTGATATCATCGTAAGGGCGTTTGACGGATCAAAGAGGACTGTTCATGGGGAGGTAGATCTTCCAATCAAAGTGGGTTCCCAAATATTCAACTCCACCTTCTATATTATGGATATTTGTCCTGCCTATTCTTGTCTGTTAGGTCGCCCGTGGATCCACAAAGCTGAGGCAGTAACCTCAACCCTCCACCAGAAACTCAAATATCCAGTCAAGGGCATAATAGTCACCGTCTGTGGAGAAGAAGAGTTTATGATAAGCCACCTTAATTCTTTCAAGTACGTAGAGATGGACAGAGAATTCATTGAAACCCCATGTCAAGCCTTTGAGGTTGTACCACCGACGATTGCTGCTACTAAATGTTTTTCTGATGAGTCTAAAGCTGTTAAGGCCACGCCAAAGATGGTTTCAGTCGAGGATGCTCGTGCGGAAATAGAAGAAGGAAATTGTGATACTTGGGGGAAACTCCTCGATATCCCATTTAAAGTAGACGAATTTGGTTTTGGATTTAGCGCCAAAGCTCAGAAGGAAATGAGGCGTGCTCGTGCTAGAAAGCCACCTCTCCGCATTGGAAGCATGGAGTCAACGCCGTGGGTGATTCTGAAGAAGAGACTGCATTTGAGGAGTGGGTGTATCCAACTACTACGGAGCTGAATAATTGTCATACAAAGGACTTTGTACCAGTCTCCTTCGTTGAGGAGTAATCTACTTGTTTCTGCTTTTCTTTCAATTCAAGAACTTCTTGTATGTAACATTCAAACAATGACTTTTAAGCCATTTGCCTGGCCCGGGGAACTTTGGTCCATTTGTCAAAGGTTTTATTTATGTTCATCTAATCATATGATCATTCAGTACATTGGACTCTTTTGCATTCAAATATTCGTGTTCATTGTCTTTATTTTCTTACAAATACATTTTTCAAAAAAAAAATAGCCATGTATCTTACATGCATACACACACACACACACACACTCTTGCCAGTCCACATCCACTCTGGATCATATTGCCAATGACTCTACTATTGCCGACTATGACTTTGAATGTCCTATCAACCAAGCCGAAGAAGAAAGCGAGGACGATTGTGACATACCGGGAGAACTAGCCAGACTTCTATTACAAGAGGAAAAAGCTATTCAACCGCACGAAGAGTCAGTTGAAGTTATCAACCTGGGTACTGAGTTAGATAAGAAGGAAATCAAGATCGGTGCTAACTTGGAAAGCAATGTCAAGAGCAGGTTGGTTCAAATGTTGCATGATTATGTAGAAGTTTTTGCTTGGTCTTATGAAGATATGCCTAGGTTGGATACCGACATCGTAGTTCATCGTCTACCGACAAAAGATGATTGTCCGCATGTCAAGAAAAAGGTTCACCGCATGAGGCCTGATATGTCTGAAAAGATAAAAGCTGAAGTGATGATACAATTTGATGCAGGGTTCCTAGCTGTGACATCCTATCCTTAATGGGTTGCAAATGTGGTGCCAGTGCCAAAGAAAGACGGGAAAGTTTGCATGTGCGTAGACTATAGGGATCTGAATAGGGAAAGCCCCAAAGATGATTTCCCTCTACCACACATTGACATCTTAGTTGATAATACTGCTCAGGATAAAGTCTTCTCTTTCATGGATGGCTTCTCAGGCTATAATCAAATAAGGATGGCTCCCGAAGACATGAAGAAGACTACTTTTGTTATGCAATGGGGCACCTTCTGCTACAAGGTCATGTCGTTCGTACTAAAGAATGAAGGGGCAACATATCAAAGGTCTATGGTAGATTTATTTCATGACATGATTCATCATGAGATAGAGGTATATGTGGATGATATGATTGCCAAATCATAAACCGAAGAAGAACATCTCGATCACCTACACAAATTGTTCGAGAGGCTGAAGAAGTACAAGCTGAGGTTAAACCCTAACAAGTGCACGTTTGGAGTATGCTCTAGAAAGCTTCTAGGTTTTGTTGTCAGCAATAAAGGAATTGAAGTTGACCCTGCCAAGGTAAAGGCCATCTGAGAAATGCAAGTCCCTCATTTTGAAAAAGAAGTCCGAGGATTCTTGGGTCGTCTTAATTACATTGCCCATTTCATATCCCACTTGACTGCTACTTGTGAACCACTCTTCAAACTCTTGAAGAAAGATCAGGTAGTCAGATGGAACGATGAATGCCAGATTGCTTTTGACAAAATCAAAGAATATTTACAAGAACCTCCTATTCTCATGCCTCCAGTTGAAGGAAGACCCTTGATCATGTACTTGACTGTACTAGAGAACTCTATGGGTTGTGTGTTGGGCCAACATGACGAGTCTGGCCGAAAAGAGCATGCTATTTATTACCTGGGCAAAAAGTTTACCGACTGTGAAACTAGATATTCACTGCTCAAGAAAACTTGCTGCACTCTGGCATGGGCTGCCCGCCGGCTAAGACAGTATATGCTGACTCATACCACTTTGTTGATTTCTAAGATGGACCCAATCAAGTACATCTTCGAGAAACCTTCCCTTTCCGGACTTATAGCCAGATGGAAAATGATCTTGACTGAGTACGACATTCAATACACGACTCAAAAAGCCATCAAAGGGAGTGTACTAGCAGATCATTTGGCCCATCAAGTTGTGGATGATTATCAGTCAATGAACTTCGACTTCCCTGATGAGAACATCATGCTGGTAACCGACTGTGCGAAACCTGGACCATATAACAGACCTGAACAAGGATCCCGGTGGACTATGGTATTCGATGGGGCTTCCAACGCCTTAGGTAACGGAATTGGTGTTGTGATCATATCTCCTTAAGGTTGCCACATTCTTGTCACTTCCAAACTATGCTTCGATTGCACAAACAATATGGCTGAGTATGAAGCATGCATCTTAGGTCTGAAAGCTGCTATTAACTTAAGGATCAAGCATTTGGATGTGTTTGGAGATTCCGCCTTGGTGATCAACCAAGTAAATGGAGATTGGGACACTAAACACCCTAATCTTATCCCTTACAAGGAACTTATGCTATCCCTAATCCCTTACTTCGAAGAGATCACGTTCGAGCACTTCCCTAGGGAAGAAAACCAGTTGGCTGACACTTTGGCAACCATGTATTCAATGTTCAAAGTCAGATGGGACAACTAATCCCCTATGATAACAATTGAAAGATTAAATGAACCTGCACATTTCTATGAGCTTGACACCGATGCAGAAAAGCCATGGTACCATGAGGTGATGAGATACCTTGAAGCATAAGAGTATCCAGAGGGGGCATCTATCAATGAGAGAAATTTCTTGCGAAGATTTGCAGCCAAATTCTTCCTAAGTAACGGGATATTGTACAAACGCAACCATGATTCAACTCTACTCCGATGTGTGGACAAGAAGGAGGCAGAGGAAATTATGGAAGACATGCACAATGGTCTCTTCGGTACTCACTCAAGCGGACATACGATGGCTAAGAAAATCTTAAGAGCCGTTTACTATTGGTCAATAATGGAGTCTGATTGCCATCAACATTCAAGAACCTGTCACAAATCCCAAATCTACGCTGACAAGGTCCATGTGCCTCCTATCCCCCTGAATGTCATGACCACTCCGTGGCCATTTGCAATGTGGGGCATTGACATGATTGGAGAGATCAAGCCCGCAGCTTCCAACGGACATCGCTTCATTCTTGTTGCTATCGACTATTTTACCAAATGGGTCAAAGCCGCCTCGTTTGCCTTAGTCACCAAGAATGTGGTAGCCAGATTCATTAGACACAACCTCATCTGCCGTTATGGTATCCACGAAAGGATCATCACCGACAATGGGACTAACCTCAATAATGCTATGATTACTGAGCTTTGCACTCAGTTTAAGATCAAGCATCATAATTCTTCTCCATATAGACCAAAAATGAATGGCGTAGTCGAAGCGGCCAACAATATTATCAAGATGATTTTGCAGAGGATGGTAGTAACCTATAAGGATTGGCATGAGATGTTGTCGTTTGCTCTACATGGCTACCGTACTTCAGCTAGAACCTCAACTGGGGCAACTCCCTTTTCCTTAGTTTATGGCATGGAAGTTGTTTTGCCAGTAGAAGTTCAGATACCCTCGCTAAGGATTATGAATGAGGCAGGCCTAGGCGAAGACGAGTGGATTCAAACGAGATTGGATCAGCTGAACTTGATTGACAGAAAACAATTAGCTGCTGTTTTCCATGGTCAGACGTATCAAAAACGAATGATCAAGACTTTCAACAAAAAGGTCAAGCCTCGAGTATATCAAGTTGGTGACTTGGTGATAAAACGCATCATTTTACCACAAGGCGACCCCAAAGGCAAATAGACTCCCACCTATGAAGGACCATTTATTGTCAAGAGAGTTTTTTCTGGCGGTGCCATGATGTTGACTACCATGGATGGCGAGGATTTCCCACATCCCATGAATGCGGACATAGTTAAAAAATAATACGCATAAGATTAAAAAGGGTATCCTGGTGGGCTGAAAACCCGAAAGGGCAGTCCAGGCAAAAATTAAGGATTAAAAGCGTATGACTATGTCCCGTGGAATCAATACAGTCAATTTTATCATCAAGGTCCAAGTCTGAACAGTCCAAGATCAATCCAATCAACTTCGATCAATGGCAAAGGACGTTCGAAGACATTGGGGAAATAGTAGAGTTGGAAGGCAATGAGATCATTTCACATGGCTATTTGTTTTCATTCTCAATTTTGTTTTCCTTTCGACGATTTTCTCTTACTAGGATCTCCGTCTCTCTATACAAAAACGCCTATTCATGGGCAAAATATTAATACAAATACACTTTGAAGTGCAAAATTTCTGTCTTTGTTTTGAATGCAAATTTGTCCAATGAATAAAATTGAATGAACATATTCATATGGACATAATTAAAAACTATCTGGCACATGTGTCCTGCTAAGCAGCAGTAAGCATCTCTTTAATGTATATGAAATATCCCCACAGAGTTATCTCATTATCATTATCCCCATGAGGACGGCTACGATAAACCTTTCCCCAACAGGTTTTACTTCCCAAATAATAATCGAGGAACCACAAAAACTCCCCAGCCGAGTTCAAATTTCCCCAACAACAATCAAGGAACCAAAATTCCCCAACTGAGAACATCCTCCCCAACTGAGTTTGTATTCCCCCGGCATAGCCTATCTTCTCTAGCTGAGCCTGTTATCCCCAACTGAGTGTATCCTCCCCAAGTTGAGTTTGTCCTACCCAATTGAGTCTACACTCTCCAGTTTGAATTTTCCTTTCATATTATTGCAAATCATAGGGCCACAACCCCTGATCCCCAGTAAAGCCGTCAGCAAAACCTTTACTATTTCCAAAAAGTTACCATGAAACCTGGATCCGACTAGATAAAAGTTGATCTCAATTTCAAGATACTATAAAACCTGGACCCGGCCAGATAATAGTCTAACTCTTTAAAGATATAGAAGAACCTGGACTCAACTGGACCAAGGTTTAACTTCTTCTCCCCAGTAGAGTTTGCCTTTACCCCAACAAGTTGTTGTGAAGCCTGGATCCGACCAGATAGCAATCACCCTTAGAGATTCGTTGTGAAACCTGGAAACTGACCAGATAAAAACTAAATCCCCAAATAGTTTATTGTGAAACCTGGACCCAACCAGATAGCAATTGACCTCTTTAACCTTAGAAATCCGCAAAGCCTGGACCCGACCAGATGGCATTTTTTTTCAAACAGCTTATTTGTGAAACCTGGAGCCCGACCAGATAACAATTAACTATGATCCCTAGAGAAACACTATGAAGCCTGGACTCGACCAGATAATAGTACAACTTTTCAAAAACCATGAACCCTGGACCCGACCAGATAGTAGTTACCACTTCAAGTTACTGCGAAGCCTGGATCCGACCAGATAACAGTTAACCTCTGTATCCCCAGCAAAGTTTTTGTGAAGCCTGGATCCGACCAGATAACTATTCAATTTCAAGAAGTTTTCTGCAAAGCCTGGAATCTGACCAGATAACAGTTAATTCGTCTCTTTCCCCAGTAAGTTACCGTGAAGCCTGGATCCGACCAGATAGCAGTTGACTACTTCATCCTCAGCAAATTGTGAAGCCTGGATCCAACTAGATAACAGTTGACATTCAATAGATATTCCCCAGCGAAAGCATCCTTTCAACAAATTTTGAACATATGCATATTCTTCATCCCCAACGGTAATCAGGGATTCAACCTCCCAGAATTTCCATAGCAGCAGTCAGGGATTTATTTTCCCGGACAGAAACATACATCTGACATTCATACATCATAGCATGTACATGCCCTATGCATTTAGCATAATACCACATCTGGTGAACATCATGCATGCATCTACATTTTACTAACTCTTTTTCTCACAGGTAAAACATCAAGTTTTAGCATAAATCAACAAGAGATTTGTGCTGATATTTCTTCTAATGTTTATCAACTTTCCTTCAAATGGAATCTATAAGCCTATTCACCACCCATCTCCGAGTTCAAATTTATGGGCACTCTAGTGTTC
Organism: Vicia faba; assembly: GCA_948472305.1. NCBI lineage: Eukaryota > Viridiplantae > Streptophyta > Magnoliopsida > Fabales > Fabaceae > Vicia > Vicia faba. The sequence goes on from OX451737.1 coordinate 214,497,552, forward strand.
AATCATATTTCACCTTCAAGTCACAAATGGCGGACTCACCAATCTAACTCTTTAGGTTTAAGAAGATTGAACAGGGGCAACTGTTGTACCCCAAAATTTGCCTTCTCATTTCTCAAGGATTCTCTCACAAGATCTTCTATGACGTCAAGTTTGCAGCACTCATACATCAATTTAGGTTTGGAATTGGCACAAGGGCAAAATGGTCAATTGCATATTAGAAAGTCAAACTTTGACTTTTTTGGTCAACATTACATTCCAAAGATCAAATTTCATCAAGACATGCAAGAATATCAAGCTTGATCATCAAGAAAATCAAGAAAGTCAAAAGTCAACTTGAAAAGTCAAGATTTCCAAGACTTAGAAATTTTCTAAGTGTTTTTATACATGATAATTTCATCACTTCATGCCATTCTTTCATCATGATGCAAGATGATTCAAAAGAAACTTTCAACATGAAAGTTGTAGATCTCCATGATATCTACAACATTGCTTTACACAACTTATCCTAAATATGATGGGATCTCAAGTTAGAAATTCATGAAGTCATGACATTTTCATTTAACACTTAGAGAAATATTCAACAAAATTTGGTCAGAATTTTACCCCAAATTCTTGGCATTTTTTCACATAGTTCCAAGATGATTTTTCCAAAATGGCCAACATGAAAGTTATAGAGGATGTTTCAAGCTTTCCAAAATATCCAAGAACATAAATTTATCATACTTGAGCTAGGAAATTCAAGGGCTTCAAGTTGGCCATCCATCTTTGAATTGCAAGTCATTCTAAGTGAAGAACACATAACAAAACTCTCATGATTTGCTGCATAATCTTATGTTGCAGGCCTATTTTCTTGAAAATATCATCATAATTTAATGCTTACACCCACTCTTGAGCTATTACCCAAGTGTTTAAACCATTTTCCAAAAGATCTTTCCATTTATGGCATAAAGGCACCATTGCTATTTTTGAAAAGCAAGCTTTTAGCACAAAGTTTGTCTTGAGTCCATACCTTGCTGGTTGTTGATTATACTTCACCATAAATCATGGGAAGTAGCTCCTTAATAACAGTAACTTTGGTACTTCATATTGGGACTATGGAGTACTTGACTTAGTTTGATGTTTGTAATCCAACCAAACCATAACATGCTGTCTTATAAACCAAATCAGATCATATGCACAAACCCCTTGCCTATAAATAGAAGAAGCATTTACAAGAGAAAGAGGTTAAAAAAGGTTAGAAAAATAGATAGAAAACCAAGAAGTCTTGTTGTAAATTAGCCATCAAAAACCATAATTGTCCAAAAAATCTTCCACTCTTGAGTTTTAAAGTCCAAATATTTTGAACTCTCACACCTTGCGAGCTCTGTCTAAACATCTAAGCACCTCACATACATCACCTAGAAATTGTTCAAACTCAAGAACAAGCTTCTACAACACCTCTATTTTCTCTTCCAATTTCAATAACAGTCAAGACAACAACTCAAATTCAGAGTATAAAGATCCAACTCCAAGGTAAGTTTCTTGACTTTAGTAATTCATTTTTGAAGACAAAAATTTAGTAACCATTATCCTTGAAGCTAACCTTTTGTTTATCTTCCATTCTTTTAATTATGTGTGGAGAACTAACCCATGTATGCCACAAAACAATGTTGAAGTAGAAAAAATGATAGTATGAGTCGACACATAGCCTTATGAGTCGATACATACTGCTTTACAGGCCCAAAACAGAAGGAAAAACAATGTATGAGTTAACACAAAGCACGTATGAGTCGACACATGCAGTGTATGAGTCGAAACATACCATTATATATCGACTCATACTGAGTTGATTTGGAAATACAGGGACAAGGAAAGTTATGTGTCGATGCGTGTGAGCTTGTGTTGACACATAATAGTTTAAATTCATTTTTTCCCTTCTTTTTACACTGTTTTTACGTTTCCTTCATGGTTATTCGATATGGTTGTAATATTTAAGTTCCTACTTCATCCCCATTTGTAAATTGTACCCTCATCCCCTAAATGATGTAATAGCGTAGGAATTTACATTTCCGCAATTTAACGCTTTCAAATACAAATGCTAGTAATTAGAATTTTGTATGGAAAGACTAAAACCAATCAATAGAAAACCCTAATCAAAGACAAAAATAATGCATGTAAATCAATACACTTGCACCCAAGAACCCCTAGGGTAAACTCCACTTGGTTGCCTTATACAAAATGGCCATATTACGCATGTAAGGTATCTTAGCAAAAACAAGCAAATACAAGATCATAGCCCCTCGATGACGCTATCTAAGTTGCCTTACAAATGATCTTAGTCCATCAAAAAAGAATGCTAAGATACCTTGCAACATTGCTAATCATGGCTATACGATGACCCACGCCCGTCCCGCTTACATCCAAAGATAGGGTTGCTTACCAAATCAATGGTAAGACAACAATGTCAAAGGAAAAGAAAATGAACAAGAAAGACATTTGAGTAGGTAGATTGCTCCTAATTACTTGCTCCATCTCAAAACCAAAACATCCTTGCTATTTTCGAAACAAACACCAACAATTTCAAAAACATCTTTCAAACTTGAAAACATTTTCAAAATATCAATGCTTTGTATACATTCTTACGAACGAGAATCATTACAAAGTTTTCCTAAACAATGGCCTCTTTACAAAATACTTTCAAAAACCACACAAAGCAAAATTTTCAAACAAAAGCAAGTTATCTAGCAAGTAACTAAGAGCCCATGGAAAACCATGGATGAAAAGGATGCTAATACCTTCCCTTTTCATAATTTACCCCCCGAACTCAAGAAAACATCTCAAAGGTCTTTCCTGTGCTTTTTCACCTTTCCTTTTGGATAAAAGAAAAGTCGGTGGCGACTCTTTCTAACCGCAACATTTGCAATCAAACACAAAACACCCAATTCAGTTCTCTCACCATATCACAAAAACAAAGATTTTATTAGTAAAAATTCAAATTACAACTGCCTTTTAGGCTTACAATTGAAAATTAAAAACTCTTAAAATCTAGGAATCAAGTCTCCCATGGGTGCTTCCTCTTCATGCCGAGATAGACATTAAGACTTTTTTCTTTGCGAGCTCCAACACTTTCTTCTCACTGGTGTAGAATTGAGCTCTAAAGGTATCACATTTTTATTTCATCTAAATCCAGGACCTCTGCAACTCTTCAAGGTCAGTGGGCTTGTCAGGATGGAGAACTATATAAGAAACATCTTCTTCGGTGATAGGCTCCACAATCACTGGTAAGATGGATGTATATAGCATCATAAGGTTTTGGGCGCGAGCTCGTACCCATTTGAGATAAGGCTCCATAAAAGTGGAGGTCTTATGCCCCAAAGTCTTGCTATCAACCTTATTTACCATGCCTCAAGCTCGTGCGAACCTTTAACAATACCCTTGAACATCATCCTCATAGTTAAACACAATGCCTTGGATAAGCATATCATGGGGACCATCCCTTCAAGCATAACCGAACTGTTGTAGAGTCAGAGAAGGATTATAAGTGATACCTACCCTAATGCCAAGGAGAGGGACATTAGAGAATTCCCCATAGTGGTCGATGATAGAAATATCTCCCATAGACCAGGAGTACCAAAGAATATCCGAGTGAGAAAGTGACATTATCCTTTGTGTCCAACGCAAACCTTTCTCGTTCTTCAATACTGATTGAGGAAGGTGCGAAATAAACCACCTAGACAACAACGGTATATAACACATAAGAACCCCTCTTCTTTTCATGGTACGAGTGTGGAGGAAATGCAAGATATCTCCGAGCAAAGTAGGCATATGGTTATGAGAGAGGAAAACCTTGATAGCATTCACATTGATGAGTAAGTCTGGATTAGGAAACGGTACTAACACATAGATTAGAAGAGCCATGACTTCTTAGAAAGCTTGGAAATAAAAATCATCTCAAAACAATTGAGCCTTTTCTAATAGGAACTTGACCAGGAAACTCTTGACTCCGTTCTTGTTTCCCAGTTGGATATAACGTCGGACCATTTCAGATGCAAGGCTGTTGCAATGACCTCTTGCTTTGGAGCTTCCTCTAAACCGGGAAAGGCATCTGATCAAGAATATGTACACCCAATAATTGAGAGAACTCTTCCATGGTGGGTACCAACTGATAATCGGGAAATGGAAGCAATGGTGTTTGGGGTTAAAGAACTGAAAGAGTAAACCCATCATGTTCTCTTCAAAGCTTGAGGTAACCAGGTTGAGAAGTTGACCATATTTCTTAGCGAATGAGGAAGTCTCAGGAACCCTTAATACTAGCTCTTTCAGTTGGAGAGGTATTTTCAGAAAGCTGATTCGGATGGTGTTTCTACAAACAGAAACCATGATCTGCAAAACATAACAAAGATAAATTTACTTGGTCCTTGAAATGGTAAGTGAAATGAAAATGGATGTTATGATGCATGATGTTATGTTTGAACAAATTAATCACACACAAGCAAAACACACAAGACCCTAGGTTTAGGCTTGCATAGGGTTTATAGGTAATTACCCTCTTGAAGTTTAGTTGGTTCAACCTGTCTTAGAAAAGTAACCGGGTTCTTAGAAGTCTCAATATCACTGATCTTTCTTTATCAGGCATTGTTTCAGCTCAGACGATCTTTTCTCGCGGCCGAAATATCCCGAAAGTCCGATCTCAATGAGTGTAGTATCGAGTATCAACCAATCCTCAGCTTTATACCGAGGCCGGCTATCTCACTACTTTTCTAATGGCCAATTTTGTTCAACTAATGGTTCTAAAGTCAGTTAGTGCTTTATGACACCATACAGCGGCCCCGTATTCTCCTCAATTTAACACAAGAGATACCGGTACCAATAAATATGTCACACTAACGCAACCATGGCTTCAACCATATCGATCTATGCCGTACAGTCTCCATGATCTATTGTTGCTTACCTAAAAAGTGCCCCAGATCCTGGTATAGGATCTTTTAATAATAACCCCAACAAACCCTTTAAAAACAAAGCATATAAAACACACAAGGAAAGCAATTTTAAAATGATCTACCTCTAAGGTAACCCAACTTTCATTCTCCAGCAGAATCGCCAGTTCTGTAATACGGTGGGAGAACTGACTGTTATACTGGTTTTGCATTTGTATTTTCAAATGTTGCGATAAGCAAGAGTCGCCATCGACTTTTCTTTTATCCAACAAAGGAAAGGGTGAAAAGAACGAAAAAAGACCTTTCGAGATTATTTCTGAGTAAGGGGGTAAATCATGGAAAGGGAAGGTATTAACACCCTTTCCATTCGTAGTTATCTACGGGATCTTAGATTCTAGCTCATTTGAAAATACCTTGTGTTTGTGTGTTTAGAAAAAAGTATTTTGAAAAGACGCCTTAGTGTGGTGAACTTTGTAATGTTTCTCGTATTATTGAGAACGTATACAAATTATTTTTGAAAATATTTTTGGGAAGGAGTGTAGGTGTGGAAAATGTTTTATTTTAAGCAAGCATCTAAGAACTATCTACGTACTAGAAAAGGTTTGTTCTTTTCCTCTTTTCCTTTAGACAGTGTTATCCTACTATTAGTGAGTAGGTAACCCCATCATTGGATGTTTGAGGGACAATCGAAGGGTCATTGTTACAGTCACAAAGGAAACTGGGAAACATACTTTAGTAACCACCCTAGGTTTTTAAGATCATACTGAGGCAACATCAAGAGGGTAATTTTTTAGATCTTTAAACCGGAGGATAGCCACTAAAATTTCTCACGTTTCGAGAGTTGTGACTGTTTTAATCTAAAGGCAACCGAAGTGGGGGTACCCTAGAGGTGCGCATGTGCAAGTGCGTTGTGTTTCAGTTATTTATCTTGGGGTTAGGTTTGCTAACATTTTGTTTTTAATTTCTTGCCATGCAATCCTATTACCATACATTTAAACAGTTAATATATGTAAAGTAATTTAAAGTGCGGAATTTAAAACCTAACTATTACATGGCTTCGGAGAGGGGGAATTTACAAGTCCAAAAATGAAGAAAGTAAAAAGGCAGTAAATAAAGTCTTAATTTTAAATATTACAACTCATAGTCCGATACAATAATATGAAAATGATAATGCGAAAACACTAAATGCGTGTGAATTATAAAGGACGTCTAAAACCCTAAAAAGTTCTAAGTAAAAGAAAATTCTTTTTGTTGTTTGTTTTGTTTTATTTCAAGAAAGAGTTTGAATTAAAATAAAAATAATTAATTAACTAAATCCAGTCTTAAAGAAAAAAAATTAAATATTAATGAAAATTGAAATTAAGAAAAAGGAAACTAAACCTATATTTTTGTATTTTTTTATTGAGAAAATGAAATTGAAATTAAATCCTAAGTTTACTTGATTTTTAATTTAAAAAATGAGTCAAGATAATTAATTAATTACTTTACAAAATTAATTTTAATTGAGAAAGTCCTAAATCTATTTTTTTGTGATTTTTATATTTGTTTTTTCTGATTAAATAAATAAAAAAAGAAATTAAAATAAATATATAGATCAAAGAAAAGAATGAGCATGCTGTCAAAACAAACTAGGGGGTGCAATTTGGAAAATGTGAGGCCCAAATCTGGGGAGGCCCAGACTTGCGCTGACTCTAGTGAGGGAAACCCCTTGAGGGTCCATGATGAGGCTGCACGTTTGGGGCGCTGTATCCAAATTAGATGGGATCTGATGGTGATGACTAGGTGATGTATGGTGCACGCCTTGGATCTGGGAGCACTAGATCTGCAAAGGAAATTTAGAAAAGTAATATGGCAAGAGGTAGAAATTGAACCCCTGCCCTTGCACACACAGAATCCCTTAACACATACACACCCAACCGTTGGGACGACTTTACATCCGGGAGTATATACCAAACAATAATAATATAATGCAAAAAAGCTAAAATGCTGAGTTGTCAAATGCGCACGCTCCAGTGGAGTCCAAATATTTGAATGAACCAATCATCTCAAACCTTTTTGCCACGCTTCAGTCAACGCTGGTCAAGTCACCGAAGGTGGTGGCTCTGGTAATCCCTTCCGGTTGGCCAAAATGTCAATCCTCTGAAATGTCATGAAAACAAAACAAAAAATGACCCTACCCCCCTAATTTGGGGTCTGTGAATTCAATGGTGATGGCCGTTTGACCTGAAACGACATGTATCATCCTGCTTAAAGCTCGGTCTTTTCAAAACCCTAAAAATGGCAACCCTCAATTCCTGCATCAAACCTTAACAAAAAGGATTCTAAAATATCCCAAGCATCAGTATGCATATATATATATATATATATATATATATATATATATATATATATATATATATATATATATATATATATATATATATATATATATATATATATATATATATATATATATATATATATATATATATATATATATATATATATATATATATATATATATATATATATATATATATATATATATATATATATATATATATATATATATATATATATATATATGTGTGTGTGTGTGTGTGTGTGTGTGTGTGTGTGTGTGTGTGTGTGTGTGTGTGTGTGTGTGTGTGCAATCAATTTGTAACATAAAGAAATAGAATTTTCAGACCACGATACCATACCCAACTGGAGTAATTGAAACTAGTGGTTCTTGTGGGCGTTAGGCTTGTGCAAGGTGTGGAAATGACCCCTGGAGACCTCAGGAGCACGTTGCAAGGTCTAGTTTCAATGGAGGAAGGATGGAGCAATATCTTTGAATTTCACAACTTTGAATAATTTTTTTGAGAAATTTTGGTATGACTTCTTAGGCAACTTGTATGTGTCCTCTTGGCCTGCCTTACTCAAGTATATATAGAGGTGTGAGGAGAGCAAACAAATGTGGAAAGATCTCATCCCATTAAGCCATGGTTTAAACACCAAAATCAATTTTGAAAAAGTGTCATTATTTGAGAGACTCTTGCCAAATCTGTTTTGCAATGAATTTGTATTGTCTTGCACAAATTTATGGGCCCAAGGCTGACCCAACACACTAGCCCATATGTCCAAACCATTGATCTATTATTTTATGCATTTTATTTTGTATTTATTTAATAAAAACAAAAATAAATATGAATAAAATATAGAAAAATTCAAAGCATGGTGATAGTGAATTTAGCAGTTCTTGAATAAGTCATAAGCATATTTGAATCTAAAAAAATAGGTCTATGAACTTAAAAATGCATTTTCGGTCAAAGTTGACTTTTTGCATTTTTCACCAATTTTCCCAATTTGAACTGGTCATAACTTGCTCAATTTTCATCTTTTTTAGAATTATATTTGACTTTTTAGAAAGCTCAAGATGTCCCCTACAATCTATATGTTGACTATTTTTGCATTTGGAGAAATTATCTTGATGTAACTTGCCTTGACAAAAAATGCCTTTTTGTTGACTTTCAAAAAGACCTGTAATGTATTGGCTCATATATTTCCAATGATGCATTTCTTGGGCTTGAGGGAAAAAGAATTGTTGTATGTAATTGAATTTTCTTCACAATGAGCTTTGGTTGGGGAAAAATGGATGAATCATGTGAAAGTTATGCCTGGTCAAAGTTCAGCTGACTTTTCCAATAGAAATCCTAATTTAGTAACTTTTGATTCTTGATAAATTAAGAGCATCCTTTGAGGAATCACGATCAACCCTTGATAAAATGATGAATATTACTCCAGAATGTTGATGTTACCCAAAAATCTTGAAGTTTGACTGTATATTGGTCACAGTTGACTTTTGGCCTAATACAATTGATTTTCAGACACTTGAGCAATTGATTGAGGAAACTTATGATGCAAGACATGAAACTTTGCATGGACATTCTTGAGGACATATTAGGGACCATATAAATCACTTGAAACCTTTGCAACCCAAAATTCTTTGTGAGAAGTGAAACCCTAGTTGGAAGTCCATTGCTTAGGAGGAGAATTTGTCTGGCCAATTCTAGGTCAATCTTGAGCAGATGAGGACCTCTATAAGCATGTCTTGAATAAAATGAGAAGGAAAATATTGGGGTACAACACCGTGTTTTGGTCTTCCCTTCCCATATAGAGATTGAGTACGATAGCAAGCTAGATGTTGCTCCAGTGGTTATTTTCCTTCCTGGTCATGTCCCATATAAATCAGACAAAGTCGTGCCATATAAATACAATGCAACTATCCTGGAAGATGGTGTGGAATTTCATATCCAACCTTTGTCTGATGTCAAGAATATTGCTGAAGCCATTCGAGTGACCCGCAGTGGTCGGGTTTTCACCCCTATCATTCAAGGGAATGTTAATTTTGATAAAAGGGTTGTTGAAAGAACTGAACCAAAGAAAATAGTGGGGGAATCTAGTGGCACTTCTTTGGAAAAGGATGTGGATGACTTGTTGAAATTTATCAAGATGAGTGACTATAAGATTGTAGATCAATTGTTGCAAACTCCATCTAAGATATCCATTCAAGCCTTGCTAATGAACTCTTCTGCCCATCGAGAATCTCTGATGAGAGTGTTGGATCAAGCTTTTGTGGATAGTGATATGTCTCTGGACCAGTTAAGCGGTGTTATGGGGAATATTACATCTTGTAATAACCTGAGTTTCTGTGATGATGAATTTGCCGATGAATTGTAAGAATAACTCCTTGTCTAATGTGATGTTTGAAAATGGGTTTGCTTTGAATGTCATACCAAGGAGTACACTCATGAAGCTTAAGTACCAGGGAACTCCCATGTGCCCAAGTGGCATAATAGTGAAAGCTTTTGATGGTTCGAGGAAGTCTGTCATCGGAGAAGTAGATTTTCCTATTCACATAGGTCCACACTTATCTCAGATTACTTTCTAGGTTATGGATATTGTTCCCGCCTACAGTTGTTTATTGGGACGACAATGGATCCACGAAGCAGGAGTTGTTACTTCAACCTTGCACCGAAGCTGAAATTTGTTCATGAAGGAAAGGTGGTCATCATAAATGGAGAGAAAGCTCTATTGTAGAAGCTGAAGAAGCCGCTTTTGGAACTCATTTACAAGCTTTGTCCATTGATAATGTAAGGAAGGATGAGAATTCCATAGCCTCGTTTAAGGATGCCCAGTACGTGGTGCGGAAAGGCCCTAACAAGGTATGAGGGAAGGTCATTGATCCTTCTGTGAATAGGAATGGCACTGGTCTGGGTTTCTCCATGAAAAATGAAATTGTGCAACCGAAGTATGATTTGGGAAAATATCAAGACATATTTCACATTGGAGGTTATCTTCATCCAACTACTCCAAGGATCAACGTTATTCTAGAAGGTGAATCAGAGCAAGAGATGTCGAACTACGTGACGCATGGTGTCAGAGTCCAAAATTGGATCACTATTGATGTTCCTTCTTGAATTCACATTTCAAAGTAATTTGTTTTTTTAGTCTTTTCAAAAATCTTCCACTTTGCCCAAGGTGAAAGTATTGATGTTGTATGGGCATATTTGTTGTTTTAATCTTTAAAATCATTAATAAAGTTTGTTTTTTATTCCCAAATCGTGTATTTATTTTATGCTTTTTCTTGGAAAATGGTAATCATAAAAATAATTTCAAAGTAAATAATAACTTTAAATAAATCTGAACAATCACTTGCTATATGTGTCAGTTTTTAAAATCAATCATAAATCATATGTGCAGATTAATTAAGAAACCCATTTAATAAAATGACCCTGCACCCTCTCCCATCTTTGAATATCCTGCGTATATGGCCGAAGAAGAATAATATTGTAGGTGTTTAGGTATTGGCTTGCATTTTTGGTAAATCCCAAGTGTATGTGTGAATGTCATGACTGATGTCATAACATTCTAGTTCAGTTTGTACTGACTCATTAGGTACCTTTGCAGAAAAATATTGTAATTCAAATACTGATGTTTATAAGTGTGTATCTGAGCATTTTGCAAAATGATCACATTTTGCTAAATCAGTAGACAGGTTTTCTCAGATGTCATAACAGATGTTATGACATCCTGTTCTGAACTAACAGGATTGCAGGATTGGATAAGTCTGAGTTTTTTCAGGAAATAACTCAGTCCTTCCTGAACAGAATCCTGCGTTTTCTGAGGGGTAACCCAGCTCAACCCTAACCTGGTTAATAAAGTCCTGTGACCTGGTTTTTAGGTCAAACGGAATTAACCCTAGGTTTTTGGAAACCCTAACTGAAGTTGCAGCTGCTATATATTCAACAGAGCTGCTGTTTTTCAAGGATATCTCTGCTGATTGATTAGAAGATCAATTTGTAATCTGTATAGATTTGTTCATTGTACTCCAAGCATTTATCATTGTGATAAGTGCCTTGGAATAGGTTTCTATTTGTAAGGGTTGTGTAGCACTCAAAGCTTTGAAGCAAGAGTGTTTGAATGTTCCTTGACTAAAGCTGTGAAGCAGAGTCAAGTTAGTTGTGTACATCACTCAAAGCTGTGAAGCACGAGTGATTGTGTTGCTTGATTAAAAAGCTGTGAAGCTTAATCAAGTGTGTGTTTTTGAAGAGTGTCTTCATCAATTCTTAAGTCAAATTGGTTTATGTATCACTGCTGTGATTGAGGGGGAGTGAGTAGGAACTCAGGTTTAAGTTGTACTTAGATTAGAATTGCATTGGGTAGGTCTTAAGTGAAGGAGATAAACTGGTTGGTTTATTCCTGAATTAACATCTCTTATAGTGGATTCTCTCCCTGGCTTGGTAGCCCCCAGAGTAGGTGTTGTTGCACACTGAACTGGGTAAACAATTGACTGTGTTCTTTATTGCTTTTGTATTTACTGTCATATAGTAAGTCAGATACGGTGTCATAACATTGAACGTGACATTGAGTATCTGCAGCCAGAATTTCATTTGGTATCAGAGCAGGCACCCTGCCTGTATTACTGGGTGAGATCTAGGGATATCACTTTCTGGCACTATGGACAAAGAAGGAGTTTTTGGAAATAGACCACCCATTCTGGAAGGAACCAATTATGACTACTGGAAACCTCGTATGATTGCCTTCCTAAAATCTCTGGACAAAAAAACTTTGGAGAGCTGCTGACAAAGGATGGATTCATCCCACCATAACTGAGATAGATGGGACAATCAGTCTGAAGCCTGAGGAAGATTGGAGCAAAGAAGAAGATGAGTTAGCTCTGGGAAATTAAAAAGCTTTAAATGCCTTGTTCAATGGAATTGATAGAAACATTTTCAGACTAGTACATCAATATGAACTGGCCAAGGAAGTTTGGGACACTCTCAAAACTACTCATGAGGGAACTTCCAAAGTAAAAATGTCAAGGCTTCAGATGTTGACCACCAAATTTGAGAATCTAAAAATGATGGAAGATGAAACCATTCATGAGTTTCACATGAACATCTTGGAGATTGCCAACACCTCAGGAGCACTGGGAGAAAAAATGTCAGAAGAAAAACTGGTGAGGAAGATTCTCAGATCCTTGCCTAAAAGATTTGCAATGAAGGTAACTGCCATAGAGGAAGCCCAGGACATTAGCAAGTTGAAAGTGGATGAACTTATTGGGTCTCTTCAGACTTTTGAGATGGGGATCACTGATAATGGTGACAAGAAGAACAAAAGCATAGCACTTGTATCCAACACTGATGTTGAATACAAGGAGGATGAAGAAGAAAACATATCTGAAGCTATTGCCATGCTTGGAAGACAATTCAACAGGCTCATCAAAAGAATGGACCCAAAGTCAAGGTCTAATGTTCATAACATTCCCTCTGACATTGACAGTTCCAGCAGAAGACCAAGGTCAGAAGATAAGGGAAACCAAGGCAGAGGTATTCAATGCCATGGATGTGAAGGATATGGACATATTCGAGCTGAATGTCCTACCTTTCTTAAGAAGCAAAAGAAAGGAATGACTGTTACTTGGTCTGACTATGATTCAGAAAGTAATTCTGAAGAAGAATCTGCCAAACTAGTTACTGCCCTAACTAGTGTTTGTACTTCTGAAAGTGATACTAGTGATGAAGAAGTAACATTTGAAGAACTGGCTGATACCTACAAGAAATTGTGTATCAGAAGTGCTGAAGTCTGTGTGCAGAATGAGAAACAATCAAAACTCATTATCAAACTGGAGGCTGAAAAAAGGGAAAATCTTGAAACTATAAGTCATTTAGAAGGAGAAGTTCAACTGCTGAACTCACAACTGAATCAAATGACCAAATCTGTCAAGATGTTGACCAATGGAACAGACAAATTGGAAGAGATCCTACAGGCTGGACAAAATATGGGAAATAAATCTGGACTAGGATTTGTGGAAGCAAAGAAATCTGGTACTGGTAAGCAAATGTCAAAACGGATGTCTCAACACAACTCTCAACATCAGGGACAGAGACATATGAAGAAGAGGTACCAAAGATGGAAATGTCATCATTGTGGGAGATATGGACACATAAAGCCCTTCTGCTTCAGATTACATGGATACCCTAATCAGAACTCAGGTGTCAAACCTAAGTCTAAAAAGGTACCACATGCTCCTCAATGGAAGAAAAAGACTACTGCACTGATAGCTCACACTTCCCTGAGGGTCTCTGCAAAAGAAGACTGGTACTTTGACAGTGGATGTTCCAGACATATGACTGGAATCAAGAACCTCCTCAATAATGTTAAGCCTCACACCACCAGTTTTGTGACCTTTGGAGATGGGGCTAAAGGTGAAATCAAAGGAGTTGGTGATTTGGACTGCCCTGGAGTTCCAAGTCTGAATGAAGTACTGCTGGTGAAAGGACTGACCGCTAATCTCATTAGTATCAGTCAACTGTGTGATCTAGGATTCAAGGTCAATTTCTCAAAATCTGAATGCCTTGTAATCAATGACAAACAAGAGATAGTAATGAAAGGTGTCAGATCCAAAGACAACTGCTACTTGTGGGAGGCTGAGAACACTAATTTCTCATCTGTGTGTTCCATTGCAAAAGAAGAAAAAGAGGTGAAACTGTGGCAGCATAAGCTTGGAAGAATGAAGAGAGCTATCTCTATGGAAACTGTCAGAAGAACTCCAAAACTACAGGTTGATGATATCTGTGATGTGGGAAATAAACTTGAAGAAGAATGTGTTGTCAGAACCTTAAGTCATCTTGACAAGGATGTTGGAAATAACAAGTCTCACAAATTCTGTTCTCAAAACATCTGGTCAAAACAGATGCTCCCTGAGTACAATGTTACACAAGATGTTGTGACATTGTGTTGTGACAATCTGAAAACATTCAACATTTCCTTGAACCCTATTGACTTTGAAGAGAAGAAGACATTTAAACTGGAACATAGGTTCTCTAAGCTTCAGTTGACTGATTCTTCTACCAAGGCTCTTGTTGGAAATAAACTTGAAAATTTGAGGGGCAGGTTGGGTATTCACCAACATGAGAAATTATAGCAATTAGTTTTGCTTAAAACAAGGGTTGAAGGGATTAATTTTATTAAGTCTATATTTAGTGGGTTAATCATATTCTTTCACAATTCCTTCAAAAGCTTTAAGAAGTTAAAGAGACTCCCTTTTACCCCCTACCTCTCTCATCCTTGCAACCTGTTTCCTCCTCCCAATCAAAGATTTTTCTCAAACTGCTACTATTACTCAAAGTCAATCAAAATGTCTCAGACATCGTCTTCCACCATGGCGGGTTCGTCTTCCTCATCATCGTCATCATCTGATCAAGATTCTAGGGCAATCACTACATGCATAGAATCTGAAGTTCTTGAGGTCACTCCTCTCAGGGAGATGGCAACTGACCCAGCCAGAGTCAAAAAGCTCAGAACCAGACATGCAGGAAGAGCTCAAGCTACAGCCTCTGGTAATTCTTCTCATCCTTCGTCTTCTGTACCTAATAGAGAAGGATCAGTTCAAGTACACCAAGCTATTGCTAGGCTGGTTACTAGCATTCTGAGTGGCAACCAATCTGTACCGGGGATTTCTATCCCTTTAAATCAATCAGAAAGTCTAAATGTGGAAGTTTCTGAAAATGTAGATGTCACTGAGAATGTTGTGACACCAAAAGACAACATTCAGAACCCCTCTGAAAAGGCTGATGATCCACCTATCATTGATGTGGATGAAGATTACTCAGATAATGAACTGATTGCTAATGTGAACCCTAGCATAGCTAGGAGATTGATGAAGAGAAAGAGTAGTCAGAATGACAAACCTGATGCTAAGAAATCCAAGGCTGAAGGCATGGCTGAGAAAAGTATTCAGACAAAAGGGAAGAAGGCACAGGTGCAGACTGCTAGACAACCAATCTCTAAGAAAAGTAAAGAACCTGAAACTTCTGATTCTGATGATGAATCAGAATTTGAGATTGATATTGAAGAAACTCCCATCAGAAGGAAGCTCCCCTCCAGCAAGATTGCTAGAGTGCCTGAAGTGCCAACAGACAACATCTCCTTTCATCATCCTGACAATGCAAACAGATGGAAGTATGTTTGCTTAAAGAGAATAGCCTTGGAGAGAGAACTCAACAATGATGCCTTGGAGTGCAAAGACATCATGGATCTGATCAGGAATGCTGGGCTAATGAAGACAGTGATGAAGTTTAACAAATGTTATGAAAATCTGGTTAAGGAGTTTGTAGTGAACTTGTCAAATGATTGTGCTGATGGAAGATCAGCTGACTTTGAAAGTGTCTTTGTTAGAGGAAGAAGGGTCAAGTTCTCTCCATCAGAAATCAACAAGTTTCTTGGAAGAACAAATAAGGACTGTCCTGATCTAGAGGCAACTGACAATGAAGTTTGTCTAACCATCACAGCCAGGCAAGTAAAGTGCTGGCCATTGAAAGGGAAGCTGAATGCTAGTAAACTCAGCATGAAATTTGCCATCTTGCATAAAATAGGTGCAGCAAACTGGGTGCCTACAAATCACAAATCAACTATCTCCAAAGGATTGGGGAGATTTATCTATGCTGTAGGAACCAAGACTGCCTTTGACTATGGAAGGTACATCTTTGAACAAACTTTAAAGCATGCTGGCAGTTATGCTGTCAAAGGACCAATTGCCTTTCCCTCCCTCCTTTGTGGAATCATCCTTGCACAATTCCCTGATATCCTTGTGGCAAGAGATACAGTCTGCAAAAGAGCTCCTGCCCTTGGCCTGCACTACAAACTGTTTCAGGGATCTCATGCTCCAGACATTGTCATAACATCAGCTGAGACATCGTCTGTAAAGACCCAGTCCAAGACATCAGATGTCATAGCTGTTTTAAAAGAAACTTGCAAAGAGCTGGATGCTAGAAAAAGGACCCTAGAAATTCTAATTGCCAGGCTAGAAAAGGAGGAAGCTGAAGAAAGCAGAAGAGAAGAAGGTGAAGGACATCTCAACATTGAAGAAACTAGCTCCTCAGAATCTGATGACAGTGCTTGAAGGTTGATTGCTGTTTGGTGGTGTTGCTGGTTGGTGCTGATATCTGGTGGAGTTTGGAAGTTGTGTTCTGCTGCTGCTCTTACTATTTTGTTTTGGATAACTGTATAATTTTTTAAACATGTTTTCTTTGGCCCATTTGTGGCTAAAGAGGGGGAGAATATTTTGGTACTTGCTTAATTAGTACTTGACATTCTGTGTTCTATTTTTCTGCTGTCACTTATTTCTGCTGCCATCTATCTCTGATTGTTTAGGGTCTTTAGCCAAAAATCTGCCAAAGGGGGAGTTTGTAGGTGTTTAGGTATTGGCTTGCATTTTTGGTAAATCCCAAGTGTATGTGTGAATGTCATGACTGATGTCATAACATTCTAGTTCAGTTTGTACTGACTCATTAGGTACCTTTGCAGAAAAATATTGTAATTCAAATACTGATGTTTATAAGTGTGTATCTGAGCATTTTGCAAAATGATCACATTTTGCTAAATCAGTAGACAGGTTTTCTCAGATGTCATAACAGATGTTATGACATCCTGTTCTGAACTAACAGGATTGCAGGATTGGATAAGTCTGAGTTTTTTCAGGAAATAACTCAGTCCTTCCTGAACAGAATCCTGCGTTTTCTGAGGGGTAACCCAGCTCAACCCTAACCTGGTTAATAAAGTCCTGTGACCTGGTTTTTAGGTCAAACGGAATTAACCCTAGGTTTTTGGAAACCCTAACTGAAGTTGCAGCTGCTATATATTCAACAGAGCTGCTGTTTTTCAAGGATATCTCTGCTGATTGATTAGAAGATCAATTTGTAATCTGTATAGATTTGTTCATTGTACTCCAAGCAATTATCATTGTGATAAGTGCCTTGGAATAGGTTTCTATTTGTAAGGGTTGTGTAGCACTCAAAGCTTTGAAGCAAGAGTGTTTGAATGTTCCTTGACTAAAGCTGTGAAGCAGAGTCAAGTTAGTTGTGTACATCACTCAAAGTTGTGAAGCACGAGTGATTGTGTTGCTTGATTAAAAAGCTGTGAAGCTTAATCAAGTGTGTGTTTTTGAAGAGTGTCTTCATCAATTCTTAAGTCAAATTGGTTTATGTATCACTGCTGTGATTGAGGGGGAGTGAGTAGGAACTCAGGTTTAAGTTGTACTTAGATTAGAATTGCATTGGGTAGGTCTTAAGTGAAGGAGATAAACTGGTTGGTTTATTCCTGAATTAACATCTCTTATAGTGGATTCTCTCCCTGGCTTGGTAGCCCCCAGAGTAGGTGTTGTTGCACACTGAACTGGGTAAACAATTGACTGTGTTCTTTATTGCTTTTGTATTTACTGTCATATAGTAAGTCAGATACGGTGTCATAACATTGAACGTGACATTGAGTATCTGCAGCCAGAATTTCAAATATGATAAAATCCAAAAAGAGGTTTCACGTTTTCTTGAGCGTGAGGAAAGTACCATTCATCCGTATAAAGATTCGTTGGAGACGATCAATTTGGGTACAGATGAAGATCCAAAAGAAGTCAAGATTGGAGCATTGCTTCATCTCGATGTGAAGTGCATATTGATTGAATTGTTTAAAGAATATATGGATATATTTGATTGGTCTTATCAAGACATGCCTGGGTTGGATACTGAATTGTGGAACATCATTTGCCGTTAAATCCAGAATGCCCACCAATCAAGCAGAAGTTGCAAAGAACTCACCCTGATATGGCAGTGAAAATTAAAGAAGAAGTTTTAAAGTAGATTAATGCTAGTTTTCTTGTGACATCAGTGTACCCTCAGTGGATTGCCAATATTGTCCTAGTACCAAAGAAAGATGGAAAAGTTTGCATGTGCGTAGATTATAGAGATTCAAACAAAGCTAGTCCAAAAGATGACTTTCCATTGCCACATATTGATATGTTAGTTGATAGTACAACAAAATTCAAAGTATTCTCGTTCATGGACGAATTTTCTAGATACAATCAAATCAGAACGACTCCTGAGGACATGGAAAAAACAACGTTTATCACACCCTATCGAACATTCTATTATAGAGTGATGCCCTTCGGGTTGAAGAACGCTGGTGCAACGTACTAGAGGGATATGATAACCCTATTCCATGATCTGGTGCACAAGGAAATTGAGGAATATGTTGATGATATGATCGCGAAATCTCAGAATGAAGAAGGGAATATAGAAGATTTGTTGAAATTGTTTTACCATTTGAGGAAGTATTGTCTCAGCTTAAATCCAAATAAATGCACCTTTGGTGTTTGATCACGAAAATTATTAGGTTTCATTGTCAGCCAGAAAGGAATTGAAGTTGGCCCTGATAAAATTAAGGAAATTCAAAAAATGCCTGCACCAAGAACTGAAAATCAAGTTAGAGTCTTCCTTGGACATTTGAATTACATTTCCAGATTTATCTCCCATATGATTGCAACATGTGAGTCGATCTTAAAGTTGTTAAATAAAGATCAAGGTTGTGTATGGACAGATTATTGCCAAAGGGCATTTGAAAGCATTAAAGAGTATCTTCTTGAACCTCCTATCTTGCTCCCTCCTGTTGAAGGAAGACCATTGATTATGCATCTGGCTGTGTTGGATAATTCTATGGTTTGTATTTTGGGACAACAAGAAGAAATGGAAAGAAAAGAATATGCCATTTATCATCTTAGCAAGAAGTTTACTGACTGCGAGTCACGATATTCTATGCTGGAAAAACATGTTGTGCTTTGGCCTGGGCGGCAAAGCGGTTGCGGCAATATATGTTGAATCATACTACTTGGTTGATTTCCAAAATGGATCTGATTAAGTATATTTTTTAAAAGCCCGCTCTTACCAGAAGAATTTCCCGTTGGCATATGATGTTGTCTGAATATGATATTGAATACCATACTCAGAAGGCTATAAAAAGTAGTGTGTTGGCAGATTATCTTGCTCACCAACCAGTTGATGATTATCAGTCTGAAAAATATGATTTCCTTGATGAGGATGTGATGTTTTTGAAAGTAAAAGATTGTGATGAATCTTTTCCTGGGGAAGGTCTTGATCCTGAATCTCAGTGGGGTATGGTGTTTGATGGAGCATTAAATGCTTATGGGAAAGGAATTGGTGTCGTGATTATCACTCCTCATGGGTCGCATATCCCTTTTTCTGCAAGATTGACATTTGATTGTACCAATAATATGGAAGAATATGAAGCTTCTATCATGGGTCTCGAAGAGGCTATGTGTTGTACCCCAAAATTTTCCCTCCCTTTTCATCAACATTTTCTCACCACAAGACTCTTGGAGCTCAAGATCAAGTTAGGGTTTGCTCTGCTCAAGACCCCTCCTTGCATTATTGACCCAAATTAGGGTTTGAGTTCGCACAAAGATGTTTTGACCTAAAATGCCCAAAGTGACTTTCATGCTTCATGTTGGACTTACAAGTTTATCCATACCAAGTTTCAAGTCTTGATTCCAATCTTTGCCCAGACAATTGGACAATTGATCTAGAAATCAGTTGTATTAGGGAAAAAGTCAACTGTGGCCAATTGACAGTCAAACCACATGATTTTTGACCCACATCAACATTATGAACTCATATGAACCATTTGGTCAAGTTTGGATCATAATTCCACAAGAAATTTGATCAGATCACCAAAAGGGCAAAATGGTCATTTTTAGGGTTTTGACTGCACAAAGGTAATTTTTGACTGTTTGACCTAGCCAATGGAAAACCAAGCTCACATATGGAATAAATAACTCAATGGCATTGCCTTGACCCATTCAACAAGTTCAAAAGATCTCAAATGCACAGGATTGACAGATGAATTTTTCAGTCAACTGATCAAAATTTGACTGTATACTGAAAAGTCAAACTTTGACTTTTTGGTCAAAATCAAGTGCCAAGATTCATTTTTCATCAAGACATGTCAAATTATGAAACTTGTTCATCAAGAAATCCAAAATTGCAAATTAGGGTTTAAAATGAAGAAATTTCATAACTTAGAAATTTTCTAAGTTATGAAATTTCCTTATTTTTTCCTAACTTTGTCCCATTTTTTCATCAAGATGCAAATGGATTCAAACAAAACTTGAAACATGAAAGTTGTATTCCATTACAAAATATACAACTTTGATTTACAAAGTTTTCTCAAAGGAAGCTTGTAGCTCAAGTTATGATTTTTGGAACAAGGGTGCAAAACATTTTTAACTTAGAGAAATTTTGACCTATTCTAGGCAGGATTTTTGTCCAACTTCTTGGCCATTTTTCACATGGTTCCACTTGGAGTTTCAATTTTCATTACAAAGATGGATTGTAGTACACATTCCAAGCTTTCCAAATTGTCCAAGAACTCATCAAACACCCCTGTGGTTAGAGAGAATCGAATTTGCAAAGTTGGCCAAAACTCACTTTTGTTCATGGCCAAAGCTTGTTCATAACATTTGCATTTTCAAGTCAGCAGGGTTTGTGATAGTTTGAAGGCCTCTAAACCTCTTCACACTCAATAATTAAATGCCTAACCATTGTGTTCAAGAATTGTTTTGTGCATTTGGTCATTACACATAGAATTATCCCTTAAGTAGAAAAAGCAAACTTGCCATTTTTGAAAAGTAGTGCTTTATGTTAAATACCAAATCTTGGAGGCATGGGCCAGATCTTTGAGGCAAGAGTTTGTAAACATATCCCAGTGATCAAGAGGAAGTGCTGCATCATGCTTGAGAGCTTGGTACAGGCATATATCACAACTTGACATTTCTTTGCTTACATTAGAAGAAAGCTTGCAAACTGAAGCCAATCTCTCATTCCTGTCAACACAGCCAAACACAAACTTTGCAAACATCTTTCATACATCCAAGCAAGCCTAAAGCACGACTAAACCACCCCTCATCCCTCCTCATACAGAAAATCACATTTTTTCTGCAAAACAGGGCATCTGTTGCAGTTTGACTTCCACAACTCAATCCACTCGTGCACTTTGGCTAAAAACCTTTCAAACACATTCCATATCATCCACACAAACTATCCCAAGCCCTAAATACAAATTGTAACATCCCTAACCTCTGTTTCCATTTTCACTTTTTAGTTTTGTAGGTGAACTTCCATAGCACGATTCAGAGAGTTTCAAAGCAAGCTAGGTACTTGGGAAGCATCCTTGGACTTCAGGCAAGCTGTACAAAAGCTCAAACTCCATTGAAGTTGGCCACATTGCTGTACACGACTCAAGCTGAAACAGGTAAAACCATGGACTTCTATCTCTCTATCCAGACATGATTAAGCTTAGGTTTGTGAATGAAACATGTTCTACTCATAGCCCTGAAGCCATCCATGTATTTACTTTTCATTTATATTAAGCATGCTGTGAGAATTTTGGCCATGAACATTGAAGAAAAATTAGGTCAGAAATTGGGGATGAAGAAATTCTCCCTGGATTCTTAGAGTTAGGTCAAGTATTTTATATGTCTAAATTCGTCTCTTGATGCTCTATAATATTGGTGTTATGAGTTTTGCATGAAAGTCCAGGAATCAGGAGTTAGCTTTGATACAAGAAACGCGCGTTTTTGTTTGTTCAAACAATGCTGAAGGTTGAAGATGACTGGCTTGGGCTGGGCCTGAGTCAATCCTGCTCTTTGCACCCCCTTTTCCAATTTACACCCCCTGGCCTATTGTGTGAAATATTTATCATTTTTGACTTTTTCTTTTTGATTCTGACTTAATATTTTTTGCTCAAATATAAAAAATATCAAAAATAGTTTTCCATACATTTTTGCATTTATTGGGCATTTATTTGTTTTATTTAGCATATACATATAAATAAATATATTTCCTTTTTATTCAAAACACTAGAAAATAATACAAAAATATATATATTTTTTAGTTATTAGTTTTTATTTACATTTTGAAAACATTCTCTTAAAAATGCATTTTTGTAAATAATTAATATTTTATTTTTTTGTATATACTTAGCATATTTAATATATATATATAATATATACTTATACATATTTTATTAAATATTTATGACAAAAATATGAAAATAATACATTTTTATTTTTATTAATATATGACATCAAAAATACCTTTTTAACCATATACTTTTTATCTTGTGCATAAATTAATTTATTTTGTATATAATCAATAAATAATAATGTTTATTCAAAAAAATTAGGGTTTAACCCTAAAACAATAAAAATAACCAAAAATTGACTTTTTTTTATCTTGTTTATATTTCACATTAAAAGATAATTTTACATACATAAAAAATCCCCTTTTTAGCATAATGCATTTTTATTTGATATTTGTTTGTTTGTATTTATTTAAATATTAGATATTTGTCTTGTATATTCAATATGGATGTAATAGCTTAGAATTTAATTTCTTGTCAAATATTCCCAAATCCAAACTTGTACCCCCATCCCCATAATCATTGTTGTAATAGCTTAGCATTTAAATTTCCGCATTTAAAGGCTTTCAAATTATGCCATGTTAGACTTAGGGTTTGTATGCAAATCAAAAATAACAAATAGCTTGACTAATACAAAGACAAAAAAGCATGAAAATGGACAACACAATGCATATTTGCACCCCTAGGGTTACTCCACTTGTTGCCTTCAAAAATGGGCCATGTTGCATGTTGAGTATCTTTGACAAAACAAAAACAAATCAAATGATCATAGTCCCTCGATGACGCTTTCTCAAGTTGCCTAAAAAATGATCAAGTCCCTTAAAGAAAAAATTACCAAAGACACTTGGCACTATTGCATTTATGGTCTAAACGATGACCCGTGCCGGTCCCGTTAACATCCTAACACAAGATTGTCCACCAAATACAATGGTGGAACAATACTGTTAAAAGGGTTAAAACATAGGAAAGATCTTTGAGAAATTTAGGGTAGATAGCTCTTGGTTACTTGACCAAACTTGCAAAACAATCCTTGCCTTTTTTTCAAAATACACATCACAACACAATTTCAAAACAAACTTTCAAAAAACATTGAAACATCTTTTCAAAAAGACAAACACCTTTGTAAAACATTCGAGTAAAGAATTGTTACAATGGTTGCCTAGACAAGGCATATTTTTCAAAACATTTTTCAAAACCACACACACAAAGCACCATTTCAAACAATTGAAAAGCAAAGGCAAGTGATCTAAGCAAGTAACTAAGAGCCCATGGATAACCATGGATAGAAAGGGTGCTAATACCTTCCCTTTCTATAATCTACTCCCCGAACCCACGAAAACATCTCAAAGGTTTTTCCTGTGCTTTTTAACCTTTCCTTAGGATAAAATAAAAATTCGGTGGCGACTCTTGCTCAACCGAAACATTTGCGAATACAAAACGCAAAACCCAAGTCAGTTCTCCCACCGTATCACAGAACTGGAGACTCTGCTGGGGAATTTCTTATAAGTGGAGTAACCTTAGGGCCTAGATCACCCTTTTGCATGACGAATTGTTTGCTTTGATTGCTTTACATTTTGGTTCTCTTGTTTGGGCTTGAAATCCTACACCCGGATTTGGGAAACATTCATAGATAGCAATACGTTGTGGAAACTGTGTGGGGTATACCGACACGGTTGAAGCAATAGCTATATTAGTGCGACATATTTGTGAGTACCGGTAACCCTTGAGTTCAATCAAGGAGAGTACGGGGCCGCTGGGTGATGTCACTAAGCACTAATGACCTAGAACCTTACTTGACCATCTTTGCCTTTTATTAGGGGTAGTGAGATGACCGGCTTTGGTGCAGTCCAAAGTTGGTAGATACTCGATACTACACTCATTGAGGGTTATTTTCTTGGAATATTTTGGTCGCTAGTTAAGTGGCTAAACCAAAACAATGAACATGGAAAACAATCCAATGATATTGAGCTCCTTAGAACCCGGTTACTATTTATAGGACAGGTTTTTAAGCCAACTAAACTCAAGAGGGTACTTACCTATGAAACCCCATGCAAGCCTGAAACTAGGGTTTTGTGTGACTTGCTTGTACATATGTTTGTGCATACATCATGAACATCATAAAGCATCATATGCATCCACTAACCATTTCAAGGGTTTGGATCTTCATCTTTGTTCTTGTTTTGTAGGTCATGGAAATTCTTCGCAGGAAAACTATCCAAGTCAACCTTGTGAGAATCCCTCCTCAGCTCAAGGAGCTTACATCCAGAATTCCAGAAAGCTCTCTCTTCAGTGAAAGACATGGTAGACTGCTCAACCTAGTCAACACCAGTATTGAAGAAGACATGGTGAAAGTGTTGTTCCAGTTCTTTGACCCCCTTCACCACTGTTTCACATTCCCCGACTATCAATTGGTGCCTACTTTGGAGGAATTTTCTCAACTCCTGAGAATTCCTATTCTTAATCAACTACCCTACAACGGTACGGAAAAAGAACCAAAGCCTGAAGATGTTGCTCAAGCACTACACTTGCAACCATCTGACATCAAGGGGCATTGGGAGACTAGAAGTGGTGTCAAAGGCTTCTTGGCAAAATTCTTGTTTGAGAAAGCACAAGAGTGTTGGAATACCCTGGATCTGCAAGCCTTTGAAGAGATTGTGGCACTCCTTATTTATGGGTTGGTCTTGTTCCCAAATCCTGACCAACTTATAGATGTCAATGCTGTCAAGATTTTCCTATCCAAGAATCCCATACCTACATTGCTTGGGGACATCCTCCACTCATTTTACACACGAACAATGAGGAAGAGAGGTGTTCTCATGTGCTGCACTCCTCTCCTTGCAAGGTGGTTTATTTCTCACCTTCCACAATCTGTTTTGAAGAACGAGCAAGGCTTAAGGTGGTCACAACGATTGATGACCCTCACACATTCTGATGTACATTGGTGTTCTCAATCTAGAGAAAATGTCATCATCGTCGATCGTTGTGGTGAGTTCCCTAATGTTCCATTACTTGGCATTAGGGGAGGCATTACCTACAACCCTTGTCTAGCTTTGAGACAATTTGGATATGCACGGAGGGATGGCCCTCATGACATGCTGATTCCTGACCTAGTTTTTGACTTCGACAACGATGCGCAAGGACTTCGCCAAAGATTCATCAGAGCTTGGAGGATGCCTAACAAGGTAGATAACAAGACACTGGGGCACAAGAATTCCTTCCCTCTTGAGCCTTACCTCAAGTGGGTACAAACCCGAGCCCAGAGTCTTATGATGCCTTACCCTCACATTCTCCCTTTGATTAAAGAGCCCGTTAAGGAAGGAGAGGTTCCATACACCATCCTACATCCTGACATGCCAACATCATGGGAGGAAATGCAGAAGAGTTGGATCCAACTCAAGGAAGAACGGAATACTTTTGAAGCCAGCTTCTACGCCAGTGAGAAGAAGGTTTTGGAGCTTACCCGCCGACTTCACGAGGAGGAGACCCTTAACACTTACATCGCACCAAAGAGGATGCGCAACGTCTTTTTACCTTAAGAAGTTTTTTTGTAATATTTGGCCCATGGGGCATTTATGTACTGACAAAATTTCTTCTTATTAATATGACGTGTGTTCTTTTTGTCTGCAACAATTTTGAATTTCTAAATCCTTGAATACATTGCATGAATAAACATATCATTCATCATAAGCATAAACAGGTCTTCACACCAGGTTTACTTATCTTTCTGCTATTTATTTCAGTAAGATGGATCTTGAACAAACGGTCAAAGATCTGCAGTCACAAAACTCGCAGTTTCAGCAGCTCCTTATGACCTTGGCAAAGGGTCAGGAGGATCTTAAAGCACTGTTAGAGAATAAAGAGCAAGAAAAAGGAAAAAAGAAGAAGAAAAGAGTTGGGGTAGCTACACTGGGAAGAAGATTTGAGAATGAAGCTAGGAGAGTTCTTGAATTCCCCTCCACATCTGATGAGGGAACCGGTAAAGGAAAAGGAGCTGCACTACCTTCTGAATCTGAGGCGGAAGAGGAAGAGGTTGAGGAAGATGAAGATTATTCAGAGCAGCAATACCCGCCAGCGGACGACAAATACAAAAACTTGGAGGATAGAATGGCAGCTATGGAGCTGCAAAGGGTTCTCGGGCTAGATTTTGAAGAATTGGGATTGATTGCTGGGATTGTGATCCCTCCAAAGTTTAAGGTGCCAACTTTTGCAAAATACGACGGTCTGTCTTGCCCGAAGATGCACCTGAGGTCGTATGTCAGAAGAATTCAACCTCACTCATCCGATAGAAATCTTTGGGTACACTTCTTCCAAGACAACCTGTCCGGTACACAGCTAGATTGGTTTTACCAGCCAGAGAGTTCAGAAGTGCATAGTTGGGAGGATTTGGCAGCTGCCTTTTATCGCCAGAATCAATATAATGTTGACTTGGCGCCAACCCGTACTCAGTTACAAAGTATGGGGATGGCCTCAAATGAGGGATTCAAAGAATACACCCAGAAATGGCGTGAGTTGGCCGGAAGAGTGCAGCCACCTCTTTCAGATAGGGAACTAGTTGATATGTTCTTGGGGACCCTATCTGGCCCTTTCTTCAACCATTTGATCGGGAGCTCTTCTGCAGGGTTTACCAAACTAATTCTGACTGGCGAACGGGTGGAAGCTGGTATTAAGAGTGGGAAGATTCAAAGGGATGCCTTTGCATCTACAACTGTTAAAAAGCCATTTCCAGCCAAGAAGGAAGCAGCTGTTGTGTACTCTCAGAAAGGATCGGGAAGAACTGAGCGCCGGCCAACTGTAGGGGCCGTGATGATTCAAAATTCATCAAATGATCAGCCTTGTAACAATCAGTCCAGACCTAAACAACAATGGGGAGAACGGCCACAACGGCAGTTCACCCGCATCAATATGACGCCCACACAAGTTCTGCCCCATTTGTTGAAGCTAAATCTCACCAGTATCAAAAAGGCACCAAAAAATGTGAATACAACTTCCCCACATTATCATCCCAATGCTAAATGTGCCTATCATTCTGACAGCGTCGAGCATGACACCAACGATTGCTGGGCGCTTAAGCATAAAATTCAAGATTTAATAGATGCAAAAGAGGTTGAGTTCGACGCCCCAGAGAAGCCGAACGTAATTTCCGCTCCTATGCCAAAGCATGGTCGCAATGTCCATGCTGTTGAAGAAGATATGTTTGTTTCTACTGTTGATGATCTATTAACTCCATTACTGACAATCAAGTTGAATCTGTTGAAGGCTGGGATTTTCCCAGGATGTAAAGAAGATTGCTACTTTTGTTCCTCCCTACCGATCGACTGTCCATTGCTGAAGATAGGCATCCAACGCCTAATGGACAACCAACAAATTCTTTTCGAAAAGACTCCCATTACTCCAACTCCTATCAATGAAGTTTCAATAATCACCATTTCCACCAATCTTTCCAAGGTCCCCAAAAGGCATGTTAAGATTACATCCGCTACGAAGATTGTTCCCTTGAAGATAACCATGCCTGGGCCCGTCCCATACATATCTGACAAATCGATACCGTGGAATTATGGTGGAGAAATCTACTACCACGGTGTTAAACAAATTGAGATAACTGAAGAGAGCTCTGACGAAGAAACTACCGACATTGGAAACATTGCCGGTACGAGCAAGATTACCCGAAGTGGGAGAATTTTCTCTCCAAAGATTGCCCCTCCAAAGGCAATCTTTGGACCCTCAGCTGCTGCCAAGGTTACTCCTGCACCGATAAAACTTTCTGCAAGAACTCCGTTGATTGAAGAATTTGTTACTCATGTGGTTGTTCCTCCTGCTGCTGCTGATAAGGGGAAAGGGATCCAAGATGAGCTCGTCAGGACGAGGGCTCAGCCATTGGTCATCCCCGAAACCTCTAAGAAAGAAATGGAGGAGATTCTGAAAATAACTAAGAAGAGTGATTATGATGTGGTAGAGCAACTGGGGCAAACCCCCTCGAAGATCTCCATGTTAGCATTGCTGCTTTGTTCAGAGGCTCATGCCAAGGCCTTGATAAGGTTTTTGAAGACAACCCATGTGCCCCAAGAAACCTCAGCCGATCAATTCCAAGATTGTGTAGCCAGCCTTACTGCCGACAACGACCTGGGTTTCTCTGATGCCGACCTGACTCCGAAGGGAAGAAAGCACAATGACGCATTGCATGTGTCAGTTGAATGTCGAGGAACCACTCTCGCCCATGTCTTGGTCGATACTGGTTCTTCTCTAAATGTGCTGCCTAAGAAAGCTCTCGACCGGTTGGGTTGTGAAGGTTTGGAGCTGAAACCAAGTAATATCATTGGCAGGGCCTTTGACGGGTCTAAAAGAATGCTGCATGGGGAGGTCGACATTCCCATCAAGGTAGGCACTGAAGTGTTCCACTCAACTTTCTATGTGATGGACATCCGCCCATCATACTCTTGCTTTCTAGGAAGGCCGTGGATACATAATGCTGGGGCAGTCACTTCTTCCCTACACCAGATGCTGAAATACCTTGTTAAGGGTAAAATCATAACTGTACACGGTGAAGAGGAGTACATGATCAGTCATCTGAACTCCTTTAGGTATGTGGAAGTGGAGGGCGAATTCATCGAAACGCCATTCCAACACTTCGAGGAAATTGCTCCCGAGGTTGCAGTAGCAAAGGCAGTAGCTGAGGTACCCAAGCAGGTGGCCAGGATGGCATCTCTGAAAGACGCAAAGGCTGCAATAAAGGAGGGGAAGAGCTCAACATGGGGTCAGTTTCCTGACTTTCCTCATAAGACAGACAAGTTTGGGTTGGGATTCACCGCTGCGGGGCAAAAAGCTATGCGTCGCTCAAAAATTGAAAAGACACCCATCAAGATTTCTCCTCATGGAATCAATGCTTTGGAAGACGAAGATGAAGAGGCCAACAATGAAGATTGGATCTTCCCAACCATCGAAGGGGGACTACACAACTGGGAGGCGAAAGACTTCGTTCCCATTACTTTCATTAATCAGTAATTTATCTTTCGAGCATTTCCTGTTGGTCTGTAATAATTACTAAAACAATCTGCACACTATTTTTCACCTCATGCCTTGCCCGGGGCATGTAGGTCCATTTGTAAGGGTTTTGATTCGCTTCATATTCATATGCCATGTTTAATGAATCATTGGACGTTTTTCATTTATAAACTGATGTGTTCATTTTCTTTCCTTTTGCATTTTTGTTTGTTTAAGGATGGCTATCCCTTACACACACACACACACTCACAAATGCAGGTACCCATCCACTCTGGATTGTATGGGTGACTATTCTGTTGTATCCTTCAATAACTCTGAAGATTTAGTCAATCAGGCTGAGTATGAAGATGACGAAGATTGTGAAGTACCAGGAGAGCTAGCCAGACTTCTACAACAAGAAGAGAGGGCCATCTTACCTCACGAAGAGTTGTTGGAAACAATCAACTTAGGATTAGAGGAAGACAGGAAAGAAGTACAAGTGGGTGCCAATCTGGAACCAAGTGTCAAGGAGCGCTTGATACAGTTGCTGATTGAATACGTTGAAATCTTCGCCTGGTCTTATGAAGACATGACAGGTTTAGAAACAGATATCGTGGTTCACCGTCTCCCTACAAGAGAAGACTGTCCACCGATCAAGCAAAAAGTCCGCCGAATGAGGCCCGACATGTCTGAGAAGATCACAGCTGAAGTAATGAAGCAATTCAACGCTGGTTTTCTGGCTGTTACATGCTATCCACAATGGGTTACTAACATTGTGCCAGTACCTAAAAAAGATGGCAAGGTCAGAATGTGTGTGGACTACCGGGATTTGAACAGGGCTAGCCCTAAAGATGATTTTCCGCTACCACATATCGACATTTTGATTGACAACACGGCTCAGCACAAGGTATTTTCCTTCATGGACGGATTCTAGGGCTACAACCAGATTAAAATGGCCCCCGAGGACATGTTGAAAACAACCTTTGTTACACAATGGGGTACCTTCTGCTACAAGGTGACGTCGTTCGGACTGAAGAACGCAGGGGAAACTTATCAACGCGCCATGGTAGCTTTGTTTCATGATATGATACATCATGAGATCGAAGTTTACGTAGACGACATGATAGCTCGATCACAAACAGAGGAGGAACACCTTGAACATTTGCAGAAGCTATTTTCCAAGTTGAAGGAGTACAAACTCAGGCTGAATCCAAGTAAGTGCACTTTTGGAGTTAGGTCTGGTAAACTTCTAGGATTTATTGTCAGCAACAAAGGCATTGAGGTCGATCCAGCAAAAGTAAAGGCTATACAAGAAATGCCTGCCCCCCGTACTAAAAAGGAAGTTAGAGGGTTCTTGGGACGCTTGAACTATATTGCCAGATTCATCTCTCATCTGACGTCTACCTGTGAGCCAATTTTCAAACTATTGAAGAAAGATCAGGTAGTCGAATGGAACGATGATTGCCAAGCTGCTTTTGATAAGATCAAGGAGTATTTGCTAGAACCTCCTATTCTGATGCCACCCGTCGAAGGAAGGCCGCTGATCATGTATCTGACTGTTTTGGACAACTCAATGGGGTGCGTACTGGGCCAACATGACGAGTCTGGTCGAAAAGAGAATGCCATTTATTACCTTAGCAAAAAGTTTACCGACTGTGAGACTCGCTACTCACTGCTCGAGAAAACTTGCTGCGCTTTGGTATGGGCTGCTCGCCGACTAAGACAGTATATGTTGACTCATATCACTCTGTTGATTTCCAAAATGGATCCTATCAAGTATATCTTCGAGAAGCCTGCTTTATCTGGAAGAATCGCTAGATGGCAAATGATCCTGACTAAGTATGACATCCAGTATACTACCCAAAAAGCTATAAAAGGGAGTGTACTAGCTGACCATCTAGCTCATCAAGCTATCGAAGATTATCAGTCCATGAGATTCGACTTCCCAGACGAGGACATCATGACTTTGGACAACATTGAAGGTAACGGACCGTATGACGGACCTGAAAATGGATCCCGATGGACCCTGTACTTTGATGGTGCTTCAAATGCACTTGGAAACGGTATCAGTGCGGTAATCATTTCCCCGGAAGGTTGCCATACACCTTTCACGACCCGACTTTGTTTCAGCTGTACCAACAACATGGCCGAATATGAAGCTTGCATCTTTGGTCTCAAGGCTGCTATAGACTTGGGGATCAAATCTTTGGTCGTATTTGGGGACTCGACTTTGGTTATCAGTCAAATCAAAAGAGAGTGGGACACCAAACATCCTAATCTTATCCCATACAAAGAACATGTCCTGACATTGCTGCCTCATTTCGAGCAGATTACTTTCGAGCATTTCCCGCGAGAAGAAAATCAGCTAGCAGATGCTCTGGCTACAATGTCCTATATGTTTAAACTCAACTGGGATAACGAGGTTCCCAAAATCACCATCGAGCGAATGGATGAACCTGCGCATTGTCATGAGATTAATACCGAAGAAGCAGTGGAACAACCCTGGTTTCACGAAATCAAAAGGCATCTCCAGACTAGAGAATATCCCGAAAGAGCTTCCGTAAATGACTAGAAGTTCCTAAGGAGATTTGCTGCCAAGTTCTTCCTGAGCAACGGCATCCTCTATAAATGCAGCCATGATTGTGTTTTACTCCGATGTGTAGACAAAGCTGAAGCAAAGTTGATCATGACTGAGATACACAGCGGCACATTTGGCACCCACTTGAGCGGACATATGATGGCTAAGAAGATTCTAAGGGCGGGCTATTACTGGTCCACCATGGAAGCTGATTGTCATCAATATTCCCGTACTTGCCACAAATGTCAGGTCTACGCTGACAAGATTCATATTCCTCCTGTTCCTCTCAACGTTTTGACAACTCCTTGGCCATTCGCAATGTGGGGCATTAACATGATTGGAGAGATCAAGCCCACAGCGTCCAATGGACATCGCTTCATCCTGGTCGCCATTGACTATTTTACCAAATGGGTCGAAGCAGCTTCCTTCGCCTCTGTTACAAAGAATGTGGTTTCCCGCTTCATCAAGCAAAACCTCATATGCCGGTATGGTGTCCCCGATAGGATCATCACAGACAACAGTACAAATCTGAACAATACTATGATCACCGCTCTATGCGAACAGTTCAAGATTTATCATCACAATTCATCTCCCTATCGGCCAAAGATGAACGGTGCTGTTGAAGCTGCGAACAAAAACATCAAGAAGATCATTCAGAAAATGACAGTCACCTACAAGGACTGGCATGAGATGTTACCGTTCGCTCTGCATGGATACCGTACCACGACACGTACTTCAACAGGGGCAACCCCATTTTCTTTGGTATATGGCATGGAAGCTGTCCTACCCATGGAAGTTCAGATTCCTTCTTTAAGAATTATGAAGGACGCTGGTTTGAGTGAAGACGATTGGATTCAGACCCGACTTGATCAACTCAATTTGATCGATGAGAAGCGACTCACTGCTGTTTGCCATGGTCAGACGTACCAAAAACGAATGATCAAGGCTTCCAACAAGAAAGTCAGACGTCAAGTATATCAAGTCGGAGATCTCGTAATCAAGCGGATTATCTTGCCGCAAAGTGATCCCAGGGGCAAATGGACTCCTACTTATGAAGGACCATTTGTAATCAAGAGCATCTTTTCTGGTGGTGCAATGATTCTGACCACCATGGACGACGACGATTTGCCGCACCCTGCGAACGCAGACATAGTCAAAAGATACTACGCATAAAATCACCCGACAAGTCGAAAACCCGAAAGGGCGACTTGGGCAAAAATGGGAATCCCGGTGAACCGAAAACCCGAAAGGGCAGTTCAGGCAAAAATTAGGGATAAAACAAAAAAAAAATCTGTACACCCGGCAAGTCGAAAACCCGAAAGGGAGGCTTGGGCAAAAAGGGGTTTCCCGGTGGATTGAAAACCCGAAAGGGCGATCCAGGCAAAAGTTAGGGAATTAAAGCGTATGACTATGTCTCGTCGGATCACTTTAAAGAACAATCTCTTCATTAACAAACTCCAAGCTTCTGATCAATCCAATCATCGGCGGACGAAGCATTGAATGGACAAGATATTCAGAGTTATGAAGGCTTTAACAGAATGGGATCCCATGGAATTGTTACACATATCCATCTTTCGTTTGTATAAAATTTTCAATTTTTTACGGCAATATCCTCTTACTAGGATGTCTGTCTCCTTTGTACAAAGATACTTATAAAAAGTTAATACAAATACTTTTCCCAATACAGAAATTTGCTTTGTCTTCCTTTTTCTTTTTTACACTTATGTTTTATTTGAGAAACGTCCAATGTTTTGTTAAATAGGCATATGCATTTGAACATAATCATTTTCTTACAAATCAAGAAAGATGACTGCTGATAGGTTGAAGGTACAGATAGATATCTTGATGCCCTTTCAGAAGAAATCCCCAACAGAATTAAACTCCAAATTCCTCGACAAGGTTAAAATCCAGAACTTAATTCCCGAAACAGAATTAAACTTCAGGATCCTCAGCAGAACAAAAGCTTTCTCAAAACTGACTTCCCCAGCTAAGAGAGCCTTCCAAGAATTTCATTCCCCTCAGAGTTAAATTTCAGTATCCCCAGTGGAACCCTAAAATCTGAAAATCCTATCCCCAGTTGAAGTTAAAACTATCAATCCCCAGTGGAGCTAAAACTTCCAACTATCAATCCCCAGCAGAACCAGACTAGTGAACCTTCTTCCCACAGAGATACTTCCCATCATATTGAAGATTCTCAATTTTACTTCTCCAGCTTAAGCCTACCAGGTTCTGGACTCCCCATTAGAGATCATCAGAATTCTCATTCCCTACAAATCACCAAGGAGTTCCAATCCCCAACAGTGGTCCTAAGATCCCTCAACAACTAAAGATCTTGTTCCCCAAGCAGTCAGCAGTCAACAAGGATGTCTCAACTTCAGCAATTAAAAATTCTTGCAATCCCCTACAGCAGCAAGGATTCACTTTCCCTGGAAGCAGTCAAGATTCTATTATCTCCGGCTATCCAAGATTCCTCTATCCGCAGCAAGACAACTCATCAGCTTTCATGCGCATTCATTACATTCATATCATAAACATTGATATAATATGTATTGCATCATACATTTCATACAACATAACTTAGTGTTTCAGCTAATATTTTACCCTTTTCAGGATAAGATTAATAAGCTTCAACTCAACTTTTGAAAACAGTTTACGGACGCTTCCCAACATGGATGTCGATCTATTTCTTATTCAACTTCAAGACCTCTGAAAACAGTTTACGGGTTCTCCAGACACGGATGTTAACCTATCGCTTATTCAGATTCTTCAACTTCTGAAAACAGTTTACGGATTCTCCAAACACGGATGTTAATCTATCGCTTGTTCAGACTCAACTTTTGAAAACAGTTTACGGGTTCTCCAGACACGGATGTTAACCTATCGCTTGTTCAGATTCAATACCTCTGAAAACAGTTTACGGGTTCTCCAAACACGGATGTTAACCTATCGCTTGTTCAGATCCAAGACTTCTGAAAACAGTTTACGGATTCTCCAAACACGGATGTTAATCTATCGCTTGTTCAGACTCAACATTTGAAAACAGTTTACGGACGCTTCCCAACATGGATGCTAATCTATTGCTTATTCAACTTCAAGACCTCTGAAAACAGTTTACGGGTTCTCCAGACACGGATGTTAACCTATCGCTTATTCAGATCCAAGACTTCTGAAAACAGTTTACGGATTCTCCAAATATGGATGTTAATCTATCGCTTGTTCAGACTCAACTTTTGAAAATAGTTTACGGACGCTTCCCAACATGGATGCTGATCTATTGCTTATTCAACTTCAAGACCTCTGAAAACAGTTTACGGGTTCTCCAGACACGGGTGTTAACCTATCGCTTATTCAGATCCAAGACTTCTGAAAACAGTTCACGGATTCTCCAGATACGGATGTTAATCTATCAATTGTTCGGATTCAACTTTTGAAAACAGTTTACGGATTCTCCAAAC
Organism: Vicia faba; assembly: GCA_948472305.1. NCBI lineage: Eukaryota > Viridiplantae > Streptophyta > Magnoliopsida > Fabales > Fabaceae > Vicia > Vicia faba. The sequence continues at coordinate 214,532,771 of OX451737.1, forward strand.
ACGGATGTCAATCCATTGCTTATTCAAGATCCCCAGTTCAGAGATATTCCAAACATGGAGACCTTTCTGATACTCATTTCTTTCACCTACAACATACATTCCAGATGGCATCTTTAAAGCCCATCCCCTGACAAGATTTTGGTCACATCTCCAGATGGCATCTTTAAGCCCATCTCCAGACGGAATCTTTAAGCCCATCTCCAAATGGCATCTTTAAGCCCATTCCTGCACCCATGCTTTGACGAGTGCAAATTTACGGGCACTCTAGTGTCCAATCTCCTTTTACCTTCGAGACGCGAAAGGAAAACTTGCCAATCTAACTCTTCAGGTTCAAGAAGATTGAACAGGGGCAACTGTTGTACCCCAAAATTTGCCCTCCCTTTTCATCAACATTTTCTCACCACAAGACTCTTGGAGCTCAAGATCAAGTTAGGGTTTGCTCTGCTCAAGACCCCTCATTGCATTGTTGACCCAAATTAGGGTTTGAGTTTGCACAAAGATGTTTTGACCTAAAATACCCAAAGTGACTTTCATGCTTCATGTTGGACTTACAAGTTTATCCATACCAAGTTTCAAGTCTTGATTCCAATCTTTGTCCAGACAATTGGACATTTGATCTAGAAATCAACTGTATTGGGGAAAAAGTCAACTGTGGCCAATTGACAGTCAAACCTCATGATTTTTGACCCACATCAACATTATGAACTCATATGAACCATTTGGTCAAGTTTGGATCAGAATTCCACAAGAAATTTGATCAGATCACCAAAAGGGCAAAATGGTTATTTTTAGGGTTTTTACTGCACAAAGGTAGTTTTTGACTGTTTGACCTAGCCAATGGCAAACCAAGCTCACATATGGGCTCAAGAACTCAATGGCATTGCCTTAACCCATTCAACAAGTTCAAAAGATCTCAAATGCACAGGATTGACAGATGAATTTTTCAGTCAACTGATCAAAATTTGACTGTATACTGAAAAGTCAAACTTTGACTTTTTGGTCAAAATCAAGTGCCAAGATTCATTTTTCATCAAGACATGTCAAATTATGAAACTTGTTCATCAAGAAATCCAAAATTGCAAATTAGGGTTTAAAATGAAGAAATTTCATAACTTAGAAATTTTCTAAGTTATGAAATTTCCTTATTTTTTCCTAACTTTGTCCCATTTTTTCATCAAGATGCAAATGGATTCAAATAAAACTTGAAACATGAAAGTTGTAGTCCATTACAAAATCTACAACTTTAATGCACAAAGTTTTCTCAAAGGAAGCTTGTATCTCAAGTTATGATTTTTGGAACAAGGGTGCAAAACATTTTTAACTTAGAGAAATTTTGACCTATTCTAGGCAGGATTTTTGTCCAACTTCTTGGCCATTTTTCACATGGTTCCACTTGGAGTTTCAATTTGCATTACAAATATGGATTTTATTACACATTCCAAGATTTCCAAATTGTCCAAGAACTCATCAAACACCCTTGTGGTTAGAGAGAATCGAATTTGCAAAGTTGGCCAAAACTCACTTTTGTTCATGGCCAAAGCTTGTTCATAACATTTGCATTTTCAAGTCAGCAGGGTTTGTGATAGTTTGCAGGCCTCTAAACATCTTCAAACTCAATAATTAAATGCCTGACCATTGTGTTCAAGCATTGTTTTGTGCATTTGGTCATTACACATAGAATTATCCCTTAAGTAGAAAAAGCAAACTTGCCATTTTTGAAAAGTAGTGCTTTATGTCAAATACCAAATCTTAGAGGCATGGGCCAGATCTTTGAGGAAATAGTTTGTACACATATCCCACTGATCAAGAGGAAGTGCTGCAGCATGCTTGAGAGCTTGGTACAGGCCTATATCACAACTTGACATTTCTTTGCTTACATTAGAAGAAAGCTTGCAAACTGAAGCACATCTCTCATTCCTGTCAACACAGCCAAACACAAACTTTATAAACATCTTTCATACATCCAAGAAAGCCTAAAGCACGACTAAACCACCCCCCATCCCTCCTCATACAGAAAATCACAATTTTTCTGCAAAACAAGGCATCTGTTGCAGTTTGACTTCCACAACTCAATCCACTCGTGCACTTTGGCTAAAAACCTTTCAAACACATTCCATATCATCCACACAAACTATACCAAGCCCTAAATACAAACTGTAACATCCCTAACCTCTGTTGCCATTTTCACTTTTCAGTTTTGCAGGTGAACTTCCATAGCAGATTCAGAGAGTTTCAAAGCAAGCTAGGTACTTGGGAAGCATCATTGGACTTCAGGCAAGCTGTACAAAAGCTCAAACTCCATTGAAGTTGGCCACATTGCTGTACACGACTCAAGCTGAAACAGGTAAAACCATCGACTTCTATCTCTCTATCCAGACATGATTAAGCTTAGGTTTATGAATGAAACATGTTCTACTCATAGCCCTGAAGTCATCCATGTATTTACTTTTCATTTATATTAAGCATGCTGTGAGAATTTTGGCCATGAACATTGAAGAAAAATTAGGTCAGAAATTGGGGATGAAGAAATTCTCCCTGTATTCTTAGAGTTAGGTCAAGTATTTTATATGTCTGAATTCGTCTCTTGATGCTCTATAATATTGGTGTTATGAGTTTTGCATGAAAGTCCAGGAATCAGGAGTTAGCTTTGGTACAAGAAACGCGCGTTTTTGTTTGTTCAAACAATGCTGAAGGTTGAAGATGACTGGCTTGGGTTGGGCCTGAGTCAGTCCTGCTCTTTGCACCCCCTTTTCCAATTTACACCCCCCTGGCCCATTGTGTGAAATATTTATCATTTTTGACTTTTTCTTTTTTATTCTGACTTAATATTTTTTGCTCAAATATAAAAAATATCAAAAATAGTTTTCCATACATTTTTGCATTTATTGGGCATTTATTTGTTTTATTTAGCATATACATGTAAATAAATATATTTCCTTTTTATTCAAAACACTAGAAAATAATACAAAAATATATATATTTTTTAGTTATTATTTTTTATTTACATTTTGAAAACATTCTCTTAAAAATGCATTTTTGTAAATAATTAATATTTTATTTTTTGTATATACTTAGCATATTTAATATATATATATATATATAATATATACTTATACATATTTTATTAAATATTTAGGACAAAAATATGAAAATAATACATTTTTATTTTTATTAATATATGACATCAAAAATACCTTTTTAACCATATACTTTTTATCTTGTGCATAAATTAATTTATTTTGTATATAATCAATAAATAATAATGTTTATTCAAAAAAATTAGGGTTTAACCCTAAAACAATAAAAATAACCAAAAATTGACTTTTTTTATCTTGTTTATATTTCACATTAAAAGATACTTTTACATACATAAAAAATCCCCTTTTTAGCATAATGCATTTTTATTTGATATTTGTTTGTTTGTATTTATTTAAATATTAGATATTTGTCTTGTATATTCAATATGGATGTAATAGCTTAGAATTTAATTTCTTGTCAAATATCCCCAAATCCAAACTTGTACCCCCATCCCCATAATCATTGGTGTAATAGCTTAGCATTTAAATTTCCGCATTTAAAAGCTTTCAAATTATGCCATGTTAGACTTAGGGTTTGTATGCAAATCAAAAATAACAAATAGCTTGACTAATACAAAGACAAAAAAAGCATGAAAATGGAGAACACAATGCACACTTGCACCCCTAGGGTTACTCCACTTGTTGCCTTCATAAATGGGCCATGTTGCATGTTGAGTGTCTTTGGAAAAACAAAAACAAATCAAATGATCATAGTCCCTCGATGACGCTTTCTCAAGTTGCCTAAAAAATGATCAAGTCCCTTAAAGAAAAAATTGTCAAAGACACTTGGCACTATTGCATTCATGGTCTAAATGATGACCCGCTCCCGTCCCGTTAACATCCTAACACAAGATTGTCCACCAAATACAATGGTGGAACAATACTGTTAAAAGGGTTAAAACATAGGAAAGATCTTTGAGAAATTTAGGGTAGATAGCTCTTGGTTACTTGACCAAACTTGCAAAACAATCCTTGCCTTTTTTTCAAAATACACATCACAACACAATTTCAAAACAAACTTTCAAAAAACATTGAAACATCTTTTCAAAAAGACAAACACCTTTGTAAAACATTCGAGTAAAGAATTGTTACAATGGTTGCCTAGACAAGGCATCTTTTTCAAAACATTTTTCAAAACCACACACACAAAGCACCATTTCAAACAATTGAAAAGCAAAGGCAAGTGATCTAAGCAAGTAACTAAGAGCCCATGGATAACCATGGATAGAAAGGGTGCTAATACCTTCCCTTTCTATAATCTACTCCCCGAACCCACAAAAACATCTCAAAGGTTTTTTTTGTGCTTTTTAACCTTTCCTTAGGATAAAATAAAAAGTCGGTGGCGACTCTTGCTCAACCGAAACATTTGCGAATACAAAACACAAAACTCAAGTCAGTTCTCCCACCGTATCACACTATGGATCTCAGAATCAAAATTCTAAATGTATACAACAATTCAGCTTTGGTAATAAATCCTATCAAAGGAGAATGGGATACTCGTCACATTGGCTTGATTCTCTACAAAGACTATGCAAGAAGATTATTACCCTTCTTTAACAAAGTTGAATTCCATCATATTCCCATAGATGAGAATCAGATGGCAGATGCTTTAGCCACTTTGGCTTCTATGTATTAAGTAAATACATGGAACGACGTACCTCATATCACAGTTCAATGCATGGATAGGCCAGCTCATGTGTTTGCAGCAGAGAGAACGTCAAACAAAAAACCTTGGTATTATGATATCAAGCATTTTCTCAAGACTCAGGAATACCCGGTTGGTGCTTTGAACAAAGATAAAAAGACATTGAGAAGGTTGGCAGACACCTTTTTTCTCAATGAAGATGTATTATACAAGAGAAATTATGACATGGTCTTGCTCATATGCGTGGATAGACACGAAGCAGACATGTTGATGCATGAGATCCATGAAGGTTCTTTTGGTACCCATGCCAATGGACATTCAATGGCAAAGAAGATTCTTAGGGCAGGTTACTATTGGATGACAATGGAATCTGACTGTTATAAATTCGCAAAGAAGTTCCATAAGTGTCAGGTTTACGCTGAAAAAATTCATGTGCCTTCGACGCTTATCAATGTTATTTCTTCCACATGGCCTTTTTCTATGCGGGGTATTGACATGATTGGAATTATTGAACCTAAGGCGTCGAATAGACATCGTTTCATCTTGGTGGCAACAGAATACTTCACCAAATGGGTGAAGAAACTTCCTATGCTAATGTCACTAAACAGGTGGTACTACGCTTTATCAAGAACAATCCTATATGTCAGTATGGTGTACCAAGCAGGATTATCACTGACAATGGATCGAATTTGAATAACAAGATGATGACAGAACTTTGTGAAGAATTCAAGATTGTCCATCACAATTCATCTCCTTACAAGCCAAAGATGAATGGGGTTATTGAAGCTGCTAATAAAAACATCAAGAAGATCATCCAGAAAATGTTTGTTACCTATAAAGATTGGCATGAGATGCTCCCTTTTGCTTTGCATGGGTGTCGTACATCCGTCAGCACTTTAACAGGGGTAACTCTGTTCTCTCTTATGTATGGTATGGAGGTAGTACTCCCCATTGAGATTGAGATTCCCTCTTTATGTGTGCTAATGGAAACTAAATTGTCAGAGGCTGAATGGGTCCATAACAGGTTTGACCAATTGAATTTGATTGAAGAAAAGAGAATAACGACCTTGTATCATGGTCAGTTATACCAGAAGAGAATGAAGAAAGATTTTGATAAGAAGGTCAAGCCTTGTGAATTCAGTGAAGGTGACCTCGTGCTCAGAAAGATCATATCTTTTAACATTGATTCTAGGGGAATGTGGACTCCCAATTTTGAAGACCCATATGTTGTCAAGGAAGCCTTCTCTGGTGGTGCAATGATTCTTGAAACTATGGATGACGAGGAGTTCCCACGTCCTATGAATTGTGACACAGTCAAGAAATACTTTGCCTAAATAAATAAAAGAACAACTCGCTAAGTCGAAAACCCGAAAGGGAGGCTTAGGAAAAAAAAGAGCGTCTCGGTAGGCTGAAAACCTGAAAGGGTGGTCTAGGCAAAAATAAGAGACACAAACACAATAAATTTTCCCTCTAGGTTGAAAACCTGCAAGGGAAACCTAGGAAAAAGTTAGGGATTTCTTGCCAAGTAATTGCGTCAGACAAGACTTGATCATTGAAGCAACAATCTTCTCGGATTCTCACCACACTTCAACTAAGGTCGCTGTTCAGGAATTCAAACTTGTTAGGGAGAATAGCGGTCATTGTATTTCATTGTATCATTCCCAATATGTTACCATTTTCCAAACTTTGTAATCATCTATGGAGTCTCGCCATTCGCAGACTACCATTATATTAATAAAGTTTGAGCTTTTATCCAATTCCTTATTGTTCTTATCTTATTCTGTTTTCAAAGCTTCCATTTATTATTGATAGTAATTTTCAAAACAAAGAGATTTAACAATAAAAATGTTTTCAAAAAGAACTTACAAATTACTTTTTACTTTAGATTTTGTGATTCAAGTAAAACAAAAATAGTGATTCCAAGGATGGACGAACTCTGAAGTTTTGAAATTATATATTCCCCAGGAAAGTTCTCCCAGGTCACTCTTGTTTATATGCGCATGATCTTCTTATGTTTCTCAAATAGTTGAAGTTCTTCCGAATTGATGTATCATGCGGTGTTGGGTTTGTAATCCCATTCTCCCCAGTCAAATCTTGAGTCATATTTTTCTCCAGGTTCATTATTTTGGTTTCGGGTTTGCATGGTTTGAAACCTCTATCCCAGATTCCCCAGTGAGGTCTCTGCTCATATAACGGAAGTTCATTCTCCCTTTGTCTATTGAGGAAGAATCATTTTTAAAGCATCTCTCTTTGCAGTGATGGCATTATTGTTTTTGTTTGTTTCCCATAAAACTAGACAAAGGCAGTATCTTTTCTAAGAAATGTTGGAACGGATTTTGACTTTTTGGGTTTTCTCTCGCCAAATGCTGTGTTTGATTTAAAATCCCCATATTTTTGACTTCTTGGTATTTGTTTAAACTTCTTAGCTCCCCAAGTAAAGTTGAGATAATGCTTCTCTCTGAAAGTTGTTATCCCCATATGGTTTCATAATTTCTCCCCAAAGAAGTTTTTGTAATCATCACTCTTGATATTGAAGAATGTATTTTGGGCTCCACTAAATGATGTGGTGTTGAACTCCCTGATGAAGTCAGCACAAGATCCCCAGTTGATGTCTCAATGATGTGGTTTTCATCTTCCCTAGCGAAGTCAATATTATAATCTCCAGCAGAAGTCTAGACGATGAGACATTGTTTTCCTTATTGAAGTCTATGTGACATTCCTCGGTGAAGCCTGGAGGAGAATGTTATATCCCTGTATTTGTATTGATTTATTGTTTTGATTTGATTATTCTCGAATTATGTTTCTTCCTAGTGGAGTTAAGTCGTGAAATAGGAATTCGTTTCCTTAGTTGGTGATTACTTTCTTATGAAATTTTCATCCTGGATGTGATTTAGCCGAGTGTTGACTTTACCCAAGTTGGTTTTGTCTAAGTTATATATACATGATAACATTCATACATTCATATATACATCATGCATAGCTGAATTAAAGTTCATTGATGTTTTTGTTGGCATATTACCCTATTTTACAGAGTCATGTTACCCTCTCTCCAATAGAGTGTCAACCTTAAGTAGAAAGTGTATATTCTTTCAATTTCCCCATTTAGTTATCCCTCAGGGAAGAGTTATGCTTTATCCTTCTTATTCAACTCATTATTTGGACGGAACGTAATCCTTTTTTGAGTTTATTTCTCGCCAGGTTCTGTCTAGGTTGACTGTTTCACTCCGGTTTATTCCTGGTTTGAATATGTGGTTCCCGACAATGTAATTATTATGATTTCTGTGGGCTTTAAGCCCGAGTTTGGGAATGTGCATTTATTTTGGAATGAGAAGACTGTATCTCCTCAGTAGGACTGTATTGGCATTTCCCAAAGAAGCCAAGATTTATTTCCCAGCAGCATTATTGCATTTCTTTCTCATAGCAGCAAGTGGAGGTCTCTTTATTTAAGCAACTTGTTCTTCCCCAATAAGTCTGTTAATTCCAGAGAAGTTTTGTTACTCTGAGGAATAGTAGTTTCGTCATTATAAGAGAAAGTTCGTTATTGAGATTTGTTACTCCGATGAATGGTAGTCTCGTCATTATTAGAGATAGTTTGTTGTTGAGATTTGTTACTCCGATGAATGGTAGTCTCGTCATTATGGGAGATAGTTCGTTGTTGAGATTTTTTACTCGATGAATGGTAGTCTCGTCATTATGGGAGATAGTTTGTTGTTGATATTTGTTACTCTGATGAATGGTAGTCTCGTCATTATGAGAGATAGTTCGTTGTTGAGATTTGTTACTCCGATGAATGGTAGTCTCGTCATTATGGGAGATAGTTCGTTCTTGAGATTTGTTACTCCAATGAATGGTAGTCTCATCATTATGGGAGATAGTTCTTTGTTGAGATTTGTTACTAAGATGAATAGTAGTCTCTTCATTATGGGAGATAGTTCATTATTGAGATTTGTTACTCCAATGAATGGTAGTCTCGTCATTATGGTAGATATTTCATTGTTGAGATTTGTTACTCCGATGAATGGTAGTCTTGTCTTTATGGGAGATAGTTTGTTTTTAATATTTGCTACTCTGATGAATGGTAGTCTCGTCATTATGAGAGATAGTTCGTTGTTGAGATTTGTTACTCTGATGAATGGTAGTCTCGTCATTATGAGAGATAGTTCGTTGTTGAGATTTGTTACTCCGATGAATGGTAGTCTCGTCATTATGGGAGATAGTTCATTGTTGAGATTTTTTACTCCAATGAATGGTAGTCTCGTCATTATGGGAGATAGTTTGTTGTTGAGATTTTTTACTCTAATGAATGGTAGTCTCATCATTATTGGAGATAGTTCATTGTTGAGATTTGTTACGCTGATGAATGGTAGTCTCGTCATTATGGGAGATAGTTCTTTGTTGAGATTTGTTGCTCCGATGAATGATAGGCTCGTCATTATGAGAGATAGTTCATTGTTGATATTTGTTACTCCGATGAATAGTAGTCTCGTCTTTATGGGAGATAGTTCATTGTTGAGATTTGTTACTCCGATGAATGGTAGTCTCGTCATTATGGTAGATAGTTTGTTGTTGAGATTTGTTACTCCAATGAATGGTAGTTTCGTCATTATTGGAGATAGTTCTTCGTTGAGATTCACTTTTCTCTAAAGAATTCATTTGTTTCCAGTCATAAGTACTGATTCTAATCATTTGTTACCTACCCTAATATTGGTTTTTAATGGTATTATCTTACCATTTCTTCTCCATGTGAGTCGACAATACTTTTTTGCTATCTTCTCTATGAGCGGGTAGTTCACAGATATCTGTCGATCTTTGTCATCCATTAATTTTTTCTCAATATTTGAATTGATGATACTTTATCTCCTCCTTTGGCTTTACCCCAATAGAGTGGAGTCTTTTGTTCACCAGTCATTTATTTTCCTGGATGGACTTTCTTTTGATCCTTTATTTTATTTTCTACTTCCCCAGTGGTGGCCTGTGTCACCTTTGGATTTATTTGTTTGCATACACAATCATAAGCATTTCATGGAATCTTAGGGCTAAAAATAGGGCTTATTTTATATTTAAGTACCTTCAATCGCTTTGACACGAAGATTTTAACCTTCGTATCTCTGGATAGAAGACACTTAAATAACGGCAACTGTTATACCTCAAATTTTCCCCCTAAAATTCCTCTATTATCTCATATCAAGATCACACTAGGGTTTGACGCTTCTCCCTATCTTTAGGTTTGCTCATGAGGGATCAGCAAGCACTTTGATTTGTATCTTGTGGTCGTTTTTGTCTTATATTAATTAACTTTTAACTAAAAAATACAATGAATGTTTGCTCTAAATGAGGATACTATAGGTAAGGGCACAACACACTTCATCAGGTTGATTCATAGGTTCATGAGTTTATTTCCATGCCTTCTTCAACAAAGCTTCATTGAAATTTAAGCTTCATCATTGAGAGTGCTTTGAAGAAAGGTCATGACAAGGTCTACTATGATGAATCGTGCTTCAATTGCTAAAGGAAGTCAAAAGATGCAAGATTTGATCAAAGAAGTTTGACCTAATTGGCCAAGTTCTTGATTCTTTAATCACAAGTGCATAAATCCATCAATTCTCAACATTTGGAAGTGGTTATTGTTAATAAAGGTTCTTATTATCATCCATAACAATATCTCTTCACATAGCAAAAGTATTTGTACCTAAAAAGATTATCAAAATTGAAAGGGGGATCCCAAGCCATTTTGATGCTCTAGGAGTTAGGGTTTTGGACTTCTAAGGGCTATATCTTGTCCATCTTTTGATATTTTTGGGTGATTACAAATATATGCTTAAACTTAAATGGTTATCAACAAATTACTTCAAAATTTTCAAGCAAATTTTGTGTGAAAGATCACTAATGATTGAGAAATATTACAAGTCCTCTAGATAGGCCATCAAATTCCCTTATGTGACTTCAAAAAGTCATAACTTTATCAATTTTTATCTCATTGAGCCTATTATTTTTCCAAAATGATCTTAAGAGTGTGAACTTTAACTCTTCTTTTATGTGCAAAACATGAAAATGGTTAGAAGATGCCTTAAAAGCTCAAAAGATTATAGGTCACCTTATGGATTCTCATCAAATTCAAAGGATCATAACTTGTCCAATATTTGGTATTTTTAAGTGATAAAAGTTTCAAAATACTCTTTAATGAAACCACTCAAGCTAGCATCATTGATCAAAGCAAAATTTTGGAATAAGACATTTTTTAGAGTCAAAACATTTTGGGTCATTTTTGAAGAAAAAGCTAGAATTTTTTCTAAGTATAAAAGTCAGCACCTTTTTTTCTGATTTTGACCAAGCACAACTTCTAACTCAAGCATCCAAATGATCCTTTTCTTGGCACGTTATAAAGAATGTTACCTCATCTGTCCAATGCATCAAGAATCAGGTCCTAAGGTTCCCTAAATCGTGCACACCATGAGTTCAAAGTCAGCTACTTGAAATAGAATTTTCCTTCCAAGTCAGAATTTGAAATCCATAGTTTGCCTTCTAAACACAAAGATTTCATGATTTTTTGCTTCTAATCATGTTTATCAACTTTCCAAAAGCATTTAGCATCATGAAACACAGGTTTTGGATGAGTTTTGATGCTAAGCAAGTCACACATTTCTCATATTTCATATTCACACGAATTCACTCAATTACTCTCCCATTTGCACGCTTAAGCATTGCCTCATCCTCTCCTATAAATAAGATGCAAATTCCACCTATTTCCACAAGCTTTTGATAGTCAATTGACCCCTGCCAAGATCTCATTTGAACTCTTAAGGCTTGAATTCGTTTTCTCATCTCCACTCTCCAAATCACCAAAAGCTCCATTCAGTTAGCTCCATTGAACTTCTCTGAAGCTACATACTCTTACCTTCAAGAATCGTAACCTATTTTGAGCTATAGAAGTCCAGTTTCAGAGTAACTTTCTGCTACTTCGTTCAGGTAGATTTCTTAGTCAAATCAATCCAAGTATAAGACTAATCTACGCTCCTCATCCTTCTGATTCTCATGCTTCTTACAATTTGCGACTTCATTAAGATTTGAGTGAGATATTCCAGAACTTCGTGCTCGCTATTATTTATGCTTTCTTCAAATCAAGCCTTAAAGAGACGAATCTAATGGTACAGGTTTGGTTGGCTAATTTTCCAGTTTGTGGAACTCCAATCTAGGGCGTTCGGAGGTTGAAAACGACCTACGTGTCGTGCTTCAACCAATGATGGCATGACATGTAATTTTTTTGAACCCTATCTGGTGTGTTTGCTTTATCATACGCACGTTTTGAGAGCCCTTGGATCTGATTACTTCCATTAGTCAGACTTCATCCAACACGCCAGATTTTTAGTTGTTTTTAATCATTAAAAAGTGATTCGGTGTAATTTTCAAAGCTGGCCATGATATGCACAGCGTGCCTGATCCTTTAGATCTGTTTATTGGCGCGTTTTCACTCTCATCCAATGGTCCATCTTTTTTTAAACTTTATTTTATTTTCTATTTTTTGAATCAAACTTCAAAAAATCATAGAAAATTCATTTCTGACCCAAAAATTATGAAAAAATTCACAAAAATATTTTGAAATATTCTCTTTCTGATTTTTATTTTTTTCATGATTTTATTTTCAGATTTGATATTTTTTTTATGATTTTTCCTTTGTTTTGACTTGTTTCTAATTGTTTAAAAATACTTTTTGTTATTTTTAAATTCTAAAAAATTTCATAAAAATCATTTTCTTTATTTATGACTTTTTTGAAAAAAATTTAGAATTTCATTCTGATTTTTTTATTTCTTATTATTTTTACTTGCTTACGTGATTTTAAATAATTCTAAAAAATACTTTTCTGTTTTTAAAAAAATTGCTAAAAAATTTTGTACAAATATTTGAGATCACTTCCGACTTTTCTATGGTCTCTTTTGATTTTTCTTTGATGTTTTGAATATAGTTTACTATTTTACCTTTTATTTCTTTTTTAAAAAGGAATTTAAAAATAATTCTTCTCATTTTATTTTGTTTATTAAATGCAATGTTATTTTTTTTTTATATTTTGTTTGATCGTGAACTATGGGATTTTAATCATGAGCTTCATTAACATCATTGGATCTTGGGTGTTCAGTTTAACTCCATCAAAATGGATGAATTATTTTAATGATAGCTTGATTATGTTCTTTGGTTCAAATGTGGAATTCAATTCTTATCCCCTCTCTCTTTATCTTATCTCCTTCTCATTTGTACTACATGTTGTTGGAGAATGATCTATATATCATTTCTCTAAACATATGGTATATAGGTTGCTATTGACCGACCTCAAAATAGGTGAGACTTCTATATAAGTCCACTTACGATTCCTTAACATAACGCTAAATTTTGTTCTGATTCGAGAATGATCATTCGTGGCCCAAACCTATGCTTGCAAGCCCAAGTATGTTTAATTTGAAACCTTTGAGCCAATAGCCTTGAGTTTCATTGTTAGGAGGCTTTGGTCTTATCAATCCTCTAATGAACCATCATAAATTTTGGTTTAAGCAAATCATTTAAACATCGTTGATCATATGTTGTCACCTCGAGAATTTGAAATGAATGATATACTTGACAAAAAGCAAATGAAACTTGTTGTTGAGATGCTTTGATTTTATCAATCTTCTAATGAGTTTTCAAATGCAAGTTTCAAGATGATCATTCAAATAACCTCTAATTCCTAACTCATTAACAATTGACTTTTATTATGTATCTTTTTTACTTATGGCCTTTATCTTATGTCTTTATTTTTATGCTCCATTTACTTTAGCATTTACATTTCATGCTATTTTCATCTTTGCTCACTTGAGCATTTATCTTTATGTTATTTTGTTTCTCTAAATTGAGCTTTTCATTTTCTTTTTGAAGATACTTAATAAGCAGCTTGAACAATAAAAAAAACTTTAAGGTTGCTTGGACTATTTGGTTACTATCCTTGTCATTATGGAGTTATGGACCTCTTGGACTTAAGATTATAAGCCTTGACTACCCTTGGGACCTTGTGACTTATGTTGTTATTTTGTCTGGAGTTCTTGGGGTTTACCCTAAGACATTGGGTTGATTTTCTTTTTGTGCAGGTTATTCTGATTATATGCTTTATTTATGATGTGGAATTTCTCTGTATACAATTGTTACTCTGCCCATTTTTTTGAAGACTTAACGCATCTGAAGTTTGGTATTCTTAAGAGGTTTAATATCTTTGCTTGTTTGATTTCAATCCAAAGGATGGGAATTCTACATTGACTCATTGTGTCAAGTATTGGCTTCTTATTAGTTAGACGGTTCTTTTACCTAGATTTTACATTTTGCTTTAGGATAGTCCCTTCATCTCCTCCCATCTTCTTTAATTATAAAATTCTTCTCCCTCATTTTCAAAACCCTTATGGTTTTCTAACTTGAACTGCTTTCATAATAAACTTGGACCTAGGTCCATGCCCTTTTCAAAAATATTTTATTAAACAAACTTTAATCAACTTAATCATACTTTGACATTTTTTGTGAGAAGACTAAAAGTCAATAAATCTCATTCAAACCATTTTTCCAATTTGGCTTTTTACTTTAAAACTTTGCTCAAAAGATTAGACTCTTGTCGACCCTTGTAGTGATGTGAACTATTATACTTCTACATATGTAGTGAAGTGAGATATTTTACACTTGGGTGTTGAGTGAGGCTTTGTTGATTTTGATATCCAAGCTATATCCTCCACTTTGAGATGACGCAAATTCTCCTCTCTCATAATCATGGGTAGTAAGTATGTTTCTTTCACTTGGATATGACGATGATGTCTCGTCTCTTAAAATTAACCAACACACTTCTGTTTTTTAAAATTTTTAAAGGTGAACTATTAGTACCCTGATCCCCTATTACACAGAAGGTTGTATGTAGTCACTAAAGGTTCGCAGCCGCGAAGGGTGCAAAAATTGTAAAAAAATATATCTTTTCTCATCTTCACCATCCATTTTTGTATACAACAGTTATAGCCAAAATACACAAGTCTTTCAAAGAGGTTACTGTGGAGTATCATAGATGTTTAGGGTGATAATACCTTCCCTTTGCACAACCAACCCCTGTACCTAGATTCTCTCCCCCTCTTTTTTGGGTTATTCGCTCTTTTCCCATTCCTTTGGAAACAATAAAGTGCAGTGGTGATTTTTATTTGATCTGTGCGAGTTAAGTCAACCCAATGGATTAGCCTCAGCATTTCTACCGCTACAGAAAAATGGCAACTTCACTGGGGAAAGATCAACCAAATGTTGGTCCATCTCTAAGTGGGTTGAGCATATATTTGTTTATTTGTGTATGTGCTATTATCTCTTGTATGTTATATGTTGTATATATTTTTGTCTGGATTTTCCTGGTTTTCAAGGTGCTTGGTGATTTCTCATAAGTCTTCTACTCGGACTTAGGAAAACTTAAGATATGATGTGCGGTATAGTCATGTTAACTTTGAGGGAGTAATCCTAAAAAATGAGACATGAGATCCCCTACTCAGTGGAGGCCCCTTTGATTGTAGTATCATTTACCGAGTAATCGGGAAGACGTGCTGCTTTCAACCTGGGAGCCTGCTGAAGCTGAGAGCCGTATAACCCTTAACCCATCTTGGCCTTTTAGATGTAGTGCGGAAACTATGACGGAGTAATCCAGAAGTGGTTGTCACATGATTCTACACTCAAACGAGTTTTTCCTAAGAATATTACTATCTACTGAGTTAATTGGGACGTTGGTAATATTCAAAGGAAGGATGTAGACTCTGGGAGCCTCTTAGAACCTTGTTTAGTATGTGATAAACTATTAGTCTATACCTTATGGGTAGTACCTTTGACTTCATTCTCGTGACATCAAACCTATGAACCCCCATGTTTATGATCTTGTGTGTGATTATTTCATCCTGCATTCATGCACCCATGAGCATCCTTTAAAACATTTGTTTCAAGGGACTTCAAGTTGACTTTTTGTAAATATCTCATGTACTCTTTGACCATGGATTCTAGAAAAGAAAGACTTGGAAGTACAGTTTCAAGGATCCTAAGATAGTTGAATTGATGAGTTTGATTCCCGAGATTGAGAGTTCGACAGATTTTTTGAAGAAGTATGGATCCATCGTGTCTCTTATGAAGCTCAAGATGAATGAGGGTATTCTTTCTACTTTAGTCCAGTTCTATGATCTGCTGGAGAAATATACTCTGCTGAGGAAATGAGCCCTGTTAGAGAAGAGAATTTTTCATGGGGATTTTATAGTTTGAAACATAAACTCAGCTGGGAAAAAGAATTTCTAAGAGTTGTGCTAATGACATAATCTCTGATGAGGATTGGGATTCTGTAGGTTGGCGACATTTTCGGGGAAAATATCATACTCCTTTATCCGCTAGGGGGTCTGTTGGTGAGTATGATCAGATTAATTATTGGAAGATGCCCTAATTCCTGTCTTGAAAGCATATTAGACTAGCAGGGAATGTATCTCTATCGGGAATGAGCTTGTGAAGATAGCTCTTTGGGGATTATCCCATGGAGGTTGTTCTATGGGGATTTGTGGACGACTTGAACGTTATCCCAACTCCTAGAGTCTTGAGTAAACGCTTATTCCTATTTTTATGCATATATTTGTTAATAGTAATCATATTCATATGCATATGTTCATTCAATTTAATCATTGGAGTTTTTGCAAACAAAACAGAAAAAGTAAAACAAAAATTTGAATTTTGAAATAGTATTTGTATTGATAATTTGCCTATAAACAGGCGGTTTTTGTACAAAGAGACAGAAATCCTAGTAAGAGGAAATCGTCATAAAATGAAAATAGTACAAAGTAACAACAAAACATATAGCTATGTGTAAATGATCTTATTGAGTTTCAACTATGCTATTGCCTTTATGTCTTCGAGCATCTCATTCCTTGTTGTCAGAAGAAGTTAATTGAATTGATTTGTACCATTAGAACTTAGAGTTGGTAACAAAGCTTGTTGTAAGTGATCCAGCAGGACATAGTCGTACGCTTTAATCTCTAATTTTTTTCCCGGACCGCCCTTTTAGGTTTTCAGTCCACCGGGATACCCTTTTTTGCCCAAGCCGCCTTTTCAGGTTTTCGACTTGCCGGGTGTATAATCCTTTTTTATATATTATCCCTAATTTTGGCCCGAACCCTTTTGGTTCATTGAGATGCCCTTATTTTTTCCTAGGCCAGCCAACCTAGAGGGTCGTTTTCATGTGTAGTATCTTTTGACTATGTCCCCGTTCACTGGGTGCGGCAAATCTTCATCGTCCATGGTGGTAAGTATCATAGCACCGCCCGAAAATATTTTCTTGATCACAAAATGGCCCTTCATAGGTGGGAGTCCATTTTCCTCTTGGATCATCTTGAGGTAGAATAATGCGTTTTATTACCAAGTCACCATCCTAATATACCTGATGTTTGCCTTTCTTATTGAAGGCTTTGATCATACGCTTTTGATACATCTGAACGTGATAGACCATCGCAAGCCTTTTGTCATCAATTAAATTCAACTGGTCTAGCTTGTTGTACCCCAATTTTCCCCCCTAAGATTCCTCTGTTATTTCATACCATCACAATGCAACAAGATCACACACTAGGGTTTGGTTCCTCTCCTTATCTTTGGATTTGCTCATGGGGAATCACCAAGCATATTGACTTGTATTTTTGTGATCATCTATGTTCTGTTTTGATTAACTTTTAGCTAATAAATACAATGAACTTTTGCCCTAATTGATGATGTTATAGGTGAGAGCATAATACTTTCCATCAAGTTGATCTACAGGTTCATGAGTCTATTTGCACACCTTCTTCAACAAAATCTCCATTGATATTCAAGCCTCATCATTGAATATTTTTTGAATTAATATCATGACAAAGTCTATTATGAGCCATCATGCCTCAAGTTGTCAAAGATAGTCAAAAGATACAAGGATTGATTGAAAAAGTTTGACCTAATTGGACAGTATTTGATTTCTTGATCTTAAGTGCATATCTCCCTCAATTCTTAATATTTGGAAGTGGTTATGGTTATCATGGTTTCTCATTATAATCCTCAACAATTTATATTTACATGACAAAAATATTTGTGCAAGAAGGTTAGTCAAAATTGAAAAGGGTTCTCAAGGCATTTTGTTGCTCTAAGAGCTAGGGTTTTGAATTTCAAAGGGCTATATCTTGTTCATCTTTTGGTATTTTTGAGTGTTTCCAAAAACATGCTTCTCTTCAAAGGGTTATCAATAAATCGTTTCAAAATTTTCAAGGAAATTTTGTGTGAAAGGTACTTGATGATGAAGGAAGATTACAAGTCCTCTAGATGAACCATAAATTTCCCTTATGTGACTTTGAAGGACCATAACTTGGTCAATTTTTATCTCTTTGAGCCCATTATTTTTCCACATTGATTTTAATAATGTGAACTTCATCCCTTCTTTTAAGTTCAAATTGTGAAAATGGATAGAAGATGCCTTAAGGATGCAAAAGATTATAGGTCATCTTATGAATTTTTTCCAACTTAAACAAGTAACCTTCTCAATTATTGGAGATTTTAAATGGTTCAAGTCTCAAAATACCATTCAAGAGATGTACTTCATTCCAACTTTATTTGTCAAAAGCAAATTTCAAATGGAAGACCATGTTTGGATGCAAGACATTATAGGTAATTTTTTAACGAAAAATTAGAAATTTTCTAAGTATAGAAAGTCAACCTCTTTTTCTCAACTTTAACTCATTGCAAATTTTAGCTCAGGCATCCATTTGATTCCATTCTTTGGATATTATAAATCTTGTGATCTCATCTTTCTAAAGCTTCAAGAATCATGTCTTAAGACTCCTTGAGCTGAGAATGCCATTGGTTCAAAAGTGGTACCTTGAAATTGAAGTTTCAACTCAAGTCAGAATTTGAAATCCTTGATTTGGCTTCTAAACACAAGTTTTCTGCATGCTTTTGCTTCTAATCATGTTTAATGAACTTCCAGGAGTGATTAGCACATTGAAACGTATGGTTTGGATGAGTTTTGATTAAAATAGTAGTCACACTTTTCTTGTTTGCAACTTCACACGATTTCCCTCTAAATGCCATCATTCAACACGCTTGAGAATTCAATCAGCTTCCCTATAAATAGAGGACCATACATCATTCATTTTATCAAGCTTAGAAAGCCAGAATCACCCTGCCAAACTCCCTCTTGAACTCAATTTTCTGTAATTTTGAATTTTCTCTTACAGCCTTTCTCAATCCATTTTCTTTGTCAATTCACCTTCCTTGAACTTCACTGAAGCTAACAAAAGAAGTATTAAGCTCTAAGCCTCCCTAAATCGTGCTAGCCATGTCAATTTTTAGAGCTCTGTAACTTAATTTCAATATGTAGATTCCTCCACCAGTTCTCTCAAACTTTGATACTGTTATGAAGCTCTCATCATCCTGATTCTAGTTACAACACATATTTTTAACTGGAAGTATGTTTTGGCCATGAAATTTCAAATCCCTTTTTCAAAACTTCTCTTCCAAAACCACTGAGTCACAGCTTATATAAATTTTTTGCGAGGGTACCATTGGATTTGTCTTAAAGAGACGAAGGGAATGGTACCGGTATCATGTTCGAATTTTACAGTTTCATTGACCTAAAAATCTCGTTGGCTGGAGGTTGAACATGACCAATGTGTCATCTATCAACCAATGAAAGCATGCCACACCCTTTTTTTCAAAAATCTGACTTAATTAATGATTCCATGCTTTATTCACTAAAGACTATGATATGCCCAGTGCGTCTGATCCATTGGATTAGCTTACTAACGCATGCTGACTCTCATCCATTGGTCCATATTTTTTTGAATTTATTTTTTATTTCTGATTTTTATATTTTAATTGTTTTAAACTTCCAAAATTCATAGAAAATTCATTTCTGATTGAAAATTTATGAAAAAATTCACAATTTTTTTCAAATATTTCTTTCTGAATTTTACTTTTTCAGAATTTATTTTTATATTTGGTATTTTTTATATTTTTTCTTTGTTTTGGTTTGTTATTAATTATTTAAAAATTTACTTTTGTTCATTTTAAAATTCTGAAAAATTTCATCAACATCATTTCCATTATTTCTGACCTTCTGAAATTTTTTTAGAATTTTATTTTGACTTCTACTATTTTTATCTTTTTTCCACTTATTTGAGCGATTTTAATTAATTTAAAAATAGTTTCTGACTTTAAAAAATCACCAAAAATTTTATATAAATATCTGAACTCATTTCTGATTTTTCTATGGTCTTATTTGATTTTTCTTGGATGTTTTGAATATAGTTGATATTTTCTCCTTTTATTTTTATTTTAAAACCATTTTAAAAAAAA
This sequence comes from Vicia faba, assembly GCA_948472305.1. NCBI lineage: Eukaryota > Viridiplantae > Streptophyta > Magnoliopsida > Fabales > Fabaceae > Vicia > Vicia faba. The sequence goes on from OX451737.1 coordinate 214,552,863, forward strand.
ATTCTTTATTATTAAATACAATTTTATTGTGCATATATTCTGGCTGATCTTGGACTATAAAATTTTGATCATGAGCTTTATTAACATCATTGGATCCATGGTGTTGAGTTTACTCCACAAAAATGGATGAATAATTTTAATAATAGTTTGATTAAATTTTTGGTTCAAATGTGGTTTAATTCTTACCCCATCCCTCTTCATCTTATCCTCTTCTTTATTGTACCGAGTGTTATTGGAGAATTACTTACATATCATTTCTCAAAACATAGGGTATATAGATTTCTATTGACCGGCCTCAAAATAGGTGTGACTTCTATATAAGTCCACTTACAATTGCTTAGCATAGCGCTAAATTTTGTCCCGATTCGAGAAATGATCATTCGTGGCCCAAACCCATGTTTGTAAGCCCAAGTATGTTAATTTAAATCCTTTGATCCAATAACTTTGAGATTTGTTGTTAGGAGGCTTTGGTATTATCAATCCTCTAATGAATCTTTATAAACTTTGGTCATAGTGAGTCACTTAAACATCATTGATCATTTAATGTTGCCTTGAGAATTTTAAATGAATGATATACTTGACAAAAAGTAAATGAAACTTGTTGTTGAGAGGCTTTGGTTTTATCAATTCTCTAATGAGTTTCAAATGCAAGTTTCAAGATGGTCATTCAACTAACCTCTAATTTCTAAGAACTGGCTTTATTTTGTGCCTTTACTTCATGCTTTTACTTTATACACCATTTACTTTAGCATTTTACATTTCATGTTATTTTCATCTTTGCGCATTTGAGCATTTACTTTTATGCCATTTTCATTTTTCTCACTTGAGCTTTTCACTTCTTTTGAAGATACCTAGTAATCAACTTGAACCATAAAAAAGACTTTAATGTTGCTTGGACTACTTGGTTACTACCTTTGGAATTTATGGAGATTGTGGACTTCTTGGAATTAGGATTATAAACCTTAACCTGTCTTTGAGACCATGTGACCTCAACTATTATTTTGGCTGGAGTTCTTGGGGTTTACTCTAAGACATTGGCTTGTTTGTTTGTTTTGTGTGCAGGTTATTATGATTACATGCTTTGTCTGTGATCTGGAATTCATCGGTATTCAACCGTTACTCTGCCCAATTTTTATGAAGACTTAATACAATTGAAGCTTGGTTTTCTTAAGAGTTTCATTATTTTTATTTGTTTGGTTTCAATCCAAAGGATGGGAATTCTAAATTGACTCATTGTATCAAGTGTTGACTTCTTATTGGTTAGATGATTCTTTTCCCTAACTTTTACCTTATGCTTTAGGATAGTCCCTTCATCTTCCCCCATCTTCTTTAATTTCAAAAATCTTCTCCCTTCTTTTGAAAACTCTTCTTGTTTCTAAACTTGAACTACTTTCATAATAAACTTGGACTTAGATCCATGCATTTTCAAAACATTTTCTTAATCAAACTTTAATCAACTTAATAATATCTTGACATTTTTATGAGAAGACTAAAAGTCAATCAATCTCATTCAAACCATTTTTTCCATTTTGGCTTTTACCTTAAAATTTTCTCAAAAGATTAGACTCTTGTCAATCTTTATAGTGATGCGAGCTACTATACTTCTACGTATGTAGTAAAGTGAGATATTTTCCACTTGGGTATTAAGCGAGGGTTTGTTGATTTTAAAATCCAAGTCATATCCTCCACTATGAGATGATGCAAATTCTCTTTTCTTATAATTGTGGGTAGTAAGTATGTTCTTCCACTCGGATAATACGATGATGTCTCGTCTCTTAAAATTAACCAACACACTTATGTTTTAAAATTTTTAAAGGTGAACTACGAGTACCCTGATCCCCTATTGCACGGAAGGTGGTACGTAGGCACTAAAGGTTCGCAACCACGACAGATGCAAAAATCATAAAATATACTTCTTTTCTCATCTCGACAATCTATTTTTTATATAACTTTTATAGACAAAATACACATATTTTCAAAGAGGTTCATGCGGAGTACCATAGATGTTTAGGATGCTAATACCTTCCCTTTGCATAACCAACCCCCGAAATTAGATTCTCTCCCCCTCTTTTTGGGTTATTCGCTCGTTTCTCATTCCTTAAGAAAAAATAAAACGCGGTGGCGATTTTTATTTAATCTGTGTGAGTTAAGTCAATCAATGGCTTAGTCTCAACATTTATACCGCTACGCATCCTAGTCTGAATCCATTTGTCTTCGTCTAAACCTACATCTTTCATAATCCTTATAGAAGGAAGCTGAACTTCGATAGGTAGGACAACTTCCATACCGTAGACCAGAGAGAATGGGGTTTCCCCAATTTATGTCTGAGATGAAGTGCAATATCCATGAAGAGCAAATGGTAGCATCTCCTGCCAATCTTTATAGGTTACCGTCATCTTCTGTATAATCTTCTTGATGTTATTATTGGCGGCTTCCACTGTGCCATTCATCTTCGGTTGATACGGAGAAGAGTTGTGGTGCTTGATCTTGAATTGCATGTGGAGTTCCGTGATCATAGTGTTGTTGAGATTGATACCATTGTCTGTGATAATCCTCTCGGGGATGTCGTACTGACATATAAGGTTATGATTAATGAACCGGGTAACAACATTCTGAGTAATGGAGGTAAACAGAGCTGCTTCAACCCACTTTGTGAAGTAATCAATAACGACGACGATGAAGCGATGTCCATTAGAGGCAGTAGGTTTGATCTCTCCAATCATATAAATGCCCCATATTACAATGTAAAAGTACTAGTCAAGACATTCAGAGGGACCGGAGGCACATGTAATTTGTCAGCGTAGATCTGGCATTTGTGACAAGTTCTTGAGTAGTGGTGACAGTCAGTTTCCATGGTCGACCAATGGTAACCCGCTCTCATAATCTTTTTATCCATCGTATACCCACTGGAATGAGTACCAAAGGAACCTTCGTGTATATCTCCCATAATCTTATTGGCTTCCTTCTTATCCACACAACAAATGAATCATGATTGCTTTTGTACAAAATTACATTGTTTAGGAAGAACATGGTGGAGAACCTCCGTAGGAATTTCATGTCATTGATAGATTCTCCTTTAAGATACTCTTGAGCCTCAAGGTATCTTTTAAATTTATGAAACCAAGGTTTTCTTCTACTCCGTCAGTGTCAACTTCATATCAATGTGCTGGTTCGTATAGTCTTTCAATGGTAATTCGAAGAGCCTCGTTGTCCCATATAACCTTGAACATAGATGACATGGTTGCTAACGCGTCTGCCAACTGATTCTCCTCTCATGGGATATACTCAAAAGTGATATCCTTAAAGTACTGGATTAAGCTTAACACATGTTCCCGATAAGGAATGATGTTCGGGTGCTTCATATCCCATTCTCCTTTTATCTGACTGATCACTAGGGATGAATCCCCATATACACTCAGGAACTTGATTCTCAGGTCAATAGCAGCTCTGATGCCCATGATGCATGCTTCATATTCTTCCATGTTGTTGGTATAGTCAAAGCAAAGTCTGGCAGTAAAGGGTGCATGACAACCATTGGGAGAGATGATTACAACACCAATTTCATTACCAAGTGCATTGGAAGCTCAGTCGAAAACTATAGTCCATCGGGATCCTGGCTCAGGTCCTTCATACAGTCCAGATTCTTCACAATCTGTAACTAGCATAGTGTTCTTGTCCGGGAACTCAAAATTCATAGATTGGTAGTCATCTACACTTCCTTAGATTTCTTTGAGTGGTGTACTGAATGTCGTATTCTGTTAAGACCATTTTCCATCGGGCTATCCTTCTGGAGATACCTGACTTCTCAGATATGTATTTCATGGGATCTATTTTAGAGATCAATAAGGTAGTATGAGTCAACATATACTGTCTTAGTCGACGAGCAACCCATGCCAAAGTGCAACCAGTTTTCTCGAGTAGTGAGTATCTTGTTTCACAGTCGGTAAACTTTTTGCTAAGGTAGTATATTGCATGCTCTTTTTGACCAGACTCGTCATGCTGGCCTAGTACACACCCCCATTGAATTCTCTAGCACTGTTAGGTACATGATTAGAGGTCTTCCTTCAACTGGTGGTACCAGAATCATAGGTTCTTGAAGGTACTCCTTGGACTTGAGCTTAGAGATACAAAGTTGTAGAGAATTGAATTTCCTTCAATGTGAGCTTTGGTTAGGAATTTTCTGATGAAGTATGTGAAAGTTATGCTTGGTTAAAGTTCAGTTGACTTCTCCTAAACAAACCCTAATTTGAAAACTTTTGACTTTTAATGATTTAAGGGTTTTTCCTAAGGAATCATGATCAACCGTTGATCAAATAATGAATGTGACTTCAAAATGTTGATGTTGACCAAAAATATTGAAGTTTGACTGTATGTTGACCACAGTTGACTTTTACCCAATATAGTTGATTTTTAGTCATCTGAGCAATTGACTGAGATAACTTGTGATGCAACGCATGGAACTTGGTATGAGAATTCTTGAAGACATATGAGGACCCATGGAAGCCACTTGAAGCCTTTGAAACCCAATCTTTATTGTGAAAAATGAAACCCTAGTTGTGGACTCATTGCTTAGGAGGAGAATTTGTCTGATCAATTCTTGAGCAAGCATGAGAATTTGAGAACCCTAGGAGAATGTCTTGAAGAAATGGGAGGGAAAATTTTGGGGTACAACAGTCCCACAAAAATCTGTACAAAAAAGTAGAGGAAATCTATCAAACAAAAGTGAAGCAAAGAATGATGATAGCCAAGCTTCAGACTAAAAAGGATGAGTACCTAGCTAACATTGCTAACCTTCAAGTAGAGGTAACCTTGCTAACATCTAAACTTGATAACTTAATCAAAGGTGTTAGAATGTTAAACAATGGATATTATGCGCTAGATGAAATCCTGCAAGAAGTAGAAGAAGTTAGAAGATGTACTGGCATAGGGTTTAACTATCAATCCTTGAAAAACAAAGGAAGAATTTGAGACAAAATTTGTCCCAGCTAAGGAAGAAAGCGAGATTTTTAATCAAATGTCACAAAAAATTTCCATATCATGAGAAGTTCAGACAATAGTCCAGATGCAACCATTAAATGGTCTTATTTGTGACAGATATGGTCACACATAGCAAGTTCGTGAGAGGCTTCGTGTATATCTCAAAAATTTTCCTTAACTCAGTTTAAATTCATCTATGATCAAAACTAGGAAGGAATGGAAAGTTAAAAATTTGCGCATAGTTCTCTGAATGTATCATCTAGTAAAGACTGGTATTTAGACAGTAGATGTTCTAGACAAATGACAGAGGTTGAGAACCTATTGGTGGATGTAAAACCTCATACAACTAGTTATGTAACCTTTAAAGATGGTGATAAGGGAGGAATTAAAGGTATTGGAAGACTATCTTGTGAAGGATCTCCTAAACTTGATAGAGTTCTGTTGGTAAAAGGTCAGGCTTCCAACCTAATCAGTATCAGTCAGCTATGTGATCAAGGTCTCAGGATTCATTTCATAAAATATGAATGTGTGGTCACTAACAAAGAGAATAAAGTTCTGATGAAAGGAGATAGATCTAAAGATAACTGACACTTATGGACACCTCAAGGAGTTAGTTGCACATACACATGTATGTTATCCAAAGAAGATGAGGTTAATCTGTTGCACCAAGAACTGGGTTATTTACATCTAATAGGTATGAATAAGATTGTGTCCAGGGAAGAAATCATAGGGATTCCCAATCTCAAAATTGAAGAAGAAAGAGTTTGTGGGGACTGTCAAATTGTAAACAAACAAATATGTCACATACAAAGCTTCAACATCTAACCACCTCAAAACCATTGGAACTCCTTCATATGGATTTGATGGGTCCTATTCAAATTGAAAGTCTTGAAGGAAAAAGGTACGCTTATGTTGTTGATGATTTTTCTAGATTCAGCTGGATAAATTTTATCAAAGAAAAATCAAAAGTTTTTGACATTTTCAAGGATCTTTGTCAAAAACTCCAAAGAGAAAAGGGAACCAACATTGTTAGGATCAAAAGCGATCATGGGAGGGAATTTGAGAACAACAAATTTTCTAAATTTTGTGCCTCTGGAGGTATTAGTCATGAATTATCATCTTCTATCACTCCTCAAAAGAATGGGATCGTGGAAATGAAAAATAGAACCTTGCAATAATCCACAAGAGTTATGCTTAATGCTAAAAAATTTCCATACCATTTCTGGGAAGAAACCATGAATAATGTGTGTTATATTCATAATAGAGTCACTTTAAGAACTGGTACCTCAAATAATCTACATGAGTTATGGAAAGGGAGGAAGCCTACAATCAAATACTTTCTTGTGTTTGGCAGTAAATGTTATATTTTGGCTGATCGTCAGCAACACAGAAAGATGGATCCTAAGAGTGATGAAGGAATATTTTTAGGTTACTCTATAAACAGTAGAGCCTACAGAGTGTTCAACACCTAAACTCAGGTTATAATGGTATCTATCAATGTTGTAATTGATGATTCAACCATAGAAAGTGTGCTTAAAGCTGAAGACAATGTTGGAATATCATTCCAGATGGATAATGAGTCTGAAGATATGGAGAAACACTGTGTAGAGACTGAGGATACTAATGTTGAACCAAATAATAATCAAGTCAGTAAGGGTTCGTCTATCAGAATACAGAAATACCATCCCAAAGAACTTATTATTGGTAATCCTAATCAAGGGGTCGTTACTAGATCAAGGGAAGTGGTTTCTAACTCTTGCTCTGTCTCAAAGATTGAACCCAAGAATGTGAAGGAAGCATTAACTGATGAGTTCTGGATCAATTCCATGCAAGACGGACTGAATCAATTCAAGAGGAATGAAGTTTGGGATTTGGTTCCAAGACCTAATGGGACAAATGTTACTGGAACAAGATGGGTCTATAAGAAAAAAAACTATTGAAAATGGAGTGGTCACCAGGAATAAATCAAGGCTTATAGCATAAGGCTACACTCAGATTTAAGGGCTATACTTTGATGAAACCTTTGCTCTAGTAGCTAGACTTGAATCAATCAGACTACTATTAGGAGTGGCTTACTTATTCAAGTTTAAACAGGTTCAATTGGATGTGAAAAGTTACTTTCTAAATGGTTATCTGTATGAAGATGTTTATGTTGAACAACCTAAGGGTTTTGTTGATCCTAACTATCCAGATCATGTGTTCAAGCTAAAGAAGGCCCTTTATGGACTAAAACAAGATCCTAGGGCTTGGTAAGAAAGGTTGACATAATTACGAGTCAACAATGGATATAAAAATAGAGGAATAGACAAGACCTTATTTGTTACGAGTCAATCAGACTACTATTAGGAGTGGCTTACTTATTTAAGTTTAAACTGGTTCAATTGGATGTGAAAAGTTCCTTTCTAAATGGTTATCTGTATGAAGAGGTTTATGTTGAACAACCCCAGGGTTTTGTTGATCCTAACTATCCAGATCATATGTTCAAGCTAAAGAAGGCCCTTTATGGACTAAAACAAGATCCTAGGGCTTGGTAAGAAAGGTTGACAGAATTACGAGTCAACAATGGATACAAAAATAGAGGAATAGACAAGACCTTATTTATTAGGTAGAAAGATGGAAAACTCATGATAGCTCAAATTTATGTTGATGACATAGTGTTTGGAGTAATATCAGATCAGATGGTCCAACATTTTGTTAAACAAATGCAGTCAGAATATGAGATGAGTTTGGTTGGTGAACTGACATACTTTCTTGGACTTCAAGTCAAACAGATGGATGATTCTATCTTTATCTCTCAAAGTAAGCATTCAAAAAATATAGTCAAGAAGTTTGGAATGGAAAATGCTAGTCATAAAAGGACACCTGCACCTACACATCTGAAATTGACAAAATATGACAAAGGTGTTGTTGTTGATCAAAGCTCATATAGAAGTATGATTGGTATCTTATTGTATCTTACAACTAGCATACCTGATATCACCTCTTCTATTAGGGTTTGTGCAAGATATCAAGTTGAACCAAAGACTAGTCACCTCAATCAAGTTAAGAGGTTTTTTAAGCACATCAATGGTACAAGTTACTATGACATGTTATACTCTCATGGATCGAATTCCATGCTGGTAGGGTACTGTGACGCAAATTAGGAGGAAGTGATTACGTGAGAAAAAGCACCTCAAGAGGTTGTTTCTTCTTAGGATTTAACCTGATTTCTTGGTTTAGTAAAAAAATAGAATTGTGTGTCTTTTTCTACAGTTGAAGCTGAGTCTATTGCTGCTAGGAATAGTTGCTCGCAACTGGTATGGATGAAACAAATGTTGAAGGAATATAATGTCAATCAACATGTTCGGACATTATAATGCGAAAATCTTAGTGCTATCAATATTTCTAAAAATCCTATTTAGTATAGAAGAACTAAGCACATTGACATCCGTCATCATTTTATCAGAGATCTTGTTGAATATAAAGTGATCACTCTAGAGCCTATAGCCACTGAAAAACAATTGGCTAATATTTTCACCAAATATTTGGATGCAAATCAGTCTGAAAAGCTTAGGGGTGATCTTGGCGTCTGGATTTTTAAGAAGTCTTAGGTTCCAAATTGTGTGTGCTTTCATCTATTGGTCCATTTGTGTATCTGAATATGTGTAGGCCTGACTGCTATGTGTCGTTACTTGTGTGCAACATGTTTCCATAGTTGTGTTTCCAATTGTGTTATTGCCTAAGTGCAGTATGTTCTGATGTTTTATGTGTTTCTATTGTGTACATTTACTATGAGTTCTTTTTGTCAATATTTTGGGTAAAAAGAGGGATTAAAATGTTGTATGTTGTGTTCGTTATGGTTGCTATGCAACTATTTAGAGGGAGCATGGTAGTCATGCTAGCTTTGTGTTTCTGCTGCTACTACTAATGTAGTTGTATGTATAGGATGAGGATGTCTTAGCATATGTTCTAACATCTTGTGTCTATGTGTGCTGAGAATTCTGATGCTCGAAATTCTTCTTTTGATATGGGTTTTTCGTTGAGGGGGAGAACTTATTATGTGTGATAGGGGGAGTATTGTACCTATCTGATATGTAGCTATTGTACTATAATATGTATACTTATTATGTAGTTTGTTTTCTTTGTGGTTTTATTCCTCTCTCCAGGATTTTTGTGTTAAGCGTGTTTTAGCCAAAATTTTCCAAAGGGGGAGATCGTTAGCACCATTTTTTTCCGGATTGGCATAATTTATCTAAATCATGGTTTGTCATAATAGGTTTCTTGTTATGTTATCTTCATCCAGATGTCGAAGAAAATGTCATGACATCTTGATCTGGTGCAGCAGGTCATGCTGTTTGATTTATTTTTGACAAATTTAAAATGATTGTGTGAGATTCCATTTTTTTTATCTCGCTAATTTTTCGCAGGTCAAGAGTATTTAAATCTAGAAGAAATAATATCTCCAGTGGTACGCAGGTTTAAATAATTGGTTGATTGAGACTAATTAGAAAACCTTGTATTTTGTTCCATGATTCATGGATATTTTCCTGCACAGATTTATGCATTCCTCAACATGGACAACAAGGTATATTTAGATACAGCTGCAAGGCCCAAGGATTGTTGAGGAGTGTTTATAGAAACTACCTAGACCTAATATCATTAGGAACTTTGTAAAAAAAGGGGGAAGGTGAATCTTTTCTTAGTTTTAGGTTTGAGGGTTCTTCAAGGGAGTTTTTGCTTTTATTGTATGTCCTCATGTATCTTTGATACATTTGATTTGACTAATTATGCTTGGCTATTTTTCAAGTTATTTTTCTCCTCGATATTGTGAAGCAAGAGTTGAGTATTGTTCTTGGTCGAAGATTTTAAGCAAGACTAAGTATTTGTAATTTGGAGGTGTGTTCATCTTATTTTATTTTTGTGACAGTTCCTGGTACTGGGATTGTTTGTTTATCATTGTGGGGATTGGAAGTGAGATGGAGATTTCTCATATCTAGGAGGTGCCTAGGTAGAAGTTGCATTGGGTAGGGATTAGACGAAAAGTTGTAAACGGGGGAGTTTAGCTTTGAACTAGTACTACTGATAGTGGATTTCCTTCCTGCCTTGGTAGCCCCCAGAGTATGTGAGTTTTCACTGAACTGGGTTAACATATCACTGTGTTCTTTTATTTCTGCAAGTTTTAAATTATGCGTTATTATTGTCCTGTTACTGTTCTGTTAGGAGATGTCATAACATATATTATGACATTGTGCCTGTACATTGAGACATCAGTCTTGACATCTATATTATGCGTGCAAGAATTTCACTATTCTTGGAGAAGCAAGATCTTATTGTGCATGAACAAACAATGATGTCACTTTAACTGGATTATGTTTAACAAGTGACCTCAAGCACAAGAAACGGGAGGGGGGGGGGGGAGGGGGGGGTGATTTATGGTTTTAGATAAATGTGAATAATTTTTCATTTCTCGATTAAGATTATAACACCCTAAAATAATTAGGTTATTTATTTAATTATTTGATTAATTTATGTTGAGCATTTGTGACTTAATTGTGATGTTTATGTGATGTATGGATGATCATGATGCTTGATATAATGTTTTATGTTGTGTATGATGGCGTGGTAGGAATTAAGAAGGTATAGAGTACTTTAGAATAATTTAGATAATTAGAATAATTAATTGGAATTATTTTAATTAGTTAAATAGAATAATAATAAGAGATAGAAGCTATCAGGCCAAAGTGGTAAATTATGAATGGATAAGTGAGGGTAAGATGGGAAAACCATAGAAAGGGGCCAAAGGTTAAAGTAGGGGGAAAACGTGTCAATGTTCGTTATGTGCAGTCGTGAAAAGATAAGGATGATGTGAAGAGAGTTAGGGTACAAAAGAACTCGAAGAGATTTGATATAATGCAAAGAGAAATCAATATCTAAGAGGGGGTTTATTGTTGTTATTATAATTGATCTAAGGTTAAGATAATTGTAGGTTGTGTTTTGTTTTTTGGATGATGATGTTAATATGATGCTTTGATGGAAATTGGTTAAATTATAATGGTTTATTACAAAGAATTGATGCATATGATGTATGATAATCTATGTTGTTGTTATATAATTAAACTAAAAGAATCTATGATGAATTAAGACTTGCACTGTGAAGAAATCATGCAGAAATTGGGATTATGCAGTGCATAAATCTCAATAGGGAAATTTTGTTTACGCTTCAGCGTTGAGCGATAGATGTGTGTCGCAAGGTGTTGGAGCCTCGCTCCAGCACTGTCAGGCGAGTAAGAAGTGATGGGAATAGGGTTAAAAACATAACCCCTAGATTTCCGTTGCTTGAGCGTCATCGGGTGACGCAGAAGCGAGAGGAGAGCGCAGTGTGAGCAAGAGCTATCACCGGGTGATGAAGACCAAAAAGGAATGGTGGTGCAGTCGCTCCCTCATCCTTGGGCGAGTCTCAGGCAAGCATTTTTCTTCTTCGGGCGAGCACCAGGCGATGGACAGCAATAGCATTTTAAAAGTCTTGTAACTTTAGTTTCAGGACTCCGATTGACGCATCATTTGAAGCGTTTGGAAGCTAACATGATGAACTTAACTTTGGCGGAATAAAAAGAGCCATGTGATGTGTTTTTAGTACCTATTCTTTGATGAATAGGATGATTCAATGATTATTTTTGTATGATGTATGTGTATACGATAAATTGTTAATGCTATGATGATGTTGATTTGTATTATGCAGTGTGTGTTAATATTATGATGATTATATGAATGGTGATGCATTTTGACTAGCAGTGGTCATTTGGTTATTAAGACGTTTCACATCATGCATTCATGGCATATGTTAGGGCATATCCTAGTGGTCGTTGCAGGGCGTTGTTCCAATGAACTTTGTAGGACGAATAGTCCAGTGATGGCCTCAATCCCATAATGTGGATTAAGTGAAATTTGTGATGTGCTCTGATTCTAAGCGGGAACCTATTGTATTGGTGGGGATCTTTGGAGAAAACAATGATTGTGTCATCAGTAATTTTTTTTTAACACGTGCATGAATCTAATGAAGTTACATTGCATTATATATGGCATTGCATGATGATTTAATTGAGTGATGTTTTTTTAATGCGTGTTTGTGATAGTTGCTAATTTAGACTATTACCATGTGTCTGATGAGTATTACGATGATGTGGAGGTGTGAGTATGACATGAGGTTTCAAGGATGTGGTGTTTTCCTTGGTGTTGTAATATAACTACTATATTTACTCCTTATGTCTTTTATAATGATTATTTTTTACTCCCCCTTACTTCTTAGAAATGTTTCCTTTATACGTGGGTGTGATACGGTGGAAGAACCGATTGTTTAAATGCTGGTGTGCGTTTTGCATTTTTTATTCGCAAAATGTCGCGGTAAGCAAGAGTCGCCACCGACTTTTATTTCATCCAACCGGAAAGGAAAAAAGTACAGAAAAAATCCTTTTTCGAGATTTTGAGTACGGGGGGTAGATTATAGAAAGGGAAGGTGTTAGCACCCTTTCTATCCATGGTTTTCCATGGGCTCTTAGGTATTTGCTAATCTTTTTAAAATTGCTTGTGTATGTGCTTTGTTTTTTTTTTTAAATGTTTTACTTCGTGATAACCCTTGTATCAGTCCTCAAAGGTGTGACGAAGTTGTTTTGAAAGTTTGTTGAAAAAGTGTAAGTGTGAAAAGTTTTGATTTAAGCAAGTACCTACTAGCATCTACCTACTCGAAAAAAGATCATTTCTATTCTTGTTTCCTTTAGACATCGCTATCCTACTATTGAGAAATAGGTAGCACCGTCGTTGGAGTTGTAGGGGTCAATTCGAAAGGGACGTACGACCACTAAAGCAATTCTAGGATGACTTAGTAATAACCCTAAAGTCTTTAAGATCATATTTGAGGCAACATTTCTGAGGCAACATTCGAATGGGACGTTTGATCTTTTTTCAGACAGGATGCCAACCACTAAGACACCCTATACTTAATGATCATTTACCGAAGGCAACCGAAGTGGGAGTATACCCTAAGAGTGAGATGTGTGAGTGATCTGTTTTCAATCATTTAATCTTTGTACATTAGGGTTTTCTAGCTGAATTAATTTGTCATGCATTCTTGCCATACAATCCTATTAACATACATCTAGACAGTTAAATATTTGCAGAAATTAAGATGCGAGAAAGTAAATCTACACTATTACAAGGCTTCGGGGAGGGGTATTAATTACATAGCTAAAAACTCGGGAATTAAAACGGTAAATAAAAACCCTAAGTTAAACTATTACAAACCATGAACAGTTACAAAAATATTGTCAAAATAAATAATAAGCGCGCGACGAATTAAATGTGGACGATTAGGGTTTTGACCCCTAACTAAACCTATTGACGATTGATTAAAAAAAGATGTCTTTTGTCATGTTTTAAGAAAATAATGAAGAAAATCCCAAGTTCTAATTAATTTTAAATTAAGAAAAATGAATTAATTTGTCCAAAAGCCTATTTTTTGGTATTTTTATTTATTTGAGAAAAATAGAAAAATAAAATTAAAGAAAAAGTTTAACCTAATTTCTATTTGATTTTATTTTTGAAAACAAATTATAATTTCCAAAATTAAACTAATTTAAATTAAATTTGATAAATAAATAAAAAAAACTAATCCTAATTTTGTGAATTATTGATTTTATGGTATTTTGTGAAAAATAAATTAATTTGTGAATTAAAGAAAATAAAAATAAAAAATAAAAAATATAAAAAAAATTAAAAGAAAAAGAAAGAGATATGGGCCTGTAATAGCAACTATGGGAGGTGTGTTGTGGAATTCTGAGCCCAAAAGAATCCAGGCCCATTTGACTTTGCATGATCCAGTATTGCTGTTGACTTGAGGCACATGGTGGTCCTCCAATGTTGGTATATTGTTCTGAGGCGTTGATGAATTGGATGGCCAGATCCTGATGGTGTATGGTGAACTTCCTGGCTTGCTATGTGTTGGATCACCTATTGAAGAAAAATGTGAAATAAAGGTTGGGACCTGGGAATCGAACCTAGGTCCTCTGCACTTTCCCCCTGCACGCTTACCAACTGATCCAATTTTTTTTAATATATAATGGAAATAAATTATAATATAATAAAAATAAAACACTGAAAGTCAAAACGCGCCAAATTCAAATCACCCAACCATGGGATGACACGCATCGTCGTCTTCCTCCCAAACCGTCGTTTTAGGTAGCCAGCTTTTACCTACAAACACTTACTGTAGGTATATCCCTGTGTATTTCAAAAACTCTCCACAAGCAATATAAATGGCTATGATCGGTGGATTTAGAACTGACTGTTTAACGCTGGTTCGCGAAATGTCGCGGAAGCAAGAGTCGCCACCGTCTTTTATTTTCTCCAATATGGACAGGACAAAAGCACAACAAAATTCCTTATGAGATAGTTTCTCGGTTCGGGAGGTAGATTTATAGAAAGGGAAGGTGTTAGCACCCTTTCTATCCATGGTTATCCATGGGTTCTTAGATACTTGCTCATCTGTGTTTTCAAAAGTGTTTGCTTTTCAAAGTGTGAGTGGGTTTGAAAAAGTTTCGTTTAAAGATTTCAGATCGACTCTTGTATCAGTCCTTAAGAGTGTTTGAAAAATTGTTTTGAAAGCTTTTCGAAAAGTGTCGGTGTAAAAAGAGTTTTGATTTGTTTTTGAATAGAGCAAGTATCTACGAGTCATCTACCTACCCTAAGGAATTAGGCTGTGTAAATGTCCTTAAGGTAGTGCCATCCCACCATTGAGAGGTAGGTAGCACCACCGTTGGAGGTGTTCGGGTCAATTCGTTTGTTAGAGACAGTGTGGTCACTAGAGCAACAGTAGGACACCTTAGAAGCTACCCTTATGCCATTGATCCTTTTTAATTCCGAGGCAACCGTTCCGAGGCAACTGGATCATGTCATGGATATAAAGACTTACTAAAACGTCCTATACTCGACGACCACGTTTCGAAGGCAAGGCAACAATGAGGCGTACCCTAGAAGTGGTGTGTGAATTCGTGTGTTATTTTCAGTTAATGTTATCTTGTACATGTATCATGGTGATCTACGCTTGTTTTTAATTTAGGCCATACATTCTTTCATGCAAAGTTTAGCAGTTTTAAGAGTGCGGAAATTTAAATGCGGAAAGTAAAATCCTACGCTATTACAAGGCGCGGGTCTATACATCGCCAAATTAACAAAGACACATTTTGAATAAAAATGCGGAGAGTAAAACCTAGTTACTATTACATGGCTTGAGCAATTGCATAATATTTACAAGAAAAATAAGAATAAATGCGCGAAAAGAATAGAAAATAGAACGTTCGAGGGCGTTTGACCCTTTTGAAATTAAATTAAATTAAAAGAACTAATTGATTATTAAATTAAAGAAAATAAATGTTTTTTAGGTTTTTGGTATTTAATGGAAATAAAGAAAATTAATTAGAAGTTAAATGAAACCCTAGTTCTAAATATTTTTAATTATTAAAGAAAAGGTTAAAGTTTAAAACCTAATTTAAACTAATTAATTATTTTACATATTTATTTACAAAAGTATTTAATAATTAATAATAATAATGATGAGAAAATTATTTATTAAAAAAAGGATGAGAATATTAAAAAAACCTAATTTCTACATATTTTAATTTATTAAGAAAAATGTTAAAATTGAAACCTAAATTAACTAAGTTAATGGTTAGATTTTATTTACAAAAAAAAAGGTTAGTGATGAAATTAATAATAATTAAATATATTTGTATTTTTGATTTTTTTGTTTTTATTATAGAAAATTATTTTATGGTGAAAAAAACAATTAAAACAAATAAAAAAGAATTAGAAAAGAAAATAAAATTAAATTAAAAAGGATGCAAACCAATGGGGGTTTGAGGCCCAGGGGGAGGTTTTTTTGAAGTATTCTGTCCCATTAGACAAAAAGCCTTGTTTGACTTTCTGGCATCACGTGCGTGTTCATTGACTCCTGAGTACCGTGGTCTGCATTCTTTGGCCATTGGATTGAGTTTCATGGCCATTTGTGTTCTGGCTGTTGGCCATTTGTATTCTGGCCTCAACGTTCCTTAATCTTTTCATGATGTCTTTCTCGCCATGTATTGGTGTCATGCATAAGTTATTCTTTTGGCCATTTGGCTTTTGGCTTTTGGCTTTTGGCTTTTGGCTTTTGACTTTTGGCCTCAACATTCCTTAATGAACCTGCATGGGATCCTGTCTAAATCTGCAGTGTTGAATCTCATGAACACATTAAATAAAATCATAAAATGCAAATAAAGCCAATATATGAAGAAATTTAATGTTTAGGCACAATATGACATGTATGAATGATTATACCCTTTTGATCATTGAGATCAAATCAATCTTACCCTTACTGGAAAATTAGTGACATGAATGCTTTTATGCCTTTTGGATCATGGAGATCAAGCCAGCCTTACCCTTACTGAAGAAGTAGTGAGGTGTTGGTTTGTAACTGTGATGGCTTGTTTGTAGTGAGAGAGGGATTTGTAATAAGAATTTCAAGGTTTTAGTGTTCTTGAAAGAATTTGATATTTTAACAGTATTGTGGCAAGGTTTTTTTCTCTCTCCTTTCTCCTCTCTGGTTTGTGTGAAAAGAAGGTGATTATATAATGGAAATTAGGGTAAAGAAAATGGGCTTTGAATGTGCAATTGGGCCTCAAATGTTTACTTGAGTTCGTCACTTTCCAGGCTAAATCGCAGGGACTTAAGTGCAATTTTTGAAGTTGAAATGTGAAAACAAAATATAGCCGACATCGATAACTAACTCCTGTCCGAAAATCGGCTCAATTGGATAAACGGCGAATTAGTTATGAATTTTTGAAGTTTCAGCTCAGACAAACTTATTTTGGGCTCCAGTGTCGACTCTGACACGTTCTTCAATAAAAAACTGGTATTGATCGGAACATAATCCGGTATCGACTTTTGAAGCAAAGTTGTAGATCTACGAGTCAGGGACCTTGTATAAAAATATGAGCCCAATCCGATAAAAATTGACCGAGTTATGAATTTTCGAAGTTTCGTCCCAGATGAAATAATATTCAGCATTCAGGATTTTCGGTGTGTCACGCACTCTGAGCAAAAAACGAAGGCCTTTTGAATACCGTTTGAACTCAATACCTTCTGTGAAAATGTAGCCAACTAAATTTGTGAAATTTTGGCGCCGGAACCAGCTCGATACGATGAAAATCGACCAAGTTATGATTTTCTGAACATGACGCAAATAAACTTGTCACAAATTTTCTGTACGAAAATACTTGATAAATCTACATTTTTGAAGACCTTCTGATTGAAATTGGCTTCCAGCTGTGAGAGATGAAAATGTAGATAATGTCAAGACGGAATTTTGGCCACTGGAACGGGTTCAAAACGAGCCACGATCTTCAAGTTATGAATTTTTTAGCGCGTAAAAACTGCACTTTCAGCACACTTTTTCACCATATTTCTTCGAGAAAACTCACACATTCGGATACCTTCTTTAAAGAATTGACTCTTGAGCTGAACCTGAATTTGAGAATACGTTATCAGAGATATCTTGGCGAAAGAATACCTGAATATGACGCGCCGGGTTGGACTTGTGAATTTTTCTTGAAATATTTTGAGAAATATGGGAGGGCAAATTTTGGGGTACAACAGTTGCCCCTGTTCAATCTTCTTAGACCTGAGGATGTAGATTGGCTGGCGTGCCTTTCATAATCTGAAGGTGGAAGATGATTGAACACTAGAGTGCCCAGAAATTTGCACTCACATAGTAGAATGTCAGCAATGTGATGCAGGGAATGGGCTTACAGATGCCATTTGGAGACTGTAGGTATGTGGAGATAGGTTTATAGATGCCATCTGGAAGTATGATAGTACCTTGTCGGGAATGGGCTTATAGACGCCACCTAGGTGTCGATCGCGTAAGAGATTCCTTAGCGAGAACTTGCGTACCTGAGAAAGAAAAATAATTACATGGCCTGTTACAGGAGTTGATCTTCAAACTCTTTACGTAGATGTGCCCTGGCTGGATACAGGAATCGAATCTTTAAACTCTTCAGACGTGCCCTGGCAGGATACAGGAATCGAGTCCGGAGAATATTAGTCGTCAACAGATACACCCTGGCAAGATACAGGAATCGGATCTTCGAACTCTTCAGACGTGCCCTGGCAAGATATAGGAATCGAGTCTGGTAATGTTAGTCGTCAACAGATACACCCTGGCGAGATACAGGAATCGGATCTTCGAACTCTTCAGACGTGCCCTGGCCGGATACAGGAATCGAGTCTGGAATTCAGAAAGGTTGGTGAGTTGTCTCTACTGACAGGTTATTTCCATGGACGGGTGGTCTTTATCGACGGGTGTCTATAACAACGAGTGTCTATAACGACGAATGTCTATAACGACGAGTGTCTATAATGACGAGTGTCTATAACGACGGGTGTCTATGACGACGAGTGTCTATAACGACGAGTGTCTATAACGACGAGTGTCTATAACGACGGGTGTCTATGACGACGAGTGTCTATAACGACGAGTGTTTATAACGACGAGTGTCTATGACGACGAGTGTCTATAACGACGAGTGTCTATAACGACGAGTGTCTATAACGACAAGTGTCTATAACGACGAGTGTCTATAACGACGAGTGTCTATAACGACGAGTGTCTATGACGACGAGTGTCTATGACGACGAGTGTCTATAACGACCAGTGTCTATAACGACGAGTGTCTATGACGACGAGTGTCTATAACGACGAGTTGTATCAGAGAAATCTTTAGGCATTGATTTAACTGGATTTGTATTCTTTGACTGGGTTGGTCTCTTTTGACTGTATTCGTCTACATAGCTGATCATTTAACTGTATCCTTCCTGAAAGGTAAAGGTCAGTCATATGCAATGCATGATATGAATCAAGCAATGATGTTCTCAACACATGAGATTGTATGATATGATGCGTATATGCATGTATCATGATGTATAACAATGTGATGTTTATGAATGTATCTTCGTCTGGGAAAATAGATCCTTGACGGATGCCGGGAAGTCAAATCCTGGGCTGATGTTGAAGAGTAGAGTTCTTCGCTTCCGCTGGGGATGATGATTGCAAGAATACCAGTAAGAGAAGATGACCCCGTTGGGGAATAAACTTGGCGAATAAATTACTCTGCGGGGAGTGAACTCTGTGGGGAAAGAGAGGTACTTCGCTGAGGTTTGATGATAACTCCGCTGGGAATACCATTGTTGAGCTCTGTTAGAAGATTGGATGA
Organism: Vicia faba; assembly: GCA_948472305.1. NCBI lineage: Eukaryota > Viridiplantae > Streptophyta > Magnoliopsida > Fabales > Fabaceae > Vicia > Vicia faba. Next base: position 214,572,119 of record OX451737.1, read on the forward strand.
ACCCTGCTGGGGATAGGAAGACTTTGCCGGGGACGATCTTTTCGTGGCAATTAGCTGAGGATAACCCAATTATAAGCTCTGAAGGGAGTAACTTTGAATAAAGCCGGGGGAGCGTTCGCTCTGCAGGGAGCGAAGGTATCTTGGTCGCATTCTTCAGCTGAACTTACCTTGGCACTTCGGTGGACAGAACAACCGGATCGTTTAGACAACTCATTATTGCCCCAGTTTCTGTTGGAGAAGAAGGTACCTGTGAAGGTGTTTGATGACTGTCAATTGACAAATCTTCTTCTGGTAGGCAAGTGACGAGAGGACAGGACATAGTCGTACGCTTTGATCCCTAACTTTTGCCTGGACCGCCCTTTTGGGTTTTCAGCCCACCGGGATACCCATTTTTGCCCAAGCCGCCTTTTCAGGTTTTCGACTTGCCGGGTGTACAGATTTTTCATTTCATCCCTTATTTTTGCCCGAACCCTTTTGGTTCGCCGGGAAGCCCTTATTTTTGCCTAGGTGTGTCAACCTAGCAGGTCTTTGATTTTGCGTAGTATTTTTTCGAGTATGTTCACATTCTCAGAATGTAGGGAGGTGCCCCTATTGTAATGATGTGTTGCCATACTACCAGAAGATCTTCGTTTGATCGTCCAATGCCCCAAGTGATCCAGATGGAGATTTGCCCCAAGCTGGTTGGCCTTTTGAGAGATTCTACGAATCTTGACTTAACTGCCCCAGATGACGGACAATGATCATGTCATGCCCCTTGTTTGGGAGTGCTTTTGTTCATCAGATATTCGTCGTGCGAGCTTCTATGCTGTTCAAACAAATAGTCGTATGCAAACAAAGTTATGTTAAAAATGCAAAGCTTATGTCTGTCTTGAAGTTCTTTGAAAATGCAGTTTTCAGTAAAACAAGTGATTTTTTTTTTTTTTTTGTAAAATGTGATGTCAACTCAGGATGTACAGCAAGCCCTATAGGAGTCAGGATACCTTTTGTAACAGTATGCTTCCGAACTAACCCACGCTTCAGCTAGGACTTTTAAGGGTTATAACGTGGCCTGGTTCACGGTTTAAGAAACAAAGGATAAAGGCTCAAAATTTATTTGTACCCACCCGCTCTTCGTGATGTTCTTCGATCCTAAACTCAGCTAATCGTGCATTAGATTTTGTTTGAGTCTTTGCTCTGATATTCCAGTGATGGTTCGGATATTGACAGTTTATTTTGAATAGGCAACCATTTTTCTTTGTTGAGGGTTTGTAGGACCTCTTTCTTTTTGATTTCATTATCCCTGTTTTTTTTGCCTGAACTATTTCTTTTGTGATTACAGTCAACGGGATGCCCCAGTTTTGTAAGTCTCCTTCATAGGTTTTGACTTAATGGGCTTTTTGATTTTGGTAATGACTGCCGGTTTTTATGGTTATTTGGAACCATCACTGTCTTTTGTTGTTTTGTAAGGATTCCTTTGATGCCATTCATCGTGCACCTGGATCAACTGAGAGAACTACCCTGCCCCAGGTTATGATTAAGGGTTTTAATTTCGAAAAAGAAAAAACTCCAACTTCTTTGGCTCAGAGGGGTTGACGAGGGATTATCTTCCTTATAACTCCAGTGTTTAGGAATTGAAACAATGCCTGTACCTCATCAGCGGGGTCTGTTCAAAAGCATACTGTAGATTGTGGTATCGTTTTCGTCATCCTCCCTCAAGAGGCTTAAAATTTTAGATCAAGAGTTGACATCACAAAAATATGAAAACAATTTGCATATAGTGAATACGAAATAATTACTTCAAAACAGACATGTGTAATGCATTAATGAAATAACCAAGTTTGACATGAAATAAAATGTTTGAACAATCGAAGAAAAATACAATCTTGAACATTCAAATGAACAAAAGTTTCCAATCCTAGCCATGTTTGGGCAGGGGAGCAGTGGTCACATTGGGAGCCTCTGGAGAGTCGAGCTGGACTTCCTTTGCGTCAATCAGATCCTAAACCTTGTTTCTCAAAGTCCAACAATCATTTGTAGCATGTCCCGGGCTGTCAGAATGATAAGCGTAGCGAACGTTGGGGTTATACCTTGAAGGCGTCCTGTTGGGATTCTTTGGAGGGTCCATGAGAGTTACCAACTTGGTTTCCAGCAACTGTGGCAATATCTGTGACAAGGTCATGCCGAGGGGAGTGAATTGCCTTTTGGGTCTCTCTTCCCTTTGCTGATTATGACGCTGAGGAGCGCCGGCCGGTTTTGCAATAACCACCGCGTTGACATCTTGGCGGTGCTCGGACCTATTCTGCCCTCTTGAGCCATAGACAGCACTAGATTCTCTCTTGAATGGTTTCTTCTCAGTGTTCGAGGAGTCACCATTCTGTATTTTCCCTGACTTGATGCCAGCTTCTATTCTTTCCCCGGTCAAGATCATATCTGTAAACCCAGCGGCAGAATTCCCAATCAGGTGGTTGAAGAATGGACCAGACAGGGTCCCCAAGAACATGTCGACAAGCTCGCGGTCAGTTAGAGGTGGTTGTACCCTTCCAGCAAGGTCCCTCCATTTTTGAGCATACTCTTTAAAGCCCTCGCCTGTACCCATAGACATTCCCTGGAGCTGAGTGCGCGTGGGAGCAAGGTCGGCATTATACTGGTATTGCTTGTAGAATGCAGTGGCCAAGTCCTCCCAGCTGCGGATGTTGGCTCCATTCAGTTGATAGAACCAGTCGAGTTGAGTCCCTGAAAGACTCTCCTGGAAGAAATGGATCCATAAGTTCTTGTCAGCCGTGTAGGGCTGGATCCTCCTCATGTATGACCTGAGATGCAGCTTTGGACAGGATGCCCCGTCGTACTTTGCAAAGGCAGGTGCCTTGAATTTTTGCGGGATCACTACCCCAGAAGACAGACCTAGATCTTCGAAGTCCAGGCCGGGCACTTTTTGTATCTCCATGGCACTTAGGCGGTCTTCCAACTGTTTATACCTGTCCTCAGCTGGAGGGTATTGCTCATCATTGTAATCGGTCTCGTTGTCGGAGACCACTGGACTAGGAACCTCCCTTTCTTGGGGACTGTCTTTCCCAACAGATGAGGTGGTCTGCTCAACTTGATTTCGTGATCCATTCCCAGATTTGCGTCTAGGGTTGAACAGCACCGTCCTCTTCTTCTTCTTTTTCAAAAGTAGGGTCTTCAGATCTTGTTGCCCCTGGGCCAAACTCATGATCAACTCTTGGAATTGGGCATTCTGGGCCTGGAGGGCCTGGATGGATTGCTCAGTAGATGTTTCCGGATTCATGATGAGACTGCTGAAATAAACAGCAAAGAAGGTAAGCAACCTGTAGAAAAAGGGTACCTGTTATGCAATGATATGTATGTATGCATGCGATGTTTTCAAGGATCTCGCGGGGTAAACAAGAAAATTGTTAGAGTTGGAAACGGGTAGCTTGATTGAAGGAACTTCATGTTGTTGAGGGTCCTTCTTCAAGAGTCAAGGCTCACCATATCGAGTGGGTCATAGCCCCTGACAACCTTGGCTAGAGGAAAATAAATCCCCTTTGCCCCTTGCTGGACAGTTGGTTCATCATGACCTGCATCACAAGCCCTTGAGATCCTTGAAATGGGTTAGTCCTTATGCGGGATGCATGCAATGAACTGATGTTATGCTATGCATGGGGTAATGTAGGTAAACCCTGTTATGAGTCCCAATTAAGGACTATAAACAAAACCTGCAAGAAACTCAAGTGTCAGATAACAAGCATGCAAGCAGTCAAGTATGAAAGCACACAAGTCACACCACAGCCCTTAGAGTTTAGGCCAACATGGGGTCTGGGTATTACCCTCTTGAAGTTGGTGGGCTCAAACCTGTCCTATCAAAGTAGCCGGGTTCTAAGGGTCCCAATATCATTGGATTGCTTTCATTGTTCATCGTTTCGATTTGGCCACTGAACTGGCGACCGAAATATTCCAAGAAAACAACCCTCAACTGAGTGTAGTATCAAGTATCAACCAACCTCGGACTGCACCAAAGTCAGTTATCTCACTACCCTAAAGAGGCCAAGATGGTTCAATTAAGGTCCCTAAGGTCAGTTGATGCTTCACGACACCACGCGGCGGCCCCGTACTCTCCTTGACTGGACTCAAGGGTTACCGGTACACACCAAAGTGCCACATCAACGTAGCAGACTGCTTCAACCATGTAGGTATACCCTGCACAGCTCCCTCACAGCCTTGTTGCTACTTTCTAAGAAGGTATCCCCAGATCCGGGTTAGGATCTATAGAACTCCCAAGACAGTACCCACAATTTAAAGCAAACAATTCAGACAATTGAAAACACAAGTGATCTTAGTCCTAAGGTACACCTCACTTTAAAATAAATCCCCAGCAGAGTCGCCAGTTCTGTGATCGGTGGATTTAGAACTGACTGTTTAACGCTGGTTCGTGAAATGTCGCGGAAGCAAGAGTCGCCACCGTCTTTTATTTTCTCCAATATGGACAGGACAAAAGCACAGCAAAATTCCTTATGAGATAGTTTCTCGGTTCGGGAGGTAGATTTATAGAAAGGGAAGGTGTTAGCACCATTTCTATCCATGGTTATCCATGGGCTCTTAGATACTTGCTCATCTGTGTTTTCAAAAGTGTTTGCTTTTCAAAGTGTGAGTGGGTTTGAAAAAGTTTCGTTTAAAGATTTCAGATCGACTCTTGTATCAGTCCTCAAGAGTGTTTGAAAAATTGTTTTGAAAGCTTTTCGAAAAGTGTCGGTGTAAAAAGAGTTTTGATTTGTTTTTGAATAGAGCAAGTATCTACGAGTCATCTACCTACCCTAAGGAATTAGGCTGTGTAAATGTCCTTAAGGTAGTGCCATCCCACCATTGAGAGGTAGGTAGCACCACCGTTGGAGGTGTTCGGGTCAATTCGTTTGTTAGGGACAGTATGGTCACCAGAGCAACAATAGGACACCTTAGAAGCTACCCTTATGCCATTGATCCTTTTTAATTATGAGGCAACCGTTCTGAGGCAACTGGATCATGTCATGGACATAAGGACTTACTAAAACGTCCTATACTCGACGACCACGTTTCAAAGGCAAGGCAACAGTGAGGCGTACCCTAGAAGTGGTGTGTGAATTCATGTGTTATTTTCAGTTAATGTTATCTTGTACATATATCATGGTGATCTACGCTTGTTTTTAATTTAGGCCATACATTCTTTCATGCAAAGTTTAGCAGTTTTAAGAGTGCGGAAATTTAAATGCGGAAAGTAAAATCCTACGCTATTACAAGGCGCAGGTCTATACATCTCCAAATTAACAAAGACCCGTTTTGAATAAAAATGCGGAGAGTAAAACCTAGTTACTATTACATGGCTTGAGCAATTACATAATATTTACAAGAAAAATAAGAATAAATGCGCGAAAAGAATAGAAAATAGAACGTTCGAGGGCGTTGGACCCTTTTGAAATTAAATTAAATTAAAAGAACTAATTTATTATTAAATTAAAGAAAAGAAATGTTTTTTAGGTTTTTGGTATTTAATGGAAACAAAGAAAATTAATTAGAAGTTAAATGAAACCCTAGTTCTAAATATTTTTAATTATTAAAGAAAAGGTTAAAGTTTAAAACCTAATTTACACTAATTAATTATTTTACATATTTATTTACAAAAGTATTTAATAATTAATAATAATAATGATGAGAAAATTATTTATTAAAAAAAGGATGAGAATATTAAAAAAACCTAATTTCTACATATTTTAATTTATTAAGAAAAATGTTAAAATTGAAACCTAAATTAACTAAGTTAATGGTTAGATTTTATTTACAAAAAAAAGGTTAGTGATGAAATTAATAATAATTAAATATATTTGTATTTTTGATTTTTTTTGTTTTTATTATAGAAAATTATTTTATGGTGAAAAAAACAATTAAAACAAATAAAAAAGAATTAGAAAAGAAAAGAAAATAAAATTAAAAAGGATGCAAACCAAGGGGGGTTTCAGGCCCAAGGGGAGGTTTTTTTTGAAGTATTCTGGCCCATTAGACAAAAAGCCTTGTTTGACTTTCTGGCATCACGTGCGTGTTCATTGACTCCTGAGTACCGTGGTCTGCATTCTTTGGCCATTGGATTGGGTTTCATGGCCATTTGTGTTCTGGTTGTTGGCCATTTGTGTTCTGGCCTCAACGTTTCTTAATCTTCTCATGATGTCTGTCTCGCCATGTATTGGTGTCATGCATAAGTTATTCTTTTGGCCATTTGCCTTTTGGCTTTTGGCTTTTGGCTTTTGGCCATTTGGCTTTTGGCCTCAACGTTCCTTAATGAACCTGTATGGGATCCTGTCTAAATCTGCAGTGTTGAATCTCATGAACACATTAAATAAAATCATAAAATGCAAATAAAGCCAATATATGAAGAAATTTAATGTTTAGGCACAATATGACATGTATGAATGATTATACCCTTTTGATCATGGAGATCAAATCAATCTTACCCTTACTGGAAAATTAGTGACATGAATGCTTTTATGCCTTTTGGATCATGGAGATCAAGCCAGCCTTACCCTTACTGAAGAAGTAGTGAGGTGTTGGTTTGTAACTGTGATGGCTTGTTTGTAGTGAGAGAGGGATTTGTAATAAGGATTTCAAGGTTTTAGTGTTCTTGAAAGAATTTGATATTTTAACAGTGTTGTGGCAAGGTTTTTTTCTCTCTCCTTTCTCCTCTCTGGTTTGTGTGAAAAGAAGGTGATTATATAATGGAAATTAGGGTAAAGAAAATGGGCTTTGAATGTGCAGTTGGGCCTCCAATGTTCACTTGAGTTCGTCACTTTCCAGGCTAAATCGCAGGGACTTAAGTGCAATTTTTGAAGTTGAAATGTGAAAACAAAATGTAGCCGACATCGATAACTAACTCCGGTCCGAAAATCGGCTCAATCGGATAAACGGTGAATTAGTTATGAATTTTTGAAGTTTCAGCTCAGACAAACTTATTTTGGGCTCCAGTGTCGACTCTGACACGTTCTTCAATAAAAAACTGGTATTGATTGGAGCATAATCCGGTCTCGACTTTTGAAGCAAAGTTGTAGATCTACGAGTCAGGGACCTTGTATAAAAATATGAGCCCAATCCGATAAAAATTGACCGAGTTATGAATTTTCGAAGTTTCGACCCAGATGAAATAATATTCAGCATTCAGGATTTTCGGTGTGTCATGCACTCTGAGCAAAAAACGAAGGCCTTTTGAATACCGTTTGAACTCAATACCTTCTGTGAAAATGTAGCCAACTCAATTTGTGAAATTTTGGCGCCGGAACCAGCTCGATACGATGAAAATCGACCAAGTTATGATTTTCTGAACATGACGCAAATAAACTTCTGTCACAAATTTTCTGTATGAAAATACTTGATAAATCTACATTTTTGAAGACCTTCTGATTGAAATTGGCTTCCAGCTGTGAGAGATGAAAATGTAGATAATGTCAAGACGGAATTTTGGCCACCGGAACGGGTTCAAAACGAGCCACGATCTCCAAGTTATGAATTTTTTAGCGCGTAAAAACTGCACTTTCAGCACACTTTTTCACCATATTTCTTCGAGAAAACTCACACATTCGGATACCTTCTTTAAAGAATTGACTCTTGAGCCGAACCTGAATTTGAGAATACGTTATCAGAGATATCTTGGCGAAAGAATACCTGAATATGACGCGCCGGGTTGGACTTGTGAATTTTTCTTGAAATATTTTGAGAAATATGGGAGGGCAAATTTTGGGGTACAACAATGGCGATGGCTGGTACCAATCAACTCGTCTCATCCTCACGAATCTCATGGTACCAGAATCAACGCCCAATTTTGCCTATCCTGCAAAGCCCTAATCAAGAATACACAACCCTAGTTATGGTAGCATCCTGTACAAGCGTTAGAAATGTAATTAAATGGTACCAATCGTTTGCAAACTTAATGACAAACACGAATATACAATCAAAATATGCATAGGATGAGTAAATTAATGAAACCGAATTTGAATTTGGAGGCAAGTCGTGATACCTATATCTTACAGTTCCAAGCGTGAGAGAGCTTGCAAATGGATGGAATTTCTTCTGGAGATGTCCAAGAACCTGTTGGTGTCGTGAGAATGGTACGAATTGGCCTCTAATATGAAAATTGGATCGCCACTTTTCTTGAAATTTTTTGAGTTTTGTTTCACCTCTGCACGAATGCTTCCAACCCCCTTATGCCATGGTCTCCTTCTGTATATGTACTACAAACTATTAGGTCAACAAAAACGACCTCAATCTTTCTCATCATGGAGATTTGATTTAATCTTTCATAGTAGATGATTTCTTTCCAATTTTGCTCAAATCCAATCTTTTTCCAACCAAATTGACTTTGCATGAGTTGATCTTCAATTGACAGCATATAAGATCTTTTTTCAATGCAAAAATCATCCCTAAAATACAATATGTGATTTATTAGGATTTATTTGATTTTATTTGAGTTTTAAATGAATAAAAATCAAAGTAAATTAAATAAATGAATAAATCAAGCATGGAGGGTCCCATTGGTTGTGGACTATGTTATCATTTAAGTGCAAGCATAAAAGGTTGGGCCCATTTAACAAGAAATGCAAATTTGAGCACATTTGACTTTTGGCATTTTTGCAAAAAAGGTCAACTTGGCCAATGCATAACTCTCTCAATTTTTACCCTAGAGAGGTGTTATTGGACTTTTTAGAAATCTTAGGATGTCCTCTAAACAACACTTTTGGTCTCATCTCAATTGAATCTTCCATGTTCATATATGAAGCTTTGACCCAAAAGGTGTTTTTGTTAACTTTTCAAAATGACCTATAATGTCCAAATTCATATCTTTTTGTGAGTGCATAATTTGAACTTGGGAGCTAAAGACGAAATGTAGGGAATTGCATCCTCTTCAAAATGAGCTTTGAATGGGTCATTTTTGATAAAGCATGAGAAAGATATGCTTGGTCAAAGTTGAGTTGACTTTTCCTACAAAACCCTAATTTAGCAACTTTTGGGTTTTGATGAATTGTGAGCAATCCTTGGTGAATCATGGTAAAACCTTGATAAAATGATGAATGATACTTCAAAATGAGGATGTTGACCAAAAATCTTGAAGTATGACTGTATGTGGGCCACAGTTGACTTTTGACCTAGCACAGCCAATTTTCAGGCCTTTGAGCAATTGACTGAGCAAACTTCCTCTGCAAGGCTTGAAACTTGACATGGATGATCTTGAGAAAATATTAGGACAATGGTGAGCATTTGGGATCCTTTGGAATCAAGCATCTTGGTGCAAAATGAAACCCTAATTTGAGATAGACTGCCTTAGGAGAGAGTTTGTCTGGTCAACCCTTGGACTTCCTTGAGCAATTTGAGGACCTCACTTGACATGTATTGAGAAATATGGGAGGGAAAATTTTGGGGTACAACAGCTGCCCCTGTTCAATCTTCTTAAACCTTAGGATGTAGATTGGCTCGTTTTCCTTTCGTGATCTGAATGTGGAAGATGATTGAACACTAGATTGCCTAGAAATTTGCACTCACATGAAATGATACTTGATTTGTGACATCGGGAATGGGCTTATAGATGCCATTCGAAGGAGTGTCGATCGCGTAAGAGATTCCTTTGCGAGAACCCTTATACCTGTTGTCTGAGGAGGACTCCGATGGGAAATGTTGGTCTCTGTTTTGAGAGAAATAGAGTTTTAGGAGCTTCAATTGTCCGTTCCTCTACTGGGGAATAATTCCGGTTTGGGAAGCGGAAATAAACCGCGTGTTTGGTCAGGGTACATGTTGCACCGTGACTTATTGGGGAAATGTGAAATCAATTGTTTTTGATTGGGTCTCGGTCTTACAGTGTTGTGGACTGTTATCTGGGGATAAGTGAGGCCGAACCCAGATAGTAAGGTTAGGAGAAGGAACCTGGATAGTAGGGTTACTTCGATATGAAAGCCTGGATAGTAGGGTTGTGAGAAGGAACCTGGATAGTAGGTTTACTTCGATATGAAAGCCTGGATAGTAGGGTTGTGAGAAGGAACCTGGATAGTAGGGTTGGTTCGATATGAAAGCCTGGATAGTAGCACTGTGAGAAGGAACCTGGATAGTAGGGTTACTTCAAGATGAAAGCCTGGGTAGTAGGGCTGTGAGAAGGAACCGAGATAGTAGGGTTACTTCGAGATGAAAGCCTGGGTAGCAGGGCTGTGAGAAGGAACCTGGATAGTAGGGTTACTTCGAGATGAAATCCTGGGTAGTAGGGTTGTGAGAAGGAACCTAGATAGTAGGGTTACTTCGAGATGAAAGCCCGGGTAGTAGGGCTGTGAGAAGGAACCTGGATAGTAGGGTTACTTCGAGATGAAAGCCTGAGTAGTAAGGCTATGAGAAGGAACCTGGATGAGGTTCCATTTGTTTCCGATGATTACTCTGTTTAGCTTTGAGTGTTGATCATGGACTTGCTGGAAATTGTTGATAATAATGTCTTTCCTGAAAGAAATACATGGTTAGTTATATGCGATGCATGAGATGCCTTGTATAATGACGTTCTCAAAATAAATGAGACTATGTTATATGTGATGTATGCACATGTCATGATGTATGAACATGAAATGCTGACGTGATAATCTGAATCTGGGAAAATAAATCCTTAATTGCTATGAAAACCATAGTTCTTCCACCTCTGTTGGGGATGGTGAACACAAATGATCGTGTTGGGGATTTACCCCTGGGCTGGTAAACATTCTGCCGGACGAGATTCTGTCTGAGGATAACTCTGCGGGGAATAACTCTGTTGGAGAGGAGATACTCTGTTGATAGATTTGTCGACTTGGAGAAATAAATCAGTTGGGGATGAACTTCTGTTGCTGGTGATAAACAAACTCTGCTTGGGGAAAATTTTTCCGACTCACTCGCGATTGTGAACCTCGGCTGGGGAGAGTAACTGTAAGGCTTGGACACTTCTTGTTTGTCCCTGTTCCTAGAATTAAGAGTAATTGTCTTTTGTTTTTTATGTAAATATTTATGAACAACAATTATTTTCACATGCATATATCAAAAATGAACCATTAGATGTTCTAGCACAACAAAACAGAAAAAGAAAAACAATTTGAAATTTCTTGTAAAAATGAATTGTATTGATTTTGAAATTGGCCTGTAATAGGCATTTTTGTACAAAGAGATTGACGTCCTAGTAAGAGAACGCCGCGGAAAGATAGAAATTATAATTTGTGTAACAGAAAGAAAAACAGCTATGTGAAACAATCCCATTGGGTTTCAACTATACTATTGCCCTTATATCTTCAAACGTCTCATCACTTTTCTACTTGGTCGAAGGTTGATCTGACTGATTGGTGTCGTCCGAGCTTGATAGTTGATACCGAAGTCTGGTTGCGAGATGATCCAATGAGACATAGCGTTACTCTTTAATCCCTAATTTTTCTTGGACCGCCATTTCAGGTTTTCGGTCCACCGAGATACCCTTTTTAGCCCAAATCGCCTTTTCAGGTTTTCGACTTGCCGGGTGTACAGTTTTTTTCATATTCATCCCTTACTTTTGTCCGAACCCTTTTGGTTCACCGAGAAGCCCTTATTTTTGCCTAGGCCAGTCAACCTAGCGGGTCTTTGATTATGCGTAGTATCTTTTCACTATGTCTGCATTGACAGGGTGAGGAAGGTCGTCACCATCCATGGTGGTTAAAATCATAGCTCCTCCTGAGAAAACGCTCTTAACCAAAAATGGCCCTTCTTATGTGAGGGTCCATTTTCCCCTGGGATCACCTTGCGGCAGTATGATGCGTTTGATCACTAGATCCCTGACTTGATATTCTTGACGTCTGACTTTCTTGTTAAAAGCCTTGATCATCCGCCTTTGATACGTCTGACCGTGACAGGTAGCAGTAAGTCTCTTTCCATCGATTAGATTCAGCTGATCAAGTCGGGTTTGGATCCAATCGTCTTCGTTCAAACCTGTATCCTTCATAATCCTGAGAGAGGGTATCTGGACTTCGATGGGTAGGAATGCCTCCATACCATATACTAGAGAGTAGGGTGTTGCCCCTGTCGATGTTCTTGCCGAGGTATGGTACCCATGAAGAGCGAATAGTAACATCTCGTGCCAGTCTTTGTACGTCACTGTCATCTTCTGCACAATCTTCTTGATGTTATTGTTAGCCGCTTCAACAGCCCCATTCATCTTCGGCCGGTAGGGAGAAGAGTTGTGATGCTGTATCTTGAACTGTTTGCAGAGTTCGGTAATCATCGTATTGTTAAGATTTGTACCATTGTCAGTGATAATCCTCTCTGGTACACCATATCAACAGATCAGATTGTGTCGGATGAACCGCACCACGATGTTTTTGGTCACTGTAGCAAAGGAAGCTGCCTCACCCCACTTTATGAAATAATCAATTGCTACCAGAATGAAGCAATGCCCGTTAGACGCAGTAGGTCTGATCTCTCTGATCGTGTCGATGCCCCACATTGCAAAGGGCTAAGGAGCTGTCAAAACATTCAGAGGAACTGGAGGTACATGCACCTTATCAGCATAGACTTGGCACTTATGACAGGTCCGAGAATGCTGATAACAATCAGCTTCCATAGTGAACCAGTAATATCCTGCGCATAGGATTTTCTTCACCATGGTATGTCCACTAGAATGAGTTCCAAAGGTGCCATCATGTAGGTCTGCCATGATCCTTTCTGCCTCGCTCTTGTCTATGCACCGCAGTAAGGTTGAATCATGGTTACGCTTATAGAGGATACCGTTACTGATGAAGAACTTTGCAGCGAATCTTCTCAGAAACTTCTTATCATTAACAGATTCCCCCTCGGGGTATTCTTGAGCTTTAAGATACCTCTTTACCTTATGGAACCAGGGTTTATCTGCTACCTCTTCAGTGTCAATGTCACAGCAATGTGCGGGTTCGTCCAACCTCTCAATGGTAACCTGGGGAGCTTAATTGTCCCACCTGACTTTGAACATATAAGACATGGTAGCTAGCGCGTCTGCAAACTGATTCTCCTCTCTAGGGAAATGTTCAAAGGTTACCTCCTCAAAGTGTGGGAGCAATGTCAGTACATACTCTTTGTAAGGAATAAGATTCGGGTGCTTCGTATCCAACTCGCCCTTGATTTGACTTATCACCAGGGAGGAATCTCCGAATACACTCAAGAACTTAATCCTCAGGTCAATAGCAACTTGAAGATCCATGATACATGCCTCATACTCCGCCATATTGTTGGTGCAGTTAAAACATAATCGGGCAGTGAACGGAGTATGACAACCTTCAGGAGATATGATTACAGCGCCAATGTCATTACCCAATGCGTTCGAGGCTCCCTAAAAATACATAGACCATCGGGATCCTTCCTCAGGTCCTTAATCCGGTCCAGGCTCTTCGCAGTAGGTTACCAACATGATATTCTCATCCGGGAACTCGAAATTCATGGACTGGTAGTCATCCACGGCATGATGCGCCAAATGATCTGCCAATAAACTTCCCTTGATTGCTTTTTGGTTTGTGTATTGGATGTCATACTCGGTTAAGATCATCTGCCATCTTGCTATCCTTCCGGAGAGAGCGAGCTTCTTAAAAATATACTTGATTCGATCCATTTTTAATATCAACAAGGTAGTGTGAGTCAGCATACACTGTCTCAGCCAGCGAGCAGCCCATGCCAAAGCGCAGCAAGTTTTCTCGAGCAATGAGTATCGGGTCTCACAGTCGGTAAAATTTTTGCTAAGGTAGTAAATGACGTGCTCTTTTCGGCCAGACTCGTCATGCTGCCCCAGCACACACCCCATTGAATTGTCCAGCATTGTCAAGTATAGTATCAAAGGTCTTCCTTCAACTGGAGGCATCAAAATTGGTGGTTCTTGAAGGTATTCCTTGATTATTTCAAAAGCGGTCTGGAATTCATCATTCCACTTGACCACTTGATCTTTCTTCAGAAGCTTGAAGATTGGCTCACAAGTAGCAGTCAGATGAGAAATGAACCTGGTGATGTAATTCAGGCGTCCCAAGAAACCTCTAACTTATTTTTCTGTGCGGGGAGCCGGAATCTCTTGTATGGCTTTTACCTTTGCAGGGTCCACCTGAATACCTTTGTCACTGACAACGAAACCCAGAAGCTTTCCAGACCTTACCCCGAAGGTACACTTGTTCGGATTCAACCTTAACTTGTACGTCTTCAACCTGTTGAATAGTTTCTGGAGATGATCATGGTGCTCTTCCTCAGTCTGGGACCTAGCTATCATGTCATCAAAATAAACCTCAATCTCATGGTGAATCATAGCGTGGAACAAAGCGACCATGGCGCGCTGATAAGTTACCCCAGCATTCTTCAACCCGGAAGGCATTACCTTGTAACAGAAAGTGCCCATTTTGTAACAAAGGTTGTCTTCTCCATGTCTTCAGGAGCCATCTTGATCTGGTTGAGCCAGAAAAACCATCCATGAAAGAGAAGATCTTATGTTGCGCGGTGTTGTCGACCAGAACATCAATGTGAGGAAATGGGAAGTCATCCTTGGGGATTGCCCTGTTCAGATCTTTATAGTCCACGCACATCTGTACCTTACCGTCCTTCTTAGATACTGGAACAACATTGGCAACCCACTGCGGATAAGAAGTGACAGCTAAGAACCCTGCGTCGAACTGTATCATGACCTCTGCTTTGATTTTCTCTGACATTTCGGGGCGCACACGGCGAACCTTCCGCTTTACCGGAGGGCAGTCATTTAGTCGGCAAGCGATGAACCACAATATCAGTGCCCAAACCAGGCATATCTTCATAGGACCAGGCGAAGATCTCAACATAGTCGTGTAGCATATGTATTAACCATTGGTTGACACTAGGCTCCAGATTCGCACCTATCTTAACCTCTTTCTTGTCTTCCTCTGTACCCAAATTTACTGACTCAACTGGCTCTTCATGAGGCTGTATGGCCCTTTCTTCCTGTTGTAATAGTCTAGAAAGTTCTCCAGGCACCTCACAATCATCCTCACCTTCGTCCTCGGCTTGGTTGATTGGATTTTCGAAGTCATAATTGGTAGTAGCAGAGCTGTTATCAATGGGATCCAGAGTGGATATGGATCTGCAATATGATACGTGAGTGTGTGTGAGAAAATAGCTGTTTTGATAAAGTGAGAGACAGAAAAGAAAAACAAAGAGCGCAAAATTTGTAATGCAAGAAACGTCCAATGCTTTATTAATGATATATAAAATGCCAAATAATAAGCCCTCACAAGCAAAGCCAAGGTGCCTCGGGCGAGGCACTGGGCCATAAAGTTTCAAACTGTTTATTACAAATCTTAAAACAAAAGTCAATTACTGCGGAATAAAACAAACGGGTATGAAGTCCTTCGTCGTCCAGTTGTTCAGTCCACCATTGGTTGTTGGGTAGATCCAACTGTCAATGTCTGAATCTTCTTCACTATCCTCAATTGCATTAACTCCCCGATTGCTGATGTGTAGAGGAGGTCTTCCAATCCGTGCGTGCCTAACATCCCTTTGAGCCCCTGTAGTAAAACCCAAACCAAATTTTTCAGTTTTATGAGTGAAATCAGGGAGCTGACCCCAATTGGTACACCCACCTTCTTCAATTATAGCTCTGGCATCCTTGAGAGAAGCCATTTTCAGCGGAGGTTTGTTGGTAGCAACCTCAGTTGATGCCAAAGTCTGAGGGACCTCTTCAAAGTTCTGATAAGGCGTTTCTATGAATTCCCCGTCCATCTCCATATAGCGGAAGGAATTGAGATGACTCACCATATACTCTTCTTCACCTTGCACCGTGACAATCTTCCCCTTCACCGGATACTTCAGCATTTGATGGAGTATGGTTGTAACTGCCCCAGCCTTATGAATCCAAGGACGACCCAGCAAGCAAGAATATGATGGCTTGATATCCATTACGTAGAAGGTGGACCCAAAGGTCTGAGAACCCACTTTGACAGGGATGTCCACCCCCCGTGCACCATTCTTTTGGATCCATCAAAAGCCCTTACCACAATGTTACTCGGCTTTAGAATCAAACCTTCACAATCCAGACGGTCTAACGCTTTCTTTGGCAGAACATTTAATGAGGATCCGGTATCTACCAGCACATGGGCCATAGAGTTGCCCCTGCACTCGATCGAAACGTGAAGAGCATCATTATGATTTCTCCCCTTAGGGGTCAGGCCCGCATCCGAAAAACCTAGTCCACTGTCAGCAGTCAGGCTGGCCATGCAATCTTTGAACTGATCGGCTAAAGTTTCATGCGGCACATGTGCAGTCTTTAGAAATGCAATTAAAGCCTTCGCATGGGCTTCATAACATAACAACAAGGACAACATGGAGATCTTTGACGGGGTCTGCCCGAGCTGCTCGACTACATTGTAGTCGCTCTTGATAATTTTCAAAATTTCCTCTATTTCTTGTTTAGAGGTTTCTACAATGATTTTCTTAGGTGCCTCCGTCCGGACAGGCTCACCTATGATTTCTTTGCCCCGAGTCCCAGATGGCTCAGCGACAGGGGTGATAACTGGAGTAGGAACTGGGACAGTAGTTGATGTACTAGCAGACGGAATGACAACAGGTTTGTGGACAGTCGGAGGGGAAATCTCAGGGGAAAAGAGTCTTCCACTTCTGGTGACCTTACTGGTCCCGACAATATTACTGATATTTGTATCGGCTTCTTCAGTCCTCAGATCTTATTTAACACCATGGTAATATACATCAGCATGGTAATGCCATGGGATAACCTTATCTGAGGTATATGGGATGGGACCCGGAGCGGTGATTATTAACGGAGCAATTCTTGGAACAGGTGTAACCCTAACAAGTTTTCTCGAGGAAACCGTGGAAGGATTGGAGGAAATGGTTATGATGACAACATCTTCAAACGGAATCATAGTCTTCTCAAACAAAATTTCTTTATTATCCATCAGGCGCCGAACACCTGACTTCAACAAAAAGTAACCGGAAGGCAGAAATGAACACATGTGACAACCTTCACTACAGCCCGGAAATAAATCGGCCAATGGCAAATTCTTCTTAACCGTCATCAAAGGAGTAGAAATTTATTCCACAGAGGTCACAAACGAATCGGCGTCCACAACATTGACTCCATGACCATGTTTGGGCATAGGAGCAGTTATGACGTTGGGCTTTTCCAGAGCATCAAACTCAATCTCCTTAGATTCCAGCAAATCTTGCACTTTGTTTCTCAGAGCCCAACAATCGTTTGTATCATGGCCCGGACTCTCGGAATAGTAGGCGCACCGCACGTTGGGATTGTATCTGGGAGAAGCAGTGTTTGGATTCTTGGGAGCCTCTTTCAAGGTTGCCAAGTTGGATTTCAGCAAATGAGGTAGAACTTCATCCAAAGTCATATTGATGCGGGTAAACTGTCATTGTGGCCTTTCTGCTCTTTGTTGATTGTTGCATTGTGGAGCAACTGTTGGACTTGATATCACTACAGCATTTACTGTTTGACGCTGTTCAGATCTGTTTTGTTCCCTCGGGCCATAGACTGCACTAGCTTCCTTCTTATTGGTGAAAGGCTTCTTTGCTGCACTTGATGAAGCATCCTTCTGTATTTTACCACTTCGAATGCCAGCCTCTACTCTTTCTCCCGTCAAAATCAACTCAGTAAACCCAGATGACAAACTGTCGATCAAGTGATTGAAAAATGGACCAGATAGCGTCCCTAGAAACATGTCAACCAACTCCCTATCAGACAAAGGGGGTTGGACCCTTCCAGCCAACTCTCTCCACTTTTTAGCATAGTCCTTAAAACCTTCACTTGCACCCATGGACATACCCTGGAGCTGAGTACGAGTGGGAGAAAGGTCGGCGTTATATTGATACTGCTTGTAGAAAGCAGCAGCAAGGTCTTCCCAGTTTCGGACACTGGCCCCCTCCAACTGATAGAACCATTCAAGCTGAGTCCCTAACAGACTATCTTGAAAGAAATGCACCCACAAATTTCTATCAGCAGTGTGGGGTTGGATCTTTCTGACATACGAGCGGAGATGGAGTTTTGGACAGGATACTCCATCGTACTTGGCAAAAACCGGAGCTTTGAACTTATGAGGGATGACCACTCCCGATATCAGTCCCAATTCTCCAAAGTCCAAACCAGGGATTTTCTGAATCTCCATAGCACTCAGACGGTCTTCTAGCTGCTTGTACCTATCCTCAGCAGGAGGATATTGCTCATCATCGTAATGCATATCGTTATCAGAAACTGCAGGACTATGGTCATTTGCTCTCTCTTGGTTCTCCCCGTCCTTGGATGAGGAGGTCAGATCAGCTGGTTGTCTCAACATTTCTCCGAATCTTCTACCCATGTTCAAAATACCAACCTTCTTCTTCTTCTTCTCCTTCAAAATAAGAGTCTTCAAATCCTCTTGCCCTTTAGCCAGACTTATGAACATCTGTTGGAATTGGGTGTTTTATGCCTGAAGATCTTTGATGGCTTGATCGGAAGAAATTTCTACTGAAGTAAACAGCGAAGAAGATGAGAAACCTATAATGGTACCTGTAATGGTGTTCATGATAATGGGATGCGTATGTAATGATTTCAAAGACTTTGGGAGATTTAAATTTGTAAACCAAGAACAAACAAACTTTATTAGATTAACTTTGAAAGGTTCAACAATGCCTTTTAAGGCGTTACAAAGAAGTAAATAAAACAAGATTTAAAACTAGAAAAAGAAAAAAAATCAAAAGTCTCGTGGTCGCTTCCTCTTTGTGCTGATGTAGTCATTGATCACTCTTTCTTCCTCGAGTTGTCTGGTGAGCTTCAAAATCTTCCTTTCTTGCTCATGGTACTATTCTTGGTAAGTGTCCCGCTCATTCTTCAGTTGAATCCAAGATCTCTGCAACTCCCCAGGGTCAGTGGGCATGTAAGGATAGAGAACCGTGTAAGGAATGCCTTCTTCATTAGTGGGCTCCACAATCACTGGTAATACGGCCTCATAGGGCATTCCAAGCTTCTGGGCACGAGCTCGGACCCATTGGAGGTAAGGCTACATAGAAAGGGAAGTCTTTGGTCCCAACTCTTGGGGGTCAGATCTGCTCACCATTCCCCAAGCTCGTATAAACCTCCGGCGATGCTCCTTAACATCCTCCTTATACTCGAATACAATGTCCTCAAGAAGCAACTCATGGGGGCCATCTCTTCGAGCACGACCAAATTGTCGCAAATCCAGACAAGGATTGTAAGTTATACCTCCCCTGGTTCTAAGCAATGGGACATTAGGGTATCCCCCACAATGGTCAATAACAACCGTGTCTTCCATAGCCCAGGAACACCAAAGAATATTTGTGTGAGCAAGTGACATTATTCTGTAGGACCAACCCAAACCTTCTTCGTTCTTCAGCACAGACTTAGGGAGGTGCGAAATAAACCACCTCGACAGCAATGGCATGCAACACATAAGAGTACCTCTCCTCCTCATAGTACGGTTATGGAGGGCATGCAAGATATCACCCAGCAAGGTAGGCACAAGGTTTCGAGAAAGGAAAATCTTGACAGCATTCACATCTACAAAGGAATCTGGATTCGGGAAGAGAACCAAACCATATATAAGGAGAGCCAAGATATATTCAAAAGCCTGAAAGTCCAAATTATCCCAGAATAACTGAGCCTGGTCTATCAGAAATTTGGCTAGAAAACCTTCAACCCTGCTTCGTGTTTCCCAATTGGATACCACATCAGCCCGTTTCAAATGCAGAGCTGAGGCAATGTCTTCTGGTTTAGAAATTTCTTCCATACCTGTGAAGGGTACCTGTTCAAGGATGGATATGCCCAATAGATGAGAGAACTCTTCCAAGGTGGGTACCAGCTGGTAATCTGGAAAGGTGAAGCAACGATGCACGGGATCGAAGAACTAAAATTGTACGCTCATCATCTGCTCATCAAGATTTGAAGTAACCAAGCTGAGAAGTTGGCCGTGTCTCTTAATGAACATAGAAGTCTCGGAAACTCTTGAGGCTGGCTCTTTAAGTTGGGAAGGTATTTGCACAAAGTTGACTCAGATGGTATTTCTATGCACAGAATACATGATCTGCAAAACAGAACAAAGATAAATTCCCTTGGTCTTTGAAATGGTTAGCGTAATGAAGCATGCATGCCATGTTATGATGCATGATGTCATGGTAAACCACAGGTATAGCAAACACAGATATTACAAACACAGATATTGCAAACATAGTCAAATCACACAAAGCCCTTAGGTTTAAGGCTTGCATGAGGTCAAAGGTAGTACCCTTTTGAAGTTAAATTGATTTAAACCTGTCCTAGAAAAAAGTAACCGGGTTCTAGAGGATCTCAATATCACTGACCATCCTCCATCGGTCATGGTTTCAGCTCACGCAATCTTTTCATGCGGCCGGAACTATCTCAAGAGTATGGTCTCAATGAGTGTAGCATCGAGTATCAACCAGTTCTCAGCTTTATACCGAGGCCGTCTATCTCACTACTTTCTAATGGCCAAGTTGCGCGATTAAAGGTTATAAGGTCAGTTGATGCTTAACGACACCACTCAACGGCCCCGTATTCTCCTCGTTTCTCCATAATGGATACCGATACCAACCAATGTGCCACATCAATGTAGCTACCGCTTCAATCGTATCGGTCTACGCCGTACAGTTCCCTCACAGTCTATTGCTACTTACCTAAAAGGTGTCCCCAGATCCGGGTTAGGATCTAAAGTAACTCCCAAACGAAAATGCTTAAAAGTAAAGCAATCAAAAAAATCAAGAGAAGCAATTATGATGAACTAGATCCTAAGGTATACCCCACTTATTAAGTCCCCAGCAGAGTCTCCAGTTTTGTGATACGGTGGCAGAACCGACTGTTTGAATGCTGATGTGCGTTTTGCATTTTTTATTCTCAAAATGTCACGGTAAGCAAGAGTCTCCACCAACTTTTCTTTCATCCAACCGGAAAGGAAAAAAGTACAGAAAAAATCCTTTTTCGACATTTTGAGTACGGGGGGTAGATTATAGAAAGGGAAGGTGTTAGCACCCTTTCTATCCATGGTTTTCCATGGGCTCTTAGGTACTTGCTCATCTTTTTAAAATTGCTTGTGTATGTGCTTTGTTTTTTTTTTTAAATGTTTTACTTCGTGATAACCCTTGTATCAGTCCTCAAAGGTGTGACGAAGTTGTTTTGAAAGTTTGCTGGAAAAGTGTAAGTGTGAAAAGTTTTGATTTGAGCAAGTACCTACTAGCATCTACCTACTCGAAAAAAGATCGTTTCTATTCTTGTTTCCTTTAGACAGCGCTATCCTACTATTGAGAAATAGTTAGCACCGTCGTTGGAGTTGTAGGGGTCAATTTGAAAGGGACGTACGACCACTAAATCAATGTTAGGATGACTTAGTAATAACCCTAAAGTCTTTAAGATCATATTCGAGGCAACATTTTTGAGGCAACATTCGAATGGGACATTTGATCTTTTTTCAGACAGGAGGGCAACCACTAAGACACCCTATACTTAATGATCGTTTACCGAAGGCAACCGAATTGGGAGTATACCCTAAGAGTGATATGTGCGAGTGATCTGTTTTCAATCATTTAATCTTTGCACATTAGGGTTTTCTAGTTGGATTAATTTGTCATGCATTCTTGCCATACAATCCTATTAAAATACATCTAGACAGTTAAATATTTGCAGAAATTAAGATGCGAGAAAGTAAATCTACGCTATTACAAGGCTTCGGGGAGGGGGATTAATTACATAGCCAAAAACCCGGGAATTAAAACGGTAAATAAAAACCCTAAGTTAAACTATTACAAACCATGAAAGTTACAAAAGTATTGTCAAAATAAATAATAATAAGCGCGGCGAATTAAATGCGAGACGATTAGGGTTTTGACCCCTGACTAAACCTATTGACGATTGATTAAAAAAAAGATGTTTTTTGTCATGTTTTAAGAAAATAATGAAGAAAATCCTAAGTTCTAATTAATTTTAAATTAAGAAAAATGAATTAATTTGTCTAAAAGCCTATTTTTTGGTATTTTTATTCATTTGAGAAAAATAGCAAAATAAAATTAAAGGAAAAGTTTAACCTAATTTGTATTTGATTTTATTTTTGAAAACAAATTATAATTTCCTAAATTAAACTAATTTAAATTAAATTTGATAAATAAATAAATAAAAACACTAATCCTAATTTTGTGAATTATTGATTTTATGGTAATTTTTGAAAAATAAATTAATTTGTGAATTAAATAAAATAAAAATAAATAATGAAAGATTTAAAAAAAATTAAAAGAAAAAGAAAGAGATATGGGCCTGTAATAGCAATTATGGGAGGTGTGTTGTGGAATTCTGAGCCCAAAAGAATCTAGGCCCATTTGACTTTGCATGATCCAGTATTGATGTTGACTTGAGGCACATGGTGGTCCTCCAATGGTGGTATGTTGATCTGAGGCGTTGATGAATTGGATGGCCAGGTCCTGATGGTGTATGGTGAACTTCCTGGCTTGCTATGCGTTGGATCACCTATTGAAGAAAAATGTGAAATAAAGGTTGGGACCTGAGAATCGAACACAAGTCCTCTGCACTTTCCCCCTGCACGCTTACCAACTAAGCCAATTGTTTTGTTTGAATATATAATTAAAATCAATTATAATATAATAAAAACAAAACGCTGAAAGTCAAAACGCGCCAAATTCAAATCACCCAACCAGGGGATGACACACATCGTCGTCTTCCTCCCAAACGGTCGTTTTAGGTAGCCAACTTTTACCTACAAACACTTACTGTAGGTATATCCCTGTGTATTTCAAAAACTCTCCACAAGCAATATAAATGGCCATGGCTGGTACCAATCAACTCGTATCATCCTCACGAGTCTCATGGTACCAGAATCAACGCCCAATTTTTCCTATCCTGCAAAGCCCTAATCAAGAATACACAACCCTAGCTATGGCAACATCCTGTACAGGCGTTAGAAATGCAATTAAATGGTACCAATCGTTTGCTAACTTAATGACAAACACGAATATACAATCAAAATATGCGTAGGATGAGTAAATTAATGAAACCGAATTTGAATTTGCAGGCAAGTCGTGATACATATATCTTACAGTTCCAAGCGTGTGAGAGGTTACAATTGGTTGGAATTTCTTCTGGAGATGTCCAAGAACCTGCTGGTGTCATGAGAATGGTACGAATTGGCCTCTAATATGAAAATTGGATCGCCACTTTTCTTTAAAAAAATTTAGTTTTGTTTCACCTCTCCACGACTGCTTCCAACCCCCTTATGCCTTGGTATCCTTCTGTATATGTACTACAAACTATTAGGTCAACAAAAACGACCTCAATCTTTCTCATCATGATGATTTGATTTGATCTTTTGTAGCATATGATTCCTTTCCAATTTTGCTCAAATCCAATCTTTTTCCAACCAAATTGACTTTGCACGAGTTGATCATCAATTGACAGCATATAAGATCTTTTTTCAATGCAAAAATCATCCCTAAAATACAATATGTGATTTATTAGGATTTATTTGATTTTATTTGAATTTTAAATGAATAAAAATCAAAATAAATTAAATAAATGAATAAATCAAGCATGGAGGGTACCATAGGTCGTGGACTATGTTATCATTGAAGTGCAAGCATAAAAAGTTGGGCCCATTTAGCAAGAAATGCAAATTTGAGCACATTTGACTTTTGGCAATTTTGCAAAAAAGGTCAATTTGGGCAATGCATAACTCTCTCAATTTTGACCCTAGAGAGGTTTTCTTGGAATTTTTAGAAAGCTTAGGATGTCCTATAAACAAACCTTTGGGTCTCATCTCAATTGAGTCTTCCATGTTCCTGTATAAAGCTTTGACCCAAAAGGTGTTTTTGTTGACTTTTCAAAATGACCTATAATGTCCAAATTCATATCTTTTTGTTAGTGCATAATTTGAACTTGGTAGATGAAGATTAATTGTGGGTAATTGCATCCTCTTCAAAATGAGCTTTGGATGGTTCATTTTTGATAAATTATGAGAAAGTTATGCTTGGTCAAATTTGAGTTGACTTTTCCTGCAAAACCCTAATTTAGCAACTTTTGGGTTTTGATGAATTGTGAGCAATCCTTGGTGAATCATGTCCAACCCTTGATCAAATGATGAATGATACTTCAAAATTAGTATGTTGACCAAAAATATTGAAGTTTGACTATATGTGGGCCACAGTTAACTTTTGACCTAGCACAATCGATTTCCAGGCCTTTGAGCAATTGACTGAGCAAACTTCCTCTGCAAGGCTTGAAACTTGACATGGATGATCTTGAGAACATATTAGGACAATGGTGAGCATTTGGGATCCTTTAGACTCAAGCATCTTGATGCAAAATGAAACCCTAATTTGAGGTTGACTGCCTTAGGAGAGAGTTTGTCTGGTCAACCCTTGGACTTCCTTGAGCAATTTGAGGACCTCACTTGACATGTATTGAGAAATATGGGAGGGAAAATTTTGGGGTACAACAGTGGGTAACTTGCAGGTAATCAAGAATAGTCTGCCAAGGCTTAGAGGATAGCTGCAAAATGTGTTCTTTATTCTTGTTGAATAAATGGGTCTTGCTCTGATATTTAACACCAGAGATGGTATCATTTGTTTGAATAGCCATGTTACTTTTTTTATTTTGGTATTTGAACTACCCTTGTGGTAATTGAGTTGTTTTTATTTGATGAAGTTATTTAGAAGCATCTTAATAAAGCTATTTTAAATTATGAATTTCCACTACGAGTAAGTTGAAAAGCTATGGCTGTTAATAATGAAGTACTTAATGTAATTGATTTTTGAAAACCCGTGTTACGGAGCAGGATGCGTCTTATGATGAAGTTTGTTTGAAGCAGTGTGACACCCTTTTGGTGCATTACTCTAATTTAATTGTTGAATTATTTTGATAATAATATTTGGGGTTTAGATGGGTGTTACATTAGTGGTATCAGAGCAAGTTGGTCTGTCTAACCTGGTTTTCTTATGATGTGCGTGTCATGTTGGTTGATTAGTGTGAGTATATTGTCGATCCATGTTTCTGTCGTTAGTTTTCTTTGTGTAGAATAGCTGTAAGAAACGATGCCACGATTGTTGCTTCTTTACAGGCTATTACTCAGGTTGTGCAACAACAGCCTAATGCTGGTGGGAATGATGGATCCCCTATTTTGGAGACGTTTCAGAGGAATCATCCGCCTGTTTTCAAAGGTAGATACGATCTTGATGGAGAAAAAACTTGGCTCTAGGAGATTGGTAGGATCTTTTGAGTCATGGATTTCTCAGAGGAGCATAAGGTTCGGTTCTGTATGCATCAACTGGCAGAGGAAGCTGATGACTAGTGGGTTGCCACCCATCAAATACTGACAATAGTGCGTGAAGTTTTTACTTGGGTTGTGTTTAGCAGGGATTTTCTGAGGAATTAATTTCTCAAGCATGTGCGAGGGAAGAAAGAGATTGAGTTTCTGGAGTTAAAACAAGTGAACTTGACTGTGACTGAGTATGATTTGAATTTTGTGGAACTGGCCAAGTATTATCCATATTACAGTGAAGCGACTACAAAGTTCTCGAGGTTGAAGCAATTGGACAAATCATTGAAATAAACAAAGAAGTCGCCATCGAACATTTTTTTATCCCGCCGAAGGGAAAGGAAAACATAGAGTAAACGTGAAGGATGAAATCACGGTCTTGCGACTAAGATATCAGGTAAGGGAGTTGATTACGTGAGGGGAAGGTATTAGAACCCCTCACGTATGTGGTACTCCACAAGATCCACTCTTGTTGTCTAATATGAAGGGTGTGTCAAATCTAAATCTAAGGCTTTAAGGTAAAAGGGAATGCATGCAATGAAAAATATGTACAAAAAGAAAGTTTTTATTAGATGTGCCATCCTCGGTTGCAAACCTTCATGCATATGTACCACTGACTGTGCAATGGGGATCAAGGCATCCGTAGTTCACCTAAAAAGGTGTTTCAGTTTGTTGTATGTTTTTTATGAACAATGTTATTGAAGCATGTCCTTTTTGAAAAGGTTTTAAATGAAAAAGTCTGAAGACAAAAAGGTTTGCATGGGTTATTATTTTTTACCTTGAAAAAGGGTTTACATTTTATTATAGTGGCTTATGATCTTGACCAAGAAAAGGAGTTGTAGTTTAAAAGGGACGCCAAAAGAAAAATCTAACAAAAGAGGAATCTGAATCCTACTTGTTATCATGCTTGTGGACCTAAACTTGGGATTAAGGGAATTTTACCTAATGCTGGCATACATGGATATCAATCCTAAGGTCTACTTAGTTCAAACTTAAACAAGAAGGAACTAAAGATCCTATGGGGAGCATGTGAATACACACTAGCAATAAACACGCAATCAGGCACTTAAACAAGGCAAGAAAGCAAACACACAAAGCTTGAGGAGTATCCAATCACTCAAGTAGCACACGCCTAACAAAGGTAATATGTTACTAAGGTAGGATAGGGAGAGGGATAACACCTAACCATGATATCGTGTCGTCGAGGTAAGATACAGGAAATGGGACGCCTAACCATGATACCGAGTCATCAAGGTAGGGTGGGGGAAGTTGTTGACCATAAGTATCTTATCATCTAGGCAAGAATGGGTAGTGAAAGTAAATCTTAACCAATGTATCTTATCACTAAGGCAAGAAGTAAATAAGAGGTGGGAAATCGACTCTTAACCAAGATATCGAATAATCAAGGTAAGAGAAGAA
This sequence comes from Vicia faba, assembly GCA_948472305.1. NCBI lineage: Eukaryota > Viridiplantae > Streptophyta > Magnoliopsida > Fabales > Fabaceae > Vicia > Vicia faba. Next base: position 214,598,815 of record OX451737.1, read on the forward strand.
CAAAAAGTAAATCGTCATAAGCGACTAAACACCTAACCAAGATGTCGAGGATCAAGGTAGGAGATAGAAGAAAATAATAAGATCACTAAGAAGAATCAAGCATTAACCAACATGAGTTCGAGAGAAAACGTAGGGGTTGATTATGAACCCATTTCCACTTGACCGACTCAACACAATAGCAGCACACTTTAAAAGCATCGACGTACAACGTAAGCTACGAATGACCTGGGGACTAGAAATTGTGGGGGTCGATTACGAACCCTTCTCCACTTGCCTTCTTTGAGGACTTATCAATGGGAAATAGGAATGGGACGCCTTCATCGAGGTCTTTAACCCAAATGTAAACAAACCAAATTGTAAACAAACAATCACACATAGGAATTTCCTTCTAAAGGTATTTTAAAATAGCATTGACCACCTAATGTAGGGACTCCCAGTCATGCATCTCTAGTCCTACATCTCATGGAATCAGAAAAGCAGTAAATAATCATGCATCTCTATTCCTACTTCTCATGGCATCAGAAAAGCGGTAAATAATGCAAGATAAAATAGGCACGAGAAAATACCAAACAAATATCGATTCGTATATGATAAGCAGCAACAAAAGAAACCCGATAACTTCAAGAGCAAATAACATCAACAACAAAATAAACAGAACTCCGATGTGAAGAATATGCACCAAAGCACCAATGTGAAAACAAATAACAATACAGAACGTGTATCGAAAATATCTGAATATCAATCAGTACACCTGCACAAGACATCGATCCAGATAAGCAATACTAGTATACAATAGTATCTAATACGGAATATGTGTCGTACACGTCTCAATACCAAACAGTGCACCTGCACAAGATATCAATCCAGACATGCAACAACAATGTACAATGATACATACATATGATACAGAATGTGTGTCGAACACATCCGAATATCAAATAATACACCTGCACAAGATATCGATTCAGACAAGTGATAACAAAATATATCATCTCATAGAATGAAAACAATAGCCAAGCATATCGGGTGCAAGTTCAAACAATAAATAAATGGCATAAATCTATTTTCAATCAAATAATCAAGTGATAATTAAATGATTAAAAGTCATCTCAAAGTACATTGCACAAGTCAACAAAAGCATTAGAAATAACAAGGAAACGTAACCAAAGTTACGCGTTTACATCACAACACAAATAAAGCATGAATTGTGAAGAAATGGAATCCAAACATGCATTGGAACATTAACATCAAAAACCGGACAACAACTATATCATCACATGAATCGTAAAATAAGTCGATATAAAATTGATAAAACTCAACAACAATGGTCCATAATCTAACAATTAAGCATAGCCATGCATTAAATTAGAATTAAATCACAACATACATGTTAGAAGAAGAAACCGGACAACATTGTTTTCATTTTTTAAGTGAACAAAAAAAATTCGGTATAAAAAAACAACCAAACATGGTGCCAACATCAGACAATCATGCTAACAAACTCAAATATTCAAAAAGTGTGAATTAAATCAACATGTACAAGTGTTTACCAGCACAAGGCAGCCATGACATAACACGCAAAATCTTAACAAAAGTCGAATTAAAATGAACTGAACTCAGTACTGGTATCAACTGATTGATTAATTAAACTCAACAATGTATTGTTCAAGGAATTAAACTCAAGTCCACATGCAAAAATGATATTTCGGACAGCCACATATCCTTTCATGAAATGTAAAAAATATCGATTTAAAATCAATCTCAATTGATACCGCCAAAAGTTAAACAATGACTAATTATGTATCGGACATAAATTAAATTAATGTTTTATATGCTTTTTAATTCCGGGACAACACTATGTAACAACACAAAATAAGCCAGAAAATGGCGTCGGAACCACCAAAACTCATCAACAATGCTCATTAAATGATCAAGCATACACAAGAAATCATCAAATGAAAACAAAATTGATAGGCACATGAGAAATTAATTTTCGGACAACACCGCATTAATACATGAAACAACTTGGAAACTGGAATTTTAAACGGTAAAACTCAACACTGGTAGCTTAAAATAATCAAAACAAAGTTGTTTGCGCATGGAACAACAATTAAAGCCTCGATTACAACACATTTGAATATTCTGGACAACACTATTCATGATTCAATCAAAACCCAAAAATTGATTTACCAAATGAGTATCAACTCATGAATCGTGATCTAAAAGCCTCAAACAATTGTAATGAATTAAATTCGCATTGATGCCAAGATTTTCCAGTCACAAACGGTAAAATTCAAGTGTTGGCATAATTACTTGAATCTAAAATTTAATGTCGGAAAAAATTGAATAACCATTCAATTCGACTCAAAAATTATGTCAACTCATAAATTTGACATTATCAACATTATACGACATAAACAAAATTATTATCACAAACCGTCAATTCCACACAAATCGACATTAATTAACATTATCAAAATGTAACTGGATTAAAATCTCAAGGTTCTCATGAATTCAACGAATACTCAACCAATTCCAGATTTCAACATAATCAACTATTCAAGAATTAATCAATTCAAGATTCAATTTCAAATAATCTCAATAATTCAATATCTCTTGTAACAACACAAATTCAATCTAATATCAACAATTTCAATTCAATTCAAGAAATTCTCAATAAGCAATTATCCATAAAATCAATTAACCCCAAAGAGGAATTGGAGAATTACTGAAATCAGAGAAGAGGAGGAGAGGTCGGAGAATAGAACATGGACGACAGAGGAAGTGACGCCACGAAACGCATGGCGAATAGACATGGGGGACCGGCACGAAACAGCGATGCGACAAGGAGAGATACGACCGATTGGCCGGCGGCGCGACAAAGGGAATCAGAGGGAGAAGACCGGCGATTCACCATAGTTCGCGGAGGAAGGAAGGGCACGGGAGTGTGGTGCTTTTCCGTAGAGAGGAAAAGATTCTAAGAAGAAAACGTGATTTTAAGAGGAAAAGTACTTATTTTCTCTTGATGTTGAGAGAGAGAGAGAGAGAGAGAGAGAGAGAGAGAGAGATAGAGAGAGAGAGTAGAGAGAGTTTGTTGTGAGTTTGAGAGTGAAATTTTGCAAATGATTTGTGTGTCCTCATAATAGAGAGGAGAATTGAATATATAGTCTTGAAAATTGGGCTTTGGATTTGGATTTGAATTGGGCCTTATTTCGACAATGTCACCATATTTAATGCACAAATGCGAGAAGAAAATACAAGGTCATCATCGGTGTAAAATCTCGACTCGAGCCCTAAAGCAAAAATTAAGATGACGAAATTTGTGATGCGATACCAAAATTTGTGAAGCTGTCTTTTTCGGTTCAACAACTTATTTCACTATTTCATATGCGAAACAAACAGTAAAAGGAAGCCTTCAGAATACCGTTCGCACTTGAGGTCTGAAGCAAAGTTGTAACTAATAAAATTTGTGATCCAATACTTCTAGAACCATCCTGATACGATAAAAATCGTGAGAGTTGTGATTTTTTGAATGCAGAGAAAGCCAACAATTGTCAATCTCCTTTCATTGTAAAAATCTCTGGTAATTTTCACTTTCAGAGACCTTCTATGCATAATTGGCTCTCGACCGGAACATACAAAATGTCGGGGATATCAATACGAAATTTATGCCCAAAGAACGACTCAAAAATTTTGAACTGGCTGAAAGTTATGAATTTTTTAATTTTTGAATGTTTGAAAAACATGGTTCAACACACCTTTTCACTGTATTTTCCACTATACATCTTCAACGTATTCGCACACTCAGAGGTCTTCTTCAAAGAATTAGCCCTTTTCCTGAACACATGAATTAAATAAGATATCAAGATGAATTTTATGGCTGAAGAGCCACTCTGAAATGTTGAGCCAAACGAACGTTACGAATTTTCGAACGCCCGAGAAACAATTGACCAGCAAAACCAAAACTCGTGTTATTTAAATATTCAGAGATCTTCCTCATAAAATTGGCCTTCGGTCTGAACAGAAGAAATTTAGAAAATACCAATACAATTCTAATGTCAAAATAACCATTAAAAATCATTTTCTAACCAAAAGTTATGAATTTTTGAAGTCCACCGCAAAATACCGATTTTTTGCTCAAATTGTTTCGAACCGACCGAAACACTTGATTTCCTCTGTCGTCCAAGGCGTGTTGGAACATGCGGGAATTTGACATGATGAGGATTTTACTACTCAGTGACAGATAGCTTGGAGAATACTCTGAGTGCGTTGACTGATGAAATAAATGTATTTCGTAACCTGGTGAGGCTTAAAATAAATACCTTGATCCTATAACCATAGAACCAATTATATGTATGTATGCGTATGATAATGAAATATTAGCCAAAAAGGGTTGAAATGAAGAGGATAAATTTTTGGGTACAATAGAGGTATATTAAGTTTGATAATGGTTTGCGTTTGGAAATCAAACGGGAAATTGGATATCAGCAGATCCGTGTATGTTTAGAGTTGGTGAACAGTTGTATGATCTATGAAGAAGACAACAAAACTCATTCTGCTTACTATAAGAGTTTGAAAGATAAAAGAGGAAAGTAGTATGAAGACCGTAAGAAGCCTTATGATGCTCTAGCTAATAATTGGAAACATAAGGCTTATGATTGGAAGAAGACAAGTGAGGGAGAAGCTCCCACTCTTGTAAAATGTTATAGGTGTGGTGAACAAGGTCACCGTTCTAATGAATGCAAGAATAAGGTGTTGAGGTGCTACAAATATGGTAAGACGGGTCATCGTGCTCCTGAATGCAAGAACGATGGTCCAACCTGTTTCAATTGTGGAGTGCAGGGTCATATTAGTACCCAGTGTCAGAAGCCAAAGAAGGATGTCGCTGCCTAAACCAACGATAGAGTGTTTGCTTTAAGTGGATCAGAGGATTCCAAGAGGGACAACTTGATTCAAGGTACTTTTTTATTAATTATGTTGAATTAGTTGCTATTATTGATATGAGTGCTACTCATTCGTTTATTTCTCGTGAATGTGCTAATATGTTGGGATTAATGTTATCTAATACGAACGATAGTATGGTGACAGATACTTCTGGTAGTGGTTGTGTTACTACTACTTGTGTTTGCTTGAAATATCCTATGACTATGGAAAAAAATTTGTGATGGATTTGGTGTGTCTTCCCCTACACCAAATCAACGTTATTCTTGGGATGAACTGGTTGGAGTTCAACTATGTTCACATCAATTGTTATAATAAGACTTTGAGGGTCCGTAAGTTTAGTGACAATGGAGAATTGTTGTTGTTGTATGCTAATTAAGTGAATGAACTTATGGAAGACGAAGCTTTAATGTTTGAAATGTGTGTGTCGCTGCAAGTTGAATGTGAAGCTGTGAGTGTTGAATTACCTATCGTCTATTAGTTTCTAGAAGTGTTTCCAGATGACATTAGTGATTTGCCTCCGAAATGTGAAGTGGAGTTTTCTGTAGATTTCGTGTCAGGTACAAGTACAATGTCAATGGCTCCTTATAGGATGTCAGCCTCAGAGTTGAGCGAGTTGAAGAAAAAACTAGAAGAGATGCTTGAGAAGAAGTTCGTGCGATCGAGTGTTACACTGTGGGGTGCCCCTATGTTATTGGTCAAGAAGAAAGATTGAAGTATGAGACTGTGTGTGGATTACATATAATTGAATAAAGTGACTATTAAGAATAAGTATTTTCTCCAGAGGATTGATGATTTGATGGATCAGTTGGTGAGTGTTTGTGTTTTCAACAAGATTGATTTAAGTTTGGGTTATCATCAAATTCGTGTTAAACCAGATGATATTCCGAAGACAACTTTTCTAATGAGGTATGGTCATTATGAGTACACTGATGTCATTTGGTGTATCTAATGCTCCAGGTGTTTTCATGGAATATATGAATAGAACTTTCCATTCATATCTGAATAAGTTTGTTGTGGTTTTCATTAATGATATTCTGATCTATTCCAAATCCGAAGAAGAATATGCGGAGCATTTGAGAATTGTGTGGCATGTTTTGAAAGATAAGAGTTATATTCTAAGCTGTTGAAGTGTGAATTTCGGCTGAAGGAAGTGAGTTTCCTTAGTCATTTAATTTTTAGTGGTGGAACCATCGTGGATCCTTCTAAAGTTGATGCAGTGTTGCAATGGGAGACTCTGAGGTCTGCGACTAAGATTCAAAGTTTTCTTGGTTTAGCGGGCTATTACCGAAGGTTCATTGAAGGATTCTCTAAGTTAGAATTATTGTTAACTCAGTTGACTCAAAAGGGTCAAGCTTATGTGTGGGATGTTACATTTGAAGAAAGTTTCATAGAACTAAAAAAGAAGTTGACGAGTGCTCCGGTCTTAATTTTGCCTAACCCAAGTGATGTTTTTGTGGTGTATTATGATGCGTTGAAAATGTGTCAAGGTGGTGTGTTAATTCAAAATGGATAGCTTGTTGCTTATGCTTCTAGGCAATTGAAGATTCACGAAAGGAATTATCCTACACATGACTTAGTGCTAGTAGTTGTGGTGTTTGTGTTGAATATTTGGAGACATTATCTTTTTCGACTCTAAATTTGAAGTGTTTAGTGGTCATAAGATTCTGAAATACTTATTCGACTAGAAGGAGTTGAATATGAGGCAGAGAAGATGGCATGAGTTATTAAAGGATTATAACTTTGATTTGAATTACCATCCAGGTAAAGCAAATGTGGTGGTTGATGCATTGAGTAGAAAATCGTTGCATATGCCAATGCTTATTGTTTGAGAGTTGGAAATGATCGAACAATTTAGAGATATGAGCTTAGTATGTGAAGATACTAATGATAGTATGAAGTTAGGAATGTTGAAATTGACTAGTGGTATAAAAGAAGAAATCTGAGAAGGTCAGAAATATGATTTGAAGTTGGTTGACCAATTGACCTTGATAAACCAAGATAATGGAGGTGAGTTCAAAGTTGATGATAATGGTGTGATGAGGTTCATAAATAGAGTGTGTGTTCCAGATATTCCAGAACTTAAGATAAGTATCCTTGAAGAAGGACATCAAAGAGGGTTAAGTATTCATCCTAGTGCCACAAATATATATATATATATATATATATATATATATATATATATATATATATATATATATATATATATATATATATATATATATATATATATATATATATATATATATATATATATATATATATATATATATATATATATATATATATATATATATATCAAGACTTGAAGAAGTTATTTTGGTGGCCTGGTATGAATAAGGAAATCGCTAAATTTGTTTATGCTTGTTTTACTTATCAGAAGTCGAAGATTGAACATCAAAATCCTATGGGTCTTTCACAACCTTTGAGTATTCCAGAGTGGAAGTGGGACAGTGTCTCTATGGATTTTGTGTTGGGTTTACCGAAGACTGATAAAGGCAATGGTTCAATTTGGGTGATAATAGATAGGTTGACTAAGTCGACTCATTTCTTACCAACGAAGATTAGTCATCCTATGGAGAAGCTAGCTGAGATCTATATCGATAAGGTTATGAAATTTCATGGTGTTGTACCACAAAATTTGCACTCCCATTTTTATTCAAGACATTCTCCTAGGATTCTCAAATGCTCAAGGTTGCTCAAGAATTCATCAGACAAATTCTCCTCTTAAGCAATAGATCTACAACTAGGGTTTCACTTTTCTCAAGGAAGATTGGGTTTTTATTACCTAAAGTGGGTTTCATGGTCTCTTATATGTCTCCAAGAATGCTCATACCAATTTTCATGCCTTGCATCACAAGTTTGCTCAGTCAATTGCTCATATGATTGAAAATCAACTGTATTGGACAAAAAGTCAACTATGGTCAACATACAGTCAAACCTCAATATTTTTTGTCAACATCAAGGTTTTGAAGTGATACTCATCATTTTATCAAGGGTTGATCATGATTCATCAAGAAAACTCTCAAGCTATCAAAAGTCAAAAGTTGCCAAATTAGGATTTTCTTTAGGAGAAATTAACTAAACTTTGACCAAGCATAACTTTCACATTATTCATCATGTTTTATTAAACCAAAACTCATTTTTAAGGAAATTAAATTCCCTACAACTTTGTCTCTCTAAGATCAAGTACAAAAAATGCTTCATTTGAGAGATATGTGCCAATGCATTATAGGTCATTTCAAAAGTCAACAAAAAGACACTTTTTTTCAAGGCAACTTACTTCAAGATAAAGTCTTGAAATGCAAAAATGATAAAAATAGAGATTGTAGGGGACATCTTGGGCTTTCCAAAAAGTCAAATATCACCTTCAAATGATGAAAATTTATAGATTTATGATTGGTGCAAGTTGGGAAATTTTGAGAAAATGCATGAAGCCAAAAGTGATCAAACTTGGAGTTTTGGGTTATTGGGCTTGTGATTCAAGGTCCTTGTGTGTTTTATACCTCAAGACGAACCTCAGTGCTTACTCATACACCCCTTGGGTTTTTATTTTATTCTATTTTATTTATTTTAAATTCAAAATAAATGAAATAAGACAAGGCTTTTCTTACAAGGTCCAAGCGCACTCTTTGGCTGACCTAATTTCAAGCTATATAATCTCCTCATTCAAACAAGGCATACACAAAATATTTGAAAGAAACACTAACCAAAAAATCACAAAAAAAATCAAAACTAGGGCAACCTTAGAACCCTAATTGCAGTCGTTTCCAAAGCAAACAAACATGTCCATTCACTTCCAACAACACTGTAGGGTAAGAATGGAGTGCCTTTTAAGATCCAAAGGGCCTGAAACCCTCATATGCGCCTTGCCGTTTTTGGTTCATTGAATTATTTTCATATCTTTTCTTTCATTATGTTTTAATATGTACTAACTTGTTTAACATGCTTTTGAGATCTCAAGGAGAAGGTTAGACCAACCGCATGGCCTCCATGCTACCAGAATCATGAACCACCATACTCATACTGATCTGATTTTATTCCTTCGTATCTCCTAAACCAGCGTATTTTTGCCTAAGATAATGGTCTCATTGAATTTGCAGGGTTTGATTTAGGGGGTTAGGGTCCCTAGGAACCTCTAACCATGTTTATTTTGCAGGAATGAGAAAAAGAGTCACCGGAGGAGACGATCGGAGATAGGGCTCCGGCACTTCTCCGGTCCATGCAACGTTATTATTTTATATTTGTTTTATTTCATCAATATCATTGGATTTATCACCATCCCAGTGGTAGCGTGCTTGCTTGTAAGTCATTATTATGCCAAGGCATGGGTTCCATCCCTGCCTTTTGGTATTTTGGGAATTATTTTCATATTTTGCAGGTTACATAGCGCGTTGGTCCTGTTCTACTCACACGAATACGCACTTGATGCAATGGTGAAACATATGGTTGAGGAAGCTAAGGGTGTGTGGGTTCAACACCCACCCCTGGCATTTTGTGTTTTTTTTTCTATTTTCTAACTTTGTTTTCCATTTTCCCTTAAAAATCCTAAATTCATCAACCATAAACCTTTTAACAAACCTAATTTTTTCAAAACCTTTTTTTATAAACCTTAATCAAACTAGGTTTTAGGTTTTTTAATTAATTTAAGTAATCATTTTTTTAAAATTAAAATCAATTAGTTTTTTAGGTTTCCTTAATCACCATTTTCATAAAAACCATCAAAAAACATTTTTTCTTTTTTCACCTTTCTTTTATTCTTACTTTATTATCGCGAGTTACAATATCTTAGACTTCTCGCTTTCTTTTTCATTATTATGTAATTGTCTACGGGTTTAATAGCTTAGTTTTTTTTTTACTTTCCTCAATTTCTATTATGTAACTTCCCCAAAGCGATGTAATAGTCCAGGGTTTACATTTCTGATTTTACTTTCCGCACATTTACAATTTATTATACTTGCTATCTTGTTGCTTAGTAATTAGGTTTGCATAGAAAGACTAAAAACACGCTAGCAAAACCATAATTGCAAAGATAAAGTAATCAAAATACAACACACCTTGCACACTCACACCTCTAGGGTAACCTCCCTTGTTTCCTTTGGAAAATAGTCATGTCCCTTGAAAACAAATATCATAGTCCCTCGATGACCCTTTGACGCTGCCTTTCGTAAATGATTTAGTCCCTTAACGAAAATTGCTAAAGCATCCTTACGAGTTGCCTTCGATGACCGTGAGATGACCCTCGTCTGTCTCTTCACATCCAATGATAGGGATTCCTACTAACTAATGGTAGATTAACACTATCTAAAGGAGGAGGAAAATACAATAATGACCTTGAGTAAGGGTAGAAATTTTAATCTCTTGCTCACAAAGCACTTCAAAACAAAAACATTTCTCACAAACACTTTCTAAATATTTTCCAAACAAACGCTTTGTATACACTCTTAACGATACAAGAGTCATTAAAAAGTCCGCCTTACATTGGAAAGCTTTTCAAAATATTTTTTCAAACACACGACACAAAGCAATTTTCAAAAAGTGAGCTAAGCGGTTAAGAGCCCGTAGATAACTACGAATGAAAAGGGTGCTAACACCTTCCCTTTTCATAACTTACCCCCGAACTCAAAATCTATCAAGGTCTTTCATGTTTTTTTCATCCTTTCCTTATTGGATAAAAGAAAAGTCAGTGGCAACTCTTGCGATAAAACGCAAAACCAAGTCAGTTCTCCCACCGTATTACACATGGAATACATTCAAGTATCATGTCGGATAGAGATTTGAGGTTTACGTCAAAATTCTGGAAAGGTTTGCAAAATTATTTTGGTACTAAGTTTGGGTTGATCACTGCATACCATCCCCAGAAGGACAGTCAGACAGTGAGGACTATTAAATCTTTAAAGGATTTGCTAAGGGCTTGTGTTCTAGAACAAGGAGGATCTTGGGATAGTCACTTGTCATTGATTGATTTTACATATAATAATAGTTTTCATGCGAGTATTAGTATGGCACCATATGAAGCATTGTATGATAGGAGGTGTAAGACTCCATTGTGTTGGTATGAGTCAGGCAAGAGAGATGTGCTCAGACCCGAGATCATACAGAAGACGGGTGAAAAGATTAAGATGATTCAAGAGAGAATGAAATCTTCTCAGAGTCGTCAAAAGAGTTATCATGACAAGAGGAGAAAGGAAAACAAACTCTAAAAGGATGACCATGTGTTTTTAAGACTTACTCTGGTGACTGGTGTTGGTAGATCTTTAAAGTCGAGGAAGCTTACGCCATGTTTTGTTGGTGTATATAAAATTTCAGAGAAGATAGGTGAGGTTCCCTATCAGATTACTTTACCTCCACCGATTGTGAATCTTTATGATGTGTTTCATGTGTCTCAGTTGAGAAAATACATTCTGGATCCTTCAGATGTGACTCAAATGGATGACAGGTGAGAGATAACCCGACTGTTGAAGCATCATCCATGTGGATAGAAGGACAGGAAGTTAAGCAATTGCAGGGTAAATACATTTCCTTAGTGAAGGTATTGTGGAGTGGACCAGACGGTGATAGTTAAACTTGGGAACATGAGGATTAGATGAGAGAGTCTTATCCGAATTTGTTTTCTTCGGGTAATTTTTAAGGGCATAAATTCTTTTAAGTGGGGGAGAGTTGTAACACCTTAAAAATTATTAGATTATTTATTTAATTGTTTGATTAATTTATGTTGAGTATTTGTGACTTAATTGCGATGTTTATGCTATGTATGGATGATCATGATGCTCGATATGATGTTTTGTGTGGTGTATGATAGGATGGTAGAAATTAAGAAGGTATAGAGTATTTTATAATAATTTAGATAATTAGAGTAATTAATTGGTATTGTTTTAATTAGTTAAATAGAATAATAATAAGAGGTAGAAGCTATGAGGCCAAAGTGGTAAATTGGAATGGATAAGTGAGGGTAAGATGGGAAAATCATAGAAAGGGTCCAAAGGTTAAACTAGGGAAAAAGAGTGTCAGTGTCCATTCTGTGCAATCGTGAAAAGAGAAGGACACTATGAAGAGAGCTAGGGCACGAAAGAACTCAGAGGGATTTTATAGAACGCTAAGAGAAATAAATATCTAGGGAGAAATATAAGGTAAGGAAGTTTATCATTATTATTATAATTGATCTAAGGTAT